>OX453282.1:21541615-21591615 GCA_949710005.1 Ricordea florida
AAAGAATATAGTGATGGTTCGTGCTTCGCCTTTTATAAAACCTTTACTGACCCCTGGTAGGTGGCAGCAAGGGAAATGCGTGTACGGAAATGTTTCTGTCGGCCTGTAGTGAGTTCGCACGTCAAGGATAGATCTTTGTCTAAATCTATCGCACAACATTTGACAGGCTGTAGTTATCTCATCTCTGATAGCCAATTTCAAAGCTGCAAGCAATCTCGGTCAACGTTTCTTTATAATATCTGCCCCAATAACTGCTGGTTTTGAGTTCAATTTACAAAAAACACGAATCAAGCGACGGCTCTCGAATTCATCGCCGCAAAGACGGCAAAATTCATATTCAACATTCCGAAAATATAAAATATACCCATAATTGGGGTATAAAATAACCATAGTATAAAATAACCATGGTTAAAATATACCCATAATTTGGGTATAAAATAACCATGGTTAAGATATACCCATAATTTGGGTATAGAATAACCATGGTTAAAATACACCCATAATTTGGGTATAAAATAACCATGGTTAAAATACACCCATAATTTGGGTATAGAATAACCATGGTTAAAATATACCCAAAATTTGGGTATAAAATAACCATGGTTAAAATATACCCATAATTTGGGTATAAAATAACCATGGTTAAAATATACCCATAATTTGGGTATAGAATAACCATGGTTAAAATACACCCATAATTTGGGTATAGAATAACCATGGTTAAAATATACCCATAATTTGGGTATAGAATAACCATGGTTAAAATATACCCATAATTTGGGTATAGAATAACCATGGTTAAAATACACCCATAATTTGGGTATAGAATAACCATGGTTAAAATACACCCATAATTTGGGTATAGAATAACCATGGTTAAAATATACCCATAATTTAGGTATAAAATAACCATGGTTAAAATACACCCATAATTTGGGTATAGAATAACCATGGTTAAAATATACCCATAATTTGGGTATAGAATAACCATGGTTAAAATATACCCATAATTTGGGTATAGAATAACCATGGTTAAAATATACCCATAATTTGGGTATAGAATAACCATGGTTAAAATACACCAATAATTTAGGTATAGAATAACCATGGTTAAAATATACCCATAATTTGGGTATAAAATAACCATGGTTAAAATATACCCATGATTTGGGTATAAAATAGCCATGGTTAAAATACACCCATAATTTGGGTATAAAATAACCATGGTTAAAATACACCCATAATTTGGGTATAGAAAAATCCAACCGCGTTCCCAGGTCTTTTCTCTAGAAAGAAAAATGGCGGACGGGAAAGGCCCTGGCATCGGGTGGTCACGTTTTCATCATACACCCTGAAATCCTGGGTGTAATAAATTAGCGCTTTGCATCTTCAAAAAGACTAAAGCAAGATGGCGGAGAAGCGTGAAACTACGCCTCGTGAAATATCTGTGCTGAATCGACTTGGATCGGACTTAAATCGTTGTAGCTTTACTTCGTTTTGTTTGAGGCCACTTCAAGTGAAGTGTTTTGAATATTTACTTAAAGGGCAAGATCATGTTGTTGCCGTTCTACCCACTGGTTCCAGCAAGTCTCTCCTATTTCAGCTGCTACCGGATTTTTTGCCTGTCAAGGCGGACAAGAATATAGTGATAGATTTTTGTCCTTTGAACCCCATCATAGAGGACCAACTTAAAGTGTTGCAGGATAGAGGAATCACTGCCGATGTTCTTCAGCTATTGTGAGACGAGCCGGAAGTCGACCTACAGTTTATTTCATTCAGACGAAAGCAAGGCTGACGGATCGTTAAAAAATCTTAGTGCGAACCTACTGAATGGAGATATCCAGATTATGTTTACAAATTTAAAAAAAAAAATTGCACAGACCTACTCGACTCCTGCTGTTTGCAAGTGTAGTTTCTTTGCCTTTAGAGTTTCAGGGATCTCACGAATATGTCCTGCGATTTTTCTCTTTTGTACGAGATGATGGGAGGCTCTTTATATATCTCACGTAGTAAAGGTTGATCCTTTACTAAATGCCATTTGTTCAATGAGATTTTCTTTAAACTAGAAATTTCAAAGTGAAAGTGAGTGCTGGCGAGGGGAAGTGGTTTGGAATAAAGGAGGGGCAGAAAATTAGGTTAGTTCAAGATCCTGTGGATATTCCCGTAGCAAAAAGATGGCGGTATTTGGAAGGAGATATGGTGGCAACTGTTTGTTTATGCTCTAACGCTTTGGTATGTTTTCAAAGCGTGTTTTTGGAATATTTCTACAATAATCGTGTTATTTTTAAAGGGAAGTTCTGAGTCCAACAGAAGTGTATGTAGTGTGAAGGGTGTGAAATACTGTTAGGACACAACTGAAACTGCAACATCAGTATTAGAAAATAATGAACAATTTAATTAACACATTCATTATGACATTTAAGCGTAACTGTAACTGTAAGATCTTGGTATAAACAATTCTGAGATATTTAAGGTAAAAGTGACTTCAAGAAGGTAATAACAATAACAAAGAAGTCCAGTTCATTCTGGGAACAAAACAGTTGCATAAATTCTAAGGTCGACTGTTGTGCCTCCTCGGGCGACAGACTTTGTGACTCAACGGTGGAATATTTTGTCTCAATGGGCGACAGACTTTTTGACTAAACGGTCAAAGATTTAGCCTCAACGGGCGAGGTAGTAACCACGTGCTTCCCCTTGACGCGTTCTGAACTCACTTCAACGACAGATCTGTTTTCCAATTGACCTTTCACAAATATCTCCGAAGACAGGCAAGCTGGAGGCGGTAATTTACTCAGAGGGCAAGTCTCTTTATCTGGTGATTGCCCCGTTTGAAGTGCACTGAGGAACAAATTATCTCCATGAAGCAAGACGCAATCGATTTCTTCACATCTCCATTGCTCAATTGGCCACAACTGGTCGCATAGTAAGGAAGACAAACTCATGAAAACCTCCTGTCGCCCTCGCGATTCATCAATTCATCAAACTGATCGTGACCTCGATCAATACTTCTCCGGGCTTTTAGAGACATGTAGGAAATCGAAATAAGGAAAAATCCTTACCTTTCAACTCTTCCGAACTTGTCAACCACCAGCAAGACGTGAAGTGTGGTGAAACGTAGAGAAATCATTGTGACGTCACACAACGAAAACACCTAACTGCGCATGCCCCGAATCTGACATCTGAAAAATCGAGATTTTTCACCACTTATATGATATGGAACACCGTTGACCATGTAAAATAGTGTGCTGTCTCGCTCAGGCTCGCCAGCAATTAGGCACCGCTGGATGGTATTGTGTGACAAAAGGAAGAGTTCTATTGTGCGTTCTTTTATTTTTTTGAAGAGCCGACTTTCTCTCTTCGAATGTCACTTCTGAGAGGACTTTATTTACCAGAGTATCTGGATAACCCTCTCACTTAAAGACGTGATGTGAAATGCTCTGGACAATATTCTCTTCAAAAGTATTTTTGAAGACTTAGTTCGAGGGCAGAAAAGAATATAGTGATGGTTCGTGCTTCGCCTTTGATAAAACCTTCACTGACCCCTGGTAGGTGGCAGGAAGCGAAATGCGTGTACGGAAATGTTTCTGTCGGCCTGTAGTGAGTTTGCACGTCAAGGATAGATCTTTGTCTAAATCTACCGCACAACATTTGACAGGTTGTAGCTATCTCATCTCTGATAGCCAATTTCAAAGCTGCAAGCAATCTCGGTCAACGTTTCTTTATAATATCTGCCCCAATAACTGCTGGTTTTAAGTTCAATTTAAAAAAAACACGAATCAAGCGATGGCTCTCGAATTCATCGCCGCAAAGACGGCAAAATTCATATTCGACATTCCGAAAATATAAAATATACCCATAATTGGGGTATAAAATAACCATGGTATAAAATAACCATGGTATAAAATAACCATGGTTAAAATATACCCATAATTTGGGTATAAAATAACCATGGTTAAAATACACCCATAATTTGGGTATAGAATAACCATGGTTAAAATATACCCATAAATTGGGTATAAAATAACCATGGTTAAAATATACCTATAATTTGGGTATAAAATAACCATGGTTAAAATATACCCATAATTTGGGTATAGAATAACCATGGTTAAAATATACCCATAATTTGGGTATAGAATAACCATGGTTAAAATACACCCATAATTTGGGTATAGAATAACCATGGTTAAAATATACCCATAATTTGGGTATAGAATAACCATGGTTAAAATATACCCATAATTTAGGTATAGAATAACCATGGTTAAAATATACCCATAATTTGGGTATAAAATAACCATGGTTAAAATATACCCATAATTTGTGTATAGAATAACCATGGTTAAAATATACCCATAATTTGGGTATAAAATAACCATGGTTAAAATACACCCATAATTTGGGTATAGAATAACCATGGTTAAAATACACCCATAATTTGGGTATAGAATAACCATGGTTAAAATATACCCATAATTTGGGTATAAAATAACCATGGTTAAAATATACCCATAATTTGTGTATAGAATAACCATGGTTAAAATATACCCATAATTTGGGTATAAAATAACCATGGTTAAAATATACCCATAATTTGGGTATAGAATAACCATGGTAAGAATACACCCATAATTTGGGTATAGAATAACCATGGTTAAAATATACCCATAATTTGGGTATAAAATAACCATGGTTAAAATATATCCATAATTTGGGTATAAAATAACCATGGTAAAAATACACCCATAATTTGGGTATAGAAAAACCATGGTTAAAATATACCCATGATTTGGGTATAAAATAACCATGGTTAAAATATATCCATAATTTGGGTATAAAATAACCATGGTTAAAATACACCCATAATTTGGGTATAGAAATACTTAACCGCGTTCCCAGGGCTTTTCTCTAGAAAGAAAAATGGCGGACGGGAAAGGCCCTGGCATCGGGTGGTGACGTGTTCATCTTACACCCTGAAATCCTGGGTGTAATAAATTAGCGCTTTGCATGTTCAAAAAGACTAAAGCAAGATGGCAGAGAAGCGTGAAACTACGCCTCGTGAAATATCTGTGCTGAATCGACTTGGATCGGCCTTAAATCGTTGTAGCTTTACTTCGTTTTGTTTGAGGCCACTTCAAGTGAAGTGTTTTGAATATTTACTTAAAGGGCAAGATCATGTTGTTGCCGTTCTACCCACTGGTTCCAGCAAGTCTCTCCTATTTCAGCTGCTACCGGATTTTTTGCCTGTCAAGGCGGACAAGAATATAGTGATAGATTTTTGTCCTTTGAACCCCATCATAGAGGACCAACTTAAAGTGTTGCAGGATAGAGGAATCACTGCCGATGTTCTTCAGCTATTGTGAGACGAGCCGGAAGTCGACCTACAGTTTATTTCATTCAGACGAAAGCAAGGCTGACGGATCGTTAAAAAATCCCAGTGCGAACCTACTGAATGGAGATATCCAGATTATGTTTACAAATTTAAAAAAAAAAATTGCACAGACCTACTCGACTCCTGCTGTTTGCAAGTGTAGTTTCTTTGCCTTTAGAGTTTCAGGGATCTCACGAATATGTCCTGCGATTTTTCTCTTTTGTACGAGATGATGGGAGGCTCTTTATATATCTCACGTAGTAAAGGTTGATCCTTTACTAAATGCCATTTGTTCAATGAGATTTTCTTTAAACTAGAAATTTCAATGTGAAAGTGAGTGCTGGCGAGGGGAAGTGGTTTGGAATAAAGGAGGGGTAAGCAGAAAATTAGGTTAGATCCTGTGGATATTCCCGTAGCAAAAAGATGGCGGTATTTGGAAGGAGATATGGTGGCAACTGTTTGTTTATGCTCTAACGCTTTGGTATGTTTTCAAAGCGTGTTTTTGGAATATTTCTACAATTATCGTGTTATTTTTAAAGGGAAGTTCTGAGTCCAACAGAAGTGTATGTAGTGTGAAGGGTGTGAAATACTGTTAGGACACAACTGAAACTGCAACATCAGTATTAGAAAATAATGAACAATTTAATTAACACATTCATTATGACATTTAAGCGTAACTGTAACTGTAAGATCTTGGTATAAACAATTCTGAGATATTTAAGGTAAAAGTGACTTCAAGAAGGTAATAACAATAACAAAGAAGTCCAGTTCATTCTGGGAACAAAACAATTGCATAAATTCTAAGGTCGACTGTTGTGCCTCCTCGGGCGACACACTTTGTGACTTAACGGTGGAATATTTTGTCTCAATGGGCGACAGACGTTTTGACTAAACGGTCAAAGATTTAGCCTTAATGGGCGAGGTAGTAACCTCTGTAGTGAGTCTTGTTAATCTTTAATATAACTCCAAAGTAACAAATGTATATAACGGCATGAACAGTAGATGTACAATCTCTGACCTTGTGGTCAACAACGACACCTACGCTTAGAGGGGGGTTTAGATAATGCAACTGCACACGTGATCCATGCACTACATCTTCCTTCCTTTAAAAACAAGAACAGTACTCTGAAACATAAACAATAAAAACTGAACTATTGAGTTTCGCAAATATCGTCCTATTAACTTTATGCTGAGGATATCAACGCAGTGTCTCAGAGTTCATTTGTATAAAACATAGTCTTTGTATTTAGGATTTGGCTTGGCTGATCTATGTGACTTGGGGAGCCACTGATGACTTATCTTGCAGGGGTGATGGAAGCAATCGCTCTGAGTGTGTCATTGGCTCAATACAAGTTTGCACTGCTGAATCTGATCCATTAACTATGGGTGCTCTCACTTCCTTTGACTTGCGGATGTGATGACGATTCCTCCTGTATTCGCGGCCATCTACTCTTATACTGTAGGATCTGTCATTTTCCTTTCTAACTACAGTTCCTTGTGTCCAATGGGCAGACGACTGAGGCTTGATCTTTCCACGAATGCACTCTCCTACAACAAGAGGTGGTAGGGGGTTTGCCTTTTGGTCATAGTACCTTTTGTTCTGTTGCTTTTTCTTGACTAACTCTCTTATGATACTTGAGGCTGGTATAAGATGTGGCTCCAGGAGATCTGACTTGATAGGCGTGGCTGTTCTTGTTTGCCTTGAGTTCAGCTTTTCATTAGGTGATGCAAGATCATCTGGAGTATTTCTGTGCTCAAGTATGGCCATCCAGGGATCTTGACTCCCCTTAAGTATTCTCTTTGCTTTCTTGACGGTTGCTTCTGCGGTGCCATTTCCTTTAGGATGGTGAGGTGATGAGGTGTAATGATGAAAGTTCCAGCTCTCTGAGAACTGCTTGAACTCTTTGCTTGCATATTGAGGTCCATTATCTGATATGACCACCTCGGGAATACCTTGTCTAGCGAATATCTTCTTCATCTGGAGGATCGTGGTCTCGGCATCACTATCAGTCAAATGCTCTATATCCCAATACTTTGTAAGATTATCTGTGACAATCAGGTAGGTGTCTTTCTTTACAGTAAACAGGTCGCTGCTTACTATTTGCCACCTTCTCTTGGGAATTGGCTGACTCCGCATGGTTTCTCTAGGCTGCTCAGGTTTGGCTTCTAGGCAGACAGAACAATTGTCACACAGGTACTTGATATCATTATGCATGGACGGCCAGTACATAGTATCTCGTGCATGCCTAATGCAGCCCTCTGCTCCGATGTGAGCTGAGTGTATCTTCTGTAGCATTTGTGGACGCATTACTGTGGGAATGAGCATTCTGGTTCCTCTGTAAATTATTCCATCCTGGACAGCTAGTTCATCTCTATAGGGCCAATATTCACGAATACTGGGAGGTACTTGAGTCTTGTCTTCGGGCCAACCAATAGCAATTATGTTTGCTAGTTCAATGAGATTTCCATCTTTTGATGTTGCTATCGCAACTTTCTGAAGTGTGGCATCTGTCAAGTTATGAAAGATATTTGGATCTGTAGCTTCAATCTCTTTCATTAGAAGCTCTTCGGTATTCAATGCAAAGACTTCATAGTCTTCTCTCTCCCTCTGTGCTTGACTGTTTGGGAGGGCAGATCTGGACAGATGATCACTGACGTACATCTGTGTTCCTTTCTTGTACACAACATTCAGATGGTATTTCTGAAGTCGCAGCATCATCCGCTGTAACCTCTTGGGTGCACTGTTAATGCTCTTGGCCAAAATGGTCTCCAGAGGTTTGTGATCTGTACGGGCTGTGATCATGTCTCGTCCATGAAGGTAATGGTCAAATCGGGTACAGCCAAACACTAGTGCTAGACACTCCTTTTCAATCTGAGAGTATCGTCTTTCTGTTTGCGTCATCGTCCGGCTTGCAAATGCCACTGGTCTACCGGCTTGAAACAACACGGCTCCGAGTCCGTAGTCACTAGCGTGTGTCTCCACTGTGACCTCTTCCTCTAAGTCATAGTACCGAAGCAGTGGTGGTTCCGAGATCATCTTCATTAGTTTGCTGAAGGCATCTTCGTGAACTTGAGATCACATGAACTGGGTCTCAGCTTTCGTAAGGTTCCTGAGAGGTTCTGATACATCAGACAATTGAGGCAAGAATTTACCGAGGTAATTTATCATGTCGTGGCATCTGTGTAATTGCTTCAACTTTGGCCGGATCTGGAAGAATGCCTTCCGAAGTCAAAATATGTCCACAGTACTTCAATTTATTCTGCTTGAACACGAATTTCTCTTTATTCAGCTTGAAATTTCGGGCTCTGCACTTCTCCAACAAGGCAGTCAGATTTCTATCATGGTCCACTATGGCTTCTTCATGCGTTTCTCCAACACCAGTTACCAGGATATCATCGGCAATGGCTGAGACTCCCTCCAGGTCTTCAATGATTTCATTCACATGCCTCTGAAACTCCTCTGGTGCGCTGCATATGCCAAAGGGCATTCTGAGCCATTTGTATCTCCCAAATGGGGTGTGAAATGTCGTGAGCTTGCTTGAGTCTTCATCTAGTTTGACCTGTAAGAACCCATCTTTTGCATCCAAGACTGAAAATGCTTGAACTTTGCCTAGTCTTGATGTCACGTCATTAATGGTGGGGAGGCGAAGCTTTGGTATTTTCACATACTTGTTCAGTTCCCTGGGATCCAAGCAAACACGAATGTTGCCATTGCGCTTCTTCACGTACGCAGCACTGTTTACCCAGTCTGTAGGCTCCTCAACTCTAGCTATGTGGGCTTTCTTCTCCATGTCTTTCAGTGCCTTCTTTACGTCATCTCTGAGAGCTATGGGTACTGTCCTTGGAGGATCTTGTTTCGGAATTGTAGTGTTCCCGTATTAGTACTTCATGTATGCGCATGTTGTAAACCGCAAAGCATTATTGGCTCGTGTTCGTTGGAGCCATCTTGGATGTAGCATGGCGAGTGTTATTAAACATGTTAAGTTCTGAGTGAATCGAGTGATATTGTGTTGCCATCCAACCACGGACAGTACATTGGCGACGAGGATGAGATTCGGTCCGCTTTTGTAAGTGTTTATTTTGGAAAATCCGCGGGAAAGAAGCGAGATTTTTTTTTTTTTGAGGAGAATGTCAGATTCAGAAACGAACTCCACGAGTGCCGCGGGAGGCTCAGCGGAGAGTCAGGCAACAGGGAGTCAAGCAGCTCAACCGACCCAATTTTCGGCAACAGAGGTACGAAATCTACCCTGCTTCAACCCCAGGGAAGATCCAAACACATTATCTGTGCGTTGGAAGCGCTGGAAGCGTTCATTCGAGCTGTATGTGCTGGCAAAAGGGATTTCAAGCGATCCACAGAAAGTCGCATTACTGTTACACACCGCGGGAACGGAACTGCAGGAATTATACTATACGATTGCAGCCACGGAGGGAGAACTGAAGCCCTACAAGGATGTAATAAAGATTCTGGACGAATATTTCGTACCGAAAGTTAACGTTTCCTTCGAAAGGCATGTATTCAGACAAATGGAGGAGCAGAACGGAGAGAAAGTCGATCAGTTTGTGTGCAGATTGAGGCAGAAGGCGATTACGTGCGAGTTCACCGACGTTGATGAAACGATTCGGGACCAACTGATTGAAAAGTGCCAGGACCAAAAGCTCAGAAGGAAGTTCTTGGAGAAAACTAATCCCACGTTAGCTGATCTACAGAGCACGGCAAGAGCCTTCGAAGCAGTTAATGAACAGATGAAATCTATGGAGAAGTCTTCAGCACATCCGACAGGACAAGTCAACTGGATCAAGCAGCAGAAATTCCAGAATAAAGGGAGGGGACAAAGTGTAAACAAAGGAAAGAAAGGCGGACAGAGCCACAAGACACAAAAGCCCGAAGCAGATCAATCACAAAGATGTTTTAAGTGCAATCGTTTTGGTCACTTTGCAAGAGATGCTTGCTGTCCAGCAAGAGATAAAGAGTGTGAAAAGTGTGGTACGCGTGGACATTTTGCAGTCTGTTGTTGGAAGAAGGGGGCTACGAAACCACCACCCAGTGGCAATCAAGGAAGCTATCAGGCTAGGAACAGGAAGGCTTACCACGTAGCAGAGGGAGCAACTGGCCCAGAGGATGGATATGCATTCGTGGTCGGAGGACAGCAGGAAGCTGGAGAAATTACACTTAAGGTTGGTGGAGTGGAATTGGAGAATGTGTTAATTGATTCGGGTGCATCGTGTAACTTGATTGATTATGGGACCTGGAACAATCTGAAACAGAAACATATCAAGTGTGAATCCAAAGTGTCAGACAAGAAGCTGTTTGCATATGGTCAGAAGGAACCTATGGAGGTTGTAGGAACATTTGTTGCAGAAATAGCTTGTGAAGCTAGCGGAGAGGGGTGTGTTGATGAATTCACGGTCATCAAAAGTACCGGAAAGCCATTGCTTGGCAGGAGCACAGCAGAGAAACTTAAGGTATTACGAGTGGGACCGGTGAGTGAGCCCCGAGTTTGTTCAGTGGTGACAGAGGGGAGTGACGGAGGTATTTGTGAGGAGTATGCAGACATACTCACTGGTGTTGGAAAGTTGAAGAATTATCAGCTTAAACTACACATCAATAAGGATGTCAAACCAGTAGCTCAGCAAGTGCGGAGACTTCCCTTTGGACTTAGGGATAAAGTCGACCGGAAGTTAGATGATTTGCTGGACAAGGATATCATTGAGGAGGTACCGGACACTCCTACTGCCTGGGTATCACCGTTGGTGGTAGCTCCGAAGCCGGACGGGGACATTCGAGTATGCGTAGACATGAGGAGGGCAAATGAAGCAATTGAGCGTGAGAGACACCCAATTCCCACAATTGAAGAAATCCTATACGATCTCAATGGATCCACCATCTTCAGCAAGTTGGATCTCAAATGGGGATTTCACCAAGTCGAGCTAGAGGAAGAGTCGAGAGAGATAACAACATTTGTTACCCATCGAGGCTTGTATCGGTAAAAAAGGCTCATGTTCGGGATCTCGTCGGCACCAGAGAAGTACCAGAAAGTCATATCGGATGTAATACGGGGATGCCACGGAGTAGCAAATATTGCAGATGATCTAATTGTTCACGGAGTAAACCTGGAGGAGCATGATCGGAATTTGCATGCAGTTCTACAGCGTCTGCGGGAGAGTGGACTGACCTTGAATGGAGCGAAGTGTGGGTTTAGATTACATAGGTTGACCTTTTTTGGACACGACCTTAGTAGTGAAGGGGTTGCACCAAGCGAGGAGAAGGTTGCTGCAGTTGTGAATGCACGAGCTCCGGAGAATACATCAGAAGTGCGGTCGTTTGTACAGCTCGTGCAGTACTCGTCAAAGTTCATCCCCAACTTTTCACAAGTGGCAGAACCTCTACGGAAATTACTCAGGAAAGACGAACCCTTTGTCTGGGGTAAGGAACAGCAGGTTGCATTTAGGAAGTTGAAACAACTGATGACGTCAGCGAATGCGCTTGCCTACTTCAGGGGTGACTGCAAGACGAGAATCGTAGCAGATGCGGGTCCGGATGGACTGGGAGCGGTATTGCTGCAACTACAAGATAGGGGATGGAGAGCGGTGTCATATGCTTCGAGGAACTTTACAGAGGTTGAAAGGCGTTATGCACAAACGGAGAAGGAGGCGCTGGCTTTGGTTTGGGCTTGCGAGAGGATGAATCTCTACGTGTATGGACGCGAGTTCGAGCTAGAGACGGACCACAAGCCTCTGGAGTGTATCTTCAGCAGAAAATCCAAGCCATCAGCGAGGATTGAGCGTTGGGTACTTCGCCTGCAGTGCTACAACTACCGAGTGGTGTACCGCCCCGGGAAGACAAATATCGCGGACGCGTTGTCCAGGCTGAACCAGGCCAATCCAAAGGATCCTAGCAGTGAGAAAGAGGATATAGTCAGATTTGTTGCTCAAGAAAGTACACCAGTTACCTTGACTCCAAGGGAGATTGAGAGGGAGTCTGAGAACGATCCAGAAGTAGCAAGTGTGCACCATTACATCCGCACAGGCGATTGGTCGCAATGCAAGATGCCAGGCTATGTAAGTGTGAAGAATGAACTGTGTACCATAGGAAAACTAGTGCTCAGGGGAGATAGGATCGTGATCCCCCAGAGTCTCAGGAAATCTGTATTGGAATCAGCCCATGAGGGACATCAGGGCGTCGTCAAAACGAAGAGTAGACTGAGGACCAAGGTGTGGTGGCCTAAAATGGACGTGGACACAGAACGGATGTGCAAAGGCTGTCATGGATGTCAGGTCGTGGGTCAGTTTTCACCACCTGAACCAATGCAAAGGGCCCAGCCACCTACTGGACCTTGGCAGGATGTCGCAGCAGACCTGATGGGACCAATGCCCAGCGGAGAGAACTTACTAGTCGTTGTTGATTATTTTAGTCGTTATTACGATGTGGTAGTTATGCGGTCAACTACCACACCCAAGATAGTTGAGGCCTTGACAGGAATCTTCTCTAGATTTGGATACCCCTATTCACTCAAGACGGATAACGGTCCACAATTTGTGAGTAAAGAGTTTGAGGAGTTCTTACATGAGTGTGGAATTGAGCATAGGAGATCACCACCGCTTTGGCCACAAGCCAACGGCGAGGTAGAAAGACAGAACAGAACTCTATTGAAGACCCTGAAGATTGCAGTAGTAGAAGGGAAGAGGTGGACAGAAGAACTGCCGAAATTCCTACTGGCATACAGGTCAACACCTCAAGTCTCTACAGGTGCTACGCCTGCCTTTCTGATGTTTGGTAGGGAAATCAAGACCAAATTACCAGAGTTAAGACCAGACAAGTCAGTGATTAATGAGAGTACGAGGGACAGAGACTGGAGTCACAAGTTAACACAGAAAGCCTATGCAGATGGAAAGCGTGGTGCTGCGCCAAGTCCGATAGTTCCAGGAGATCAGGTGCTGCCAAAGAACACCAAGAGTACTGGAAAACTAGCACCAGACTTTGAGCCAGAACCCTACACTGTGTTAGCAAAGGATGGACATCAAGTAACTGTGAAATCCAGTGAAGGAGCTGTTTACAGAAGAGACAGTTCTTGGCTTAAGCCATATATTTCATCCGATGAAGTAGAACTTGACCCAGAGGACACTATGATTAAAGACACGGACACGAAGATCAAAGACACAGACACTTCAGACCCAAAGCCTGTTGACTTAGAGTGTTCGAGACCAAAGAGGACCATCAAACAACCGGAGAGACTTAAAGACTGTGTTTTGAGTAAACCCTAGGGGACTACAGAATGCGTCTGTACAAGAAACTGTTGTTGACATTTGAAACTCTTGCTGACATTTTAATTGCTTAAGCAGTAGTATATTTAAACCGTAGAAGTGCTGAGAACATTTATACTGTTATAGCGGAAAGGGAGGGCTGTAGTGTTCCCGTATTAGTACTTCATGTATGCGCATGTTGTAAACCACAAAGCATTATTGGCTCGTGTTCGTTGGAGCCATCTTGGATGTAGCATGGCGAGTGTTATTAAACATGTTAAGTTCTGAGTGAATCGAGTGATATTGTGTTGCCATCCAACCACGGACAGTACAGGAATTGCTTCTTCTTTCAGCTCAATCTTGTAATTTCCAATGTACCCAAGTCCTGTGAACACATCTTTGTAGTCTGATAGTACAGCTTCTCTTGTCAAGGTTTTCACGTCAGAGACTGCGTTTATCAGAAGTTCTCTCTTCACAGTCAGAAGTTCCAAGTCTTCACATGTTTTCCCTGACAACAAAGAACTAGGAGCATCATCGACAACTAGGAATTTTGCTCTGGTCTTCTTACCACCAATCTGAATATCCAGGTGAATCTGACCTCTAGGCAGCAGGCGTTCTCCATTGTATGTTTTCAGTACGGCAGAAGACTTCTCCAGATTTGGTCTGTTATCAACCTTCAGGAAGTCACTCATTTTAAGACAATTGACTTCTGATCCACTGTCCATCTGCATAGGAACTTGAGCCCACTTGCATTTCGCCTCAAATCTGAGCAGTGGTTCTACCATATACTTGGATCGTAAATCGTCACTTACTGTAAACATGTAGTACAACTCATCGTCTGATGATGAACCCGATTCCTTGACTTGATGAACGCTTTGGGTAGGCTTCCTGGGAGTAGGTTTGGCAGATGTCATTGATCTCCCTTGGTGTTCTTTATCTTGACTTCTATGAGGAGGTGCGGTGCACACTTTAGCAAAATGATTCTTCTTATGGCATTTGCTGCATTTCTTTCCATATGCTGGACACTGACGAGGCTTATGAACTGTTCCACAATACTTGCAATTCTTCACTGCCTTCTGTTTAGAATCCGTCTTCTTTGGGTTGTTCTTCACAAGATTTACTTGTGCTTCCACTTCGCCATCAATCTTCTTCAGTTGATCATTTGTAGTTTCTGCTGCTCTAATGACATCTAAGGCTTTACTTAGAGTTAGTCCTTTTTCACGAAGCAGTCTTTTCCTGACCTCATGACTCTTGATTCCAATGACAAGTCTGTCACGAATGAGCTCATCACTTAGCATTCCATAAGCACAAGTGGATGCCAATTTTCGTAGTCTGTTCAGGTACTGGTCAATGGTATCATCACCTTGGTTGGCACTATTGAAAAGATAACGCTCAAAGATGATGTTTCTTTGTGGTTCAAAATGCTGCGTCAAAGCAGTTAACAGGCTATCTGGGTCTGTGCAATCAGCCACTGGAAGGTTCTTTGCTATTTGAATGGTTTCTCTGCCAACTACAATCTTTAAGGTTTCCAGAATGACTGGTTTCGGCTTCTTTTCAAGTTCAGTGGCTATCATATAGCTTTTCCAGGGTTCTTTAAAGAAGCTCCAGTTCTCTGCTAAATTACCTTTTAGGCTCATTGGAGCAGGAGGAGGTAACTGACTGCAAACCATCATGGGTATCTTTGGGACAGGAACATGAGGGGCTGTACCTGAGAACGGGCCCTCTTCATCACTCATTGTTACGCTTCAATTCCAGGGGTCCAGGTCCACTGGTGCGGTTAGTAGGCGTTGTACAAGCTTTCCAAGTTCACAAGGTACTTTGAAGGAAGGTACGAAAAAAAAAAATTCTACCTTCAAACACCACACAACTATCCAAACTGCCCGCTAATAATGACTCGGCTAAACAACTCAGGTTTGTGGTCGATTTCTTGCTCGAATTTGCCACACAACACTGTCCGAACCTTCTAAATGTTACGGCAGTTCGACGAAATTTACGTTCAAATTCTTGTTTGAAACGCAACTGGACTGCTCAATAATAACAACTGTCAGACTGACGAGATTTACCTTCAAGTTCTTGCTTGAGACACAACTCTACTGTTTATTAAGCACCGTTTCGACGAAATGTACTTCAAGTTCTTGCCTGAAAGCACGTCACTCGATTCTCTTCAAAAACAAATCCGGTTCGACGAGGCTCGCGTTCAAGTTCTTTCTTGAGACGCCACTCATGACACCATGTAGTGAGTCTTGTTAATCTTTAATATAACTCCAAAGGAACAAATGTATATAACGGCATGAACAGTAGATGTACAATCTCTGACCTCGTGGTCAACAACGACACCTACGCTGAGAGGGGGGTTTAGATAATGCAACTGCACACGTGATCCATGCACTACAACCTCGTGCTTCCCCTTGACGCGTTCTGAACTCACTTCAACGACAGATCTGTTTTCCAATTGACCTTTCACGAATATCTCCGAAGACAGGCAAGCTGGAGGCGGTAATTTACTCAGAGGGCAAGTCTCTTTATCTGGTGATTGCCCCGTTTGAAGTGCACTGAGGAACAAATTATCTCCATGAAGCAAGACGCAATCGATTTATTCACATCTCCATTGCTCAATTGGCCACAACTGGTCGCATAGTAAGGCAGACAAACTCATGAAAACCTCCTGTCGCCCTCGCGATTCATCAATTCATCAAACTGATCGTGACCTCGATCAATACTTCTCCGGGCTTTTAGAGACATGTAGGAAATCGAAATAAGGAAAAATCCTTACCTTTCAACTCTTCCGAACTTGTCAACCACCAGCAAGACGTGAAGTGTGGTGAAACGTAGAGAAATCATTGTGACGTCACACAACGAAAACGCCTAACTGCGCATGCCCCGAATCTGACATCTGAAAAATCGAGATTTTTCACCACTTATATGATATGGAACACCGTTGACCATCTAAAATAGTGTGCTGTCTCGCTAAGGCTCGCCAGCAATTAGGAACCGCTGGATGGTATTGTGTGCCAAAGGAAGAATTCTATTGTGCGTTCTTTTATTTTTTTGAAGAGCCGACTTTCTCTCTTCGAATGTCACTTCTGAGAGGACTTTATTTACCAGAGTATCTGGATAACCCTCTCGCGTAAAGACGTGATGTGAAATGCTCTGGACAATATTCTCTTTAAAAGTATTTTTTGAAGACTTAGTTCGAGGGCAGAAAAGAATATAGTGATGGTTCGTGCTTCGCCTTTGATAAAACCTTCACTGACCCCTGGTAGGTGGCAGGAAGCGAAATGCGTGTACGGAAATGTTTCTGTCGGCTTGTAGTGAGTTCGCACGTCAAGGATAGATCTTTGTCTAAATCTACCGCACAACATTTGACAGGCTAGAGCTATCTCATCTGTGATAGCAGATTTCAAAGCTGCAAGTAATCTCGGTCAACGTTTCTTTGTAATATCTGCCCCAATAACTGCTGGTTTTGAGTTCAATTTACAAAAAACACGAATTAAGCGACGGCTCTCAAATTCATCGCCGCAAAGACGGCAAAATTCATATTCGACATTCCGAAAATATAAAATATACCCATAATTTGGGTATAAAATAACCATGGTTAAAATATACCCATAATATGGGTATAAAATAACCATGGTTAAAATATACCCATAATTTGGGTATAAAATAACCATGGTTAAAATATACCCATAATTTGGGTATAAAATAACCATGGTTAAAATATACCCATAATTTGGGTATAGAATAACCGTGGTTAAAATACACCCATAATTTGGGTATAAAATAACCATGGTTAAAATACACCCATAATTTGGGTATAGAATAACCATGGTTAAAATATACTCATAATTTGGGTATAAAATAACCATGGTTAAAATATACCCATAATTTGGGTATAAAATAACCATGGTTAAAATATACCCATAATTTGGGTATAGAATAACCGTGGTTAAAATACACCCATAATTTGGGTATAAAATAACCATGGTTAAAATACACCCATAATTTGGGTATAGAATAACCATGTGTTGCGTATTGGGTCGTTTCGTTAAGGAGTTCCAAAGTAAATGAAGAACTCAACCAAACTTTATTATTTTACAACTACGGAACCGAAAGTGAACTTTGCCCTCCGATGCACTAAGCATCATGTGAGCACGAGGTATGACGTCATACACCACATCTCCTCCCTTCTTAGGCCATACTAACTGAGCAACAAGTTCTTATAATATTTTTGAAACCGAACGTAAAGGGTCAATAATGAATTCAAGTCCGAAATACTAATACAGCGAATCAGACACTAAACTGTCAGATGAAAACAATGTCCAAACAGTTCTTGCGTTTATCCTAAAGAAATAGATGCAACGCTTCGTAAACTCTTAATACAGATTAGCTAGATTGTCTCAATCAATCTGTCTGGCGCCCTGCGCACTCTACTGGATCGGCGCAGTGGAATAAGACTGCCTTCTGGTAGCGGAGCATTAGGAGAAGACGTCGTCTCTGCCGCAGATGGAGAGCTGTTCGCATTCTCCGACTGAACTTGAGTTCCAGGCTCGGCAGAATTCGACAACGGCAGGCTCACGGGAGGCTGCTGGGGTGATGGAACACTTGTAGTTGAAGTGCCTTGTCGTACAGGATCTAAAGCAGCGTCCAGCGGTAACCTTTCCAATTCCCGGTCAGCGACTGCGCTGTCCATGGTATCACGTCTGATGTGGTCGAGATGCCGCTTCCAAACTCGTCCATCGTTCAGAACTACTACGTAAGATGTCGGACCACTTCGCTCTGCAACAGAGCCTGGCCACCACGTGTGTTCTCTCCGAAGATCTTTCACCCAAATTCTATCACCTGGGTAGAACTCTCTAAACTTAGCATGCGCATCGTGTGTTTCCTTCTGCTTCGCTTGTGAATCCATTACCTTGTCCCCTACACTTGGGCGAAGGAGGGTTAGTCTTGTGCGAAGTTCACGCCCCAGGAACAGACTAGCTGGTGTTCTGCCAGTAGTAGGGTGTCTTGTCGACCGGTAAGTCAACAGAAAATTAGCGATGCGTTGTTGAACAGACAGCTTGCTGCCTTTACATGTTTTCATGTGATTCTTGAATGACTGAACCATTCTTTCGGCCAGTCCGTTACTGGCTGCATGATAGGGTGCTACACGTACATGCTTAACACCGTTCATCTTCAAGAAGTGTGCAAACTCTTCGCTGCGAAACTGAGGACCATTATCACTGACACAATGTACTGGCAATCCGTATTTGGAAAATAGTTCCCGTAAGATAGTAATGGTCGCGGTTGCTGACGTGTTTCGTGGCATAAAGTATATTTCTGGCCAGCGCGAGTGTGCATCAACAAGGATGAAATAATGCCCGTTTTCATCTTCTGCGTAATCTATGTGAATGCGATGCCAAGGATTACTCGGCCATAACCATGGGTTAAGTGGCGCTACAGCTGGTGGCTTCTTAACTTGCTGGCAGCTTTGGCAATTTCTGACAGTTTGTTCTATTTCTTGATCAATGTTAGGCCACCATAAGTAACTACGTGCCAATTCTTTCATCCGAACAATCCCTGGGTGTCCTGAATGCAACTCTTGAAGCATGTCTTTGTGGTACCGAGTAGGTATGACCACCCGAAGTCCCCACAAAAGACAGTCTTGCTCCACAGACAACTCAAATCGACGATTAAAGTAGGGTTGGAGGCGTAGATCCTCCACGTGCTTTGGCCAGCCTTGCCTGACATATTCTAGCACCTTTGACAGTACTGGGTCTACTCTTGTGGCGTGGTTTATTTCTTTGTGAGTAATGGGTAAGGAATGGATCAGTCGTTCTTCGACATGATATGCAGAATTCTCGTCATTACGCGTTGACGGCAAGGGCAACCGTGACAGCGCGTCAGCCACTGCATTTTGCTTTGATGGAACGGACCTGATGTTGTAGTTGAAAGCTGAAAGAATGATCGCCCAACGCTGTAGACGCATCGCTGCTAGCGAGGGGATGGCTGTTTTAGGACCCAAAATTCGTTCCAGAGGCTTATGATCCGTTTGTATCGTAAAGTGACGGCCATATAGGTACAAATGGAACCGTTTTAGCCCAAACATTATCGCCAAAGCTTCTTTGTCGATCTGCGCATAACGCTTTTCGTGTTCGTTCAATGTTCGTGACGCATAGGCAATAGGGCGTCGTTCGCCGTTAGGACACACGTGCATTATGACCGCACCCAAACCATATGGAGAAGCGTCCACCGCTAATTCTACAGGAAGGCTAGAGTTGTAATGCGTTAGCACAGTTTCTGACGTTAGTGCACATTTCACATCAGAGAAAGCTTTGTCGCAGTTTGACGACCAATTCCACGGCTTATTTCCTAGGAGCTCGTACAAAGGATGGGCAAGGGTTGATAACTTGGGGATAAAGTTGGTTAGTGCCGCCAACATTCCCAAGAACGATCGTAATTCTGTGACGTTGCGTGGAATAGGTGCTTCTTTGATGGCCTTGACCTTTTCACCCGTCGGCTGAAGACCCTTCTCTGAAAAGCGCAATCCAAAGTAAATGACTGACGGTGCCATAAACACACACTTCGGTAGTTTGACTCGCAACCCGTACTTCTGAAACTGCTTCAGGACTGCTTCTAAATTCTTCACATGCTCCTCGTCATCAGAGCCTCCTACAAGCAAATCGTCCATGATAACACAAGTTCCTGCTAATCCTGCAAGCACTTGTTCGATGAAACGTTGCCAAATAGCGGGGCTGGATGAAATTCCAAATGGTAACCGCGTGTACCGGAACAGACCCTTATGGGTGTTAATCGTACACAGTTTTTGTGATTCCTCGTCTAGGATCAGTTGTTGATATGCACTTCGCAGATCAATCTTCGTGAACTTCTTCCATGAAGACACACGCCCTCGAATCTCCTCCAATGTTGGAATCGGAAACTGCTCGGTCTGAATTGCTGGGTTCACTGTGCCCTTATAATCACCGCAAATACGTACTGTACCATCGGTTTTAGGAACACAAACAATGGGCGTTGCCCAGTCGCTCACTTCGACAGGTTTTAGAACCCCATCATTTTCCATGCGTTTCAGTTCTTCCTCTACCGCGGAGCGAAGGGCATAAGGTACTGGGCGTGCCCGTTGAAATACTGGTGTTGCGTTTTCCTTTAGGTACAATTTCGCCGTAACACCTTTAACAGTCCCCAGTTCAGGCTTGAAGACGTCAGCATACAGTTTCTTAAGACGTTCGACCTCTACATTCGTCTCATGGAACACCGAGAACTGACCGTTTGAGGATGGAAAGAGGTTTACCCAGTCGAGGCGAATTTTCATCATCCAAGATCGTCCAAGCAACGGAGGGGCGTACCGTTCTGCACGAACAACTAGAAGAGGTAGTGTCGCGCGTTGCCCGTTGTACTCCACGTCAACTAAAATCTGTCCCGCAACGTCCAGCGGTGTGCCAGCATAGGCATGGAATGATTTCTCTACTGGCTTCAGCGAAAGGTATTTGAAATACCGCTCGTAATCTGCGTAATTTAGAATTGAAGCAGAAGCACCCGTATCTACCTCCATCTGAAATTGAACATCTTCAATAAGCACAGGAACTCTCACAGCAGGAGCTGAAATTCGTGATTTGCGTGACTCAGGTTTTTGGTTCTCTACCAGATTAAAGATTGACCCCAGGAACTCGTCTCCTGTGTCCTCACACACTTCATGTTCAGAATCCTGATCCGTGTGACGTACGTGCTGTTTTCCTGCCGATCGTTTGGGAAATGGTTTCACGTTGCGACACTCAGACTGCAAGTGACCTGTTGCGTGACACTTGAAACATTCTGACCCTTTGTATTTGCAATTGTTCGGGGTGTGGTTGGTTAACCCACAACGAAAACATTGTTTCCGTGGATTCTCGTACTGCTGAGGTTGTTTACCATTGCCACGATAATGTCTACCAGATGAGCGACCACGTGACAACCGATGTTCTCGCTTGACCTTGTTTACGTTGGAAGACGAATTTTCACTGTGAGAAATCGCTCCAAGGTCACGTACATCCTTCTGAGCTATTTCCTGGGCGATGGCAGTGTCCACGGCTTCTTGAAAGGTGAAGTTATTCGATAATAATTTCCGTTTAATCTGCTCTGAGCGAAGCCCGCAAATAAATCGATCGCGTAGACTATCGTTTAGCTGTTCGTTTGTGAATTCACATGTCCCAGAAAGATTTTTCAGCTCTCTCACAAAGTCGACGATACTTTGACCTGGTTTCTGAGTTGCAGAATGGAACCTGTATCTTTCTGCCACTTTTAAACGAGTCGGCTTATAATGACCACGCAGCAGCGTTGCAAGCTGGTCGAAGGTCTTCGAGTTTGGCGCGTCGGGAAATGATAAATCTTTCAATACTCGATAAGAACTACTGCCAATAGATGTGAGAAGTATAGCTCTTCGTTTAGCGGCATTATCTGAATCGTTCTTGATATCGTATGCAATGAAATATTCCTGTAATCGCTCAAGGTAACTGTCGATGTCTTCGCCCTCAGGATTAAAAACATCAAAAGGTGGTCTGCCCGCCATTTCACGTGCTTTCGGTCGAGCAGATGCCGGAGGTTCAGTGCTGAATTATCCCGTATTCTGGCAATCCACCGTTCGTAGCGGACGTTAAGTTTTCGTTTGCCAAGTTATCCTCGTCGCCACTGTTGCGTATTGGGTCGTTTCGTTAAGGAGTTCCAAAGTAAATGAAGAACTCAACCAAACTTTATTATTTTACAACTACGGAACCGAAAGTGAACTTTGCCCTCCGATGCACTAAGCATCATGTGAGCACGAGGTATGACGTCATACACCACACCATGGTTAAAATATACTCATAATTTGGGTATAAAATAACCATGGTTAAAATATACCCATAATTTGGGTATCGAATAACCATGGTTAAAATATACCCATAATTTGGGTATAGAATAACCATGGTTAAGATAGACCCATGATTTGGGTATAAAATAACCATGGTTAAAATATACCCATAATTTGGGTATAAAATAACCATGGTTAAAATATACCCATAATTTGGGTATAAAATAACCATGGTTAAAATACACCCATAATTTGGGTATAGAATAACCATGGTTAAAATATACCCATAATTTGGGTATAGAATAACCATGGTTAAAATATACCCATAATTTGGGTATAGAATAACCATGGTTAAAATATACCCATAATTTGGGTATAGAAAAACCATGGTTAAAATATACCCATAATTTGGGTATAGAATAACCATGGTTAAAATACACCCATAATTTGAGTATAGAATAACCATGGTTAAAATATACCCATAATTTGGGTATAAAATAACCATGGTTAAAATATACCCATAATTTGGGTATAAAATAACCATGGTTAAAATATACCCATAATTTGGGTATAGAATAACCATGGTTAAAATATACTCATAATTTGGGTATAGAAAAACCATGGTTAAAATATACCCATAATTTGGGTATAGAATAACCATGGTTAAAATACACCCATAATTTGGGTATAGAATAACCATGGTTAAAATATACCCATAATTTGGGTATAAAATAACCATGGTTAAAATATACCCATAATTTGGGTATAAAATAACCATGGTTAAAATATACCCATAATTTGGGTATAAAATAACCATGGTTAAAATACACCCATAATTTGGGTATAGAATAACCATGGTTAAAATATACCCATAATTTGGGTATAGAAAAACCATGGTTAAAATATGCCCATAATTTGGGTATAGAATAACCATGGTTAAAATACACCCATAATTTGGGTATAAAATAACCATGGTTAAAATACACCCATAATTTGGGTATAGAATAACCATGGTTAAAATATACCCATAATTTGGGTATAAAATAACCATGGTTAAAATATACCCATAATTTGGGTATAAAATAAGCATGGTTAAAATATACCCATAATTTGGGTATAAAATAACCATGGTTAAAATATATCCATAATTTGGGTATAGAATAATCCAACCGCGTTCCCAGGGCTTTTCTCTAGAAAGATTAATGGCGGACGGGAAAGGCCCTGGCATCGGCTGGTGACGTGTTCATCTTACACCCTGAAATCCTGGGTGTAATAAATTAGCGCTTTGCATGTTCAAGAAGACTAAAGCAAGATGGTGGAGAAGCGTGAAACTACGCCTCGTGAAATATCTGTGCTGAATCGACTTGGATCGGACTTAAATCGTTGTAGTTTTTACTTCGTTTTGTTTGAGGCCACTTCAAGTGAAGTGTTTTGAATATTTACTTAAAGGGCAAGATCATGTTGTTGCCGTTCTACCCACTGGTTCCAGCAAGTCTCTCCTATTTCAGCTGCTACCGGATTTTTTGCCTGTCAAGGCGGACAAGAATATAGTGATAGATTTTTGTCCTTTGAACCCCATCATAGAGGACCAACTTAAAGTGTTGCAGGATAGAGGAATCACTGCCGATGTTCTTCAGCTTTTGTGAGATGAGCCGGAAGCGACCTATAGTTTATTTGTATCTGCTGTAAACAACGAAAGACAAAACAACCGAAAAAGTTTATTTTCAACTAATGAGGCGGACTGTTGATGTTAACTTAAGTTCCAAAGCGTTTTTAGTTGGACAATTAGACTATCGGTAGTACCGCGGAAATGTAAGCGTACAGCACAATAGCGCAGATTTGAGAATTTAGCGCAATTTCCTACAACGCAGGGCGTAGAGTGCCCACAGATTTTATTCTGTAAATTACTAGTCTGGCCTTAGTACTTTCGTGTTATGATTCAGTTTACCTTAACTTAGGTGCCACATTGGAGAAAATACTACTCAACTGAAGGTATGTCACGTTTCGCTTATTTTGTATTGCCACAGAGGTTGTCTTCAAAGCCTTTTTGTTCGGTCAAACTTGTTCTAAGTTTTCCTGTATTACATGTCAAGTATTAAGGAAAGACTAAACTTGAAGATGGGAAAAATTCAGCTTGTTTCGTGAAAACGTTCTAGTTTGGCAGCTGTACTCCCATATATGGGCTATATAGGCACGTGCCGCGGAATAGGGTATGGTTTTTGAGGTTCTCGGTCCTTAAATAGGGTACCTGTTTTGACCCTTTTGTTTCTGTGTCCCTGGTGTAGTCCTTAGATAGGGTAGCTTAATTGTATTATCTAATACTGGAGTGTGAAAACGCCCGCCTAAACGAACGGTTTCTTTAAAACTTGATGTATCCGTTTAAGTATTAACAAAGTGATTGTGCAACAGAGGTTAATAGCTGTTAAACGGGTAAATACACGTAACGCCTCTTCAAGCCACATTATTTTGGGCCTTAAAAAGGGTATCCGTTTTCGCTTTCTTAGTCCTTAAATCTGAGAGTGTCGGAAGGCAAATCGGGCAACACTGAGGTTGTCTCAGAAACTTCCTCGCAGAAAATGAAATAAATCGAATTGATCCAAACAAATGTGATATTTGTACATGGGACATAATGGCTGACTTTCACTGAAAAAATCAGCCAATTCAGAAAAGGTCCGAAAATTGCCTTCTCCGTTCTTACGCGGACAGCCTCTTAATATGCTCGTTTATTTTACTATCATTATTCTTTGATATATTTTTAGTGGATGGATGGATGGATGGATGGATAAACTTAATTTAAACACGATAATAATTAAAGCTGAAAGCTTGTGGGGTTGTGTGTTTAACTTTAACTCTGCTAAAATTAAAATTACAATTAAAATATCTAAAATTACAAATCCTAGATTTACAATAAAAATTAATTATTTAATTAATTACTAACTAGAACTATTACTAAGTTAATCTACTATATGATTACGATAAACTAACTAAAAACTAATTGTATATAAAACCACTATGTGTGTGGCGGGTGTTGAAGCCGACAGGGCGTTAAGATTAAAATCTTTAAAATAGGATCTATTCATAACATGCTTTCTCAGCTCGCAAAAGCTTGAAAATCTTTTGTTTTTCTTGGTATAAAACAATGTTCCAAAGGATAGAACCCTTATATCTAAGTGCGTCCTTCATAAATCGCGAGTTAAATCGTGGTATAGAAGAGAATTGTTTCCCTCGTAGCGAATAGCCATGACTGGAGTTGTCAAGAATCGATTTCATCAGGGGCTCGGGCAGGCTGTCGTTGTTTGCCTTATAAAGCAGCCTAAGGATGTCGAGCTTATAATACAGGGAAAAGGTAGACCACTAAACATATTTGAGCACATCATTTGTCGGCATGTCCTTGGGCAAGTTAAAGATAATTCTTGCCCCCCTACAATGTAGCCTTTCTATGGAATCAAGTATGTCAGAGTTACAACACGATCCCCACAAAACTAAACCATATTTTACAGAGGGAAGTATCACTTTAAAAAAATCCTTTAGCACGCCCTTTGGAAGAAAATCTGGATCGTTTCAGTAAGAACAGCTTATTAGCAAAACGTTTCTTGGTCTCAAGTGCATGAGGTACCCAGCTTAGATTGTGGTCGACAGTCATGCCCAGTAGGTGCGTTTTTGTAACGCATCTAAGAATTGAGGTTCCTAGTTGTACTGGTGCATGTGGCCCCATCGGGATTCCTTTACTTAGTAACATCACTTCCCTCTTTCCTGGATGAGGTGTTAAACGATTTGTTAGACACCACGTATATACTTCCTTCAAGGTCTTGTTGAGCTGCGCAATAGCGATGTCTATTGATTCTCCTATGCAACAGGCCGTTGTCTCATCTGCGTACATGCCGGTACAGGGACCCCGAGCAGACTGAAGCAGGAAGGTCGTTTGTGAATAGCGTGAATAAAGTCGGTCCCAGCACTGAACCCTGAGGAATACCGAAAGACACCTGTGAGCATTCCGACTTGGCTCCATTTAATACAGTAAATTCTTTTCTTCCGTGTAAATAGCTCTTATCCAGTCAAGAAGCGTGCCGGTGATTCCGAAATCTCGGTTTAACTTCGTCTCCAGTATGTCGTGAGAGACACTGTCAAATGCTTTGTTAAAGTCAATGAAGGCCACAGCAACCCCCTTTCCTGAGTCTAGAGTCTTGAGTAGGTTTACATTTTCATAGTTAAATCCTTTGCCTACTTGATATGCGGACAACGCCTGACTAGTTAGATAACCACTTGATTATACATCCATATTCTAATTCAAGATTGTTTATTTGGTATGTGGGAGGTTTGGTTGAATCTGAGTATGCAACAATATCAGCCAAGGTAAGCACAAACTTAAGTGGATGTTGCAATGCTTTGGGATGAAACACTCCATGATCTTTTCGAATAGGGTGATCTAGTGGAGTGCACTATTTGGTATCATGTATACGTGAGAACGTATTTTCCCCGGGGGGGGGGGGGTACTTGGGTTAATGTTTGCTGGGTATGTGCTGCTGGCCTCTCAGAGCCCCCACCCCATTTTAGTCTATTTTTTGGCCAATTATAGACGCCATCTTAGTCACTTTTTGGAAAATGTCATTTTTGCGATCCCAATTTAGTTACTTTCTATTTATGCATCTACCTTGTCAATCCTTTTAAAGCCGGGTCATCCAAAAATGAATTGACACAATTTTTTAAACACTTTACTTTCACCTAAATAAACAACTTTCTGATCTTTTTAATCGAGAATCTTCCCATTTTGATACCCTATTTACCCCCAAAATTCTAAAATTGGCGACCCCATTCTAGTAACTCTATTGAAAATGCGACCCCATTATAGTCACTGCAGTTGTGAAAATGCGACCCCATCCAGCGGCACATCCCCGTTAGGCTCCTGTAAGGGAGTACCCCCCCCCGGGGTATTTTCATAAACATTACATTAATGTATCTGCATCCTTTGCCTCTGTGCTCAGCTTTCTTAAGTTCTCGGATGAAATCCACTGTCTTGATCTGTCTATGCGTTCTTCTACTGGTAGGTATAAATCATGGTATGTAGTAAATAAATCATATATTGATGCCTCTTGTAATATTTCACTACCGAAAACCACTTTAAGGTTGCGGACAAGATTTCGACCGACATTATTAACTATGATATTCTTATCTGTCTCTCACTGTTAAGTCAAATACTAAGAATACACTGCCAGGTATAATGGCCATGTTTTCTGCTAATTGAGGAATTTTGACATAAGAGTTTCACCTTCTTTTGCTTCTGAGGGATTAAATGTCACCCGGGTAAGTGTGGACGCTCACGTTGATTAAGGTTCGGATAAAATTTTTTAATGATTGTTTGCGCCATTTAAAATGTTATATCCAGTAATCTTAAAATGAGTGACTTAAAGCTATCAAAGATACATTACAGTTCTGATGGATATTTTTAGGGATATTCCGCTATTTCGAATCTTGCTGATTGGGCTAATGTTGGTGAAAGTACAGAATGGTTACAGAGGCAGGCTTTATGGCAGATATATTTACCTGAACCGTACATACCTAGACCACATTGGGTTGATTTACCAGGCTGATTTACTTTTCCTGCCTCATTATAAAGTACATAGAAAAAACATATAGGTATGCATTAGTTGTCGTTGATGTGGCTTCGCGATACAACTGAGACGCTGAACCGTTAACCTCAAAAGATTCAAATGAGGTGGCGAATGCTCTTACAATAATTTATTATTCAACAACGTTTGAGTGGCTGGTTACGTTGATTGTTGAACCTCCCTGTAAAAACGTTTTGGGTAATGTAACGAAATTGATGAATCAGCATAATGTTACAATTCAAAGGAGCGCAGCTGGTAATCATCGAGCGCAAGCCTTTGTCGAAAGGACCAATAGTTGAAAGACTGTTTAGCCATCAGTACGCCCAAGAAGTCATTAGTGATGGTAGATCTCGTGTTTGAGTACTGAAAGCCGTTGCCAGCAATTATGAAGACATTTCATTCTACTCCAACCAGGTTAACAGGATTAGAACCTATAAGAGCATTGAAATTAGATCAAGCCGATATCAAAGGTGTGAATTATAAGCGACCTGTCGTTTTACATGAAAAGAGATTGCCGGCTGGAGGAAGGGTTAGATATCTGTTAGCTCTGGGGGAAATTTGAAGGGGGGTACTCAGCGTCGAGCTACCGAGCCCATGATCCTGGAGTTTGGATAATTTTGATTTGATAGAAGCGTCGTGTCGGCTGATCAGCCAGGTTTGTACTATTTATTAGATGGCCCAAAACGTAGCTTCGCTAGAGATGAGCTCCAAGTTTTCCCTTATGATGCTGTGTTGCCGCCGGATATATGAGGTTTAAGCCATTCCGATATCTCAAATAAACAGGCTCCCACAGGAAGGAGGGTCTCCCAGGGGGGGTCCTTGTTCCCTTGTTCCCTTCCAAAATTGCCCTATGTTCCCATGTTCCCACATATTTTCGTAAATTGTTCCCCTTTTATCAAATCCGCTTACCAGCTACTCCCCCCCTCAATTTTCGCCCAAAAAAATGAACAATTTTTGTTCCCATGTTCCCAAAAATTGGCTAATGTTCCCTTGTTCCCTTCGATATTTTGCCAATGTTCCCTTGTTCCCCAAAACCCCTGGGAGACCCTCAGCAGGAGTTTGTGCATAAAGGGTAGATCAAATTTCGAGTAATCTCCCGCCTGGAAGTCCAAAGCTCTATCGATGATGGTCTCCGAGCAAGCCAACGACGGCACTCCCTAGCAATACTCTTGAGCTCATTTTTTTACCCAGATTTCCCTGCCTCGTGATGTGTTTCCTCATCAGCAAACGTGCAAAACAAGAGTGAAGACTAGGTTGGAATGCTGCCTCGATTTCCCACGGCTGCGTCACGTGATGACGCTGGCGGCAAGTACAACTGAGAAGTTGTTGAAGAAGATGGACGTCTTCAGGTGTGACAAAATTAAAGGTACAGGAAAACGCTATATTTTACTATGTTTTAGTCGTTAAACGAACCCACAAGCATTTCTTTCGTCCCCTTTAAGAAAATATAAATAAGGAAGGTTTAAGAGAGGTGAAAATTGTAGTCTTCCAAACGTAGTTCGACAACACGTGCTTTCAAGAAATCATTCTCGTTGGTAAGGGTTCGAGTTTTCCCTCTACATTCTGCACAACCTTTCAAAGTTGTGTGTATGAAAGCGGTTGTGTTACGCTTAAAAAACGTTTTGGAGTTCATAATTTGTCCGGTAGTCGTCTGCGAAAATACCAGCCATAAAGCACCCGCCAAGCTTCATTTAAAATGTGCCTACGAAAGTGAAAATTTTCCTTTGACACCGCTCAAACAAAGCAGGATTTTTTAATGTGTGTTGGATGTTCTAGAAAGCCATTGGTAATTTGCTTCAAGTCTAATTCTCTAAATCTCTGAAATTTAATTAACGGATGCATGTATGCAGCACATTTGCTTTGTTGTACAATTTGTTTATCACTTCACACCCGCCCAGTTTACATTCTCTTAGCAGTGTTAGTTTCTTTGTTTGGCTTGGTAAGACGAGCACCCTATGTGATATTTTTTTATCTAAACTTAAACTGAGTTTTATTGTTTTTTTTTTTACCCAGTGAATAAAACGGTTTTTTTTTCTTCAAACTTTAGCAATACAATGTGCAGTAAAAGTTGGTTGAGGATTGAATAATTTTTGGGTAAGATTTCAGCTTAGGTCCCTACTTCATTATGCATGCTGTAGCTGTGTTGTCTCGGGCATTGTACGTGCAAACGTTACATATTTTGGAGGAACAAAATAGTATATCTATAGCATGCATGATGAAGTAGGGACCTGTGTGGAAATCGTACCAATTTTTGATTTTTGTTCCAAATGTATCTTCTGCTTGTTGGTTATGGTTGGTTTGCCCCATTATTTTTCATGCGGTAGAGGGGACAGAAGCCATTTGTCCAAGTGATATAGAAATTTTTAGAAGTTTGCACGGTAGTTTGCGTCCTGGATAGCCAATCACAATCGAGTTTGAGTAGTTCGCAAGACAATGCGAGTGATTCTGGCCAATAGAGTACTAAAGTGATGACATCACAAAAACTAAATTTCTAAAGTTATGGGATTTATTGAGACATTTCAAAGGAGCATGATGAAAAATGCCTACAGGCCAAAAATCAGCCTCTCATGTCAATTTTTGAGTGAGATATTGCAACGTTTACGCTCCAGTGATTCCATACAAATCCTTCTAATTTTGTCTCGGTTCCAAACGTTTAGAACAGAGACAAAATTAGAAGGATTTGTATGGAATCATTGGAGCGTAAAAGTTGCAATATCTCACTCCAAAATTGAAATGAGAGGCTGATTTTTGGCTTGTAGGCATTTGTTATCATGCTCTTTGCAAACATCTTAATAAATCCCATGATTTCAAAAATTGAGATATTTGTGACGTCACACTTTAGTACTCTATAGGAAATGAGTCATTCTGTCACAGGTTCAAAGATCTCCATGGCGACCTTGTTCATGTAGCAGCAAGCTTAACATCACTATGCAACTGTCACCAAGAAGCCCTGCCTAAGCTAACTTGTATTAGTATCACCCAACTAGAGGACTAATGCAAATGCCGCAATCTGATTGGCTACGCTACTAGAGGACTATTAGTAATAGTCCTTGAGTAGCAAAATTTGTGGTGATTTCTTTTGTTTTATTCCCAAATAGATCTTTCTCCAACTTGCATTTGTTAACTTTATTATTGCTTTTTCTGTCCGACTAGTTGGGTGATACTAAAACAGTTAGACCCTTCGCCCTTAAAGGGCTACGGGTCTAATTGTTAATTAGTCTGTAAATGATTAGCAGTTGAAATATTCAAAGTGAACTGCACAGTGTTTCTATTTGCCACACCTGTTATTTATTTTCTCCTTTGAGCCAAGATAAAAATTAAGCTGCACTTGACCTTCACCAATCAACACCATTACATTCCCTTTGGTGTACCATTTCCTGTTTTTTTTTCCATCCTTCTTCTGCTCTTTCTTTGTTAACAGTCTTTTGGCTCTGTTCATATTTAGGCCTAATAGGGTTATTATCCTTAATTGCCCAGTTTGTTATTAATAATATTTAAATTGTTATTATGTTTCAGGAAAGATGAAAGTCATTTCACTGTGATCTGAATATTACAAAAGCAAGTCTCTGCTCAAAGAGAATGGCTCCCCATGGCTTAACAGGCCAATCTACATGTGCCTGCAGCTTCTTGTAAATTATCATTGCATTGGAAGCAATCCTCCAGTGAAGGTAACTAAATGCCTTCATTTTAGAACTTACAGTACTGGACAGAAGTAACCTAACAGAGAACGCTAAGCAGAATGCGATCTTTAAGCGTTCTACTCAGCATTCCCTTAGCGTTCTACTCAGCATTCCCTTAGCGTTCTACTTAGCATTCCCTTAGCATTCCCTTAGCATTCCCTTAGCGTTCCCTTAGCATTCCAATTAGCGTTCCTCAAGTGTCCAGTAATGCGTTCCCTGTTAGGTTACTTCTGTCCGGTACTGTATCATGCTGTGATTACAAGCATTATTCACTTAACTGTTATATTACTGTATAGTGTCATATAATAGTTCAGGGAAATGTTTAGCTCAAAGTATCATGAAGACATATGTAAAAGGTACCATTTAAAAAAAAAGTTTGTTTATCCTTGTTTGAACTTTGTCTCAGAGATGTGAATATGTGTACATGTAGGTAATAAAATGGTTTCAAGGGATGTGCACAAGTAAATTTTTCAAAGACTGACAAAATTGCTCAAGCCGGTATGGCAAGTGGAAGTTGTTATCTTTGAAAAATTTATAAGTGCTTATTTGTACAAAAAAGCACTCAAAATCATTTGATTACTTGTTAATAACAAAATGCAAAAATTTAATGACCAAATTCTGCTGTCAGTTTCAACTTTTGCACTCAATTTTAACTTTGTGCACTGTTTGGGATTGACATGTTCTCAGCCATCAGCGCATTGATATGCAGGTATATTAAAATAAAAAATTACATAGAAAGACTTTGTTTTTATACGAGCAAGTTGTTGACTGTAACAACAGTCATCAACAACTCTCCAACAGCTTGGTCAATAACTATTTATTGAGGGGATTGTTATTTGAAAATTAAGCCCTTATTACTTTCCTCTGTCGTCATGTGGCCGTGTTTTGTAATCTGCAGGTGAAATGGTACAGCTGAATATAATAGCGCACCTTGGTTTTAACAGCCCTAAGAAAGAAGGATATAGCACAGACAAGTGAATACACTGTAGGTATAGTATTTTTAAGAAACTTAGTATTACTGTAGCCTCAGGTGATACACTTTTTATAAATATTCCCAAGCTACTTCCATCAGCATTTTAAAAGCTGGACTGAAAGATTTAATATTTTAGAGACTCGAAACATTATTTCAGAAACACACCTACAAATTGCAAGATATCACACTAAAAAGATGCATTAAAGGCACTCTTCAACTTCAGTGTTACTAAATTGTACTACTGATCAGCTTGGTATTTAACATTGTTTATCACAAAAACTATCATGAGTAACAGATACACACAACCATAGAGTACCATGAAATTCAGTTTTTAATGGATATTGGATATTCATTGCCTTGCAAACTGGTAAACAGTTAGTCTGCATTATCTGCCATCACGTAGATATTTCCATTACCATGCAAACAGCTTCAACTTATTTTGTTGTCTGTGCAAAGTGTCAATGGCTGTTGAATGGCAAGACTGAACTGACTGAAGACATTCATGTTTTCTTAAGAAGTCCGTATGAATGTATAGTAAATTTTTGATTTGTTATTTTCATAGAAGTGATATTAAGAAGTTCAAGCCTTAAAGGACAAAATTATCAATGAAACCACAAAACTCAAGTCACTCTGTAAGTTGTGAGAGTTTGTCATTATAGTTGTTGTAAATACCAGTTGAAATTAAATTTAAAGGAATTATGATATCATATAAAGCAAGAAATATACTAGAAATATGACTCCTGTATATTAATTGGAGTAAACATTCCTTGATTACTAGCCTGTTTAAACATTAATTTAGCAAGTTATACTACTACATGAGAAATTTCTGTAATTTGATTGGCTAAGAGCAGTGGTATTTCTGCTTAATTTGAAATACCTACATGTGAAAATTACAAACCTTTTGCGAGTAGTAGTATAAACAAATAATAGCATGATTTGTACGTGATATTTGGCATAAATACCACTCGAGATATTTAAAAATTGTCTCAAATTTCACCCGCCTAACGGCTCTTGAAATTACGTACAACAATTTTGAAATATCCCTCATGGTATTTATACCAAATATCACTGCAAACCATGCTATTACCTATACTAATTTTTTTTTTCATTTTTAGTTCTCTATATTAAAAACAGTTTATAAATTGCATGAAAACTGTTCTGAAGGTATAAGTACATGTTTCATTTCTGTACTAATACATACAATGAGACTTGTATTCAAGTATTAAGAAGAAAAGCCAGTAAAGTTGTGTTTTTGCTAGTTTGATGCCTTTCCTTTTACTGATTCCATTTTTGCATATTGTTGTAATTGCAGAGATCAAGACACAAAGAAAACCAAAAGTGTGTATGCCATCGTGTTATACAAAGGAAAATTCCTTTACTAGTAGGCTAAAAGGTCAGCTAACTGTAAGTTATCAATCTCTACTTCTTGGCGCTTTGACAAGGAGAATGAATAGTTTGATCTAAGTGGTACTTTCGTGAACTGGCCCTTGTAGGTCTAGTCTTAGGTAGCCTATTTGGTTAAGTAGTCATTATTTGGAAGCCTATCTACATTAAATATCCTTCCATGATTCATTTTGTCGGTCTTAATAAGAAACATCTGAATTGAACTGGGCAATCTCCTGAGTTTAAGTTTTCCGCTATGCCAACCAAATTTCAAATAGAATCACCTAACAATTTTTACTAGAATAACTAAGAATAATTAAGTTATGCTTTTTGATGATTGAACTAGTTTGAACAACATGTATGAATTTTAAAATGATCCAAAGTTTGCATAAACCTGTGACATCCTCTTTGCTTTTGGTGTTCTTCAAAACCTAAAAATTATTTTGTAGACTAAACTGTCCCTTTTTGTTTGTGGCCAAAATGTATGAAAATATAACCTTAATGGACTTGGCAACAACTTTTAAATGTTTCTTAACCAAATTGCCCTGTCTGTTCTTAACCACTGGTAATCATTACCAAATCCAGCTTCTTTGTTAGCCCCTGAAAATGACTGACAAAATCAGCCTACTTTAACCCCAGAAACTGACTGAGGTTATGCTTATCCAACGGTAATGAACTTTAAAGTTAGGCTTTAACCCCACATAGTGAGCTCAAAATTAAGGCTATTTTTAACCTCCCAAAATAACCACCAAAATGGGACTATCTTCAACATGCCAAGGGACCATAAAAATTTGACTACTTTTACCCAAAAATTTGACCAAAACAATCAGGCTTCTTTTAACCCCCCAAATGACCACAGAATTTGGCCCATTTTTAACGTCATTAATGACTATGAAAATGATCTCCAAATTCAAGCACGCCGATATGACGTTTAAATTAAGGGAATTTCACTCACCAAAATTGAGATATTTTGTTATTCATAAAATGCCCTAAAAAATCGACCTAATTTTAACCTCTTCAAGACGCTTCCAAATTATTAATAATTTTAACCAACCAAAATTACCACCAAAATTAGACTACTTTTTTAAGCCTACTAAAATAAACACCACTTTAAACTATTTTGAACACCCAAAGTGACTCTTAAAAATCAGTCTTCTTTTAACCAGTAAAATTGGCTTTCGAATTTAGTCTATTTTTTGACCCTACCAAATGACGTGAAAATTCAGGTTATTTTTTAACGCACCAAAATGACCATAAAATGATGCCTAAATTAAAGCTATGTTTAATTAACCTAAATTAGTGTATACTAAAACAGTGGATAGCGTTGAAGGTGCGCTCTGATTGGCTAGTCAAACTCCGAATATCCTGTGCTATTTACCTCCGAGCAACTTGCGAATTTTTCGCTCCGCCGCGCGAATATGGCGGGCCGGTTTGTATGTATGACACAAGCGAAGAAATCATCCGAATTAACAACGAAACTCCAAGAAAGCGACTAAATTTGGCTTGACCGTGTTCAGAGGTAATGGCTTATGTTTTTAACCCGGAGTTTAGCGGTACAAAGCAACGAGAAAGGTTTTGTTTACAAATGCAAATTAATCTTGCATAACCAAATTTGAGATTGCTTGTTTACTTGAGAACCAAACTTGAATTATATTTTTTACAGAATGCTTCCAAGTACAGAAAGGGTTTGCAATTCCATTTGATGAAATGTCGCCTCTAGAACTAAACAATTTTTTTCTCTCAGCGAGAAAACGAGACGTACGGCAGTAATTACAACAAGAAATCCCGAACGGCGATCGGCGCTGCCTTGGATTGTCATTTGAGAAGTCCTCCATTTTCCAAGCCCTTTTCTTTTTTTTTTGTGTACACTTATCTCACTGTTTTAGTATATACTAAAACAACTATTCACCTCAGTGTCGGTGGCTAGTGGTAGATATTTACCTCGCCGCTTCGCGGCTCGCTAAATATCCACCACTAGCCACCTCCACTTCGGTGAATAGTTGTTAATTATCACAAAAATCGTTCTGTTTCTATTCCCTGAAACGACCACCAAAATCAAGCTATTTTTAACATGCGAAAAGGACGTCCAAAATAGGGCTAAAAATAAGGTTCTTTTATTAAACCAAATTGACTTTCACATTTAGGCTATTTTTTGACCCTCCCAAATGACGTAAAAGTTCAAGTTATTTTTCAACGGACCAAAATCACCACAAAATTTGGATTATTTTGAATGCCCCAAATGATCATGAAAATGATGTCCAAATTAAAGCTATTTTTAACCTAAATTATCCCCAAAATCGTTCTGTTTCTATTCCCTGAAACTACCACCAAAATCAAGCTATTTTTAACATGCGAAAAGGACGTCCAAAATAGGGCTCTAATTAAGGCTCTTTTATTAAAGCAAATTGACTTTCAAATTTAGGCAATTTTCTGACCCTCCCAAATGACGTAGAAATTCAGATTATTTTTCAACACACAAAAATGACCACTAAATTTGGATTATTTTGAATGCGCAAAATGACCACCAAAATGATGTCCAATTTGAAGCTATTTTAGCGTAAATTATCAGAAAAATCGTTCTGTTTCTATTCCTTAAAACAACCGTCAAAATCATGATATTTTTAACATGCCAAAAGCACGTCCAAAATAGGACTATTTTAATCAAGCAAACTCATGACTACTAAAAATCAGGCCTCTTTTATTAGACCAAATTTACTTGCGAATTTAGACTATTTTTTGATTCTACCAAATGACCTAAAAATTTAAGTTATTTTTTAACGCACCAAAATGACCACCAAAACGATGCCCAAATTCAAGCTATGTTTAATTAACCTAAATTATCACAAAAATCGTTCTGTTTCTATTCCCTGAAACGACCGCCAAAATCATGATATTTTTAACATGAGAAAAGGATGTCCAAAGTAGGGCTATTTTAACCAACCAAACTCATGACTACTAAAAATGAGGCCTCTTTTATTAAACCAAATTGACTTTCAAATTTAGGCTATTTTTTGACCCTACCAAATGACCTAAAAATTTGGATTATTTTGAATGCCCCAAATGACCATCAAAATGATGTCCGATTTGAAGCTATTTTTAACCTAAGTTATCCCAAAAATCGTTCACTTTCTATTCCTTGGAACGACCCCGAAAATCGAGCTACTTTTAACATGCCAAAATGACGTCCAAGAAAGGGCTACCTTAACCAACCAGACTCATTACTAGAAAATTAAAAGCGTTTTTAACCTACTAAAATAACTACCAAAATTTAATAAACCAAATTGACTTTTAAATTTAGGTTATTTTTTGACGCTCGCAAATGACGTAAAAATTCAGTTTCTTTTTGAGCGCACTAAAATTAACAGAATTACCTGATTGAGCATAGGAAAGAAACACGAATTTCCTCAGTAGGTATGTATTATTTATTTCAAATTTTAGCAAGAGAGTTGAGGCTTAAGAAAATACTAGAAGTGTTAACAGTTAATGATAACGTATTACTGGAAACAGCTTTAGTGAGGTGGTTACACAGAAATGTGATATTTCTTGATGGATTGTTCATGAGAATTTCCAAGTGAACCCTTTCAATCTCACTAGTGATGAAAATGCAACTTCCTTGTAGAAATATGATGACACTGAAAAGCAAACAAATGAGGAGAGTTAAGCAATTTAATTACTAGCAGATTTTAAGTAGATGTAATTTCAAATTCTTCAAACAAATATAGGGAAGCCGATGAGAGTCGCTAATGAGAATTGTTACCTGGGAGTGAAGGGATGAAAAAGGCATCATGCTACTGTGTATAAATACCAACACGGCTGTAGAAATTCACAAATGAAGGTTATTATGCAATCTAAACATCTAAGAATGATAGAAGGAAATTCAGTACGCAATTAAAACCCTGTTACCTAAAAATGTGCCAATATTCTTCAGAATTTAATGCAGAGAGGGCTTCCAAATGTCACAAAACAGCAAGTGATAGCAATAATTTTAATACGCTTTATGCAGGTAAAACTTTCCGCACAGTCAAATCAAATTTTACAGCATGTTTTCTTAGTGATTGGATTTAATAATCCAGAAAATGTTAGTGTTTTATTGAGGAAAAAACGTGATTTATCATTTTGTCTAATAAGGAACTTGATAACAGCCGAAATTCTAAGATTCGCGAAGTGCCAATTCTTTCTGACGCTAAAAAATATTACTACATATTTTTTAACATCAGAAAAAAATTGCACGTCGTGATTCTTAGAGTTTCCTGCTATCTTGTCCCTCTTATTAAAAAAAAAAAAAAAAAGAAAGTCGGCAGACGGGGCCGGAGCCCCGGCGGGTTCTGAACTCAAAGCTTTAAATTGAACGACGGCAGGGAAGCGGCCGTCGTCAATTCAAGCTCCGCTCAGATCCAAGCGCCTAACCACTAGACCACTTGGCTTTCACATTAAAAACCCGGGCAAAGTTAACTAGAAATAGGTTCTGGTCCTATTGTTTGTGATAACAATGCAGTAATATATTCGCAAAATAATGTATTCAAAACGTTTTCATAATAGTTAGCATGTGCACGTGCTTTCGTTCTCCTTGTTCCTTTATAAATATTTTATTCCTGCGTTCTCGAGCCATCGTTTGTTTAGAAAGATGTTGACTGCAAAGAGAACATGGCACAAGAAAGTATTAGCGGTTCTATTTCCAATGGCACCAAGTGTACGTTTATAGTCCCATAAAAATCCCGTTTTTCGATAATTAACACTCGAGGAAATAAGTTCCATCGTGGTACTGTGTATAAATACCAACATGGCTCTAGAAATTGACAAATGAAGGTTATTATGCAATCTAAACATCTAAGAATGATAGAAGGAAATTCAGTACGCAATTAAAACCCTGTTACCTAAAAATGTGCCAATATTCTAGAGAATTTAATGTCGAGAGGGCTTCCAAATGTCACAAAACAGCAAGTGATAGCAGTAATTTTAATACGCTTTATGCAGGTAAAATGTTCCGCACAGTCAAATTTCACAGCATCTTTTCTTGTTTTATTCTTTCTTAACTAAGTGGTAGATTTAATAATCCAGAAAATGTTAGTGTTTTGTTGAGGAAAAAAACGTGATGTATCATTTTTTTCAATAAGGAACTTGACAACAGCCGAAATTCTAAGAAATCACGAAGTGCCAATTTTTTTCTGATGCCAAAAAATATTACTAGATATTTTTTAACATCAGAAAAAAATTGCACGTCGTGATTCTTAGAGTTTCCTGCTATCTTGTCCCTCTTACTTAAAAAAAAAAAAAAAAAAGAAAGTCGACAGACGGGGCCGGAGCCCCGCCGGGTTCTGAACTCAAAGCTTTAAATTGAGCGACGGCAGGGAAGCGGCCGTCGTCAATTCAAGCTCCGCTCAGATTCAAGCGCCTAACCACTAGACCACTTGGCTTTCACATTAAAAACTCGGGCAAAGTTAACTAGAAATAGGTTCTGGTCCTATTGTTTGTGATAACAATGCAGTAATATATTCGCAATAGTTACCATGTGCACGTTCTTGCGTTCTCGAGTCTTCGTTTGTTTAGAAAGATGTTGACTGCAAAGAGAACATGGCACAAGAAAGTATTAGTTAACTCAACACAAAATATTTTTTCATCTTTAACAATATAGCCCTTAAAGTAGAAAAATTGTGAATTTGTATAAGCGTTTCTTTATAGTTCTTATATTGTAAATTAAGATATTGAAGCATTCCGATATTACGCACTACGTGTAAGAAATAAAATTGTGGAAGGAAATAAAGATGTCTAAGTGTCAATTTGTTGTTGTAATGCACTGGGTAAGTACGCAAACTCATTTTTAAAGGAAAGTGCAAGTGTAGAACAAGTAGTAGTAGTGAGACACTAAGTGCAAGTGTAGCGCTAGTAGTAGTGAGACACTAAGAGCAAGTGTAGAACTAGTAGTAGTAGTGAGACACTGAGTGCAAGTGTACGACTAGTAGTAGTACTGAGACACTAAGTGCAAGTGTACGACTAGTAGTACTGAGACACTAAGTGCAGAACTAGTACTAGTAGTAGTAAGACACTAAGTGCAAGTGTAGAACTAGTAGTAGTACTGAGACACTAAGAGCAAGTGTAGGACTAGTAGTAGTACTGAGACACTAAGAGCAAGTGTGGGACAAGTATTAGTAAGACACTAAGTACAAGTGTAGCGCTAGTAGTAGTGAGACACTAAGTACAAGTGTAGCGCTAGTAGTACTGAGACACTAAGAGCAAGTGTACGACTGGTAGTAGTGAGACACTAAGTGCAAGTGTAGAACTAGTAGTAGTAGTGAGACACCAAGTGCAAGTGTACGACTAGTAGTAGTGAGACACTAAGTGCAAGTGTAGGACTAGTAGTAGTAGTAGTGAGACACTAAGTGCAAGTGTAGGACTAGTAGTAGTAGTAGTGAGACACCAAGTGCAAGTGTACGACTAGTAGTAGTAGTACTGAGACACCAAGTGCAAGTGTACGACTAGTAGTACTGAGACACTAAGTGCAAGTGTACGACTAGTAGTGCTGGGACACTAAGTGCAAGTGTAGGACAAGTAGTGGTAGTCAGTCTATAACAACATGCGTACTGCTAGAAGTAGCAGTAAATACGTAATTAAAGTATATTGGGAGGGGTTTAACTAGTAGGTAGAAATTTTTACTGAACTTTAATTCCAGAGTTGTAGTTGGGTAAGAAGGTAAGCAGTCTCAAACTTTTAATCTCACTTTTTACCGAACTGTAGTATAACCTCAGTTATGAAACTACATTTGAGTTTCCTTCAAAATCACTTCAGTAGAAAACAAACTAAGATAACTTTATATAAAATTCTCTTGTGAGACTTTCAATCATCCTTTAAATGGAGCATTTACAACTCGCTGGAAGACTGAAGACTTCTTTCAAGTACTAGGCGAGAGTCTACCGGTGTTTTAACCTTGAATCTTAAAGCTATTCGAAAGCACGTGCACATGCTAATTATTATCAAAACGTTTTACATTACTGCATTGTTATCACAAACAATAGGACCAGAACCTATTTCTAGTTAAATTTGCCCGGGTTTTTAATGTGAAAGCCAAGTGGTCTAGTGGTTAGGCGCTTGGATCTGAGCGGAGCTTGAATTGACGACGGCCGCTTCCCTGCCGTCGTTCAATTTAAAGCTTTGAGTTCAGAACCCGGCGGGGCTCCGGCCCCGTCTGTCGACTTTCTTTTTTTTTTTTTTTTTTAATAAGAGGGACGAGATAGCAGGAAACTCTAAGAATCACGAAGTGCAATTTTTTTTCTGACGAAAAAAATTTTTTAACGTCAGAAAGAAAAAATTGGCACTTCGTGATTCTTAGAATTTCGGGTAACTTTGTCCGGCTAAAACATTTTGCTAAAGAAAAGAAACGAAATCAAGTATCTTCTCGTTCAGAGCTTCAAGAACTACATTTCAACTAAGCGTGTTTATAATGGTAATTGAACTGAGTGGAGTGCAATTTGATCATACGCGTGATTTCAAATATCCAACGAGCGCATAGCGCGAGTTCGATTTGAAATCACAAGTATGATTTCAGACCAAAATTGCACGAAACGAAGTTCAATTACCACTTTATTACACTCATTTTGAAATCACAGTTTTTTGTCAATATTACTTATTTATCCACTTCAGGAAGCCCAGTTTTTGTAGAAGAGTAACTTTTTAAAAATGATGCGATTTAGAGCAAAAAATGGTGCAGTTTGGGAATAAATCACACTGCTATGAACCAATCCAATTGCAAGGATCACCTGTGATTTCAAAATGGATGTAGTAAAAGAAAAAACCGCAGCAGTTCAAGCAGCACAGTTCATATCTGCTTTAACTTACGGCAATTTTTTTACATGATATCAATTAACGGAGCGATATAATGCAGTTTGATTACATTTGCCGAGGACTGTTGATAGCGCATATAGATTTTGATACAATGAATCCACCTACTGTAGACGGTTAAAGTCTGAGTGTTCAAATTAATTGAATAAGTTGATATTGCTGTTAAACCTACAGTGTAAGCAAAGGTTTCTTACATACCAGTTATAGGAAATCTGGTTAAAAAATCTTCTAAACACGTTAACCTTTAAGAAGAGCGGTTTGAACACTTAAATCTCAAAAATTGAGAAAAGTTTAAAATCGCACATGGTAAGAGAACGAGCACAAGGTGCATTAGAAACTTGGTGGTGAGTTATCGTGAATGTTCACTTAATTTGGAAGCATGCCCGAGATAAACAGATCAGACTCAATAAAAAGGCATTCAGTTCATAACCTAACTGGATTTGATTTTGTGTAATTGTCACTAACATGTCTTTCACTTCCAAAGACCGAAATAGCATTTCTCATTAGTTGATCTTATACACCACCTTTGATGCGCGTTTAGAGAACCTGATGACAGGTCAACTCAAAACCCCTTGGTTTACAAATTGCTCAATTCTCACTTTTTGTCCTTAACCCTTTACTCCCTGAGAGTGACCAACATGCATCTTCTCTTAAACATATTACTACAAAGGCAACTGTAGAGTTCATGAGAATATGCAATCTGAAAACTCACAAAGGTTTTTTTTATATAACATCAAAATCTCCACATTGATGTAATGAAAGATGTTTTGAGATCAGTTAGAAGAATTAAGATTTTGATCTCAGGGGTTAAAGGGTTAATGTACCAGCATTGTCAGAAGCTACATTTAATCACTCAAAGGATTGCATTGACAACCCATGCCTAATACAGAGGTCACATTTTTTGGAATGAGCTCCTATTGTGGAAACAGTTGTGTCAATTGTACCCTACCCCCCATCCCTGAATCTACAAATTCAATTTCTCAGTAACCCCTCTGCATTCTGCATTCCATATCTGATGCTGCTAAGTAAGCGTTCTGGTATAAACAAACTGTCTGTTCCAACAGTGGTTGGTGAGGAATAGGACACACAAGAATGCTTCCCTGTCTCTGTCTATTCATTGTAGGTCATAACGTTCTTCATCACTACAGGTAATTCCAATGCCTCTACACCCTGGGGCAATACTGAGCCTCGCTCCTATAGTGCACAGCCGAGGAAAAGCTTCACTTATGGTCCCATTTGTCTGCTGGCGGGGGGATGATCTCGCTCTTGATTTCTTGTCTTTCTGCGCCTTCTCTGTGGAGTATTAGGGCATTACAGAAAGAAACCATCCACACAATCAATGCTCAAGAGAAATAACTTGGAGTTGATGCAAATGTTTGAGAAGTTGTATCCCTCAGCTCCATTTCAGTCTTCTGTGCCAATGCAGGGCTGCATCATGTACCTCTCCCCAATAGCAGTTTTGACAACGCCTGTTATTCTAATGTACTCTTAGCCTTCTATTACATGTGATCTGCTTGTCAGGACCACAAACTATTTCTCTTTTGTTCTACACATGCATGTTACTCTGTTGCAGTCAGAGGTCTACTCTTGTTCTTCTAAGCCAAGTGTCATCCCACTGTAGGATTGCACAGACATCAGGGGACAAGTCTGATCCAATCCTAGTAGCCTCTTCCAAGTGACTTGCTACTGCAAGGCTACAGTACCACCTGGCTTACTCTGATTTACAGAGCCCCGTCTGACGTACTTTTTTATTCTGCTATACCGTGCATCTTGTCACTGTGGGATTTCAGTGATCTCAGGAGCCCTGTCTGATGTACTTTTACATTTTGTGTGCCAAGCATCTTGTCAGTATTGCACTGATTTGGGGAGGCACATGTGATATTATGTTATGCCATACATTGTGTCACCACCGGATTGCACCAATCTCAGTGCCCCGTTCGATGTACTTTTTCACTCTACTATGCCAACCATCTAGCCACTGTAGGTTTGCACTGATCTCAGATGTCCTCTCTGTTGTTCCTTTGTTTTCTGATATGCCATGCATCTCGTTGCCACAGGATTTCACTTATTCAAGGAGCGCCACATGTTGTACTGCTGTACTCTGCTATGTCATGCATCTTATCACCTTTGGATTGCACTGATCTCAGATGCCCTCTTGTACCTTTGCATTCTGATATGCCATGCATCTCGTTGCCACAGGATTGCACTTATCCAAGGAGTACCACATGTTGTACTGCTGTACTCTGCTTATCATCGTTGGATTGCATTGATCGCAGGAGGCCTGTCTGATGTACTTACCATAATTTATATCTACGCCATGAGAAGAATGCAGGGATATACTGTGGTCCTCTCTTCCTGCCCACCCCAACACTCTAAAACTACTTGTGCATACAAAAAACTTGCCAGGATTATGACAGTTGATTCCCATAAATCAGTGAGTTGAATGTTTAAGATTGGAAAAAAACTTTATGTTCTGGTTTTATGTAACTGGCATGTAAGAAACCTTTGCAGAATCTATTAACTAGTCCAGTAGTCTAAACCTACATAAGCTTTTGGGTGACTACACCCTCCAAAGATCTGATATCTTTGAAAATAGAACCTTCCAATCTCCAGTTGAATCTTATTTAAATAATTCAATTTTTTTGCTATGGTAAAGAAATAAGAAAGATTCCATAATGTTGAATGTCTTTTTTTTTTTAAAGTTGAACAAAAATAATTAAAGCAGCTGTTGTTTTTGCGTAGGACTGTAAAAGAGATGCTTAAACCTAAAGCAAACAATCATAAAAAAGGCCATTTCGTACTATGACTTCATACTGATAATATGGATCTGAGAAAATAAACTTCTCACTCACAGTTTGATACTGTCTCTTGCTTGACTTGTCTTGCTTGATCTGTCTTGCTTGATCTGTCTTGCTTGATCTGTCTTGTTGACTTGTATTGTGAAGAATAGTCTTTGTTCAGCCTGATCCAGCACCACTGACAGTTTTACACCCACACACTTTGTCAGAAAAACACAGCTCCCATGCATATTCCTGAAAAAAAAAATATACTGTCAGCAAGTTATAAATGAATGACAAGAGTGCAATATTCACACCCTTAAAATACCAAAAGTGATCAGTATCCAATTTCTCCAAACATTACTACTCTACCTGTAAGTAAAATGAATATACATGTACTTAATACGAGAATATTACAGAAATAAACTAATTGTGTGTTTATATTCTAACACTTTGTTCTTATTGACACTATGAAATTTAAGGACAGATTCCTTCAATATCCAGTTATTCCTGTGATGGTGGTCCATAAAGTTAGGCATGAACAGCAATGAAAACTGCAGCATTGGTCTTTTCAAAATCAATGGACTGAGAATCTAATGTTTAGTGTACATGCCTGGTATAAAAACTCCAACAAACAACATGTATAACATGTAAGGGTTACACAGCAGTGGTAAGGACAGTACCACTTAAGAGGGATTCCTGGTAACAGCTGCTACTGAGACCATCTAAAGTACTTGAAGCTACGGCGAGAATGTCCTGAAGTGTTGCTATGGTGATGATAGGTCTACAGGAAGGAAGTGACTGGATTTCCACACTGCTCCTCAACTTTATAATGCATGTTGTACCTGTATTGTTGAGTTAATAAATACCTTTACTAAAGTGTAAAGAAATTATAGCACTTTCCAAACAAGTAAGGCCAGAATAAAAAGCAAGAATATAAAACAACAGTTTAGTTGCCAAGATTTTATGAAATCTGATCCCACATCTATTGGACATTCACTGTACTATAGTAAAAGTATACAAAGTATAGAGTTATTAGGAAGGAAAAAATTCCTAGCATGTGTAAATGAATTTTTGTCAAGAAGCACATACATGTACAATGTAAAGGAGAGTTCTTACATTCTAGGTCTTGTTTAGGAAATGCATGTGCAAATATTAATTTTGTGAAGAGGACCAAAGAATGGTATGCATAAGCTACATGTTCCAGTAAGCATAATGACGTGTCGTTTACGCATCCATACAAACCTTACCTGGTTTGTGTCTGCATGAAAAAGGTCTAAAGGAAAGAGAACATAAAATTTTAAATAAACACTTTGATTGAAAAAATTGTAAAAACAACAAATAGAAAAAGCTGAGAAAGGACAATAGAAGCATTTCACAAACTTCCACAGGTAATTCTCAAATGGGCCAAAGGTTTCAACAAAACTGAAAGTTATCTTAACTGACTGCTTGTAATCTGTTAAAACTGCACTTAGATGTAAAGATCACGTTTTATTTAGACTGTAACAATTTTGGTTGTCTCATTACAACACAATTCAAACAGAATTGACATTAAACTTACACTCTACAGGGTGTAATACGGGAGGATTGAATTGCTGGGGATAACTTCATAGTCTCTTCTACTAGTGTAATTAATTTGATTATAAGTTGTGCATGTATTTCTGGGTGACTATATATGTTGCGGTTCAATTTTATCCTTGGTTCAAATTTTATTTTCCTTTGTTTCAAACTCACTATCATCAGATTACCATAACCAAAACAAAAGAAAACCAAATTTGAACCAAGGATAAAATTGAACCACAACAACTATAACCTCCAAAAGCCTCATAGCTTTAGAAATAGAAACTTTCAATCTCCAGCTAAATACAATCCCTTTTAAAAGGATTCAAATTTTTGTTATGTTATAAGAAAAAGAAAGATTTCATAATGTTAAATGTTTTGCTTTTTCAAAGTTGAACAAAAATAGTTAAAGCAAATGTTGTTTTCACTTAGGATTGAAAAAGAAATGCTAAAAAGCGAAGCAAACAATTGTACATGTACAACCACTCCAAGTCGTTAACAAGAATTCGTCTTTTCTTATTGAACAAGTGGATGAGACTGCTGAAGCTATCGTTGGGATACCCGAAGTATATTCTTGAAAGACAGCAGCAGAAATGTCCACCCCATGTGTTAGTATTTCTTGCAATGGGAGTGAAACTATCGATACAAGATATCAACATTGCCCATCGCACACCATCCAGAAGTGCCAGCTCAACGGGGGGGGGGGGGGGGGATCCCATATGCTTGTCGTCTCACTTAGTGGTGTAAATTTTAGATTTTGGTCTCGCTTAGGGTGTTCTGGACAACATGTCATTATTTCTAGCCGTCAAGGTCTCGTGAAGGGTTGCACATGAAGAAATAACAAAACAGAAAGAATTTTGATTTCCGATTTTAGGGGTCTGCATAAGGTTTGGCCACGCCCAGATTGGTCTCTTTGAGGGGTTCAATTCAAGATTTTCCATGAGCATCCCCGTCCACTCCATATGGGAGTCGCCCCCCCTTCCGGCAGCTCAAGCCCCAAGCCAATTATTTGCAAGTTTTCAAGAAGACTTACAAAAGAGGATGTCATGAGTTGTCATAAAGAATTGATTAAGCTTGCTCAAAAATTCTGTTGGATTATCAGGAGAAGAACCCTTATCTGATGCCATGATGTATGATCATTCAACTCCCAAGACCCAGAAGCTGTTAGTCGATACTAAAAACTTCCAGCAATGATATCACTATAGTTTCTGATGGGTGAAAAATTTCACTACCCTCCTCAACAAGTCAAAAGATTCTCATTCTCTGAAGATAGGTTTCACCAACCTTCATGATGTTCAGTGCTGAACAAGAATCCAGAGCAAGCTAAGCTACTTTTATTATTAATTAGCATTCCCAGTTTCTTTGAACTATCATTGCACTATGTTAAATACAACTGATTTGGGTTTACGTTTAGTAACTCTACCCTTCAATCATTTAGATAATGCTTCTTTTCATGCTGCTCTGTATGAATTATTTTACAGCCCTTTTGTTAGCCAGTCTTCTACTTAACCTAATCAAACAACCAAAGTCTTCTGACTCTTATGCTAGAAACCTTGATCCTGATACAAATTTTTCTTTTTGTCTCACTGCAATAATTATTACACTGACGATGAAATTAACTCAAAATTTGCAACTTATTATTTCAATTCAAGTTTCCCATTAATTCATTTGAATGCACATAGTTGAATCGCAAATTTTGACCAGTTTAAGTTGTTACTAAATCATCTACAAAGGCCTTTTTCTACAATAGCAGTCTCCAAGACTTGGCTCTATAATCTTCCTGCTGACCAAGTAAATTTTCCAGGACATATTTTTATTTCTAACCATCTTAGTGGCAAATCAGGCAGAGGAATGTGTCCTTATTTAAAGAATATCCTTGAATACGAACTTCGTTCGGATTGTAATTATTCTGATCCCGATATTATTGAATCATTGTTTGTTGAAATTTGTATTCCATGAGGGAAAAACATTATAGTAGGCTACCTGTATCGCCAGCCTTGTAGAAATGTCATGGCTTTCTTAGAAAAATTTACTGAAATTATTAAAATTATGTCTAGAAGTGACAAATGTTGTTATCTTGCTGGCGATTTTAACCTTTATCTGTTTATTACATTATGCTGATCATCAACCCACCCAAGAATTCGTTGATTTGTTTGTTCTCTCATGTTTGTTCCTTTGATAAGGAGACCAACATGTATAACTGCCTATTCAAACACACCAACAGATAACAAATTCACACATCACATTAAATCTAACATTTTTCCGGGCATTGTTATCAATGACATCTCTGATAATCTGCATACATTTCTGAAAATGCTGCCAATGAGGGGGGTAGGAATGTGTGATGAACCCCTAAGAACGTTTGCGTGGGAGGCTAATGTGTAAAAGATCTCATTGAGCATATGTGAGAAATTTTTCTGCAGATAATTTAAACAATTTTCATGACCACTTGCCTCAGGTCAACTGGTCCGCACTGTTTGATGATAACAACCCTAATAATATACATGCAAAAATTTCAGCATGCTCATTGGCTGAGAGCACGTCAATTAATCCCAAACAGTGCAGAAAATTGAAATTGAGTGCAAAAAGTTGAAATTGAGTGCAGAAAGTTGAAATTAAATTTTTGCATGTATATTATTAACAAGTAATCACATGATTTGTCTCGTGCAATTTGGGATAAGTCAGCACTCGTAAATTTTTCAAAGACTACAAATTGCACTCGCCCTATGGGCTCGTGCAATTTGGTTAGCCTTTGAAAAATTTACTCGTGCTGATTTATCCCAAATTGCACTCGAAATCATGTGATTACCTATACAAATAATTCTTATAACAATGAATGAACACTCTCGGCTCTATAAAAATTGATTTGCTATGAAACTCTCAAATTAAAACATAGTAGTAGTTTAGCACCATGGATGACAAATACCTTACTAGTCCCTATCCAAAAGAAATATAAATTATATAAAAAATTATATACTACTTATTAACCAAGAGTGAGGTCATTTCAGGGAAATCTTGGACAGCGGCCTTGATGTGTCGACCAAGCGATAGCAAGGTCAATACAGTCAAGGCCGAGGTCTGAAATTTCCTTGTAATCACCAAACATACGTGGTTAATACGTCATTTATTATAATTGGCCTTTTTAGCACGGAAAAAGAAAAACAGAAGGAATTTTAATGTATGCTTGCATGCACAAGAGGTTATTTGAGGTCGTGTTCACTGAACCGAAACTCAGCAATCAGAGCACGCGTACTGTTGTGGCCATATAATAAATATAAATAATTTAATTATATAATAAAATCTCCTAATTTAGCTCATGAGGCACTGTATAAGCTCTACAAAAATAAATTAAATCATCTCATCAAAACTGCTAAATACCAATACTATGATGAGAAGTTTATCTTAGCAATGAACAACTTAAAGGCGAGATGGAAACTGATTAATGAGATTATCAATAAATGTAAAATCAGGGCACCTTTTCCAGCTTCATCCTTTTGATCTACCGATAAGGTTATTACTGACCCTGTTGATACAGCAGATGAATTCTGCCACTATTAAAGGTAAAGGTAACTTTCCTCACTTGCAGCTAGTAGCTGAATTACAGAGGAACCAGAGGGTGAGATCGCACATCAGCATATAGAAGGCGCCTCTGGCAGCCGCCTCAGTCCATGAATGATCTCACCCCACCCACCCAGACCAATGACGGCACAAGTCAGCTAGACCAGGACACCGGGAACACTCCCTACTCTTTTCGAACT
>OX453282.1:21596615-21649739 GCA_949710005.1 Ricordea florida
TTCAGAAGAAAGCAAGGCTGATGGACCGTTAAAAAATCCCAGTGCGAACCTACTGAAAGGAGATATCCAGATTATGTTGACAGGCCTACACGACTCCCGCTGTTCGCAAGTGTAGTTTCTTTGCCTTTAGAGTTTGGATCTCACGAGTATGTCCTTGAGCGATTTTCCTCTTTTGTACGAGATGATGGGAGGCTCTTAATATATCTCACGTAGTAAAGGTTGATCCTGTACTAAATGCTATTTGTTCAATACGATTTCGTTAAATTAGGCACCGCTGGGAGGTATTGTGTGACAAAAAGAAGAATTCTATTGTGCGCTCTTTTATTTTTTTGAAGAGCTGACTTTCTCTCTTCGAATTTCTACTTCTGAGAGGACTTTATTTACCAGAGTATCTGGATAACCTCTCCCGTAAAGGCGTGATGTGAATGCTCCAATATTCTCTTCAAGAGTATTTTTTGAAGACTTAGTTCGAAGCAGCCTAAATGCTTCGCCTTTGATGAAACCTTTACTGACCCCTGATGGCAGGAAGCGAAATGCGTGTACCGAAATGTTTCTGTCGGCTTGCCGTGAGTTCGCACGTCAAGGATAGATCTTTGTCTAAATCTATCGCACAACATTTGACAGGCTGTAGCTGTCTCATCTGTGATAGCTGCAAAGCAATCTCGGGGAACGTGTCTTTATAATATCTGCCCTAATAACTGCTGGTTGTGAGTTCACTTTACCAAAAACACGAATCAAGCGACGGCTCTCGAATTCATCGCCGTAAAGACGGCAAAATTCATATTCGACATAATGTCGAATATAAATGTTTTTTGGAATTGACTGCTCCATAAAATATGCGAAACACTAGACTTGCTGTGACACGTGGAGATATTCTCGCAACCTTCTCAAAAATATTTTAAGGCAATCATACATTAGTTTATCAATGAATATTTAAGACGAACACGTGACCAGCCGATGCCAGGGTCTTTTCCCGTCCGCCATTTTTCTTTCTAGGGAAAAGCCCTGGGAACGAGGTTGATTCATCGTCCCTTCCAATTTTCTAGTGTGTTATGTGACGGGAACAAGGTAAATTAAAAAAAAAAAAATTAAAATCGCATCTTGTACAAGAAGACTGCAGAGGCCCAGCTGGAAAGACGACTAGACTAGACAAGACTGAACAAGACTGGGAGTTGTCGGTCTAACATAAGCATCTTGTAACATTTGAAGTTTACTTTTAAGCTTTTAACGCTCCTTATCCCGTCTTCGTATTCATTCTAGAAGCTGAGATACGATACCTGTACTGAGCTGGCTGCTAAGAAACTCAGCCTTAGTAGTTACTGATCTTAGTCATAATGCATTATAAGATATGGTGACCAGGAGGCCATTACCTGATGGGCTCCAGATATGGTATGGGCAGGAGAACCTTCATCTAAGGGCAGGGCCGTCTTAACGCAGGAGCCTGATGGGCAACTGCCCGTGGGCCCCACGAGCATAGGGGCCCATGCTCATCTGTGTATCATAGCAAAAGTTAAAACCTCACACCAGGTCTATTTTATACAGTAAATGGGAATATACTATTATTCACTCATATGCATGGAAAATGACATCCTGAAGACCATTCACTTCAAGCCAATAATAAAGCAATTTTCGGCAAAGAAATGCCGCAAATGCTTGTTGTAATAAGAAATTCGTAGTATTTGTATACTGTGACATTCTGTCCCTTATCATAGTAAAAGAACCCAGTATGGAAGATACGTTCTCTTACCTCATTTTCTCTTGATTCTGTCCTCTTATCATAGTAAGAGAACCCAGTATGGAAGATACGTTCTCTTACCTCATTTTCTCTTGATTCTGTCCTCTTATCATAGTAAAAGAACCCAGTATGGAAGATACGTTCTCTTACCTCATTTTCTCTTGATTCTGTCCTCTTATCATAGTAAAAGAACCCAGTATGGAAGATACGTTCTCTTACCTCATTTTCTCTTGATTCTGTCCTCTTATCATAGTAAAAGAACCCAGTATGGAAGATACGTTCTCTTACCTCATTTTCTCTTGATTCTGTCCTCTTATCATAGTAAAAGAACCCAGTATGGAAGATACGTTCTCTTACCTCATTTTCTCTTGTTCGTACTTCAATACTTGCCCAGAGCCTGTACCCTGCCACAATCCCCCCTCCCCACCCCCGACCCACTGTACAACAAGGTGACACAGAGCACCCAATTTGCGCTTTTACTTACAAGCAATTAACAAACGAGTCTTACATCGATCTCTAGAATCGGGTAAGAAGTTAAGAAATACCCGGCTACTCTCTAAAGGAATCAGATACTGTACACCGATATCCATCGGGAAAGGGGTCAAGAAAGGGCGTGGTGGGGTGAAGAGTGCTGATGTCTGCGTGACAACTCCTGATATATTCGAATATCCCAGTGATAAGTTTGAACGAATCTTAGATTGCGTTGGGCGGAACCCCTGATGTAAAACAAAACAGAAAGCAACATGAAAAGCAACACACCTTCAAAAAATATCAAAACAGAACAATTTACCTCAGAAAAGTGTTAAGGGAAAGATAGTTGAAATAGTTTACCAGTCGAGCCTGGCAGATTCTCTAGAGTTTAAGGCTGACTTTGGACGTCCAATTTCGTCTCATCCATTGATTATTATTCGTATTACAAAAAGTTGGTTTCGTCCCATAACTGCATTTACAACAAGTTAAGGTCCAAACGTTTTGCAACTCTCTGAATGCTGAGATAACTAAATCCTTTTACTTTTCATCTTTAAAAAAAAAGCTTGAAGAATTTCTTCTCAGTGGGTATTTACTTTCTATTCCTTTTAAGCTTTGGTTACTTTTATTTGTGTCAAACACCGTTCTGCTCTTGGACTCAATAATTTTAGGTCTGAGGAAACCTGATTGCTTATAGGCCCCGTGGTTTATTTCAGGTTATGAATGTCAAGGTGATGAAAATCTAACCATTTTTCAAAGGACAGAATAGTTACCTTATAACCAGTACTTCACCCTATCAATTCCATGTTCTAGGTATCAATTCTCTTTAATGACTACCATAGAATTCTTTATCTGCAAGGTGGGAGAAATTCGTCTTTGATCGAGGCCATAACTTTGAAATGATTATGTGCTCAATTCTTATAATCTGCTCTTATAGGTAATCAAATGGCTTTGAGTGTAAATTGGAATAAAGAAAAATCAGTAAATTTTTCAAAGCCTAAAAAAAAGTTGCACGAGCATGTCGGGCGAGCGCAATTTGTCTTCTTTAAAAGATTTGCGACTGCTTTTTTTATACAAAATTGCACTCAAAATCATTCGATTACTTGTTAATTCGATACATTCAATATATTATTATTCAATATATTTAGATGCTGTAAGAAAAATCAGGGTGTTGAAATTTTGAAGGCGAAGTCATTATCGGTGAATATTCACCGATAATCACCGAGCCTGAGGCGAATAATTGTTTTATTACAAACACACAGGTGATTATTTCAAAAAAAGAAAGGAAAAGCATTGTTCAACACGAAAACATTTTATTTCATCAAAAGTGCGTGAACGACTGGCAGCCATTTTGTTTGTCGAGATGATTATCGGCTGATAATCCGAGATGGCGAACCAATCAGAGCACGCGATTTGTATAATCACCTGAGTATTTACACTAAATATTATTTGCTAGAGAATTTCTTGATAATATAACGAGAAATGGCAACTTGGTCACTTCTGAGAGCGACAGGTCAACGACTTTGGGGCTTGATCCACTTAAGTCTCCCAATATCCTTACACTAATAATATTGCGAAGTTTCCTCACATGCTTGCATAAAAATAGACATATGATGTAATGAGAAATTCCATGCTCATCACTTCTCACAGTAAAGGTCCTATAATTCTCATAAAAGCGCTCTCTAAGTGAATGCATAAATAACTCAATTAAGAAAAATTAATACTGTTAATCATCATTGATCATTGGTTCCTTTGATGCGCCATCATCTGCGTGATCTCCGATCACGAAACCAGATCTGGCCCATCCCAAACAAACGAACCTTGGAGCGTTCCTCTCCCATATCAGCCCTTTGCCTCAGCACAGTAGTAGATGGTGCTATTTTTAACTTCTATTCCGCGGCAAACAAAACAAATATATTATTACAACGACCAATCAAATTGTGCTACGTACATGTTAATTTCTCATGCGAATTTCTATTGTCGCCTTTATAATGGCGGATGACAGCGACGGATCGTGCGAAAATTTCTCGCGGGAAATCTGAGTTCTAAAAATAACCACATCTGCTACTGTACTGGGAAAGCCACCCAACACATAGGAACGCTCCTGGCGAACCCTAATATTTAACAATTATTCGCCGAAGGCGAAGTCATTATCGGTGAATATTCACCGAGAGGAAGTCTCGGTGAATATTTACCGATAATCACTGAGTCCGAGGCGAATAATTGTTTTAGTTTAAATACACAGGTTATTATTTCAAAAAAAAAGGAAAGAAAAAGCATTGTACAATACGAAAAAAAATTATTTCATTAAAAGCGCGCGATCAACTGGCAGCCATTTTGTTCGTCGAGGTGATTATCGGGTGATAATCCGAGATAGCGAACCAATCAGAGCGTGCGATTTTGTATAATCACCTGAGTATTTATACTAAACACTAATATTGGTCTAAATGTTATTCCTTCGAGAAAATGAAAACTTACAGCTTTTTCCTCAACTTGACTGGTATCACTAAACGAACAAGTGGATGCAAAAATGATTTTTCCAATACATCTCAAGGAGTGCAAAAATCGCATGAAGCACTTTCCATAAAGTAATATGTTCTTTCTATTCACAATAAAATTTGTTTTCAATGAGACAAATGAGCGTACAATTTTCCTCTACTACACATTAATTTCAGTGAATTTATCTAATTAACCGGGTACGAAGTATGAGTAATAACACTATAACATTACTGTAGATTTTAGGGAAGTATAAATTTAGTTATTGTAAAACCTTAAGAAAGTTAAAGTTCTCAAAGAAACAAGGAATTGTACTTAAAAGAAACAAACCGTTTGATCAATGGGGAGACTATATATACCAAATAATACTTTTCATCTATATAGCTTACTCTCAGATGGTTAAACTTAGATTTTATCAACAAAGTCGAAGGGAAACACCACAGATGAAAGAGCACTACACATACTACTTATTAACCGAGAGTGAGGTCATTACAGGGAAATCTCGAACCGAGCCCTAGATGTATTGACCAAGCGATAGCGAGGTCAATACATCAAGGCCCAAGTCTGAGATTTCCCTGTAATGACCGAACGGACGAGGTTAATAAGTTATTTATTATATGGCCTTCTTAGCACTGGAACAAAGAAAACCAGAAAGGTTTTTGATATCCCCTTGCGCACGCAAGAGGGCTTTTGAGGTCATGTCACTGAACCGAAACACACCTGACCATGCGATCGAAATTAGAAGTGACACAAGAAACAGTTTCTTTGAAAATGTGATGGCTTGATCCACAGATGAAAAAGTTAGAACCACACTGTATAGTAAAACAAACAGTACCACAGTACAATACTGTTCAGTACCTTTTCAAAGAATGGTCACACTGCATGGTTTGATCCACAGATGAAAAAGTTAGAACCACAATGTATTCAGTATCTTGCCATTCAGCAGATTAAAAGTGAAAACCTTTTACAAATCAAAACTTTCATGTGGTGCTCCATATAATTTTGTGATACTAAGTTCAATTTTTGTAGATTTTTGGGGGTTGTCTACTAAATCTGATAAAACAAACCAACAGAATAAACATCATCACAAATCATTCATAAATTTACATGATTCAGAATCATAATTTATATCATAGATACTGAGATTTCCTTACGAAAGAAAGAGTGCGTAAAAATGATACGTAAAATGCATTAGCCAATAGGAAACGCGAACGATGAAAACTCACTAGTGAAAAAACGTCGTTCGTCCAATCACAAACGCGAACGACGAAAACTCACTAGTGAACAACATCGCATCGCGATTTCGATTAAATTTGAACCTATAAGCCTCAGTCAGGTTTTTTTTTCAGTTGAAAAATGTTTATAAAAGTTGTGAAGGTATAAACTGACGTTTTATTTCTTGTGTTACTTCATTAAATATTTGATTTTGAAAGAGAAACTGATGTTTTAGTGATTGTAGTTTTACACGCATACATTGCAGTTGAATGGGTTCCCTAAACACGCGCGTAAGACTGACAAAATTTGGCTTTTCAAAAATCTCAGTTTCTATAAAATAAACAAATTACACCATGGAAAATGCTTTGTACGATTTTTTATTCACTCGTTGAGTTGTATCAGAAAACTCACTCGTTCGCTGCGCTCACTCGTTCGTATTCTGATACTACTCAACTCGTGAATAAAAATCGTACGCGCGCATTTTCCATGGAGTAATCTCTATATATTCCTATCAGTCAGTTTCTTCGCTGTTGAACCATCGGAGAGTAAGCAGTGATAGTCAATCGATCTTCGCCTCTTTGTCGGGCATCAGCGCCGCTCGGATCTTGCTCGCTACCTCTACGAAGATTAATGTGCCGCCGAAGACGAGAACCGTACCCACCCAGTGGTAGATGGTGAAAGGGTTGCGAAAGTAAAAGATAGAGAACATTAAGCTTAAGAACTTGCGAATCGTCACGACAAGAGTCACAGTTAGGGATGTGGTCTCTGATGCTAGAATATATACGCTCCGAATGCAGATGTATTGCGTGATCACATTGCCCAGTAGATAGGCCCAGAGTTTGGGTATGACGAAGTCCACGCCAAATAAAACTAAAGACGCTGTAAAACACAAGAAATAAAGTTAGCACAGTGGAACACCGCTATAACGAAGAGCCATGGTACCGACGAAATTGTTCGTTATAGCAAGGTCTTCGTTATAGCTAAGACCCTGTTATGGAGCCTATTCACGTGATCAGCAGCCATGTTTTTAACGGAAACAAAAAAAGATGTTTGCATAAGAACAGAATTTAATTCCTGTGGGATCAGTTTGGGACACCAACATGGCCGCCTTTTCTTTGTTTGGGGACACCAACATGGCTGCCGTGACGTCATGTGCATACGCTCTATAACGAATTATCTGGTGGACGGCAAAAATATTCGTTAAAGCGGGGTAAGTTAATTTCATGCAATAACAGTTATCAAAAATTCGATACTGTAGGCAGAGAACATTCTTTTCATTCATTTGATACTACTAACTGCAAGTGTACACGTATTTGTCTAAACCGAAATAAAGAAAGCTGTGATTTCTGCTAAAATCTGTGGTCTTTACTGACTGCTGCGAGCGACCGGACAAAGTATTCGTTACTGAGTGGGGTAAAATGTGCGTTGAGACCGTCAAAATCTGTTCGTTACAGTGGATATTTCGTTAGAGCGGTGTTCCACTGCGCGGTTATGAAGCATTTGATTAATGAAATTTCTTTTACTTGTGCGTTAGACCATGCAGTGTCAAAAAGCTACAAACCCGGGACGTGTCATACATGTAAGTATAATTCATAGTGAAGTGCAAATACAGAATTCCATCTATGGATAAAAACAGGCAGTGTGACCATTCTATGGAAAGCTACTGAACAGTACTGTACTGTGGTACTGTTTGTTTTATATACAGTGTGGTTGTAACGTTTTCATCTGTGGATCACACCATGCAGTGTGACCATTCTTTGTAAAGTTACTGAACAGTAATGTAGTGTGGTACTGTTTGTTTTACTCCACAGTGTGGTTCTATCTTTTTCCTCCGTGTATCAAACCACGCAGTGCGACCATTCTTTGAAGAGCCACTGAACAGTACTGTCTTCAGTCTGTTTGTCTGCATTGGTAAGTTAAAGAATGGAAATATACTTACAAGACGAGTTAAATATCCACAAATGCCGATAGATGTCTTTGGAAAGCAATAGAAATCCCCCTAGTGGCAAGGCATGCTAAAGTATAAAATAACAACAAACTCGTGAAAAAAACTGTTCAAATTATAAAGACAAACATATCGGCCTTGTATATGCTGGGTGACTGCGAGTAAAACGATCATAAACCATAAAAAACAGGCGACTTTCCCAATTCTCCAAGATTGCAAGAAGCCTCTGTTTCGTCATTTCTTTATGTGCAGAGCGCGTGATGCACAAAGTTCCAGTTCCAGTGCGAGTGAGCAAGCCACGAGGAGCGACAAGCGCGAAGCGCATCCCATTCCTTCCTCACTATTTCAATTCATTTGCATAAGTATTTCGCTAATGTCCGCACGGAGGGATCTGGGGCGAAAAACAGATTGTTTGTGGTCTGCATTACTATGATTCTTAAAGCTCACTAGTGCCCCGTCAAGGGTGGGGAAGGGGTATTAAGAGTGCCTCTAAGCTTCTTGGACCTGAGGTGACTTTAGTACACACAAACATTTGACGAAAGGTCAACAGCCATTCAAATTTTCATTTAACTTTTATTTAAAATAAAAACAAACTTTTAAAAAAACTGTTCAAATTAAAACAAACAGATCGGACTTGTATATGTTGGGTGACTGAGTAAAACGATCATAAACCATAAAAAATAGGCGATTTTCCCGATACTCTAAGATTGCAAAAGGTTAAAACGAAAGTTTAAGATCAATCCAATGTCTGGGTCTTGTTGTGGTAATTACTTGCCCCTTCCAGTGGGAAAAATAACACAAGGCCGCCCTGCTCACTAACGATAAAACAAGACAACTTTTGTAGGCCAGACATCTTAAAAAAAAATTGACTAACACGATAACGAGATCCCATGAAAAAATAGCTTCAAGGCAGGTGGACAAAATCAGAGCAAACACAGAGACAAACGTACCGCATAGAAAAGTGCCTCCCTAGGATGTTTACCATGCTCAGCATACATTTCTTCCTGCGAAGATAAATTAGTTTCAGAAAAAAATTATTTCAATTATACATGGCTGCGCGAGTGGGTAAGATACACCTATTTTGCCTGCTCGGGATTTCCCGCCTTGTCCGGCGAAACAGAAAAAAGCAAAATGGCTATACAGTGCCGTCCCTGTACGGACACTCGCTTAATACGGACACCCGTTAATAACAGACAGTTTCGTTTGTCCCGACAAAAAGCTCATGTTTTCTTTCAAATTAGCTCGCTTGATACGGACACCAGTTAATACGGACAACGGACAATTTTCCTTGTCCCGAGTCACAAAGTCTCAAATAATATTACCATCAATCTCGTTGTATGGACACTGGTTATCTGCACACTGTCCTTTATCATTGTCATAGTTATCTGCTTGTTGTAGACACTGTGCCCTGTTTAAATTATGACAGATTTCTACCGCGATTTCGTTGGTAAAACACTAGCACGATGGCGTGACATGTTACATTTTCGTGTTTCAATGATCGTGAGTTTTCTTCAAAATGAACTTGTTACAGTTATGTAAAGATAAGAAATTACCGTTTTCCGGTAAAAATGCCTGCTTTAGTCTTTATCTCGATAAAACGTGTGTACGTGACGTTTCTCTGAGAGCCTGCTTAATACGGATATCCGGATAATATGGCATGTCCCCTTGGTGTCCGTATTAATCGGGTTCCACTGTATAATACATATTTAACAATTATTCGCTGGAGGCGAAGTCATATTATCGGTGAATATTCACCGAGACCAATTCGAGGTGAATATTCACCGATAATCACTTCGCCTGAGGCGAATAATTGTTGAAGTATAAATACACAGGTGATTATTTCAAAAAAAGAAAAGTAAAATTATTTTACAACACGAAAAAAAATTTATTTCATCAAAAGCGCGCGAACGACTGGCAGCCATTTTGTTCGTCGAGGTGATTATCGGCCGATTATTCGAGATGGGCGAACCAATCACAGCGCGCGATTTTGTATTATCACCTGAGTATTTACACTAAAACCATTTAATGACCAAGCTTGTTTGGTCAAGATGGCTGGATATTGGCCTTGTTTTTTTTTTGTTTGTTTCTCTTTTTTTTTGTTGTTGTTGTTGGTTCTTTGTTCTTTTTTGGTTTCTTTTTTATTTATTTATTTTTTTGACGTTTTTATTGACCTTGACTAAGTCTTGGGCAATAAAAATGCAACAGAGAACTTGGCAATCGTGTTGACCTCACGCTTGGTCAATATGCATATAAGCTTGTACTTGGTCATGGCTTCTTGTTTATGCATAGTGTCAAGTCAGTTAATACTGTAAATCATTGGCCTTTGCCATGAGCACATGACCAACTACTGTAGGAGCTGGTTATCAATTCCCACCCTTGAAGCATTCTTTTACATATCCTGCAACCTGATTGGCTAACATACTCACTACAGTTGAACCTAGCTGTCTGGAACTCAGTTATCTCGAATCCCCAGTCTAAATATATAACAAAGCACTTAACGTATGGTCCCTCGGGAAACTAGTTAGTATTGTCTTCCCTCGAGTTCCGATGTTTCCCGAGACGAAGTCGAGGGAAACATCAGGACTCTCGGGAAAACAAAACTAACTGTTTCCCTCGAAACCATACATTAAGTGTAGTGGGGATAGTTTCCAAAGAAACTGGTGCTGCGTCGGTGGGGAATTGAAATACAAGAAATTGGGATAATCAAACGAATTGATAAATACCTCTTACTAACCGAGTTCGAGGTCCGTACTGTTAGTTACGGACCGAGTTTTTCCGCTCGGATTTATGGCCCAAGCGCGAGGTGAGCGGGCATTACAAAACGAGGATCCGTAACTTACAGTACGGACCGAGAAAACGAGGTTTGTAAGATATTTATTATATCTCAGAACAAGCTTTTGAATTTCGCGGGCCGTACAGTAAAGTACGGCCCGCTAAATTGACCAATCACAGCACGCGTACTAACTGAGAGATATAATAAAAAACCCTGTTGCTACCAAAAAAAAATGAAAAATTAAGCTCAAAAGCCAGCAGCCATGGACACCTGTTTCGGCCTTGTTAGGCCTCATCAGCATGGCACAGCTAACAGATGAGCTCTGGGTTCCCTCCAACATTAACTAACAGTACGGACCGAGAAAACAAGGTTTTGTAAGACATTTATTATATCTCAAAACAAACTTTTGAATTTAGCGGGCCGTACAGTAAAGTACGGCCTGCTAAATTGACCAATCATAGCGCGCGTACTAACTGAGAGATTATAATAAAGCAAGTTATACCACCGTAAGGTAAAAGGGAGGTGCTGATGTTTCGAACTTTAGCCCTTCGTCGGAGCGGATCAGAGAGCGAATCGTTCGCTCCGACGAAGGGCTAAAGTTCGAAACATCAGCACCTCCCTTTTACCTTACGGAAGTATAACGTACTTTATCAATTGGTTTGAATTACCCAATTTCTTGTATACATTAAGTGTATGTTGCTCACCTGGTAGATTCCTGTCCTTGCCGAAAGGAATAATGCAACTACAAGCAGCACAACACCTACAAAGAGAAACAATGTTACGTATGTCATTTCCAACAAAAGCCCATGCTGTGACCCATCGAGGAGCCTACCCCTCTATAATTGATGTGGGAGATCTTTGAGTCCTGGTGAAGCAGGACAAACTTAACGAGCTAAGCAGCACATTCAACATAGTACCACACGTAGGGACAAGTAAGAATTGGAATAGCACAACTGTTTAGACACGCTAGAAACATTGATATTAGTCTTGAGCTGTTTAAAGTTTGAACTTAAATCTCGACAAAGAGCAAGATGTAGTGTATGAGACTGGCGTGAGTTACCTAGTGCGCATGCGTGCGTGTGGAGGCGAGCAGCACGATGGCAGCCAAGTGAAGGCAGTTGTGTTGATGAAAATAAACTCTAAGTAACCCTATTACTTTTGACCTTGAGGCGATATTACAAAAGGGACTAACAATAATTGTTCATTTTGGTACAGATCTAATACAACATATCACACGCAGTATGCCTAACTAAATACTGGCAGCCAGATACCTTTTCTACCAATTGAGCAAAAAGAATCTACATAAATGTACTGTATGAAAGAACCTACAGTACCTCACACCTGCCTGAATAAAACGTCACAGTAATACTTTATGGTTGACTAATGTACAAAAGTAAAAAACGGTTCAACAGTTCTCTAAAAAGAATGGTTTGATACACAGATAAAAAAGTTAGAACCACACTGTATAGTAACACAAACAGTACCACAGTACAGTACTGTTCAGTAGCTTTCCAAAGAATGGTCACACTGCATGGTTTGATCCCCAGATGAAAAAGTTAGAACCACACTGTATAGTAAAACAAAGAGTACCACAGTACAATACTGTTCAATAACTTTCAAAATACTGGTAGTCACACTGCATGGTTTGATCCACAGATGAAAACGTTAGAACCACACTGTATAGTAAAACAAACTGTACCACTTACAGTACTGTTCAGTACTGTTCTCCAAAAAATTTGTTCACACTGCATGGTTTGATTCACAGAAACACGTAACAATGTGTAGTTGATAAAGTTTCCATTTAATTTCCTCACCTGCAAATAACCACAAGTAATCTTGGTTAGGGTTTCCTGATGAAGCTTTAAATTGCTGAAAATTATAAAAAATACACAGATTGGTGACTTTTTCTGCCTTGTGCATTATATTACATGACTTTAGTCTGCGCACAGACATCTTCAATTTTTTTCTGCAAACACCGCTCCTTCAGGAATCTAAAACAGACAACAAGCATGGTAACAAGACACCAGGTTTGTAATAATTTTTTTTAATCTGAGGGCAGTCAATAAGCAGCTTAATTCTAGTTCCATTCAGCGTTATTAAAGTCAAGCAAGTGTGAACCCAGAGTTCGAAATCGTTACTGACTGGTCGCCAATGCAACCAAAAATAAGGTGTTGACAACCAAAATTTTAGAACTGGTCGTCAGCAGGCGACTAACCTTTTGTCCCCTCGGCATTTGAAATTCCAAGGTGAAAGAGCATTTTTAAAACGAAAACATAAAGCTCCCATGGACAATTGCAGTAAAACAAAGCGACTATTTTATGATCGCCATATTCACCTAGCGCCATATTGTTTCTGCGGCTTCTCCCAATACAGATATTGCGGGCAAAAAAACAACACTTGTTTTTGGTGACCAAACCCTTCCATCTGGTGAACAAAATTCTTTAGGTTAGTCGCTAGTTGGCTCCTTTAGGAAAAGGTTAACTTCAGACCCTGGACCCGAGATGCTAAATTACAAGGACATCAGCACAGAATCTACAGTACCACCCAGATGTAAGTTGCCACTTGATACTCGATACTTGCAAGTATCCAGTATTGAGTATCGAGTCGAGTATCGAGACTCGATACTCGATACTCGACACTGTCGCCTCGAAACGGTCATCGAACTGGAACAGTCTCGATTATGCACGAATATGCATGAGTTCTGATAAGAAAACAATGGAGCTTTCAATTGCGAGCTCTTTGTTATATACTCGACTCGATACGAAGTGTCAACTTACATCTGGGCGGTACTGTAGCCTCCCATGCAAGCCTTCTTAGGGCTTGTCACGCAACCCTCCCAAGTTTTTGTGTGACGAGCCCTAACAAGGCCTGCATGGGACGCTCTACAGAATCAAGTGCCTTGTCAGTCTTACCAGTTTCTTGGCGGATGCAAGTGTGCACATGCATATTCCAACAGAGATCATTATGACTGACAAATACTTGGAAAAATGATATCTGCAATTAAGAACACAAGTACAAATTTAAATGAGAGTCTGATCTTGAAACTTGGAGGAGAAGGTCTGATTATTCTAGAGAATTCTTTTAGCAGAAATTGCATGGTTTTAAATAAGAGAAGGGTAAATAATGAAATAAATTATTCACCATGAAAATGAAATGTTCAAGTGATCTTTTGAGTACATCCATAGAGTACAATATAGCCTTCATCAACGCAAAGTCACAAAATTTTATCATTAACCTTACAATTTTATTATTAATTTTATTAAGGGAATGCAGATACATTTGTATTAGAAGAAATAGAAGGCTTCATTACTACATGTAGTAGAATTGCATAAGACATGGTGGCATACAGGATTGAGTCACTGCATTATGAGACACAGGGTAATCTTATATTCTCTGGGCCTGAGGTATCCAGTCCAATTCACTAATTTTGCAGAATCAACTAAACCTTTAATACTGCAAAGACACTTTGCAAACTTGAATGCTCTGTAGCTTGAAAAGTAAGAAATTTTCCTCATGCTTTTCCTAGTCTGATGCATTTACTTGTAATAGGGAAAATTAATAAGGAAACTCATTGAGTACATTATTGAGTTATTTATGTATATTTTAAGCAGGATGGAATTTTAAAAAACAAAAGAAAAGTCAAGGCCCAAATGTAAGAAAATTTTGTGGTTATGTTTTTTGCCACTGGTTCCAAAATTGTAGTTGCAAAACGAAAAAAGTTAGTCGCAAAATTTTGATTAACATTCAAGTGAAAAATTTTCGAAGTTACTGGTTCTCTGTGACATATTTTTTTTTGGATCTACAATCTGTAGTTGCATTTTTGTGACTAACATGATTTTTCTTTTCGCAAAACCAAAAAATCTAGTCGCTTTTGGGACTGTATCAAGTCACAGTTTCGAGCCCTGAAAGTGCCCAGAGAAGCACAATCCATAGCTTCTTAAGTTCTCGATGAAAAATTCCCAAGCACTTAAACAACTCAATCATGCATGAGGAACAAGTTTTTTTATTACGTTTGTAAAATTTTCAATTTAGGAATACTTGTTTTGCAAGGGCAGTGGTAAATGTGAGCAAGAGAAATGGAAGCCTGTCAGTGGACTTAACTTCCATAAATTATTCTCAACTAAAACTGATTTGAATTGACCAATAGAACAGGGAATTATTGGACAGAATGGTTTCAGCAAAAAAATAGAAAACATTTCTGTCGAACTAGCACAAGAAAACGTGTGTGATATGTAACCAGCGTGATAACATGTATGTTGCACACTTTACATTTGCATACCTTCTCTTAAGAATGATCATTCCTAACACCAAGTTTGCAACCAGGGATCCCTGGGAAAGACAGTTTGGATGCATAGTGAGTATACAATACAATACAATAATTTATTTATACACGCGACACCAAGGAGCTTGTATTGTGCTCGTTAAAACGTTTATTTGTGCATGACATATGAAATCAGAGGAAGAGATAGACCACCACATCGGGAACTACCTCCCCTACTCTTTTTGAACAGTGTGTGGGTTCTTTAATGTCCCACAGGTTATACGTGAAACCAGCCTTCACTAATGTTAAATGCAACTTCTGGTATTATAGCAAATAACTAAAAAAGAAAATTAATAGAAAACTCACCGATTTGAATATCATATGAAGTGGCATTGGTACATTAAAATTCAGGGCATAGTTGTTAATTACACTTGTTGTAAAAAAGAAAACCACCATCGTTACATAATTCCTATGACAAAAAGAAAGGCATAAAATGGAAGTCAAACAAGGTGTAAATCACCATCAAAACGGTTTTTACAAAAATTGTTAATTCAATTAGTGAACGTGCAGTACTAATAGAGAGCAAGCAAAACCACTTCGCCTCTGAAGAAGATACTAGATTAGTGGCACTGAGTGTCAAAATGTTGGGTTGAAGACTTTTAACTTTTTAAGTTACCCTTAGTTAAATTAAAATATTTAACCATTACTAGACAAGAAACTTAACTTCACAATGTCTCTCTCCACCCAGATGTATAAAATCGTACCAGTGATAATGCTAGGGGTAACTTGACTAAGGGTTGTTTCTTTAGACAAGAAACTTAACCCCACATTGTCTCCCTCTTCCCACGTGTATAAGTGGGTACCAAAAATATAATGCTGGGGTTAACTTGCCTTATCTTGTGTTATATATGGTCTTTCATATATCAATTTGCATAACTTGTGTTGTTTCTTTAGACAAGAAACTTAACTCCACACTGTCTCTCTCCGCCCAGGCCCCGGTTGTTCAAAGGGTGGATAACGCTATCCACCGGATAAATCACTATCCAGTGGATAGCGTAGTTTCTTTTGCCAGCACTTATCCACTGGATAGCGATTTATCCGCTGGATAGCGTTATCCATCCTTTGAACAACGGGGCCCAGGTGTATAAATGGGTACTAGTGATATAATGCTGGGGGTAAATTGTGTTGTTTCCTTAGACATGAAACTTAACTCCACACTGTCTCTCTCCACCCAGGTGTATAAATGGGTACCAGTGATATAATGCTGGGGGTAAATTGTGTTGTTTGCTTAGACAAGAAACTTAACTCCACACTGTCTCTCTCCACCCAGGTGTATAAATGGGTACTAGTGATATAATGCTGGGGGTAACTTGTGTTGTTCCCTTAGACAAGAAACTTAACTCCACACCGTCTCTCTCCACCCAGGTGTATAAATGGGTACCAGTGATATAATGCTGGGGTAACTTGTGTTGTTTCGTTAGACAAGAAAACAAACTCCACACTGTATCTCTCTAACCACAAGTATAAAATAGTACCAGTGACATACTTTAATCCCGTTTGTAATCCTGTGATGCATAGCATCCCATTCAGGACAGCCCTTAAATTTGAAGCACAGTGTAGAAGGATACCTGATAGGAATGACTGGCTTTTTGCAACCAAATTTAGCAGTGAAGATGAATCCCTCAACAGCAATAAACAGGAACTGGAAAAAAGTGATGGTATTCACACAGCTGGAAACCTCTCTGAAAAAAAAATTCAATTTAGTGTAGCTGTATTGTAAGAAATTAATGTCTGCATGTGCATCATGCTTGACATTACAATTACAGCATGCATTGTGAATCATGGGGTGATACCAAAATCTAGCAGGAAGTCCTCATTTACCCTTACCTGTGATGAAACATTGTATGGCACTCATTACAGACCATTATTAATTAAATCTTTAGAGTCTTATAACATACTGTAAGGTTACAATATATATTAAGTGGCTAGATTTCCAAAATCGCCCCATACTTTATTATGCAAGCAGTGGATGTACTAGCTGCTTTAATGATAATGATCATAATGAATTTATATAGCGCACTTTTTCATATAAATATGTTCAAAGGTGCTTTACACTTCTATTGGGTGAGATCGGACGTCAGCATGTAAAGGCACCTCTGGCTGCCGCTATCAGTCCATATATGATCTCACACAGGTCCCACCCAACCCATACATGAATTGTCAGATGAAACCAGACGTAGAGATAGACCACCCCACCGGGAACTATGTCCCCTATGTTTTGTTCTTCAAAAACAAGAAAGGTTTCTTGTGCGTATTACACTAAACAATATGGCTACAGCATGCATAACTAAACATGGGCTCACAAGAAATCTAGCCCCAATTCCTCCTTTACCAGGGCTAAAAATTGGTGGTCGCACGGTCACCAGTGGCAGTTTAACACTGACCAGGGCTACCAAAAGTTAAGGTTTGAAAACCCGATGTGTGACTATGCTTCAGAAATTATTTCGAAAAATTGCAATGTAAATTATGCAAAGTACAAAGTTAAAAATAAAACTAAATATGTAGTTTAATTGGACTACCTTTCTGCACGTCTCTTTGCCTGCAAGATCATCCATTCTAGTGAATTTTTAGTTCTGAAGTGGAAATTCCAAGCTGTTTTCACAGTGATTTCACAAGCGATCCACATTCACAACATATAGACACCACTTTGATTTTGTGATTGCCATGTGACTCTAAAAAAATTGATTGCTACTTCATCTTTTTCATTTTGGCCACCAAGCACTGGAGTTAATTTTTAGCCCTGTGCCTACAGTGTGATAACTCAAACCAAAGTCACACAGACAAATTTTCAAACAAATTATCCAGTCCAGACCAAATGTTTTATATTTCACTTAAAATGCACACAATTTGCTCTAGAACTGTACAGAACATAATATTATCAAGATTGAACAAGAATCATCTTAGTCAGTAGAAATTAACTCACCACAAATCTGTTGTTCGATCAGCATCAAAACAGACATTCAAAATTTGTACAAATATTTATCTGGGTGGTCATGGAACATAGAATAGAATATACAACAGACTTATTTTTCTTGGACAATTCTGTCGATGACAATTCTGGCGATGATCAATCAATGTCATTACATATTACTCCGCAGTTCAAATATATGGTCTTTCATATATATTCATTTGCATAATTCTGTCCAAGGAGGAAAGGTGCAATGAGGTTATTCGTATGTGAAGTGCCAATGTAAACCCAAAGGCCAGACACCAGGAACTACGTCCCCTACTCTTTACTATCACTGTGTGGGTTCTTTAACATCCCACTAAGTTATCATGAACAAGAGTTGTGACCTACGGGTCTTGGTGATCTTGGTTCATTGTAGTCGCACTGCAAACTTACTCATCAGAAAATGTATGGCACCCACTAATGAAAATTACAATTTAAATCTTGATGAAATGGTTTACATATAACATAGGTTACAATTATTTCCCTATCACCCATAATTTTGATCTTTACATAACATGCTGTCTTTGTCTTGTTTAGATTGTCTAGGATAACTCACAAAAAAATTGTTTTTGAAGAATGAAACAGTTCAGCCACAGTACGCATAATGAAGTATCGTATGTTATATAAACCTAACCAAACTACAGTATTTACTGACATTTGGTAAAATTAAATATTGATTTAATTTGGGTTTGTCTCCACTAAACCAGAGTGTTACAAATTGAGAGAAATCAATCACCTGAAACTAATCAATTACTCAATATTACACTATAATACTCATTAATTGTTAATCGATTGGCAAAATATAATTGATAAATATCCATAAATTACAAGATTTGGTTGGTATATGAAAGATGACCCCAGCGAATCAACTCAGTCAGTTAAGTATTAAACAGTTTTGTCTTACCACAAAACATCAAAAAACAGACATCACTGCTGTATTTTTGTGCTCTTGTTGCCATTAAGGTTACATTTGTTATTTCTAGTGGCAAGAAAATTTTTATTACAGTTTAAGAAACCTTTGCAGTTTGTTGAAAGTTTTCAAAATTGTTTTGTACAACTGATTCAAGGTTTATCACCTTTTCCTTGGATGGAAATACAAAGAAAAGATACAAATTACTGTCCTTTGGACTTAGGATATCCATAAGTCATTTATTCCTTGCTTTTTGTCTCCGTCTTCTTCTTTGCCATATTTTTTATATAGACAGATGGAAATCGATTAAAATCAACTTGTACTTACCAAAATCCATAAAATTGATCAAAATGCATAATCACAAAAACCTCTGCTATCAATTAGTACTGATTTGCGATATTAATTGATTAATTAGTATCAAAGAACATTAATAAGGGGCAAATCATTTGACTTTTGAGGGGAGTCAGGTTGGAAGATTTTGAAAAAAAATTCCTGCAGAGGATAATCTCCCCAAAAAAAATTATTTTGCTGCTTTTCGACTTGTAGAAAACACGAGAAAGACATCTGCACTGATCACAGAACACTTTTCATTCTTATAGCACTAAAGCAAGTAAACCGTCCCACAACAAAAGGGTTTTCCAAGACTCCAATATCAGACAAAATTCTGACCTATTGCAGTCTGGGCAATGAGAAAGAGGGCACTGATTGACACCAGGTCTGTTACAAAAGGAACAAAACATACTGGAAAAAAATATCTTCCTTGTCGGTCAGTTGAGAAACAAAATTCTTGCCACTGAGAAATCTACCGAATCCCCCCACCCCACCCCCCCCCCCCCCCGCCCCAGAAGTCAAATGGTTCGGAATGATTTCCGCACAGGTCCCTACTTCATTATGCATGCTCAGCTGAAGCTGTCTTGTCTGGTGTAATGCACGTGCAAATATTTCTTGTGTTCGAAGAACGAAATAGTATAGTTACAGAATGCATAATGAAGTAGGGACCTGTGCGGAAATCTTACCAATGGTTCCCCCCATACAATCGATTTTATCGAGTATCGAAATTGTCGATCTGTAACAAAACTTCGTTTCTCATAATAATTGACCCGGCATTAATTGCATCTCAGCTTTAAGTCTAAAAAAAGTGTTCTTGTAATTTAGGAACTATGATACCAATTAACCAGACAATTATCATGCGTGTTCTTGTTTTAACTTTGATATAAGTTATTGCTTCTGAAAAGACGTGACCATGACAAAGCTATACGTGTTACTCAAGATGGTTTAGATCCGTTTACCACTTCAAAACTACATCATGACAGAATCATTGAGAAGTTTAATACGAAACCTACCTCACGAGAAGTTCCAGTAATATAACATTAGAACAGCAGCCTGTAAATACTAGGAAAATAGGGATAGAAGGATGCATTTTGAAACCAAACTATGAACTAAACAAATGCATTTGACGCGATGGCAATCTCCAGTGCTACGTACTCGAGCCAAGGCCTGCACCCAAAGAAATTTTCACATAAATTATCCAATCACGATCGAGTACCTAAACAACAGAATTTATAAATATTCTATATTATAATAATTTGCTCTATAACTATGCAAAATATAATAGTATTATCAAGATTGAAAAGGAATCATCTTAGTCGCTGTTCTTGAGCGTCAAAAACAGACATTCAAAATTTGTATTTGGCTGCATGGCTTTGGTTCGAGTGGTCACACTGTACCCGGCACAGTCACTCATCAGGGGCACCCAACGAGAGTATAGTTCAAAACCACTTAAACATAGCATTGTTAAAGTGTTTTAGTATTTAAAAGGTAGATATAAGCATATTTTTATCCCCTAAAATTTTTTAATCTTTTCGGATTTCCTAGCTGAAAGTCTTGTGATCCGAAAATTATAGCGATCAAAACTTACCTTTTCGAAAATTTCAGCCAGAAAAAAGGCTCCCGAAAATTCTAGGTGACCTTTTTACGCTAAAAATCCGTTAAAAATGGGCAATAATATCATTTTTTAGATGTTCGAAAATCCTAGGAGAGGCAAACAGGCAAGAAATTTTTTTAACAAATGTTCCGAAAATTCTAGATCTCAATTGTCTTCCGAACAGATATTTTCCGAAAATTGACGTTGGGTGCCCCTGACTCATTTATGTACCATGTTTTGTGTGTGCGTTTTTCAGACAAACTTGAAAAACAAGGATAGATGTAAGTTTGAAAAGGCCAGAAAATTAGGCTTAGAATCAGTTGCTGCGAGTTTCATCTTGCAGATAATGGGGACAGATTCTGGCGTAGCTCGGTCGAAATCCCCTTCCCATTTCACGTACTGGATGTAAGGCAGCAACTCGGGAATGTACAGTGTGTTTATTTCAATAACTCGATTAATTCAGCGCAGTATTCCTATTTCAAAGTCAACAGCATGATTGCCATAGACTGCAAGCTCCTCAATTTTCTTCTCGTGGCACTCAACTAAAAGGGTATAGGATACGTGGAGCGCGCGCGTCGCGATAGGCTCGAGCTTTTGGCGCCTATTGGCTCTCCTATGAGTGCCAGCGATGCAGGCGATTCCTCTTTTTCTTGTCGTCATTTGCGTACTGCAATAGTTTATCCCACATTACTCTGGGAGCAAAATGGTTGAAAGATAGAACCCCACCGTATTTAATACGAAAGGGTTAATTTTAGGAGGGGGCATTGGGGTATTTTAGAAATCGAAAAACCGCCAAAAAAGATTCGGTCAAAACCGAAAACCGCATACAAAACAGTCATACAATCGTGTCCCTCTACCGTGACATTTAGTTTGTCACGCATTCCTTTGAATAATCTTGGCGCTTCGCGCCTATTCGAGATTCTGAGAATGGAAGGTTATAAGGGACGGACCATTAGAAAAGTGATGGGGGGGGGGGGGGGGGAGGTGGGGAATTTTCAGCTTGCACGAATTTTTTTTTCGCTCACTGATTGTGCAGGAATTTTTTTTTTCAGGTGAACCCCTCTGCACAAATTTTTTTTACTACGTGTGAAAAAGTCACAACTGGACCTTCCTTCTGCATTATTGTTTTTTTACATTCTTCTTTGCATGAATTTTTTTTCTTGGCATTTTCCCTTGCATGAATCTTTTTTGGTGTTTTTTCCCCACCCCCCGCCCATCACTTTTCTAATGGTCCGTCCCTAAGTTACCAACCCTAAAAATTGGACTGGAAGTGTATAAAGGGATAAAAAGTATGGATGACTTCAGACCTGAATCTGAGACGAAAGGGCTTAAGGGGCTGGTCGTTATTTATAGGGTGGGGAGGGGGACTAGTGCAAATAGTGGGTGGGTCACCAAGATTATGCATGGCTTTACTCCCAAGGGGCCTCCCTTTGACAAGTAAAATCTATAAAGTCACTCTTGGGATCGAGGAAGGGTTAAGAGAGATAGCTTTTTAAGAGATAGTTTTTTAACCCGTTAACTCCTAACTGGTCTCCCTTTGACAAATAAAATCGTCTGGCGTTAGCCAGAGTAAAATCTAGAAAATCACTTTTAGGATCTAGGGAAAGGGTTGAGAGAGATAGCTTTTTACAAGAGATAGTTTTTGAACCCTTTAACTCCTAACAGGTCTCCCTTTGACTAGTAAAATCGTCTGGCGTTAGTCAGAGTAAGCTATAAAATCACTTTTAGGAGGGAAAGGGTTAAGGGGCGGGGCACTTAAATTTGTTTAAATATAATTATAGTCTGCCGAAATTCTCTTGATTTTTATTTCCTACATTCACAAGGAGGAGTGGGGGGTGAAAGAGGCAGGAAAAAATCATGCCTAAATATGACAGGGGGTTCAGGAAAAAAAAAACTTGGGATACCACTCATGCAGCAGCTTTCCCTTTCCACCCTACCCCATAAATAATGACCAGTTGCTAAGTTCGGGCTACTCGCAAAATGGGGCATATAATTCATGGTAGGCCACCATATAGTCAGTTTACAGGGGTATACAAGGGTTTACAAGGATATACCTTTGTAAACCCTTGTATACCCCTGTAAACAATACATTTGGTGACTATATGGTGGCCTACCATGAATTGTATGCCCAAACTACTGGAGCAGTTCTTTGACTTGAGCGTACAGTAAAATAGTACCTTATAGACAAGTTATATTTCCAAGGAAAATAGGCTCTGAGCCACGTCATGTTATCCAGGATACAAAACACAAATTTGATCAAAGTGAAGCATAAAATAAAGTTAATGATCAACGAGAAGCACACAAGAGTATAATTCAGCTAAATTGCTTTGTTCTCATAACAATAAAACATTCTAAACTTTAAATATATTAAACACTTCTTTGGTGCATCTCTATTCCCAACATTATATCAACAACATCTATTTAATGCACCAGGGTGGAGATCGAGGGACAGCGTGACATTTTGTTTCTTCTCTGAGAAACAAGCACAGTGCCATCACCTTAGGGTGGGTCGCAAAACTCCTCACCAAATGTCCAACACACTTATTACGAAAATCACCTAACTATGGAATGGGCATAAATTATAATATCTCTACCCCACCCATTTTGTTAGAGCACCACACCCACTTTCCTTGATTGGTCTAAGTGTCAATACATGAGGATAATATGAATAAGAAAAAAAAAAAAAAAAAACAAATTTTCAGCTTTTATGGGTTCTCAATGGAAAGGTATGCGTTTAAGGTAAAGGAGCAAAAGAGAAATGAGTAAGCTTACTCTGTCTTGGTCATGTGCGCAATTGTACACACAGCAACTGTGGTCAAATTGTTGGAATTGTTTGACAAAAAAGGGCAGGACACCAACAAAATGTGGGTGTGGCAATGATCTAAAAATTTGCGCCCATTCCACAGTTCAGTAATTTTAGTAACAACACTATCCTATTGCACCTACAGTCAAGTAAAACATAATGACTTTGTTATAAGCTGATGGTAGTTATTAATAATTATAATTAGTAGATAATCAGTAATAACACGTATTTCACATCATGTTACTTGAGTAATAATATACATGAAAAAATTACTCAATTCTGATTGACTGAGAGCAGTGCAGTTCAAGTGTAACACCAGTGCAAAAAGTGTAACACCAGTGCAAAAAGTGTAACACCAGTGCAAAAAGTGTAACACCAGTGCAAAAAGTGTAACACCAGTGCAAAAAGTGTAACACTAGTGCAAAAAGTGTAACACTAGTGCAAAAAGTGTAACACCAGTGCAAAAAGTGTAACACTAGTGCAAAAAGTGTAACACTCGTGCAAAAAGTGTAACACCAGTGCAAAAAGTGTAACACTAGTGCAAAAAGTGTAACACCAGTGCAAAAAGTGTAACACCAGTGCAAAAAGTGTAACACCAGTGCAAAAAGTGTAACACTAGTGCAAAAAGTGTAACACCAGTGCAAATTACACACCAATATTCTGGATTATGATATTCTTTATTTTTAAACGAACTGCTTTGGGTTCGTAGCGTTATCAGCTGACCTTCATCAGCCAATCAGTAAATAAAGTGTCAAATCCGCGTCAAATGCTCACTTCCTGTCCACAACGAGATCTTCCGGCACTTCCTCCAAGCAAATTTTTTCATGTTTATATTATTAAGTAATCATATGGTTTTTCTTGTTCAATTTGGAATTAATTTGCACTTGTGAGTTTTTCAAAAAACTCACTCGAGCAAATTAATTCCAAATTGAACTCAAAACCATATGATTACCTTTACTAATTATTACTTGCATAATGCATGAATAAAACTCATTCATAGCACAGGGGCAAAGCTAGGCAGTCCTGGGGTGCCTGTGGACCCCCTCCCCTCTTTGTGAGATAATTGTTTTACGTTCCTAGGTTGCAAAAATACGTGAATCAGAAGAACGAACAAGCAGTAGATCTTTTCAAGTGCTAGATACATGCAGTTACATATGTCATTAGCAGGACCAAACATCTGCAGTGGGCCATTTTCTTGTTCTTAAGTAAAATTATTATGAAGTGACCTTGTGATCCCCCCTTCAAAAAATCCTAGCACAGAAAAAAATCCTTAAATCCCAAGGGTGGGTTAATATTGGTATCTTCTTGGTAAATAGCAAAATTCCCAAGAAGATCCCAAACTTGGTAAAATCGAGCCATCCCAATTTCAGTTCATCTTGGGAATTCAATTTATCAAAATTTTCCCAAGATGAGTGGGTTACCTCCCGTATCAAATCAAACTGGGAATTCTGGCATTTTTTTTTAAGTTTTTCCCAAATTAAAATTCTGCATACCTAGTTTATCCCAAGCTTGTGATTTTACTGTTTGTTGCTTTGTATGTTTTTACCAATGCACTTTCCATGGTAATACCAAATTAAAGTTGAACTGCACTTAAAACACTGTTTACCAAGGTTCTACCAATTTACAAAAACATTAAACTTGGGAAGTTACCTTTACCAAGTTGCCTTCTTGCAATGTCCAGTTTAAGTTTTCCCTAATTTTGGTAAATTGTTGGTTTTATATTGGTAATTTTGAGTTACCATTTAGTTACCAATTTTGGAAATTTAGGATTTTTTCCAGTGTAGCTATGCCCATGTTGCACTCAAGTTTTTGAACAAACAGGAACAGATACAGTGTGACTTCTACAACCATTAGGCCACATCCCAAACAACATTTCAGACAGTACAAAATAATTATCCAGTGTTCCAAGCTAAGTTTATTTTTAAGTCACCTTTTGGCAACCTTCACTTCTAAAACAGTCGCCAGGGATATTATTTTGGTCGCCATTTTTTTTAAGAATGGTTTTAGTTTTCCTGATACACATTGTGCCATATTTAAGTCAGTGGGAAACCGCTGCCCATATTGTATCAAATTGGCTGCAGCGCAAGCGAATAGCCTGGCGAACCTGAAACGATATGTTTTCTTAATTCTTTACGGAGCTGGAAATGATGAAAGAAGAACTGAACAGTTTTGTGGTTGAAAGTTTTATTATTTTTGGATATCAAAACAGATCCAATCGCCAGGAAATAGGTCGCCAAAATTGGCGACCTTCCTGACATTTTTGGTCACCAATTTTTTTTCTCCTCGACATGGCAACCAAAACAGTTGCAGCATGGAGCGCTGTTATCCAATCATGATGGAGTATATAATAATATAATTTCTACAAATGTTTTATATTTTTCTCAAAATGCGTATGTTGTGGTTCAAGTTTATCCTTGGTTCAAAATTTTTCTTCCTTTGTTTTCAACTTATTATCATACATGATCACACATTATCATAACTACAAACAAAGGGAGAAAAAATTTTAAACCAATGATAAAATTGAACCACAACATAATATATAACTTCCATATACCTGTACAAGACAATCAATTCAAGATTGAAAAAGAACCGTCTTAGTCCCTACAAATCTGTTGTTCAGCATCATAAACAGACATTGTGTGCTTCCAGAAAATATCCATACCCCCCCATGGATGGTTCTTCCGATTAGACCCCCCCCCACCCCGCTGGGAATTTCCGTTCCAGAGGGGTCATGTATAACCCCCCCACCCCCCAGGAATTTCGTATTTTCTTTTTCATGGCCTTTCGTAAATTTTTTAAAGTTGTTGCTTTCTCTATAATTTTGCGCGTTTAAAGGTCTAGTTTATGGATCAACTTTATGGGAAATAAAGAACGAATGAATGAACTTCTGTTGTAGAATCATGATTTTTTCCGGTAGGCAGAGAGAACCTGGGGTCTGGGGGGGGGGGGGTATGGATATTTTCTGGAATCACACATTCAAACTTTGTACAAAAATTTATTTGTGTGGCTTTGGTTTGAGTATAGTTTGCCCTTTAGTACAACCAAATCAGAAATAAAATAGGCAAATAAATTTTAACTCCTAATTTGATCTCTTTTTTTCTTTTTTATATACATGTATTATATCACTATTAATTAACTGGTAAATGCAGCACTATGTAGAAATATATTATTACCAATAAGCCATTATTTTAATTTTAAGCTTCTTTCTCTTTCTATTTTTATTCGCTAAATTTTCAGTAGCCAATGTCTGTGCACCTTCCTCAGAGGTGAACTGAGATACACAGACAGTAGCTAGCCACTGCAAATTCAGTTAAGGAGTAACGATCAGGCAATACCAAAAAGAAAGTATTAAAACATACAAGTATGTCTACAATTGATTGCCCAAGATGCATAAGACATTATGATAATGACAAGGATGATTATGATGATGATAATGATCACGAAAATGATGATGATAATCACTTTGAAGATGATGATGATGATGACGATGATGACGATAATATGATGATGATGACGATGACGACAATGATGACGATGATGATGATCATGAAAATGATGATGATGATCACAATGATGACGATGATGACAATGATGATGATGACAATGATGACGATGATGATGATTACTATCATTATTTTATAGTTACTTCTGTTTAGCATCAAGCGAGCATTTTCAATATACCGGTAAATCAAATTTCAAATGTAGGACTCTTAAAAGGATTGTAATTTTCCTAATTAAATTTATCTTTGCGTACCTTTTTGTTGATTACTTTAGTCTACTTTGATCACGAATGATGGACATTAATCTTTCATTTTAAAAGCTCCCCACTCTGTATATGAAATATTCGCAAAAACTGCTAATATTACTTACCCTAGCATTAGATGAGAAAATTGAGGAAAACAAAGTTCCTATTGGTTTAGGTTGCCTGGCTGAACTAAAACCAACTAATCCCCAAAGGCATTTCTTGCAGCTTCTTTGTTTTTGAATATCTGAATTCACACCAGGAACAAGCTAGTACACCAGGTAACTGGGATAATCAAACGAATTGATAAAGTAAGTTATACCACCGTAAGGTAAAAGGGAGGTGCTGACGTTTTGAGCGTTAGCCTTTCGTTGCAGCAAATGGCAAACATCACTCGCTCCAACGAATTGCTAACACTCGAAACACCAGCACCTTTCTTTTAGCTTATGGTGGTATAAATGTACTTTATCAATTCGTTTGATTACCCCAGTTTCTTGTGTTTCAATTCTCCACTGATGCAGCACCAGTTTCTTCAGAAACTATCCTCATAGTACATCTGAGGTACTTGGGTAGTGCTCAGACCGCATTCTGACCATTTGATAAAATTCCTACACACTATGGTTTTTTTTTCTGAAAATTTGTCTGAAACGCCCAAACTTAATAAAAAGAGAGCAAATAGGAGCTACTGGGAGCAACCTAGCATTCACCCTGGCAGGCTTCTGTTGCCTCACCTCACCAACTTCCACAATTGTGTCAGGTGATAAAAAGAAAACAAAACCAACCGTGTATCATCCCTGAAAAACCTTACACATTGACCCCAAGTCAGAGTAGAGATTTCCGCATTTCATCCAAATGTTCCCAAAAATACCACTCCGTACATACTGTGGTGAGAGTGGTAAGATAGTCTTTGTACACGTCAGCTGTACACTGTGTTTTCTACACTGGCTTCAATATTGCTGCTGGCCTTGTTGGTTCAGGGAGACTGTACAACAGGGTAGCTATCAACACTCCACAAGTACCAACAAAGAAAAAACTGCATGCAGAGAAATTGAAGAGAAAAAAGAACTCCTTCACTGTTTGACCAAAACTGTTGAAAACTGGCAACAACTTTTACTTATAAAACAAAATAGAACATAAAACACCAAAATAATTCTATAGAAAGAGATCAAACTGATGTGTACATAAAATTATTAATAATAACAGTAACAATAGTGATAATTATAATAATACACTGCATTAGTAACAGTCACAGCAATAACCATTATAATTCAGGGGTTTCAATAGAAGCCGTCAAATGGCAAATTTTGCCGCCTACTTCCCAAATCATCGCCGCCAACTTTCTAACATTAAATTTTGTTTTGGTCCCTTGAGTTTCTTGAGTCACAGCATTTCTCACCTGTTACAGCCGCCTACTTTAATATGGTCAGCCGCCTACTTCAGAACTTATTGAAACCCCTTATAATTATTGACGTAAGATTAGACCATCTAAGGATTGACACCATTTTTCTAGCAACAGTGATTTTATAATAGCCACAGAAAAGCTGGAACAGTATTCAAACTTGTGACCTTGCAAATATCAGTGCTTGTGTTTCCAAATGCAGCACAAATATTAGATTTATTCCATATGGTATGTACCCCAGTTGTTAAGAACTATTTTAAAAGTGTCTTACACTGTGGCAAAGCAAAACCAAAGCAACAGAGGAGTGACTTTCAGTGTTGAACTTAGAGCAATTCTATTGCAAACATTTCTCACTGATTTGGACAGGAAAACGGGCAAAATAAGTCAGAAAGCTGTCAAATAGACTAACCTTGTTGGTTTGAAATCTTGAAGAAAATAAAAGGAAACAAATGAAGAGACTACTATTGAGACAGAGGTGGCAAAACCCTTTAATATGTTGTCGGCATACTTCACAACAGCAGCAACCACCAAACCACCAAATGCCTACAAACAGTAACATGGTGAAACAAAAATAATGAATAGCAATCACAGTGTAATTTTGACAAATTTGTTAAAATAATAATGTCAAAAAATAAGTAATAATAATAACAAAACCTGGAAACAGGTTAAAAAAGAAAAAAAACTTAAAGTGCAACTAATTGAACCAAGGCCATCCAAATGAATTTTCATACAAATTATCCAACCAAGATCAAGTATCTAAACAAGAGAATCTCTACAAATGTTTCATATTTTGCTTAAAATGCATGTCTATGTTGTAGTTCCATTTTTTCCTTGGTTTAAATTCTATTTTCCTTTGTTTTTTGCTATGATAATGTATGATAATGAGTTGAAACAAAGGCAAATAAAATTTAAACCAAGGACATCCACGTTTTAACTGTACAAAACATAATTATCAAGATTGATAAAGAATCATTTTATATGGTAAAAACTTGCCACAAATCTGTGGTTCAGTGTCAAAAACAGACATTCAAAACGTGTGAAAATTTATTTGGGTATCCTTGGTTAGAGTAGTCGAACTGTAACATCTAACAACACTAGAGTCACCTGCAGTAATGAACTATCAATCAGGCAATTAATTCACAATCACTCCCTTGCAGGTCACTTTGTTCACTCACTATCTCACTTACCATAGTTGCTTGGTTACAAGACATAATCTGTTATAAGATACATCCCTTAATAACCTCAATATCTTTTTGTGTCAAGTCAAAAACCTAGCACCTCAGTTACATGTGTAAGATGCAACTTAAACTAAGGGTAGGTTTTTTTCCAAGTTCACTTTTATGAAAACAAAACACTTTTGGATTTTCTAATTAGTGTAATTTCACTCGATCAAGCAACTGTATCACTAGATCATCCAAAACCTCAATTACTTCGTAACTCAATCAAAAGGTCTAACAATCCCTTGATCTCTCTGTCCCTTCATTCTTTTTAACGTTGATTTGTATTTTTGTTTGTCTATTAGTTTGTTCTTAAAACTATCTTTTTATCCCTCTGCACGCCCATTCATTCCTTCATCAGTTTCTTCATTCATTCAATCATCCATCTGTTCATTTTTTACAGTGTAATTTATCTATTCTCTTGTCTGTTTGTTGCATGATCAATTCATTAATTTCCTCATTCCCTCACCTGTTTGTTCATTCATTCCTTTATTAATTTATTCATCTGTTTCTTCATGCATGCACTTCTTTGTTTGTTAACTCATTCATTGATCCACTCGTTCATTTTTTAGACCATTCATACAATTGCTCATTAACTCCGTCATTCATTAGTTGCTTCTTTCATTAACATGTCCATTTGTTCACTAATTCCTCCATCCATAAAAATTATTCATTCATTTCATCATGAATTCATTCATCTATAAATTCAACCAATTAACACTCCCATTGATTTTTTGCTCTTACAACCATCCTTCAAAACAGTCATTTATTGATCTATTTACTACTACACTCTGTCTGTCCATTTGCTTGTCAAATCATCTGCATTTGAGCCTTCATTTATCATCCAATCATTCCAGGATTCACTAATTGGTTTGGTCATTAGTCACTATGTTTGTATATGAGTCCATCAATTCATAGAAATTATACAGTATTTATCAACCTGCCTTATTTACCTGAAGTGATACAACTATCCATGTTAGTTTGTTGTAACCTTGAAGGAAACCTCCAGTTCTCACAGCTTCTCCATCATTTACAAACACAGCAATTAAACCAAATATTACACCAAACGAACCTGCAAAGTGGTACGCAAAAATACTTTGAACAGACACTTCTTATCAAACATTTTATTTTATACAAACATCAATCTTCAAAACATGGCTGTAAGTCTGCCAAAACAAAAGACTCGGAGCAATGATTCTGATTAGGTTATCTCCTAGTTGTGCAGTTTTTAAGTCAGGAATGAAGAAGTTTCTATTGAGGAATGAATATTTGATTTATTTTTTTTTTCTTGATTGTTATTATTGGGGAGCAGGGTTGGCGCAGTGGTGAGACTGCTCGCCTTCCACCAATGTGGCCCGGATTGGATTCCCAGCCCTGGCGTCATATGTGGGTTGAGTTTTTTGTTTCTCTACCCTGCTCCCAAAGGTTTTCTCCAGGCACTCCGGTTTTCCCCTCTCAACAAAAACCAGAATTTCATTTGATTGATTTAATTTAATATGATTTGATTTGACTTAATTTGTGCTTTACAGTGTCCCCAATTAGTACATCAGTGCTAGATACAGTTGACACTCAAATAAAGGTCATTATTTAGATTAGCTTACAGATTTTCCTTATGGCTTTGCTTGTTTGTGCATGCCTTTCGACTTAGATTTTATTGCCATTAAAATGTAATAAATAAAAAAATAAATAAATAAATAAATAGATAAACGATCAAAATACAGTAGTAATCACTTTATTAAGTGCAGTTGTGCAAATTGGAGGCACTGTAAATAGCATTGCAAATTCTACATGTGCAAACTGAACATAATCTTCAGAAAGAATCCCAACTGGTTTAAGGAAGACAAGTTGGCTCTTTGCAAGCATGGCAGAGGACTTGAAACTTGGGACGACCATAATACTACAGCTGGTGGTCAGAGAGGGAGTTCAACCCAATGCTACTTGATTTCAAGTATGGTGCCCTGACTACTCAGCCATGCTGCCTCTGCATAAAATTCTCAGGGTTCTTATCACCGGTAATTTTTTATGTAGACAGCGTAGGTAACTAAATGGGCAGTTGAACATCCAAATGCCAAAAGCACAAGTCTCTAGGGAGGGGAGGGAGGGGAGCTCCGGGGCACGCTCCTGCGGACAATTTTTAAATGCAGGGGCTCAGAAATATTAACCTATACCAGTGATCCAAGCTAAGTTGATTGTTAACTCGCCTTTGGCGACCTTCACTTCTAAAATTAAACAGTCGCCAGGGATATTATTTTAGTCGCCATTTTCTTTTAAGAATGGTTTTAGTTTCCCTGATACACATTACAAGTGCCATATTTAAGTGAGGGGGAAACCGCTGACCATATTGAATGAAATTGGCCGCTGCGCAAGCGAATAGCCTGGCGAACCTGAAACGATATGTTTCCTTATTAAAGTCTTCACAGAGCCGGAAATGACGAAAGAAGAACTGAACAGTTTTGTGGTTGAAAGTTCTTATTATTTTTGGATATCAAAACAGATCCAATCGCCTGGAAATAGGTCGCCAAAATTAGCGACCTTCCTGACATTTTTGGTTGCCAATTTTTTTTCTACTTGCCATGGTGACCAAAACAGTTGCAGCATGGAGCACTGCATACACTCTCTTATGGAACATCTTAAAAAAAATCAACTCTAGAAAAAATCAAAACCCAACAGAATTACTTGAAGTAGGCCGGTCAAAAATCAAAGTAGCTGGTTTTTAGCTGGCGGCCTGCACTTGATAAGAACCCTGAATTCTCACCAACAATTTTCGACCATTCTTGCGTTATAAGGCTTCTAATTATCTACAGATGATAGGCAGACACCAGGGGCGTAGCCAGGATTTTTCACATGGGGGGGTCTCAGAGGCTACTCACTCTTGTCATGGCGTTTTTGCCACATGAATATTGTAGGTTGTTTGCTCAAAAGAAGGCCTACCAAGGGGGGGGGGGGGCACAGGCACCCCAGGACCCCCCTAGCTACGCTCCTTGACACTATTGACAATGTAACCATTGAAACTATTCAGCCAATCGATGTTGCTTACCTAACTGCACATTTCTCATCCATATAGAAGCTTTTGTTCCCTTTAGAATCTTTTCAAAATAAACACCAGCAAATCCACTGGAAAAGCAGGCCATGAGAACAGCCATTAATCCTATAAACTGCCCTGAGGTGGAGAGTTCTTTCAAAGATTTGCTTTTCTCATCAGCATGCCACTAAGGAACAATAACAGGTAACTTATTACATGTAGCTAGGTCACATTTTTTTGCAAATGTCCACAAACAACAACAATAATAATAATAATAATAATAATAATAGACATGAAAAAATTATTTGATTCTGATTCTGAGAGCAGTGCAGTTCAAGTGTAGCACCTGAGTACAAATTACACATTGAAATTCTGGATTAGGATTGGCTGAAAGACAATAGGAAATTTTCTAAGCCAATGATATCACGTAAAATAATGACAAAAATGCTCTGTGGAAACTTTGAAAAAATTTTTCTAGAGTGAGAAAAAATGGCTGCATTAAATCAAGAATGGTTTACTCTGGCCAAGACTTTTTTCATGTTTAAATTATTAAGTAATGGTCCGTGTAAGAACTAGGCAGAAGAACAATAGGCTAGTGAAATAGCGTCAGTTAGGCTTCAGGCGCTAATTTCTCCAATCAAATTAAATCCGAACGACCTGATTGGCCCATACGCTAAAAGCGCGAATTTTGAATTTAGAATTTGATTTAAGATAACTTGTATATCATTCAAACAATATTTTATTTCAGCTACCCATTCAATACATTCAAAACTGTAACATATCTAAAATTTGGACAATTTCTACGTGCCAAAAGGGAGAAATTTACAATGATATAAAATAGCTTCGGGATTAGTTCAGCGATACATCAATCAGCGACCTTGTGAAAAACATTTCGCTCGGATTTCACAAAGGAACTGTCAATTTGTGATTCAGAACAGCAACAACTCACGCGGATATTGGGAACGCGCCAAAGTCGCGCGAAATATCGTCAACCATAACAAATACACAAAATAAAAAAGACCTCAATGTAAACGTTCGGTAAAGCTTTTCAAAACAAGTCTTCTGAAACATTATAGTCTGAAGCAATGCCCATCATATGTAAAAAAAATCGCCGTCTCCCGTGTCGGTTTTCAGCTCGAGATCAACTCCATTTTCGATCCGTGGGCCCGGGTCCATGGGAAGGTCTTTGGTAAAAACAAATCGATTCCTCAGACAACAAATTTCTTTTAGACTTCCCAATGAACGGAGACAAACGATAACGAGAACGCCGAACTGTTCGTTATGTAAAATCTTTATACATCTCGAGAATCGAAGTGACGGTAAACAGCGCTTACCCTGCAATTCCCTCACAGTTTCGTATGTTCAATTCCTGATGTCGCGTAGCAGTTGAAACCAGTTGTAAAACATTCTCACGGAAGAGATGCATGTCCTAAACAAGTGGATTCTGTGTAGCCTCGAGAATACAATTTCAGCGGAACTTTGTGGTAAAGCCTTCCTGTGCAGTAAGACACTACCTCTCTGGAACCTCTATTTTCATTCGCCCGCTGTAAACACTGCAATGTAGTCCTTAGCTAATGACTTCAACAGTTTATCATCGCTGCTGCCTTTCTGGTGGCTATTGAATACATCAGCAAACTCAGCTCTGAATTTTTTGGTACCAAGAATGTCTCTCATGATGGCCTGAGTACCCTGCTCACCAAGGAAGGTGTAGTTCCCCAGCAGCAGGTCTATTTTGCTCATAATTTCATTCCTAAGGTGAATCTTCCTCCGAAGACCAACACATTCGTAGCCCTGGCGATTCTGGGTGATTTCCGGGACCTGACAAGCTTTGTCTTCTGAAGCTTTTTCTCCAAAATGCTCCGAGAAACTGTCACTTTCGACTGGATCATCGAAGAATTCAGACTCTTCGAATTTACGCTCATGGAAAACTTCATTGTGACTTGATGAAGCAGCCTAGAAAATAGCAAAATCAAATAAAGAGGAGTAAATATATAGACGAATATTTCGAAAGAAATAATAAGTAACACGTGAGGACGTGTGAAAATGTTTCCACTGTCTTCTGCTTACCTCAAGTTCTTCACATCTCGTTTGGAGTTGAATCCTTTCCCGACAAAAGCCACATATCTTTCGCCTTCGCTCCTTGTGGCCAGAAAGACTCCACTTGCCAGTGCCACAAAACTTTTCTTCTCGGTAGGTGAGAGAAAACAACTTTTTCAGGCCAACATTTCCAAAGCCCCACTCCTCATGTTGTGGACAGCAGCAGCCACTCTTGAAGGGCATTTTTTCGAGTGTTTGGACGTAATTTGCTTTACATTTGAAATAAATAACATGTATATATTCGAAAAGTATGAAAATAAATAGATTTCTTGAAAACTATGACGACTATCGCTGATAAAAGGTCTTGAAAGCTCAAAGTTCCGTTCGCAAATCCAAGATGGCGTCGCATGAGGATCACGCTTGTTGCACGTTTTCCATTCTAACTTGTGATTGGCGCATAGAACAATACTGAAATTTGGCCGTGAGGTGGAAAACAGTGGCATGGGGAAAACTAAGTGAAAAAATGATGTTTATGTCGCGGTTTTCTTTGTTTTTTGGGCGATTTTTTGATATCGACCAATCAGATTGGTCGATTTAATTGAAATTAATAATTAAGAGTTAACACCTTTTAATCGATTTTGCGTTTGGCCTGCCTAGTTCTTGCGCGGACCATTACTTAATAAGTAATCATACAGTTTTTCTCGTTCAATTTGAAATTAATTTGCACTTGTGACTTTTTCAAAAAGCTGAAATTGCACGTGCCACTTTGAAAAACTCACTTGTGAAGTTAATTCCAAATTGAACGAGAAAAACTGTATGATTATCATTACTAATAACATTATAATAATAATAATAATAATAATAATAATAATAATAATAATAATGATGATGACTTATTAATCATTATCAATGATGAATAATGATACAGTGATCATTTAATTTACTAATTTTAATTACCGGTATTATAGCAAAAATAACAACTATAATATCGCTTCAATGGTTTTTGAACAACTACAGTATAGTAGTATCATTATGATATGAAAAACTTTAAACTGAGAAAATTGTTGCCTGGTTTTATTTTCATTATGAAGCAGCAAAATGTAGAGATATAATGCTTTTACTCTAATTTGAAATCATCCTTAGAGAGTTATACAATTTTTCATAGCAGTTTGCTAACCAGTTGTAAATAAAAACCAAATCTCAAATCATTCCAGCAGAGTATGAAATTAAACCATGTTCTCTTGGGTTTTTATAGTTACAGTAATAGCCCATGTATAAGAACCTGAGTTTTAAGAACCTGTTAGGCTAAAATTTTCATTTTAAGCCCCCTCAACATGAGAACCTATTAAGGCTGAAATTTTAAGTTAGGTTCTTATCATTGGGGTTGCTGTAAAAGTGTATAGGTAGAAACTGCGGAATTAAGATCATCATCTATTTATATAAAGTAACTTGACATAACTTTTTTTTTTTCTTTCAAGCTTAAGTACCATGTTGTATGGTTCATATAAATGATTTACATTGTATTGTGAGATGATATTTATAACATATGTAGTATATTCAGATGAAATTCATATGGAAATATAAAAACCTACTTTAAGAACCTGACTACTATATGGGGCAAGTTATAAGTTGGTTTTTAGGTTAAATGGGGGTCTCCCAGTCATTTTTAGGTTAATGGATATTTCAAGAATTGATTTGAGGATAGGCGAGGGGCCCCCCAGTCATTTTTAGGTTAATGGATATTTCAAGAATTGATTTGAGGATAGGTGAGGGGTAAAGATTTCAAAAAAAATTGATTTTATCAAAAAAAAATATGCTAAGGATTAAAAAAGAAATGGAAGGTCTAACAATTCAAGAATTTGTTGAAAATTCTCCACTTAAATTAAAGTACTTTAATGAAAAGGAATTGGAATTTGACGATTTCATTGACTCAATTAATAAGGATTTGTTAAAAGTAATATCTAAAAATTATGGATTTTTAGATGAAGATACTATGGCTGATATTAAAATTAGATATTTTGATAAGAACAACGACGGTGAAAAGTTTGTATTTTATTTTGAAGATGACGGTGCAATAGATTTTGATAAGGGTTTTATATTATTTGATGAAATTTACGATTTTTTAATAGATAAAGCAAATTATACTTATGAAATGAGAAATAGGAATAAGTGGTTTAGAAGAACTTATATCGATGAAGATGATGATACTGATGATGACTATTATACAGAAAGTATGGATGATTTTATTGTTAGTTCAATTAAAATAACATTATACAAAAATGCGCACAAGGTATTACACAAAAAGAAATTTTATAATGATTTGCATAATGATTTAATGGAAGTGGCATGGAATCCAATTCGAGTTTTAGATTGGTGCATTGATTTTGAAGAATTGAGAGATTTGAAAAATAGATTAGTCTAAAAAATACTTATGTTATATAACCTAATAAATGGTTATACAACAAAAATTTGATTTAAAGGTTAGGAAACATAGATAAGGTTTATTTATGGAAAAGTTAAGCTATTTATATACTTTTGAACTAAAAATAATTGCGAAAGAGCTTGAAATTAAAGGAAGAGCAAAAATGAGTAAGAAAGAATTAATTTCTGAAATTTCAAAAATTGAGGTTGAGAATATGGATGCTCTAATTGAAAAAGTTTTACTGGTTACAAGATCTTTTTGCGATCATGGAAAAATAAAAAAGTTTTGTAGTCAATGTAATGGGTATAATTGCATTCATGATAAATACAAATATAGGTGCAAGGAATGCGGAGGATCACAAATATGTGAACATAATAATCAAAGACAACAATGTAGAGCATGCAGAGGATCACAAATATGTAAACATGGTAATCAAAAAAATGCTTGCAGGATTTGCCGTTTTCCAAAAAATTGATTTAATAGATAATTGTGCTTGAATTAGTATAAATGGAAAATAAATTTTTTGAAAAATGCTCTTATTATGAATATGATGATGATGAAGACGAAGTCGATTCTTTGAAAATTATTTATCTCAACCTGGAAAAAATGGGGATAAAAGATTTTTTGGATGTAATTAAGGATGATTTCGAAAAAATTATAACAAAAAATAGGTTTAGTTTTAAAAAGGGAAAAATAAGGCATATGACAGAAGTTATTTATAAAAAAAAGGGAAGAGATAATTCTATTACTTCTTTTAATAATTATTCATTCGATTCAATAAGAAATACTAATAAATTTGCTAATGATATTTTAGAGGATATGAATTACGATTATATTTATAAAATAAGAATGAAGCAAAATTATAGAGAGATTATTTTTCCTTTTTCTGAGGATGACGAAGAGTTTTATTTTTCAGACGCTGTTCAAGGATATAGGGGAAAAAATATTAGTATTAAAAATTTCGATGAGAATTATTTTGTTAGGTTTTTTAAATTTAGTATAAGAATAAACCGTCATGTTGTTGCCCATAAAAATAAATTCTACGAAAGTTTGTATGATGAACTAATGCCTGTAACATGGCATCCATCTAGATATTTTGATTGGTGTCTTGATTTTGAAGGAAAAAGGTTTCTGGAAGAAGAAGTATTCTGTGAAGAATAATTATGTTATATAACCCAATAAATGGTTACATAACAAAAAATTTATCTAAATCTTAAACTAAAAGTTATGGGAGAACCCCTAAGATCAAGTTTTTTCCATTCATTGTCAAAGATAGTTAAATCAAAGTGGTTTATGGGATTCTCATATTTTTGAACTGGAATTGTCGGATAATCCTTTGAGGGTATGTTCGCGAGTAGGTGTGATGGCGAGAGTTTCACAAGTTCGGCATTTTTGGTGTTATTCATATATGACGACTTATTATCCACTATACTACACATAAGTCTCAACGGCCCCTTAATCTGGATATTTATGGGGTATAATTTACCTGGATTTATAACTTCAGGCACGCTTAAACCAATCGCTAATCCTCTTGTAATTTTTATTTTGAAGTTCTTATTGGAATAAAGATAGTCAACAGTGTCTGTCTCAATGATTGTTATCTTTTCCCTAACAGTATCATTAAGAAAGATCGATTGGATATCACGCAACGAATATGTGCCAGGTTGTATTATTATGAGAGGCTGATTATTATCATTGAATAATATCTGTTGATCCTTAAAATTAATCAACCTTTTGGTGTTTAAATTACAATCCAGGAGCTGTATCTCCCGAAGATTTTTCAGCGGCGGATCTAAATAAATCCTACTTTCCGGGTCACACATAGTAATACTTAACATTTTGTTTTGATTACTCCATGTTCATCTTTAGATTTATATAATCAAAACATTAACGAAACAGAAACCAGGATAATAATGCTCCGCCAATCGCTAAAATAATAAGATTATTTTGATGAAAAGATGTTTCTATATTACTAACTTCTTCTTCCTCATTTCCTGATTCCTCTTTTTCATTTGATTTAGGTTTCATTGGTTGAGGATTGGTATTTAATATAACTTTAGTTGTTCCTAAGCTATTAGGTATTCCAACAGCTTTTGTTTCAACATTTATTGAATTATTTACCCCAAATTTCATATCTTCTGTTGCTATTTTCAGATCATTATTGTACCCAATCACACTTTCTGTATTTATAATTAAATTACTTGGGATTAGCCAAACTCCCGGCGCAACCGCTAAATCAAGCCGCAATTTAGTTTCCTGCACAGATCTTTGGTAATTTTGAACGGATTTAGAAATATCATTTACTTTAACAGAACTTTCAAATAATGCTTTGAATTCATTTTGCGTTTCTATTGCCCCACCCCCATTACCCACAATAGAATTTCTAGTATTAACTTGCGCCCCCAATATGCAATAGACAAAAGCCTCAATTGATCTATTTATTCTACCCAATCCAGCTTTTGTTAATCCATGCCCAGATTCTGGTATAAACCATGCATATTGAAAATCCACAAAATGATCATTTCGAAGCATAGATATTAAATTTCCCTCTATTGCCTTTCCACCGTAATCAGAAAATTTAGCCGAACTGCTTGGCCAAATATTTGCATCAGGATCGTAGTTTCGAACAATTCTAACATTTTGTTTTCCACCGCCTATTGCTTCAGAACTAGATTTCCCAGGCGGTATATATCCTTTTCCATAATCTATAAACACATCTCCAGCCCCATGGTTTGCTCCGCCTCTAAATCTGAAATCGGCTAAAGGTTTATTCCACCCCTTAAAATCTTGATTATTACTTAACCCAAATTCTGCGCACAATCTATTATAAACATTTTTATCGTATGAATTATTTTTTACAGAAAAAGTTTCTTCATCGGGCAATACCGCTTGCAATTCCTCTAATATTCTTCTTATTGTAAAGTATATGTGAAACATGAAAAAACTTTTAATAACTTTCGGGTAACTAAAAATATCACTCAAACTTACACCGCATCCAGATGTTGCGCACCAAACAGCCATGTTTAATTGCTGTGGCCATTGCTTGATATTTGGTTTTCCCAACCAAGCTCTAGCTTCTTTTCCGCTATTGAGTTCAACAGTCTGATTTTTGAAAATATTTTTCATCGGCGCATTGAAATAATCCTTTTCTGAAACATATATATTCAAATTAGTCAACATCATTGTCACATTTTCTGCAAACTCGCTAAATTTAACTCCGGGTATTGGATATGTTTGTTTTGTAAATTTCAAACTTGATGGAAACGAACTTTCCCTGACTTTATTTTCAACTCCCAAATCTTCCCATAATAATGTTTTCATATTATTTGAAAGATTTACGGTCCAAGTTTTTCCAGAAGGATCGTCATTTGACATAATCGTTGTTCCATTAATTTTCCATTCAATATATCCCCCGAATGCGTCATTCACAAATGTAAATTTTTGAAAGTTGGCTTTTGGGTATCTTGCTTTGAAATCGTCCAATAACATCTTATTCTTTTGTTTCACAATTTGTCTGATCTTTAGATCTTTTAGAATAAGATGTAAATTTAATTAACCTCTCTTTTAATCCCCGCAAAACAATTACACCCTACCTCAGTTCTTTCGAAAGAAATTTTTAACCAGCCGGATTGGTTAATTCTTTTAATAGATCTTCTCGAACTTTCTTCCTTATTATACTCATGTCGAAGTTTTTTTCTGAATCTTTTCTGAATTTTTGTCGTATTTCTTGTTTCAGTTTTTGAAACTTTTCTAATTCCGCCAAAATTATGGAGAATTCTTGATCGGATATAACATTATCCTTCAGAGCTTTTGAGACTAAATCATTTATGGTGTTTAATTTTGATTTTGCAATTGCAACGGTTTGTTCGTGTTTACTAACTTTACCAGAAAGACTTTTAGAGGCAAAACCAAATCCAATCGACAAACCCCCGAAAATACCACCAACCACACCCAAAGGAATACCGACAACAGCTCCAAAACCCGTGAGAGAAGTTCCCAATCCGCTTGCTGATAGAAGAACTGAAATAAATCCGCCAGAAACACTAATTTTTGTGCATATTCCTCTTGCTCTATTATATTTTTTCCTCACTTCTTCGTAATGTCTAATTTCCTTTTCGAGATTTTGCAATACCTCGCTAGATTTTTGAAGTCTGAAATTAATTGTACTTCCATCTCCGTTTTGCGTTTGGAAATTATTATTAGGTAATTGAGGATAAATTCCATTGTAGTCACCCATATTGTGTTTTTACTGAACGGTATGATATCTTTAAACTTGTTACTTTCTTTTCTTCATTTGTTCCATGAAATATAGAACTACAGCCATTATCAAAAGCCACGCATTCTTTCCTAAAAATCCAATAACTTCTCCCGCAGTTTTGAAAAGAAAACTAACTATTGCTCCGATCATTCCTGGTAATATTTGCCCAAGTTTTTTCCCAAGAGTTTTCAAACCATTTCCAACTCCTCTCCCCAAAGATGATAAACCCCTTGAAAGACTAGAAACTATAACTCCAATTACCACACCAACCGCACTTAGAATAGCAAATATTGTAAATCCGTGCTTTTTGAAAATTGCCTTAATTCTCTCTCTCAAAGATATTCCTTCTTGAACTCTTTCTCTTTCGGCGACATCATTTGCTATATCTTCTTCGTCTTCGATAATCTCGGTATTTAAATTTTCAATCTCAGATTCTTCTTCTGGAGTTTTCAATGGTTTTGCTTCAAGAAATTTTTTTCTTTCGATCTTCTCATTTTGTTTTTCTTTTTTGCTGTCAATTGTTTCCTCGAGTTCTTCTGCTATTTCTGCTCTTGTCGGGCCTAAGGCATTTTTTAATCTCCCAGGTCTAAGTTTTTCCATTATTTTTCCCTTCTTTTCGTCATATCTTCTAAAATCATCCTCATCAGCTATATAAACATATTTTCCACCAGATGGGCCTCTAACTGCTGGTAATACTATTCCATCTTTTAGTGTTTGGAAATACGCTTTAATTTCTTCGAATTTTGCTCTTAACCGAACTGACCATATATCTTTTTTTGCGTCTTTCATTTCTTCTTCTTTATTTCCTAATAATCTTGTTCCCTCATCTGTTCCGTCAAATGCTGTATCTGCTATATAACCTCCGTTATCATAATTAGGATTTCCAAAACTAGTGGATGTGTCTCTGTTTTGAAGTTCTATATCTGAGTAATCCCAATCACCGTCATCATTATTCCCACCGTCTTTTGGGTTATTTAATTCTGTTGGATCTAAATCTTCTGGTACATATCCTCCTTCCGCCATGATTTTTTACTCATCAGCAATAAAGCTTTTAGACCCCTTTGAACCCCGCCCCAAGAAAAATTGATTTAAAAAATTATGAGAAGAAATAAAAAGAAATAAAATGCTAAGTAAAAATACCCAACTAATAGATGATATTAATAATTACAACCCCAAAAAAAGTATTATCTTTTCTAAACCTATTTTAGGGGAGGTTCCAGGTAGCAAACCTAAGGTTGAATTTAGGAGAATTTACATCTCTTCAAAAAATGATGATGGAACCCAAGGAGATTTGGTTATTTCAACCAACCGTTGTTTTTCATTTGGAATTTCTGAAAATTTCTCAACCCATTCTTTTCCTTTATGTTTATGGAGTGGAAATAAACCCACTAATGAAGAGAGAAAATGGATTGAGAAATTTAATGAAATAGTAGATTGCTGTATTGATCATATTTTGGAAAATAAAGAAGAACTTGATAGATTTGAGTTGGTAAGATCTGATCTCACAAAAACAAAAAGGGGGTTAAACCCACTATATTGGAAAATGGAAAAAATTGAGGATGGTAAACACAAACCTTATATGCAAAAAGTTCCTGATAGAGGGCCAATGTTATACCCAAAATTAATGAAAAACACACTATTCTATGATATTAGAAGTGAGGACAGCAATGATACAATACCCCACAAAGATTTAATGAATAAACATTGCCATGCAGAGTGTTCAATCAAAATTGAATCAATATTTATTGGTTCTTGTATTTCATTGCAAGTAAAACTCTATGATGCTCTTATTGAAACAAAGCAAGAAATTAAAAGATTAGCACCAAGAAGAAAATATAATCCAGAAGTAATTATTTCTGAAGGAGCATCTGCTTCTTCCCATATTGGTCATGATGAAAGCGAAAGCGAAAGTGAAAGTGAAATTGAAAGAGGAGAAAGATATTATAGAGATTATTCCCCTAAACCTTTCGAGAGGGCAGATATAGTGTTTAACTAATTACAATACCTTATGTTATATAACTTATTCTAATTTCTGAATTACAAGTTACATAACATTATAATACTTTACTTATTGCGTATCCTAAACCTAACATCCCCGCCCCGACATATACCATTTCCCCAGTCTTTTGATCATCGTTTGGTTTGTAATAATCAGAGAATTTTGGTTCTGACATTTGCCCGTACAATTCAAAAGCCTGATTTGTAGTCGAAATATTTTTTGATGCCTGATATTTTTCATCTTTTTTCTTCATTTTCCAATCAAGCATTTTTTGTCTTTTTTCCTGATATGCTTGGTAATCTCTTTCATATTTTTCCATTGCCTTGTCGTGTCGTATTTTTTCAGTATCCACATTTCGTCCAGATAAATATTTTGCAAGATAATTTCCTCCGGTAAATGCGGTTGCATTCAAGATGGCTCCGCCAATCATCATTCCAACTGATAATAATGCCATAATTTTATTTAGGTAAAACCTTTTGATCCTCTAAATATGTTTTAAGATACATGCTTCCTGATAATACCGCGACCCATTTTGCGTAATTTGTAATACTCGATGATGGGTCACTCAAAAATGATTCTTTCATTAGCTTCTTAGCCACATAACCAACCCCAGCACCCAATCCAATAAGTACCGCAGAATCAGTTACAGTTTTCACAAGTTTGTTTTCCGTTGACATAATTTTTTTTACTGTATCTTTGAGAAACTTTTAAATTACTTTTGGGATTATTCCATTCCTAAAGATTTTTTGGGCAATGGGATTTTTGAAGGTTGCGGAACTTGAGATAAATCAGCTATCCTATTTGAATATTCAACCCTAGCCTTTTCCTGATATCTCATAAAAATATCAAATGCTGTAAACCCCAAACCAATAACTGATAAAACAGTAGTAAAAGATAACTCAGGCAGCCAAGGCTTGGATTCGCTGGTTCTTTTTTTTTCTTCGTTATCTATATCTTCTCTCTTCATCTCCCTAGATAATGCTTCTTTTGCTTTTTTATTATATTCAGCTAATTTCTTTCCAGCAGCAACTTTTTTAGGATCTTTCTTTTTAGTATCTTTATTTTCAGGTACCGAATCAGAAGTAATTTTCTCGACATTTTGATCATTTTGTTCAGACATTGTTATTTAGATGCTTAGAATAAGTTTTTTAGATCTGTTTAATACACAGTATCAACACCTTCAGTAGATTGCTTAGTTTCCTGATTCAGCTCTGCTTGGGGTGTGCTTAACCGCTGATCAGTTATGCTGGCATTACCTTGTTCTTCTCTTGAAAATTGTTGATTTCTGTTGAATTTTATGTGTTTAGCTACTTGAAATAGTCCGCTAGCAAGTGCTGCCAATCTTCCTGCTTTCAATGCTAATAACCCAACAACATTTGATAATTCTCGATTTACCAAATCATCATTCTTCAAATCATTGCAAAGAGATTCTATATCATCAACCGGAACTAAATAAGAAATAAGTTTGGAAACTAATTGAAGGGATGAATCTACTAATCCCCCATTAATTTTCTTTCCCATTACCGCCTGATAACGGTTAAAATACTTTTCAACATCTTTTGCTGATAATTTCTTTATATCTCCCAGATTCATTTCAATCCCCAAATATTCTTTTGTTGTTCCCAAGGCGGCGAGAATGGCAAGTGATTCTTGTTTTATTTCAAGATCCGGTACTGCCTTTGGTTGGTCTTCTTCAATGTAATCATCAATATTAGCCATCTTTTGTTAAATCACTTCGGGAATCTCTAAATAGTAATTAAATGGATATCGCAAACTCAAACATAACCTAGAATATTTTTCTGTTTTCAGGAGATGCATAAACTTTTTACCCATTTCATAATCCAAATCTCCTCCGTAATCCTCGAAAAACATTTTCATACCTTTCTGGGAGGGATTATGAAAAGTAACAACGCAGGCTACATTTTCACGGAATGGTTTTGCTATCGAAGTTAATTGCTGAGTTAAAACCCACATTGATAAACCATGATGCCTTCCCGAAAATGCTAAATCTATAAATTTATTGGATCTTTTCTTCAGATCGGAGGAAACAGCGCAATCATCTAGAATTATTAATGTATTCGTACCAGAGAATAAAGTTTGACAATCATTTAACAATTCATTAATCTCATCGATGTTACTAGCATCTGGAGATAATACATAGAAATGTTTATCCCCTAGGGCAAAATTATGATAAGTTTTATTTTTGGAATAAGTCGGACAAATTAACACAATATATTCAAAAACTTTTCGGAATGGCCCGCGGAGCTGTTCAATTAAGTACTTTGTTTTTCCACAATTTGTGGGTCCTGTTATAATACAATGGAATGGTATTTTATCTCGTAAATCCTCCATAATTTTTTTGTATCATAACATTATGTTTTTAGATTCTTCCCTTATCTAGTACTTGATTGATCTCAAACTCGAATTCATAATCTCCATCATTGCATCTGCTACGACAAACATATAGCACGTTACGGTTCCTGAACCGCTTTGTTTCCTTTTAATTTCTACTTTTACTCCGTCATGCGTATTATTTAGAGCAAGTCCCCCACCATGAATACCATTATCCGGGTGAGTTCTAGTATCAACCCAAAGAGCAAACTTATCCGCGTAAAATTCTTTTTCTTTCAAAGAAATTTGTAAACCATCATCCCGGTGAAATCTTTTTTTCACGGATTCCCAAAGATCGGAAGGAATCATTCCTCTAGAATATATTCTGTTTGGAACTCCATCGACATCAATTTCAACGGAGGAAATACCTGGGTTATAAAAGTTTTCTGAATCCCTTGCTCCTGCAGCTTGAGGAACTAAGAACAAAAATAATACCCCCGTCATTGATCTTCTGGGGAGATTGATATGCTGATTAATAACCCCATCTCCGCCAATGGAAAATGTAAAAGTTTTATGCAGGGTAATATTTTCGTAAAAGAATCCTTTACCCACTTGATAAGTTGCTTGAGCCTCGCGCGCTAAGTATTCGCTAGAAATTGAAGAATATTCTAATTCTAAGTTTTTGATTGAATATGATGGTGCTTTAGTTGTATCAGAATAAATAAGAATATTATTGATCGGCGCAAGTGTGAGCTCAAATATTAGATGGTTTTCAAGAGCTTTGGGGTAAAATACTCCGTGGTCATTTAGAATGGGATGATTTAATAGTATTCTGTACTTTGAACCATGAACATTGGCGAGGGCAACTTCTTTTACGTCTTGTGTCTTCATATCTCCAGCTTTTGTTCTAAGTTTCCTGATATTTAGTGAGGAAATACCTTGTTTTAATCTATCTTCTCGCTCTTCTTCGGTTAAGAATAAATCTCGATACGTTTGAAATAAATCATATCTTTGAGTATCTTGCAATGTCTCTCCTCCAAAAAGAACTTTCATTCTGGTTACAAGATTACAACCTAAATTATTCACAACTGTATTATTAGCATGACCCTCGACATCCAAATCAAACATAAGAGAAACACTCCCAGGGACAATCACCAAATTCTCTGCAAGTTTGGGGATATTTATATATAATGTTTCCCCCGGACTGGCTGTAGATGGATTTAGAGTAATGCGATTCAATGTTGATTCTGCTTTTAATCCAAAGGGTTCCTTCGGAATTCTATTTGGGTTAATTTTTTCAGACGTCATTGTAAATTTATAAGATACTTTGGGTAACCTTTAAACCTTTTCTAACTTGGAAATATGTTTTAATAAACCCTCTCTTGCCTCAGGAATTAAAATTAAAATATTAAAAATTTGATCGCCATCTTCCATATATAGAATTTTTTTCCTAATAATTTTTTTCATAATGTTGATTTGGTATTCGGTAAATTTTATTTTTTCTTCCTCCTCAACCATTTTGATTTATAAGATACTTGTTTATTTTTAAATGATGACAAAAATATATTATTCGGCTGAAGGATATTGGAAAGGATATTCTGCAATTCCAAAATTAGCTGAGAAGGCTAGAGTAAGTGAAAATGAGGCAAAACAATGGTTAGAGAAACAAGCAATATGGCAAATCTATCTACCTGCTCCTAAATATATACCTAGACCCCATTGGACTGTAGATAAACCAAATCAGATTCATCAAGCAGATTTATTATTTTTACCGCATGATAAAGTTAGAAGAAAAACATATAAATATGCGTTAGTTGTGGTTGATATCGCCTCGAGATATAAAGATGCTGAGCCATTAACCTCAAAAGAAAGTAGAGAGATATCAGAAGCTTTTAAGAAAATATATTCTAGAAGATTGAAATACCCAAAAACATTAATGGTTGATCCAGGGAAAGAATTTATGGGCGAAGTTAGTAAACTCATGAATTACCATAATGTGAAAATACAGAGAAGTGAAGCCGGTAATCATAGAGCACAAGCATTTGTGGAAAATGCAAATAGAATATTAGGAGAAAGATTATTTAGTCATCAATATGCGCAAGAAATGATTAGTGATGATCGTTCAAGAGTATGGGTAAAAAGATTACCAGATATTCTAAAAACCTTGAATAATAAACTTATGAGAATAACCAGTAAAGAGCCTGATGAGGCCATAAAAATGAAAGAGGTTGATATTAAACCTAAAAATTACAAACGGGTTGTGGGACTTGATGAGGTTAGACTACCAACTGAAGTTAAGGTTAGATATTTATTATCTCCCGGTGAACTTGAAGGCGGAGAAAGAAGAAGAGCCACAGATCCCATTTGGAGCATAAAAGTTTATTATATTTCTGGAAGTAGAATTTCTCCTAATCAGCCTGTTTTATACTTTTTAGAGGACGGCCCAAGAAGAAGTTTTGTGCGTGAAGAATTACAAGTTATTCCGGATGATACAGAGTTACCCCCTAATTCTGTTCTAATATAATGGTTTTGTGTGAATTCCATCCTCATAAACCCGTCTTTTATCGTAATAGGCATTCAATCCCTTTTTAATTTGTGTATATGTCACAATTTGGTTATCATTGATTCTAAAACCTGTATTTTGTGACATATCAATTGCCCCTTTCAAAGCTGACATGTATCTATCCCAGTTCATTTCGTTTTGTCTATGAATTGTACCTTTGCAACTATACTTTGCCTTTCCTTTCTCATCCTCCGCGTAATAACATTTTGAAGAAATTGCAATCATTCTAATCCCCGAAAACTCTTTTTTAAACAAACCCGGAGTCTTATCATGATATTTAGAAGTCGATAAGAATTTTTCTTTTCCGCCACTAAAGTATTCTTCTCTCATTTCGGGTTTTATAATATCATCCAAATTTTCAGACGAGATTGCCATGTACATTGAATCTGTATCCATTTGAATCAACTCAAAATCCTTTCTATCTAAGTATTTATCTAGAAAATCGTAATAGAATTCCAGCATTCTTAATTTTGCCAATTGATAAACCGCGATTCCGCATTGATAGGGTCTGTCTATTTTTATTAATCTTTTTCGTTTTATTATTTCATATGTGTCATTTATTTCATTAAGATCCTCAAAGAAAGCAGATCTTAGGGCTTTTTCAACCTCTTCCTCATCCTGAGTATACTTTGTGATATTATGTTTTTCTTTATCTTCTATCATTTTTCCGTAGAAAGAATTTCCCCTAAGTTTATTTGTATCGGCTAATTCTTTACAGCCTTTGTACTTTGGTTTTAGTTTTTCAATCAGTACTTTGATATCTTTATTTTCTTCAATAACTTTAAATATATCAGGAAATTGGTTTAATTCATTGGTAATTTTTACCACATCATCAATATTGTTTTTATCAAAAGCTTTACCTAGTTTTTCCAATAAAACCTCAATATCTCCATTTCTTCTTGCATCTGCCACCTCTTTTGGAAAAAATCCAAAAGGCCTTCCCGATTCATACTTTAAAATATTATGAATGGCGGTAATCTCCAAACCATGATTAAGATACCATTTTATCATAGGTGTATATAAAAATATCTTTTTTGCCTTGGAAACACCAAGCAATTTTTTATTGTCTTTTAGATGTTTTCTACCTGTCGCTAATTGATATTCTTTCATATGCTCTGGTACTAAATATTCAGGAACTTCATCTACAATAAATAGAGGTGAAAATTCTTCAAACTTTTCTTTTAGGTGAACAGGGGTATGAATATCAACTTGGCAAAATCCGAAAAGATTTCCGTCAAGAATATCTTTGCAAATCTTCTTAATAATTTTAGGATCCGATGGATTTTCAACCTCGACGCATTCTTCTTTTCCGCATGGCATTTCTTGACCAGAACATGATAAATATAACCCATTTGCGTCATAACCAACAATTCGCGCACAATTTTCCGGAAATTTATATTTATGGGGGCGAATCATTGTTTTTTCTGCCTCCGCATATCTCACAAATATAATACTAGGACCTCCAACCATACCCGTTTTCAATAATTTATAACTCTTGTTTTTGTCGCATATTTTACAATCTTTTCTTATTTTGTAGCATTTTTTGCAAAACTCTTCATTACAAATTTTATTGCATCTATGAATGCAATATTGACCTGGGGCGTACAATTCAGGATCACCTTTCTTCTTCATTTTTTGGTATTTATTTAGAACAGCCCTCATTGATACCCCCGGAATGGAAACTGCATCTTTTGATATATCAATTTCATCTGGATAATATAAACTCCTTGTTTTTTCAAGGGCTTCCAGAAAAGGAATAACATCATTCAAATTATACTCTTTCAACCAGTCTAACATTGTAACACAGCCCCTCTTTTCGAATTCTAACAAATATTCTTCATATTCTTCTTTGGAAATATTTTTCTTTTTCAAGGAAGAGTAAAAATCTTCATGTTTCACGGGCCCAACTAAGGAAAGCTTATCATATCCGTCCAATTTTTCATAAGGTAGAACAAGTTTTTTGGCTTCACAATTGTTTGCTTTACACCAAGAATCAAAAGAAACTCCAGGCGCAAGGTAGGACATTATATCCAAGAATTTGAAATTCGGTGTTGTTAAAAACATATACCTATTCTGTTTCTTTGCAATAAAAATATCCTTAGTTTTTTCAGTCATGTGTTTTATAAAATGTCTTTTAACCAAATTTATATCATATTTTCCACTATTAAACCCAAAAACAGGTACTTGATTACACCATTCTTCATATTTTTGTAAGACATTTTTTTGCAAAGAATCTTGATCAGGAAGCGGATATTCTTCTTTAACCTTTTCTACTATAATTTTTCTTATTTCCTCCAATTTTTCAACGAATTCTTTTATCAAAAGATCAGGATTTTGGTTATAAAGAAAAACGGGTTTTTTTGTTAAATTATCGATTATTGCGACACTAACTGGAATATGGGTATGGGTGAAAACTAAATCATCGGTAATCTTTTTATCTTCTTTTTGTAATAATCCCTCAAAATCGTAATCAATAAAATAGGGATATGGATTAAATTTCTTTTTGAACCATATTTTGGGTAATTCAGGATTTTCACACTCCCAAACCGATACTACATTATAACCCAAGCTTTTTATCATATTCTCTCTTTCAATAGTTTTATTATATTTAATCTTGTCGGTTGATGAGCAAGGACACCCATGCCATTTACACCCATAAAACTCAAAAACAGTTTTTGTCTCGGGTTCATATCCATCAAACAAAATCTCATTCTCCTCCTCATCCCTATAACACCTTTCACCACCATGTCCGCAAAGCGCGTGATGAATATGTTTACCCATAATTTTAGATTGGTGTTCTATCCACCTACACGCTTTATAACTAAAATTTATTTTACCCCCATAAAAAACTTTGTCAGATTCATTCATGATGTATTTTATCTTTTCTCCCGTGCATACTATTTTTGTCTTTCCTCCTGTGCATGTTTCATCGGTAAAATGCCTTTTTAAATGTTCATGCCAGGAAAATTTTTGTTTACATCCTTGACATACCCAGTTTTGAGCAAGAAGATCTAGATTCTTGATGAAAAAACCATGATTATTATAAAGACCCAAATTTAAAGTTGGTACATTGTCTCTGAAATTATTTTTCCCAAACACCAGTTTCCAAACTTTAAAATTTGATATATCTTTCTGCTCATAAGCCCGGATGTTTATGGAGAAAGTTGTTGAAATTTTCTCAAAATCAACCAATTTTGTTGATCTAACCTCTTCTTTTTTTAGTTTTTTGTTACCATAAAAAGTTCTAGCTAGATATAATGCTCTTTTCTCTATGTCTTTTTCAGGGTTTTTCTTAATTTTTTGGGGATTTCGTTTGCCATCAAGAATATTCATTAGAATAGCCAAACACCTCCATACACAGAGATTATCATCTTTATCATCTACAGAGTAAATACATCTTTTCTTTCGTAATTCATCGGGTAATCTTCCGCACCCAACTAAGGGCTGTCTAGTATTAATAACTTTTATTTGTACTTCTATAAACTTAACTCCACCCTCATTAACACCTGGTTTATTAATCTTCTTTTCTGGAGGTAAATATGCTCTCATCCAAGCATCTCCTTCTAAGCTCAATCTCTCACCCTCACATCTCTCTATATATTTTTTTATTTCCGAAAGGGAATTAAAAGTTCCTCCGCTTCTAAATGTATGAAAATGATAAGATATTTCTCCATTTCCTCTTTGGACCAAAGCAGAAAAACTGAAAACAATTCTTACCCCCATTTCTATTTGGGGTACCAATTCATTATAAATTGTTTCTGACAAATCATTATTTAGATCTCTCGTAATCCCGAAAATATTTCCATTTATTTCTTCGATATTACGAATTGGCGGTGGATTTGTTGAAAATATTTTGAGGATTATTGTTCTTCTCCTTTTAATTTTCTCCTTCAATTCATCTCTCACACTATCAGATATGGATACTTTTCTTTTAGTTTGGGTTTTAGTGGTGGTATTGTTAATTTTTATTATATTTTCATTTGTTAATTCTTCAAGCATTTTGAGAAACTTATCTTTATCCATTACCTCAAATGAATAATTCCCCCAATCGAAATTTTGTCTTGATCTTTTATTGGGTTTTATAAAAGTAGGTGCTAATTTTCTTTTCCTTTTAGGTTTTGCGCCTTCTTTTTCATAATTTCTTTCATTGCGAGTTTCAAAAACAAGTTCTGGTCTATTACCTAAAGCGAAAATGAGTTGATTTCTGCTCATGGTTTTATAATCTTTAATACCAAAATCTCTTGCTACATTTTTTAATTGTCTATCACTAAGTATTTTCGTCACGTTAATTCTTAAACCGGGAATATTATTCAAGACCTCGATAAGTTGAGACCTAATCATTAAGTAGGGTTTTGTAACACCATTTTCCTTGGCTATTTTTTTTAGTTGGTCAACATTTAATTTATCCATAGTTGCTCTATATGATTATTTCTTTCTAATCCTTTAGCATATTTTTTTTTGATAAAATCAATTTTTTTTTGAAATCTTTACCCCTCACCTATCCTCAAATCAATTCTTGAAATATCCATTAACCTAAAAATGACTGGGGGACCCCCATTTAACCTAAAAACCAACTTATAACTTGCCCCATATA
>OX453282.1:21649939-21654939 GCA_949710005.1 Ricordea florida
CCATATAGTAGTACCTGTGTAGCCTAAAATTGCTTTAAGTACCATTTAAATAAGAATCTATTTAGGCTAAATTGAAAAATTCAGGTTCTTATATGTGGGCTTTTACTGTACTGGTAATCTGTCAAAAGGAATCATAAGCTGAAATGAAACTGCAGTTAGAAGTATAGAAAAAAAACCTCTGCCTCTATTTTTCTTCCAATCCTGCTTATAATCCAGTGAAATCTGGATTGAATAGAGAGAGTTCAATTACCTGAACAAGAGTTACTCCAACCATAAGAAGAACAAGTGAAAACCACTTTGCAATTCCCAACTTCTTTTGCAACAGACAAACAGAGAAAAATGCTGTGGTCAAAATCTTGAGCTGATAGGTGACCTAAAAAGGAAAATGCACAGTATTTACTGACTTCCTATTGACTGAGTGAGGTTTTTATGAAAACATATCCACCTGATGTCTTGCTATAATGACCTGCTATTGACAAAACTGAAAACCTTGTAAAAAAAAACTGTTGAGTAGAATTGGGCCGGTTGAAATGAGTTGAGTTGAGTAACTGAGATGAGTTGATTCAGATGAGTTGGCTGAAATGTGTTGATGTGAGTTGGTTCCACTGGAAAAATAAATCAAGTCAATGGAGGAGAAAAAGATAATGATGGTAGAGATTATTTGCAAATAGGGTACTTATAAATACTTCCTTTGCCAAGCTGGAAATGAAAGTGCTGACTAATGAAAATGAACTTTGGTGTTAATGAAGGTGCGCGAAAATTAAAAAGAGTAATAAATGCACGACCGTGGCTGGAATGCAAAGGTCACACGTTTGAATCCTACATGACCAATTCTAGGTTCAAATTCTTCCCATAACAATTCTGTACACAACAAGTGATAATAAATTTATTGCTTCACTTCTTATCATCTGTTTGTATATTGATCACTTCTTGCATAATCTTCTCAAGTAATCTTCTTCTTTGAGTAAATGTACTGAAGTACTGCATGAAATCATCATCACACAACAAGTCCTGGAGCAGGGATGGAAATAAGGGAAAACAGCTTGAGAGGTAATTTGCTTGGGCGTAAAATTGTGGAGGTGGGGGGCTCGTGGGGGGGGCGGTAAAATCGAGGGAGGTCTCAGCGTTGGTTCTCGCCCAGTCTCCCTAATCCACCGACACCGAGCATCTGCAGTACAAGTTGCACAGCGGTTCAAAGACACCGTCATTATCGGTACCATTATGGATATTTTCAAGGATTTTATCAACAAAGAACATCTCGATTTACCAGAAAACCTGAAGGAAATGGGAACTTAACTCCTAGAAACTTGAGAGAGTTTGCCGGTCGATGGCTTCCAAGATCTCTCGTCTGTTTTCAACTGCTATCTTTCATTGGAGGCAAATACCATGAATATGCTGGTGAAACTGGACCAATTTGAGGAGAAACTGAATTTGAGACTGTCACTTTGACTTTGCATTTTTTTCCATTAACAACGGCTCTTTCAAGAGCCACAACACCGATAAAAGCTATGTCCAGATAATATTTGATTTGATTCTTGTGAAATTTTATTATTTCATTTCATTTTTGGCTGGCAAATTTGATCGGTAATTACCGATCACCGGCTGTTATTTCCATCTCTGTGGAATGCCTGTGGTCAACCCACTTTGTGGTGAGCCAGACTAGTCTAAAATCGTTGCCAAGAATATTGCACCAATAGGTTCTCTTTGGCTCCTCAAAACCTATGTTCATCACTCCATCTACCCACCAGAGCTGTCTATAAGTTTAGAAGTAGACAGCTGATAAAAAGTAGCTGGCAGTCAGGCTTGTTCAGGACCTAAACTTTTTGTGTGCTTTTGCGAGTGAAGTAGTGTGCAATTTTCATCAGAGTGGCTGGGAATAATTGCCGGCTGCCAGCTGCCAGCTACTAATAACAACCCTGATAACCTCATTCAGGTTTACCCCCACTTCCACTTTCAATGCTGAGATCACCAATATAGCACATCACGTTACCCTTTATCACAATGGCAACATTTAACACTTAAGGTGGTCACATCAGGGTGTTCATTACACGTAGGCATCGGAGATCAGGGAATTCTCCGGCTACTATGAAGAATTCTCTGGCTACTATGAGGAATTCTCTGGCTACGATGAAGAATTCTCCGGCTACCACAAAGAATTCTCCAGCTACTACGAAGAATTCTCTGGTCAAATTTACATGGCTTGAGCTAGTTTTAAATTGAAACATGGAGCACTTTCAGAATATTCTCCTGTTACTTTACACAATTCTCCTGCTACTACAATTCTTATTGAACACCCTGCACATGCAACGGCAGTCAACATTTCAGGGGTAACAGTGAACTGTTTTCCGTTTGACATCATAGTTTTCACAATGTTGCTTGCTCACAGTATTTGACAGTAAACAATTTTACTGTTATATGTCATGGGACTAATGAATGGGCACACTGATGCGGCAAAAACACCAGCTATATAACAATTGTACATATGTGACCTCTCACGCGAAAACGTTCCTTACGGTTTCCCGTTTTCGCATGGATAGCCGTTCCTATGCCATGCATTAGCCATTCGAACGGATTGGACATCCGTTCGAACGGCTTAGGCTATCTGTGCGAAAAAAATTTGCATCCGTTCGAACAGCTCAGGCTATCCTAAGGAACGTTTTCACGTGAGAGGTCACATATGTCCCAGCATTGATTGGTTGGGGTGGGAAGGGCAAATCCAAAAATTTGGATCATGGCACATCAACAGAACCAACGAATCCACTCTGGGCAACGATTCATTGGTTGCATTAATGTGCCATTATCAGAGTGATCTTGGATCACAAAAGCAGATCTGAATCATACCAAAGAGATGTACTTTAAGTCTCACCTGATAGGTTGCTGCATCAAGATTTGACAATGCCACAAACAGAAGATTATTTTGAATGGTGTATAGTCCTGAAGGCACAGCTAACTTAAGAGTTTCAAAAGGTTTTTCAAAGATTTCATCACGAAGTTGTCTAACAAACACTGACCACCTGTATTTTGTTCCATGTAAGATTATAACTGCACACGTTGTAATTTTGAACACTTCGCTGAAGACTACAGCAGTCGAAGAAATGTATCTTGCTCCTTCCTCTGTGACTGTTCTAGAATAACGCATCGTAAGTACCATAGCTGAAGTTTGTAAAACCAAGACTCCAAGACAAACGTATTTCAACGGAACTGATATTCTCGGCAACACTGAAATAAGATGGGAAAGACACCAAAACTCGCTATTAGCAACAATCTCAAAACCTACAGGTAAATAAAGAATTCATATTAGAAGGGAAACTTTAGGGAGCAAGTTTTAAAATATTCTGACTACTGAACTGGGGTTGCAGAAGAAATAATCAGCGGCGGCTCCACTGTTTTGGTAAAAAAGCAAGAGATTGATGTTCAACACTGGAGTATCATGCTTTTCATGCATTCGGCATAATGAACCCCCACTCAAACTATGTACGTTTAAGATACATTGACAGAAGGATTAAGAATTAAAATATAAGCTACAATAATATTATGTGTTTAAAGGTGCAGTTTGCTTGTACATTTTTCCGTTTGTACCTCGAATCGCCGGTTCTTTCTTCGCGTCCGCCATGTTGATATAGGGTTACTACACCGCTGGCCTGGTCACACATAGTACGCGTATGTCACGCGTATGTGGTCGCCACCGTGGAAACAAAATGTGGCCGCAAAACATTCACTAAACGTGTACAGCTTATATATATTATTTGAGCAGTAAAAAGCAGTTTCTATGGGTTTACCGGCGTAATAAACCACGCGGGATGTTGTCGAATTGCTTGTAAATCACTCGCCTGCGGCTCGTGATTTACAAGCTCTTCTCGTGTTCTCCCAACATCCCGCGTGGTTTATTACGCCGGTAAACCCATAGAAACTGCGGTTTATTGCTTTTATAAACTAACTTTCAACATAAAAACAGGGTTTTTCGGGCAAAAATGGGATCTTAAATAGACTGATCAAAATACGTCTTCTCTCATAAATCATCATCTGATACGCGTGGGCCAATCAACGGCAGTGTTAGAAACAGTGAACCGAAAAAGTATCGGAGAAATTTTTAAACGAACACGGGAACAGAAGTTCAAAAAGCAAATTCCTGCTATATTCGTGAAAGAAAGTCTTTGCTGTTTAAAAGAGAAAGTGATAAGTTATTCATGGCTGGTAATTGTAGACATGAACATTTCCGATTGTGCACTTAATGAACATCTGACTGTAGACAGCTTTGTGTTGATGAGTCGTTGGATGTACTGGCAGTTGCTGTAGTGGAGGCCTTCTTCCAACTTAGATAAGTGGCTGGAGTGTAAAGCTCCCGGTAAAGCTCAACTGTTTGAGCACTGTTATCTTCGCAACTGAGTGCAAAAGCTGGTTTACGGAAGGCATATTATGGTAACTTTGAAGGCTTGACTCGTTGCGGTGGACAGATATCGCCATGATCAAGTTCCCGATTTGTGAGACCAGCATTTGCCCACAAAGTAATGGCTGTCTAGCGGAGTGATTTGTATAAGTACGGGAGAGGCCGGCTGCGGAGCTGATATCCTTCATCATCGATGACAACGTGTTAACACCGAGCGGCCGATTTTCATACCATACCTTGTCAGATGGACGCCAGTTTCTTTTAGGATACTGGAACAAGGCATTGCATTCAGGATTTGTACAAACACTTTGTCAGATAAACTTGCAAAGCGACATATCCATCGGTTTTGCTGCTGGTTTTGTACATCTGTGCGTTTTTCTCGTAGCTTTCTACATCAGATATTCCGCCTGGATGATTTTTTTGTGCTTTCGTCATGAGACATTGAAACGAAATGATCGCCTTTTGCGTCTTCATTAAGAACAAAACTTCCTCTTTTTAGACTTCGCTGGCCTTCGAAGCCTCGGCGGCACCAAAACAATGAAATATGGAACCAAACATTTCGCAAAAAGACTTAGGGGCTGGGTAAGTGAGAGAATTTCACTATTTTTGAGTT
>OX453282.1:21659939-21662439 GCA_949710005.1 Ricordea florida
TTTGGTCCCTCGGGAAACTAGTTAGTCTTGTTTTCCCTCGAGTTCTGATGTTTCCCTCGACTTCGTCTCGGGAAACAACAGGACTCTCGGGACCATACATTAAAAGTATAATGTTCACCTTCACTTCGGTGAATAATTGCTAAATATGTAAGAAGTGAGGCTAGCTCGTCTACAACTTTTGTACACTGGTCAGGAATCCATCACTCGGAGCATTTTTCTCCTTTATATTTTTGATCGGGCGTTTTAACAGTCCTAGTTGTTATTTTTAGAAACGCTTTTCGCACGAAATGATGATGTTTTTGCCGAGGTTTGCACATGCTGGCGAAAGCAATATAGCTGCCAAATAAATTGTGTGCCAAAAAGCTCTCCTCCATATTTCATTCTCCCGCAGTCACCCGTTTGTACAGGCCATTTCTGAGCACAATCACTTTGCAATCCAATAACGCCTTTCAGCAAACGCATAAGTCATGGAACAAAGCAAGCGGTCTTCATAGAAGTGCAAGAAACTGGATAAATCAAACGAGTTGATTAAGTAAGTTATACCACCGTAAGGTAAAAGGGAGGTGCTGACGTTTCGAGCGTTAGCCCTTCGTCGGAGCGAATGAAGTGCTAACGCTCGAAACGTCAGCATCTCCCTTTTACCTTACGGTGGTATAACTTACTTAATCAACTCGTTTGATTTATCCAGTTTCTTGTGTTTCAATTTCCCACCGACGCAGCACCAGTTTCTATAGAAACTATCCCCACAATACTTCATAGAAGTGAGTTGGTTTTAGAACATTTGTTTGTAACCAAGCCACACCAACTTGACCAACCCTTTGCAATAATTTGAATAACCTGCGATCAACGCCATGCAAAGAACAAGAGAAGGATGCCTGATCGAAGGCAAGACAAAATGAGGTAAGAGAACGTATCTTCCATACTGGGTTCTCTTGCTATGATAAGGGGACAGAATCAAGAGAACATGAGGTAAGAGAATGTATCTTCCATACTGGGTTCTCTTACTATGATAAGGGGACAGAATCAAGAGAAAATGAGGTTAGAGAACGCATCTTCCATACTGGGTTCTATTACTATGATAAGGGGACAGAATCTATTTTTAGATCCGGAAACTATTTTAACTGACCAATGGTTGATGTCCTCATCACGTGGTTGTAATTTCAATGCGCCATGTGGAAATCGCGCAGCCATGGAACAAGATACAAATAAATTCCAGGCTAAAAATAGATTCTGACCCCTTATCATATCAGACGGGGTTATGTTCTATTTCCTCATTTTCTCTTGTCGCAGGTTATAATTTGAAGCAAATATCACTAAACTATGGAAGCTGAGGTGAAGTGTCAAGGACAAAAGCCTTTCTAAAAACAGTCAGGTCTGTCAAAACGCCCGATCCAAGAGGTAATAGGGAAGAGCAACGTTCCTGGTGCTGGGCTCTTGTACAGGCCTATGAAAACTGAGGAGTGTTTGGGAGAATTCGAGAGCAGACCCTACAAAACCAAAACTGAAAGTCGAGAATTCTCCCAAACGGGCCAAAGTTTTGTAAAGACCTGTGCAAACACACTGGACGTGTTTTATTTCTTTTATGGAATAATAACTGATATTAGTATCACCCAACTAGTGGACTAATGCCGCAATCTGATTGGCTACGCTACTAGAGGACTATTAGGGACGGACCATTAGAAAAGTGATGAGGGGTGGGAAAAAAACAAAAAAAAATTCATGCAAGGGAAAATGCCAAGAAAAATATTCATGCAAGGAAGAAGGTAAAAAAAAATTCGTGCAGAAGGAAGGTCCAATTGTGACTTTTTCACACGTAGTAAAAAAAATTCGTGCAGAGGGGTTCACTTGAAAAAAAAATTCCTGCACAAGTAGTGAGCGAAAAAAAAAATTCGTGCAAGCTGAAAAATTCCCCATCCCCCCCCCCCATCACTTTTCTAATGGTCCGTCCCTTAGCAATAGTCCTCGAGTAGCGAAATTCGTGGCGCTTTCTTTTGTTTTATTCCCAAATAAATCTTTCTTCAACTTGCATTTGCTAACTTTATTATTGCTTTTTCTGTCTGACTAGTTGGGTGATACTAAAACAATTAGACCCTTCGCCCTCAAGGGCTACGGGTCTAATTGTCAAATATCATTCTATGGCTGGTCCCGCGAGTGGGCAAGATAAAGCGAATCCAATGTTCTGATCGGCTGCCCGAGCACGCAATATGGGTCCATCTTGCCAGCTCAAGAGGTCTGACACAGAGGGCTCCACTGGAAACCGCCTTTGGCTAGTTGGATTCCCTCACGAAATATTATTATTATTATTTAAATTGACAGAAATTGTAAATAGCGTTTTGAATTATTAGTTGTTTATTTTAGTGCTAGATACAGTTGACCCTCAAATAAAGGTTGTTATTACATAAATTATTATTTTTATTATATAATATTAATACTATTTTTCTTTCAGAATGTGTGTATATAGGATTTTTGGAAAATGAATAAAGTTCTTAATTATTACTAT
>OX453282.1:21667439-21687439 GCA_949710005.1 Ricordea florida
CGTGTTTCTATCGAGTTATAGAAACACGAGTGAAAGTTTGGGAGAACGAGAAATGCTGTGGGAACACGAGCCGCAGGCGAGTGTTTCCACAGCTTTTTCGAGTTCTCCCAAACTTTCATGAGTGTTTCTATAACTCAATAGAAACACGAAGAACATGTTTTCTATTTCTTTTAGAAAACACCGCGACGAAAAAAAGAAAAGCAACTTGTTAGCTGTGATTATCAAAACGTAAATTCTCTTTGCTCGCGTCATCATTACGTCAACAGCTCGTGCTAGTTCTGTGTTTCTATCGAGTTATAGAAACACGATTTCTAACCAATCAGCGCGCGTACTTTCTTAGGACTGTTTTCTAAATGTATTTGTTGTGTTTGCTACAGCTACCGCGTTTAGATCACGTCTGTTTTGTGATTTCACTGTCATGTAAGACGACATCGGAATGTAGCTCAATTCTTAGTGCGAAACATTGTCTGTACCAGTAATAATTGACAAAAAAGGATTACTGAGTACCTGGTAACAGTGAAATTGTATTATGGAAATGTATCTCTACCCACCCCTCCCCCCTCTTTCTCCCTTCTTCCCACCACCCCCCTCCCTTGAACAGGCAAAGTGAAAAATTGTTGAGACCTGTGTGCTGCGTTTTTAGTCTATGTAACTAAATGAAGGGAAATATCGGCTAAACTTTAGAATACCCCGCCACTTCATTAACATACTGATGAATAACAATAGAGTCCATTGTAATATGCCTCGTTCTTTAAAAGAAACCGACACATGTAAATGAAGTGTCGGGGTATTCTAAAGTTGCTCCGAAATATCTACAGGCCTTCTGATATTACGCGATGGTGCGATTTCGCACAATCGACCTCAAATCGCATCCGATCGCACAATTCACGAAAAATCGCATAATTCAAAAAATAACGCACAATGTTCATAAAATAAAGCATGAATCAACAAGTTTCTTTGGAATTCCTGCAAAAATACGCCATTTTCAAGATGATTTACCTTGGAAAAAGGCTAACAAGACTCTTTCACCTTCGATTTCGTATTCATTTCGTATTCATTCGTTATTTTGAATGTCAAGGACCTGGTACGAGTCTCATTCTTAAAGAGTCGCCTATTGGTGTAACACAAACACGCCCCTTGTTCAGATTAGCCAATCTGAATGGCTGTAATTTCCGGCCGTTTACCCGCACGGCGGACTACCCCCCACGGGTGATTTTTGCCAAAAGGAAAAAGGGAATCGTCAGAACACGCACTTGCAGATAACCCGCACACAAAAACAAAAGAAAGTTATGCAAAACAGTTAGAGAACTCACAAAATTTGAAGCCATGGAGCGCTTTGAAAATTTCCCTGAGCCTTTCAGGCATTTTTTAATTGAACTCGTATTTCTCGTAATTGAGTCGTGGAAACACTTATCGTATCGTATTAGAATCGAAGAAAACTTTATTCCTTGTTTTTTGCTTAACAAAATACTTTTCAGCATGCTATTAGCAAGTTTTCAGAACCACTGAAAACTATTGAGAGTTGAACAAACTTCTAAAATTCGGTTCGCAATTTCCTCAAGAAACAATATCTCGGGATCTTCCGGGTCTTAGAAATTGCTTGAAACGGGATGCATCGAGTGTTTTGGTACTATTTCTATCCTTGCAGGAGCCCATTACCCCGATCCTGGGCTCCTGATCCTTATCAGTGTTTTGTTTACATGCATGCCGACAATTATATTTTTATCGCCTTGAACTAATTATGCGGCGCTATGAATTGAACAGATCACTAAAACATTTATTTATCTCAGGTTCTACTTAGTCTAAAAAATCACTTGAAACGGGAATATACTCCACAACGTAAGGCAGTGCTAGCTAGGAATATTTCGCTGATGCGTTGAGTATTCTTACATTATTTTTTTATCACAGACAGTCGACAGACGTCAGCATCGTGTTTCAGTTTAGCTCCACCTCGTTCCCAGGGTTCTCTCCTGCTCGGGGGCCGAGTGGGAGAGGACCCTGGGAACAAGGTTGAGTTTGGCTTTGTGTTTTACACAATAAAATTGTTTCATATAAAGCAGAAACGCATTCAAAATGTCTTAAGAGCAGCAAAAAAGTGTTTTTCTTATCCTGAAACCTTATAAAACAAGCTTAAAATTGCTCAGAAAAAAATCGCACAATCTTCATTATTTATCGCATAATTGGCCTCTGTAATCGCATAATCTGCCCTGCAAATTTTGCATAATTTGCATTTTTTTATCGCACCCTATCAGCAGGCCTGTATCTAGATAGACAAATTGAAATTGGAACTATTTTGGTTTAATTCACTTCATTAGGTTCTTGATAACAAGTTTACAGATAAAGACAACCTTGATAATAATTTAAAAGAGAACTTGACTGATATTTCACAAAATATGACAGATTATGACAGTTAAAATTTTAATACCCACCTTGTTAGTGCTTCCTTGAGACCCTGAGGGTATGTTTTCCAATCAAAATGATCCCCAAAACCTTCATTCACATTAAATCACAGATCAGCATTCACATATATTGCTTTAAAGATCTTCACATAATTATATCACTATAAAGATCTGGATAGCAATTCTCCCTAATGAGTGCCATTAATGTTTGGTATTTTAAAACATATTTTCAATGGGAGAATTTTGCATTTGATTAATAGTCACATTAAAAACCTTAGTTTTATAATTTTCTCAGTATTGTACATCCTATTGTACGTAGTACAGCATATGGCATTGATCTAATGCCAAACTTCCAAAAATAATATAGAAAGAAGTGTATGTAGGCATTATACACTCCTAAGACGCTGAAATCCAAAGTATATCAAAGTGAAAAATTAATATATCGAAGTGTCTCCGTGTCCGACAGTCGGCTGAGGTTACAAGGAAACTCCGTGGGACAGTCGATAAATTTCTGAAAATTACAGCAAATTTATATAGTCCTTTCCAACTTAAACATAATAGTATTAATAAGAAGGTCCAGTTGCACAAGATGACCGTTACAAATCTTCATGTAAATTATCTAGTAGAGCCCGGCACTCTATAGCAAAGTTGAAATCTACATGGGACTTAGAGAATTTTCACTCTTTACTGGAGCTGTCGGACGCATAACTTTAAAATACTCCGTGTCCGACTATCAAGAAATCATCATATTAGATGATCTTGTCTATATTTTATGGATAAATAAGCTCGTTCGACTATGCTTATCTATGTTCTTGCGAATAATCATACTTACCGAGAAAACTCGGAACACAAAAAGGACTCTAATAAGCTTAACTCCTTTATTGGATCTGGCGCCGATCAATCAGTTGTCAATAAAGAACAATCTTCATTCGTATGCTTTCCTCTCATGAAAACAAAACGTTACTTTGTCCTACTTTACTCTTTAGGCCTTAATGACTGTGGTTTAAAACACTTTCACGATCTTCGGGCGACTGGTGTGACAATATAACAAATAACCGACTGTCCGACACGGAGTACTTTGCATTTCCTGTCCGACAGTTAAGAGTTACTTTGCTTATCACTCATGGTCATTTCCAGCCAATGTGTTCTATGCAGATAATAATGATTACATTACTATTTTGCACTGCCTCTTTCGAATATTCTGTATCTTTTTTTTATTTCTTAATATTTTTCATACCTCTGTTTGGCTGTCGGACATGGAGTATTTTAAAGTTATGCGTCCGACAGCTCCAGTAAAGAGTGAAAATTTTCGAAGTCCCACGTAGATTTCAACTTCGCTATAGAGTGCCAGGCTCTACTAGATAATTTACATGAAGATTTGTAACGGTCATCTTGTGCAACTGGACCTTCTTATTAATACTATTATGTTTAAGTTGGAAAGGACTATATATATTTGCTGTAATTTTCTTAAATTTATCGACTGTCAGACACGGAGTTTCCTTGTAACCTCAGCCGACTGTCGGACACAGAGACACTTCGTTAATATATAGGAGTGTCATGCATTGTTATGAACGAAAAGATGAAGTTTAACTATTCAATCCAGTACATACAAGGACAAAATCATGCCAAAATTATTATACATTTTAGCTGGCAGGATTCTCAAATCACCCCAAACATTACTATACACTGTATACCCGCTGTAGCTGCGTTGTTTAAGACATATGCACGAGAAAACCTTTTTTGCTTGAAAAGAACGAAACAGTAAAGTTAAGAATACTTAATGAAGTATGGGATAATAAAGAAATCTTTAAAAGTTTACCTGTGAATCTTAACATGACTCAAGTCAAATAGCTATTTTATACGTATAGAGGCTCTGTTAGGGAGGTTCTTTCTGTTGCCCGTCTGAGTTTCAAACCTTTTCACGTCGCAATTTGGGAAAAGTTCGCAGGTCGCTATCGTAATTTCGCGTGAGCGGCTCGTCGTCATTTCAGCTCCTTCGTGTCGCCGATTCAGAGACATGTCGCCTGTCGGAATTTACCCTAACAGGGCCTCTGTATATAAACAACACAATTGAAACTGCACTACTTACACTCGAGCTCACTTTTTGTAACACAAAAACTTCACAAGATGACCGGCTACATTTAACTATGTCCTTTAAAAACAAAAAAATTGTTTTACCTCGTCCTAGCGATCCATCACTCAGTGAAAAGCTGCATAGCGCAGCAATGACAAACCAAAAATACGGCCGGGCAAAAGACGAAAGAACCGCGGCGGACATTGCTACAAATGCCATTGAGAATGAGAAAGTTGCCTAGAAACGGAAAAAGGTACAACAAATCACTTTCTCGTTGTTATAACACCTGTTTTATAGAGAGATACTAAGCATAATAGGCCTCTGTGGTGTGCAGACGTCTCGTCTGTTGTTTCCCTGATAGCAGCTTTTGTCAGGCGTTCTTATCCTTCGATCTCCGCATGGTTCCAATCCCTTATTCCCACGATTATCAATGACCCCACCCCTACCCCACTAGGTGCATTTTTTGTTTTAGAGTCTTTCTAAGAAAATTCGAGCTCTCTCTCATCACCCACTCATTATTGGCCACATTAAATCGGTGAGGGGTAGAGGATATGCTCCAGAACAGCGCAACACAAGACGTTAAGTTCAAGAACCCTTAAAGAATGCATTTTGTGTGAGTAAAAGTGCCGGTTGATAAGACTTCTTAGAGAGGTTGGGTAATTTCAGCTCATAACATTACTGCAAACAGACTCGTATGGAGAAAAGATCTTACATGACGCTGAAAGCACTAGATATACAGAGAAATCGGGAAAATAATTGCCGCAAAGTTGATTTTCTTTGCCAGGGGGGAGGAGGAGGGAAGGGATGAACACTGTTTTCAAGTATTTTGCACAGCGGCAAGAAAAACTTTCTTCCAGTCCCCTCTCCCCGACAGGTTCCAGAACATGGTGGAATGAAAGTTTCCTAGGGTCATTGCCGGAAGAAGGGTTTTTCACTTTGCCAACTACTTATTTTTGCGGTTAAGTTAACAGATTTTAAGTTATTCCTTGATAATAGACGGTGAGTTCACAGTACTGTTTTGATGGTATGCACGTTTAGATTTCCCCTTATTGGAATGCGAAATTAACACTTCTTTTGAAACAAACTTAGAATCTTGCATAATGAAATGAAATTGAAGCTGGTGTTTTAAAAATATATTTTTTGATTTGAAAGTGATCGTTGTCGGGCAGACAGTAGTTGATTTAAATAAGCACAGTGAATATCTTTACTGATTTTCCAGCCCGTCTTTCATTTTCGCTCGGCCCTACTCGGAATCGTTTTGTGTAACAATCTAACTGTCTCAGTTTCAATCAGAACAGAACTAGTCTAGACTAAATTGTTTAATTTTTTAGATGTGTACTTAAAAAAAGGCCTTTGCCGTATCGCCTCTGATGGAGAGTTATTAAGTACGTCCATTATGTTATATTAATTTGCAGATCATGCAGTCAAATGCATACCACAGGTACTCCAATGGGAATACCGATCAATACAGAGAAGTTTTTAGTGTTCTAGATCAGTTAGGGATGTCTGATCTAAAGAGAACATTTCAAGAACATTATATACAGGTAAATTGTAAATACAAGTAGTCTGTTGTAGGCATCTTTTTGGTTTTTTATTTAATCTAATTTTGCCAGAAGGGTCAGCTCTTACAACTCAATTGTCAATCCTTGTTCAGTGATTACAAGTCCTTTAAATCTCTAATGACCTGATTCACAGGAAAGTGTTTTGTTGTCACAAAAAAAAGAGAGAGAAAACAATAGTTTTTCTAGCAACCTTTGTGGGTTCTATGCTGTTGTATGTCATGGGATTCTCAAGTTAATGTGTTCCCAAGTCACCACTGTGCAGTGGGTATAAGAGGAGGATGAGTGTATAACAGGGAAAGTGACTATTAAGTATAGTAGTGTGAATAAAAAGAGGGAGCAAATATTGTTTTGCAATGATCTCAACCTTTTGGTTAATTTAATAGGGTAAGAAAAACAGTGGTATATAATAGTTGGTTATGAAATTGGGGATATGAACAAAACATAGTCTAGTCTAGTATTAGTATTGAGTTAAATGTCATTTTGTGCTATCTTAATAAAACCAGTCATTGTGAAAAAGGTCAAAATAAAACCAAATATGTTTTTTACCGAACTGCAAATACAAGTAGTAAATACAATTGTAAATACAACTAGTTTGTTGCAGGCATCTTTGTGGTTTCTTGTTTAATCTATTTTTTACCAGAAGGGCCAGCTCATACAACTCAATTATCAATTGTTTATTGCTATAGTGATTACAAGTGCTTTCAATCTCTAATGAGATGACTCACAGCGATCAATGTTTTGTAATAGCAGGGCTCGACACTAACACTTTCCTGATTTCCACTGGAAAGTAAATTTACTACTTGGAAAGTAAAAAAACGAAAATGAACCAAAATACTTACTCGATCTGGAAAGTAAATTTTGGGCTTCAATGGAAAGTAAATTTTATGCTTAAAAGGCTTGAGTGAAAAAAAGTGCGTAAAATTTTAAGAAAATGATACAAATAACCATATGACAATGGCTACTCGTCTTAAAAAGACAAATTTACAACATTCTCGCATTCTCCGGTCCATTCTCCGCCATATTGGATCAAGAGAACTCCCGAGGAGATCTGGGTACTATAAACACACGTGGTATGGTGCAATACGTATAACGCCATTTTGGATTCCTCTTCCTCTTACCCACCATAGCAACAGATTTCCCAATGTCCTTAATTTGGCTGAAATTACGCTAATTCTACCGCTGTCAACAGCATGCTGTGAGCGAGGTTTCTCAGTAATGGGTAAAATAAAGTCAGACTGGAGATCATGTTTGTCTGTTGAAGTATTAGACTGCCTCATGAGGATTCGTATTGAAGGGCCTACCACTGCGGAGTTTGATCCTCAACCTGGGCTGAATTTTTGGTGGTCAAGTGGATCTAGGATGAGGCGTCCCCTTTTTAACGACTAAAGTAAAACAATGCTGAGACACACAGTAAGATTTTTTATTATTAATTAAACATGGTTAGCAACTATGAAACTGTAATCCATTTTGGATAGTAAAATTTTGAGATGGAAAGTAAAATTTGAAGTCTACTTTCCAAAGTGGAAAGTGGTGTAAAAAGTTAGTGTCGAGCCCTGAATAGGGCATCCCATATCAGAGTGAAATTGGTATAATTATGCTTATTTTATTTATTAGTAATAATTGATTAATGATTAATATTTATATTAATGTTATATTAATTATTGATATTTTATTTTTTAATTATTAATTGTTTTTTTTTTTAATTTTCTAAGGCATAGTATAAGTTATTTATACCATGTCTCAGAAAATTATGCCAACTGTAACACAGAATAGTTATGATTGCATTACTGGGTATTTTGTTGGCATTGTAGTTACACTGTAAGCTGTCAGAAATTGCGCATTTATGTTAGGGTTTTAGTTTTCATTATCAATTACCTCATTGATGCGTTTGGGTCCACATTACTTTCTTCAACTAAACATGTCAATCACTTAATTGTGGGGAATAATGATCAGAAATGAACAGTGACTAGCAGATTAACCAATCAGATGTAAGTAATACTCCATTAGTAGCATGAGGAAAAAGGAACCTTTGTCCTGTACCTTTTTTACCGTATTTATTCACCTAAAAGCCGATCCCGGCTATAAGCCGAGACCCCAAACTTAAGAGAACCGACGATGGGCTTAAGCTTGTCAAAAAAAATTGGAAAACTAGATTGGCTATAAGCCGAGACCAGGAAACATATGTCGATTGTTGAACGAATAAACACAACCAAATGTAATGTAAATGATCAACAGCGTCAAGGAGGAATTACACTCGTGATTTTATTCAATCGTGTGTGGTTTGCTAATGTGAGTTTATTGGGACATAACGTAGTGTTGGAAGCAATCTCAAGATTCCCAACAAAGCTTCCCATCGTACAGAAGTTTCCTGCCACATGGCCTGCTTCAGTTTATCATTACCACTTGCAGTATCAATTGTATAATATTTCTCATTTTTTTGTCATAGGATCAGACGCTGAGGTTTGTTGAAACTGAAGATGAATTAAAACAGATATTAAGGGTGAGGAGAAGTTTGTGTTATAACCCTTTAAGCCTCAAGAGTACTTTATAGATTTTACTCTGGCTAACACCGGACGATTTTATTCGTCACAGGGAGACCCCTTAGGGCTTAAAGGGTTAAGCATATCTAATATTACATTGTTGTGTTACACAGATTTTATGTCATACTGGTTTATAAGTAGCTCTGTTTCATGAATTGTTGTAACTGTCTTGCAGGAAATAAACATTCCTATTGGAAGATGCATTCCTATCATAAAATCATGGAGTAAACAGCATTCCCAAAAAGGTGGAAAGATATCTTCTTATTGCATCACTAATAATTTGTAGTGCATTCAATCCATTCATGCCATTTCCACCTTCTTTTTTTTTTTCAATTCTTACCCTCTACTCCTGAGAGCAGAAAATTGACTCATGCTCTGTTTTCTTTCTATTGTATTTGATTATTGCTCTTTTAGAGACGTTTAACTCTTCCTGTCTAAATCAGATTTTGAGTTTTCCTTTTTCGAGTCTTGTTTAAGCTGCTATTAATTAAAAAATTATCTATTTACTGTGGTGTCTCCCTTGATTGTAGGAAGAGCACAGCTGTCAAAGTCATTAACAGAAGATAAAGCATTACAAGCTTCAGTAGAGACTGCTGATGCGTGTGTACAGACAGATGATGTCGTTAATACTTTGCCCACTGCCAATTATCATCCTGTTAATAACAATATGGCTGCCTTGCATCTAAGTCAACAACAAGAGATGTTCTTAAGCCAGTATGCATCTTTTGCTAACACTAGTTTTCCAGTACATGACACCCGTAACTTGCCTACCACGGACTTCACTGAAGTACCGGTATTCACTACTACAGCCCAGGCTAACATGCCCTATGGGGTGCCAACAGGGGATCTTTATACTACTCCTCATGTGTGGCCCAATATTACTCAGTACACCACTGATTTTGCTCCCAGTATTTTTGATCCTGGGGCTTATGTGCATGCCCCAAATACCAATATGCCTTCAAAAGTAATTGATATTGAAGCACAAGAGATCCCCAAACAAAATGTTCCTAAACGAAGGCACATTGAAAGACCAACTGTGTCCCCTTCTCCAGAAAGCCATGAGGTGGCCAATCACCGGATATCCCACAGCGTTTCTCCCCAGAAGGTCATTGTGGATGAGAGAGAGGATCTGGCTATTCAGCAGTCTCTTAAACACTTTGAAGATATGGAAAGAGAATCCCCACATTCCTATGCTTCGGCCCTCAATTCAGGTAGATCTACAATACTCTATGCGGTTATTGTTACTGTTATTACTGTTATTGTTACTATAATTACTATTACTGTAATTGTTACTGTTACTGTTATTGTTGTTATCATTATTAGCATAAGTCATTTCTTCATCCCCTATGGATATATTACAAACTCACAAATGAGCAGCTTCCAGTTGGCTTGATAGCTCAGTTGGTTAGAGCATTGCACTAGTGTTTCAAAGTCATGGGTTTGAATCCTGTTCAAGCCTGAATTTTTTTACAGGTCTTAAGTTCCTTACACAACTGCAAAAATCTTTCACGTGAAGCAAATGAATATATGAAGGACCATATATTCATTTGCTTCATTCTTCTTCATCTAAGGGTATATTTCGAACTCACAATATGACCAGCTCCCAGTTGGCTTGATAGCTGTGTTGGTAGAGCACTGCTCCGGTATCGCAGAGGTCATGGGTTTGAATCCCGTTCAGGCCTGAGTTTTTTTTTCAGGCTTTAATTTCACAGCTGCTTAAGTTGTGAACATAACTGCGATGATCAATTTTAAAATGTCATAACAGTCTTTCACGTATTGAAAAGTATAACGCTTGTTGAGTAACTCTCGTGTATCTTATGAACAGACACAGCTAGTCAGGACGGTCAGATAAGTTATGGACAAAGAAATGACTCGCCAGTTCATCATACTGTCCAGCCTGTACATTCAAGTCATTCTGTACAATCATACGGTGGTAACCATAGATCCCAAACAAGCCCTCCCCCTGGTATGGCCCCCTATCAACGATCCCAGCCTCCACCCCAGGCCACACAGGTCCGAGAGTCTGAGTCTAGTCAGTATGCAAAATGTGATGACATATCTGTGGACAGCGGCGTGCTTCGGAGATCCTCCAGTCAGCAAAACGTCGGTACTCAGACACTACAGGCGTATTTGGATATTATACCGGAAACCAAGGAGTACAAGGAAGCAATGCAATGTAAGAGCCCAAAGAAAGGTTGGAAGGCGTTGGATGGAAAACATATGGTGTCTGGAAAAAAGATTGCTTTTAAGGCAATGTACTGGGATTCGGAAGGACGCATGCGCCATGGCTCGAGAGTCAAAGGAGCCGATAAATCCGTGGAATGTTTTCGTCATGTGGAAGGGAAAGCGCCCGCGGGTTGTACTTTTGCCCACTCTCGCCTGGGGGACACGCTGGAGTTCATCTGTGTGCGTTGCACGTGCGAGAAAGGTATCAACGAGTGGTGCATGGATAAGCTGAAACACAAACATTACATTTTTAATCTTGGACCTTATCGAAATTTAGAGGGAGGTGTTTGGAAAAAATCCTCGTAACAAAGGCGAAGGTTTAGGAGATGAAAATTGAATGGTCCGGCTTGAAGAATGAGACTTTGCCCTGCCTGCTAGTTCATGAGAGCAGCAATTATTTTAGAGTACCCTTCATTTATAAATTCATAAATTCAAAAGTCATGTTTATGTATTGGTGCGGCAGTAGACTTGTCTTGACTTGAGAAGACGACCTAGTTATCGATACATGTGAATTTCGTTTTAGAGACTTTAATCATGGACTTTTTACAATTCCCCAGCAACTAGGGAAATTCGACAATAAAGAAAACAGGCTGATGTGCTAGCTTCAAGCGTGGACAAAACCTTATTGGGACGGTTAAACTGTTCTTCGTCTCTTTCTACATGTATGTAATTTGAAAACAGGCGATATTGTTCTCCAACACAAACTTGTCACAAGTTTTTTTCCCCACTCCCCCCTAGACAGTGTTGAACAAAGTCACAAGGTGTAAATTATGTGGCACGTGACAACACAGTGCGACGTCTTGAACCCAGGTCACCGAAATAAATTTTCATACAAAATTTAATTTGAATGCGCGTTTTTGTCGCTGAACAATTAACAGATCTGTGGCAAGACTCTACCAACTAAGATGATTCTTTTTCAATCTTTGAGTGTTTTGTCAATCAATCTTAACTCACTCTTACTCAAAAATAAAATTAAAACAATGAGAATATTAATAGTCCGGGTGAGGGTAGTTCTGAAGAACTACCCTCACCCGGACGATCAAACTAGACGAAGCTATATTATATTAAACTGCAGAAGAAGAAAAATTAAGACTTTGAAAGGTGACAGAATTCAACAAAAGACTACTTCACAGGTAATTTGGGAAACAATACAATTTCTAAAAAGAACACAAGTAGCTGATAATATTTCACAAGAGAAAATGAGGTAAGAGAACGCATCTTCGATATTGGGTTCTCTTACTATGATAAGGGGACAGAATCTATTTTTAGATCCGGAAACTATTTTAACTGACCAATGGTTGATGTCCTTCTCATCACGTGGTTGTAATTTAAATGCGCCATGGGGAAACCGCGCATCCATGGAACGAGGTATAAATAGATTCCGCGCTAAAAATGGATTCTGTCCCTGTATCATATCAGACGGGGTTATGTTCTCTTTCTTCATTTTCTCTTGTCTTTGACAAGATCACTTTCCACCAGGAGCCCATGGTAATGGGCTCCTGTTTCCACTGATTCCTTGAAGTTTGAAATAGAGAATGTTTTCAAAGGTTCACTAATTGAGTTCCAAAGAGCAAATTACATGCGTTTGAAGCAAAATATGAAACATTTGTAGAGATTCTATTGTTCAGATACTCTATCTAACCTCCCACGCAGACGTTGTTAGGCGTTCGTCACGCAATCTTCCTCCCCCCACGAACGTTCCTGGGGGTGGAAGATTGCGTGACGAACGCCTAACAACTTCTGCGTTGGAGGCTATACTCTGTCGTGATTGGATAATTTGTATGAAGATTTGTTTAGGTGGCCTGGGTTTGAGTAGTCACGCTGTAACTTCTCGTTATTAACATTGTTCAGCGTGGGAGGGGAGGGCGGGGAGGGTGGAAAAGGAGACACAAGGGGAATCTTGCAATCTGTCAAAATCGTTTTGGTCCAGATTATGGCTGAACGTGAAAGCTAAACCCTGGATAGCACTGACTAAGAATTAAACAGTAAGTCACGTAAATCGACCTTCAAAGAACCCAGATCAATTCCATATTTGCATTCTACGCATTTACCCTGAGAAACAAAGATGGCGGCAAAGGAGAAGGTCAAAGTCATTATAACGGCTTGGATATGGATTCAATAGATTAAAGACCGGCTTAGAGAGATTCAATTCAAGAAACCAAAAATTTTGAAAAGCCTCGTTTGACTCTCACAGCTGCCTGTTTGCAACACATAGAAAACTTAACTTACACCATCAAGGTGTTGTTGGAAATTCGTCAAATAAACAAACTTGTTAATGGTAACAGAACGTCTAATTCTTGTGGTCACAAGAAGATACTATGCGTTATTAGTAATTATCTACTAGCCTACCTATGCAAATGCCGCAATCTGATTGGCTGAGCTACTGCAGACTATCAGGCTTTTGCAGGGCTTGGTTGAAGATCGTTTTCAAAATGGCGACGTCTTCGCGCTTAAGCGAAGTATCGCAGGGAGATTTAGTATTTTGGTGTTTTTTTTTACTGACACATGATTTGTTTATTATGATTTTTGCTACTTTTGGTAGTTCCGAGACATAAGAACTCTATTGTCATTATTGTTCACCACTAAACGTAGATTGGCTAAAAAATACGGTATATAACTGTCAGAAAATTCACATTTTCACAGACGAGTACTATCCATCCGGGTATTTTCCTGATGTCTCTCCGCGGACGAACACTATCGCGTCACGTGATCAATTTAAACCAATACGAATAAGAGGAAGTTTAGCGGTGAACTATAAGAGGTGATAGTTGATTCGGCATTCGGCCTCATCAACTATCACCCCATGGAAATCACGAACGATAATTTGACTGTTACTTATCCAAGCCGGCTTGGTTAAGATGGCCGCATATTGGACGAGTTTCTTTCTTTGTGCTTTTTCATTGACGGAAACGTAGTCGAAGACGAAAAAAAAACATATACTTGTTTCAAGGAAAAAGAACAGAGAAAGGCAACGCCAGGTTTGGTTGCCAAATCTGCAAATAACGTTTTTTTTTAAAAGGACATTTGTCGGAGTAAGTAACCATTTTTGTTGGACAAAACAAAAATGTAGTCAGATCACCAAAAAAAGAAGGTTGCATTTTATTCATCTTTCTATATAATAATAATGCCGGGTTTTCTATCTATCAAGAAACGGGCCACTGGATTGAAGCCACCTCTTTACAGAGGGTCTCCCAGGGGGAGTCCTTGTTCCCTTGTTCCCTTCCAAAATTGCCCTATGTTCCCATGTTCCCACACATTTTCGTAAATTGTTCCCCTTTTATCAAATCCGCTTACCAGCTACTCCCCCTCCCCTCCCCTCAATTTTCTCCCAAAAAAATGAAAAAATTTTCACGTTCCCCTGTTCCCAAAAATTGGCTAATGTTCCCTTGTTCCCTTCGATATTTTGCCAATGTTCCCTTGTTCCCCAAAACCCCTGGGAGACCCTCTTTACAGTACATTACTCGTTTCGATTCTCTCGCAACTGCACCTTGAGTATCGCAGTCTCTGACTGATTGTCAGCGCTCTAATGACAGGCGTCGAAGCATTGTCGGCAAACTGATTTAACAGCAGCTCTAAATTCACTCAGTCTCACGCAGTAGATTATTGGATTGATAGACGAGTTGAGAAATACAAATGTCAGCATTACGTGGTAAGTTACTATAGCTGACTCCGTTACACTGTCCGAGTAGTTCACTGCGCTCGAGTATATGCCAAAGGGAAGACTACCGCACAGCAACGCTATGACGACATAGAGCATTGCGAGAACAGATTTCCTGTATTTCAAAATGTTGATGGTTGGGGTTCCGTTTGTTCCCGCTGTTGCATTTGTGAGGTTTTGTATCTGCTGCATATGGATGCGAAGAATCGACAGAATTCTCCAGTAGGCGACGGGAATGGCAACAAGAGAGAGAACGCCAAAGAAACCACAGACACAACTGATTAAGATTTGGAACCATTTTGCGCTACTCTGACAGGCGATAGGTGAGAAGAAGAGCCACAATACCAGACAGAATGAAATAGCGCGTTTGGTTGTTACAAGTGCTGCGTATCTAAGATGAAGGACAAGGGTCAGATAGCGTTCAACACTTATACCTGCAACTGTCACAAGCGAAAGAAAAGAGAAATACATACCAAACGTGAAGGTGATGTTGAAAACCAAACGATAAAGTGAATAGCTTTGAATTAAAAAGGCAATGCCCATTGCAACATATGACGGTTGAACAAAACAACCAACTGAAAAGTCCGCCAAAGCCAATGAGAAGATGAGAATTGATGAAGGAGTGTGCAACGATGGGGTCTTGATAATCGCTACCATGACCAAACCGTTTGTAATTGTAGCAACGAAGCTTGACAAAGCATTGATAACACAAAGAATGATCCCAGCAATCTGGAAAGTCTCACTGAGGAAAGGCATACCACCGGACAGTAGAATTGAACCAGCGTTAGTAAGATTCAGAGACATGTCGCTCGGAGAAAGGCTCACACAACCCAACAGGGAGAATAGGACACTGCCGGAGAACCATAAACTGGATTGGTACCGGATTGAATACTGCAGGAAAAAGTGAATATAAGCCAGTGTAAATATTATGCATTCTAATTAAATTAGGCGATCGGTTGCAGTTCGTTAGTTAATGTAACTAATGTATTCCTGTAAATATGGTTGGTTAGTTTTTTTTTTGTAATTTTTCTCACGACTTCTAGGAAGAACATTTCGCGTTTTTGATTAAAGATTGATTGATTGATTGATTGAAGTCATATTTTTAGCTTTTTTATGTTTCCCGATCTGAGAAACAATTCTCTTGAACGAGTGCATACATTTCCTTATTAACCAGTTGAGAAAATTTGGTGTTAAATCAACTCATTATCCTGAGGTTGATCACCTGCCCAATTCTCACCATCCATTTTCTAGGTATTGCATTGATATTGAAATGAGAAGTTGTATGTGGATCACATCTGCGTGTGAAAGGCCGGTTAATTGAATTTGAGATATATTCCTATCTCTGATGAAGTTGGACAATGGCGAAGGAAAATCCAGTCAAGGAAAATAGATCGAGTAAAATAGACCAAAAAGAAGCTGAAAATGAGTCAGTGTACGCTCAGACTCAATTAATTTTTAGCAACTTCTTGAACGTTATTGTAAAGATCTTTTCAGCTACAATCCATAAGAGCGCTAATCTACAACGCAAATGAACATATTGCGTATATTTCAACATTTATACCTTCAGTACACGTCAAAAATGCCTGGTAACTTGATGAGAAAATAACAAACAAATATATAGCTCCGTGGTAGAGCGTCCGAAGTAGTAATCAGGGCCGGGTTGTTCAAAGCAGGGTTAAGGTAACCCAGGGTTAGTGCGAAATTTAACTGCAGATACGAGAGCTTAAAAAGCACATTCAGTGTAATTCTTTTTTAATACAATTTGATGATTGTATGCTCTGAATAAAATAGAGAAAGGTATCGAAGAAAACGCTTTTTAAAAAGAGTAAAAGAAACCCGGGTGAAAATTTAACCCTGGGTTAGCGCCAATCGGCCTTTGAACAACCGACCCCTGAAGATTATACAGGCTAGATCCCCCTATTGTGAAAACTCGAATCTCGTTTTTTAAGTGTTTGGCTGTGACTGTGCCGAAAAATACGTCTTTCACAAACTTTCCAGGCTCCGAATATACCATCTTCATTGCTTCTTAAATAAACCTTACTTACATAATTTCGGTTCTCCCGTACATGTTGTTGTCCTCTGTTTCCGAATGTATGGAATCTTTCAGTTTGATGTGATTAAACTCGAACACCTGTTCCCGTACCTTCACATTTTGCTTCTATGAACAGATGAATTATTTATGTTTTTTATAAGTTTTCTATGACCCCATTGATGTTTTTTCTTCTCAGAGAGTCGTATTGTGTTGATTCGATGTTAATTAAAAATCAAGAAAGCGAGCTTCTTAATCAGAGAATTAAGCTGAACATAGTCTACTTTCTCGCCGGAACGTTTTCATTCCGTCATCTTGAATTTCTATTTCTTAAACGAAGCCGCGCACAGGTACGCGGGCTCAAATGTCCAAGATTTCTGGAGATAAGACCATCTTTTTCCCAGTCCACTGACTAACTTTATGAGCCGGATCAGCGGGAAAATACCCGGATTCTTTAGTTATGTAATCTGTTGTTGTAGTACGATTGCCAGACTAGAAAAATTCTTGTCGGTCTTTGCTCTCTTGTTTTTGTTTTGTTTCTCATCTACGAAGTCATCTATTGTTCCTTCATGGAGAGCAAATATTTGCACTTCTTCTTCCATTTTGTTTTTACAGAAGGCCACGCGCTTGTGCCCTCCATTGTGAAGTATTATCGCTCTTGATTCTGATTGGACGAAAGATGTATTTTCACAGTCGTTCGTCCTTCTGATTGGTTAGTTGTGTAATTGTGTAAATTGTGTAAATTTCAAGCGGGCTTTTTTTTTCGTGTTTAAATCTGAGTATGTATACAACAAGATGCGATTTATCATGAGGTTATGGAATAAAACAGAAGTTCCGACGCGACGTTTTGATCGGTTACCGGTTAGATGCTCTATCACTGACTAAGCTATGAAGCTAGAGTGCATTTCACGCTGGGACATGGCGAATTGGAGCCCTCTTGAGTGCATTGTTACGGGACAGTTCAAAACCAGGAGCCCATTGTCAAAACTATTCTCCATGCTTGGGACCCACCTAAAGCAACTGAGATCATGCATCATCTCTTCCTACAGATGTCACCAAAGGTGAAAAGCCCATGAAATTTGTAACACTAGGATTTCCACTCACAATTAATTCTCTGCGCTTTGATTTAATTAGCGTTAGTTGTATGGTGCTGTGCAGTAAAGCATTCTACCTGCACGTGCTTCTCTTCACCTCCCCTCTTCATCGTTATCATTCAGAATTTTTTTCCCTTCTGGTCTCGTAGTTTCCTCGTACTCAGTTCGCAAAGCAACGGTAACTCTGTTCCAGAGTTTCTGGGTTCGATTCCCCTGACGTTTTCTTTCTCTCCCTCTTCCCTCTGCTTGAATGTTCATGTTCTTGCCGATCGATTTAAGGAGGCTAACAAATTTAATGAATGGAGTTAAGAAATATGTTCCTTATACTGTAGCTCGCTTTCTTGATTTTTAATTAACTTCTTGTCTTGATACAATTCGACATTCTGAGAAGAAAGAACTGCGTTGGGGTCATAGAAAATCCAATTTTCCGAAGACGTTGATAATTAGTAATGGTAATAGGACTGAGTGGAGTCCAATTCGGTCTGTAATCATACGAGTGATTAACAAAATAGGACGACCGCGTAGCGGGAGTCCGATTTGTTTAATCACGAGTATGATTTCAGACCGAATTGGACGACACGAAGTCTTATTACCAATTAATCATAACTTTAACAAAATTTGTGATGTATAAACTTCTTTTTTTTAATCAAAACACATGAAATTCCAAGATTTTTTATGCCAGTAGTGAAAAAAAAAGCCATTTAAGCGCGCGCGTGATGGCGCGTACTGTCCAATTATTCAGGCATGACGCGTACTGTCCTACTTAACTGTCCTATTAAGGCTGAAATCAGGGCAGTTGATAGCCAATCAGATTTGAGAATTTTGTTATAGTTATGATTAATCTGTTTACAGAAGCAGAGTGAAAAGGCACCGCAGAGGCAGGTGTTTTTACTTTTTATAAAAAGGAAGCTTCCAGTTGGAAAAATAAAAAGAGAAAAACGCACGCGTGTCAGACAAGAGAGAAGTTTAAAAGGTAAGATTTTAATCTCCTCACAAAGTTACCATGAACGTTTCACATGTACTAAAGGAATGAAATATAGGCAGTTGAAGCTCAGAAGAGTGAAAAGAAATACCAAAACATTTCGATCGCAAGTTTGCATTCTTGTGAATTGTAGCTAAAAAGATCGTTACGAGGATGTTTACAAGTCGGTAGAAGTTAATTAAGTGCGAGCTTAATTTGACATGTTCTTCCTTTTTCAGTCTTCTTCCACTTCATTCTCCCTGTTGGGTTGTGTGAGCCTTTTTCCGAGCGACATGTCTCTGAATCGTACGAACGCTGGTTTCCTTCTACTGTCCGGTGGTGTGCCATCCTTCAGTGAGACTTTCCAGATTGCTGGGATCTTTCTCTGTGTTATCAATGCTTTATCAAGCTTCGTTGCTACGATTACAAACGGTCTGGTCATGGTAGCGATTATCAAGACCCCATCGTTGCACACTCCTTCATCAATTCTCATCTTCTCATTGGCTTTGGCGGACTTTTCAGTTGGTTGTTTTGTTCAACCGTCATATGTTGCAATGGGCATTGCCTTTTTAATTCAAAGCTATTCACTTTATCGTTTGGTTTTCAACATCACCTTCACGTTTGGTTTGTATTTCTCTTTTCTTTCGCTTGTGACAGTTGCGGGTATAAGTGTTGAACGCTATCTGACCCTTGTCCTTCATCTTAGATACGCAGCACTTGTAACAACCAAACGCACTATTGCATTCTGTCTGTTAGTGTGGCTCTTCTTATCACCTATCGCCGTGCCATACTGGCTCAGTGGCTCAAAGTGGTTCAATGTATTAGTAAGTTGTGTCTGTAGTTTCTTTGGCGTTCTCTCTCTCGTTGCCATTCCCGTTGCTTACTGGAGAATTCTGTCGATTCTTCGCATCCACATGCAGCAGATACAAAACCTCTCAAATGCAACAGCGGAAACAAACGGGACCCCAACCATCAACATTTTGAAATACAGGAAATCTGTTCTCGCAATGCTCTATGTCGTGGTACTTCTGGTGATCGGCTATCTTCCCCTCGGCGTATACTCAGGCGCAATGAACTTCTTGGACAATGTAACGGAGTCAGCTATTATAACCTATCTCATGATGTTAACATTTGTATTTCTCAACTCATCTATCAATCCAATAATCTACTGCGTGAGACTGAGTGAATTTAGAGCTGCCGTTAAAACAGTCTGCCGACAATGCTTCGACACCTGTCATTAGAGCGCGGACAATCAGCCCAGAGACTGCGACACTAGAGATGATTCGGCGACAGAATCTACATGGGCATGACACCGAGATAGATAGCTACAATCTAAGCCAAAAAGCTCGGGACAGCGCATCTTTGCAAAAACAAGCTTGACGCTGAACGTAAATAGCGGACTAGAAGGGTATTTGTCCCTTCTCTTTCTATTCAATATTAGTATAAATCTACTAGCA
>OX453282.1:21692439-21704939 GCA_949710005.1 Ricordea florida
GTCATTCTTATTTTTACACAGTTTTATCCATTTGTAATCATTTTTTACACGACCCGACAAGCTTTGAGCTTTAAACCATATCGTGTTTAAATAAAGGATATGTATGTATGTATGTATGTATGTATGAGATATTTATATTGGCGTCGCAAGGGTCTTACGCCAGAATGATAGACATTAATTCTCCTTAGTGAGTTAAGATCCTAATTTGCAAAGTGTGACATACCACTCTACGCCAGTCATTACCAGGATGGCCGAGTGGTTAAGGCGTTGGACTTAAGATCCAATGGACGAATTGTCCGCGTGGGTTCGAACCCCACTCCTGGTATTTTTATCTCTTTATATCAATTCATTATGAGATCTACTGTTACTATTAAGTAAAGTTTTTTGGCATAGACATTTAGATTGGTTTTGACATTTTTAGTCATTAATATTGACATCTTTGAAAGTGTTCAGTACAGTTGTAGTATGAGATATTTATATTCGCGTCGCAAGGGTCGTACGCTAGAATGATAGATATTTTAATTCTCCTTAGTGAGTTAAGATCCTAATTTGGAAGGTGTGACATACCACTCTACACCAGTCATCACCAGGATGGCCGAGTGGTTAAGGCGTTGGACTTAAGATCCAATGGACGAATTGTCCGCGTGGGTTCGAGCCCCACTCCTGGTATTTTTTATTTCTTTACATCAATTCATGGTGAGCCGTCCATTCCCTAAGTATTATTAAATAAATAGACCACTTTCATAAATGGCGGCCGATTTATTACTCTTTTTTTATGGCAATGAGCCTTACTGGCCTCGCTGGGATGTGCAAATAACAAAGAACACTACAGACCACTTGAAGAAGCAATGGTAGAGGCGAAAAACCGCAGAGTTATGCAACTAGCTAACGAACTCTACCCAAAAAAAACACATAGACGAAACAACTAAAAAATGGCTTTGTGAAAGACCAAACCAGCCTCGAATTCTGGTCTTCTACTCACTTACTAAACTTCACAAACCGACACCAGTCGGAAGACCAATAATACCAGGATGTGATGGCCCAACAGAAAAATTATCATCTTTTGTTGATATAATGCTTTAGCCAACAGCAAAACAGCAGAGGTCATATCTAAAAGATGCCACTGACTTCAATAACTTTACAGAGAAAACGAAAGTCCCAAAGGGGATTTTTCTCGATTCAATGGACGTAACGAGCTTATATACAAACATCCCACAGAAGGAAGGAATCCAAACAGTATGCAGAGAATACGACGCATTCTATGAAACGAAACCTCCTATCCCTACTCCACTACTCAAAGAAGCGCTCAGGCTTGTTTAAAAAGAGTATTCTTTCCAATTTAATGGAAAGAATTATCTTCAAACAGATGGAACCGCCATGGGAACAAAGATGGCAGTAGTCTTTGCAAATATCTTGATGGACAAAGATTAAACAGAAATCATAAGCCAAAGCGCAATCAAACAGCTCGTTTGGAAACGCTACATAGACGACATATTCTCTCTCTGGAACACAAACAGAGGAGAAATAACACAGTTCATTGAACGAGCAAACAAACACCACCTTACAATCAAATTCACGGCTGAAGTTTCAGAAACTGAAATAACTTTCTTGGACACCATCATCTACAAAGGCATAAGAATAGAATAGAATAGACTATAGAATAGAATAGACTTTATTGAAAATACATGGCAGCCATTAGGCTGAATTGCGTATTTATGTACAAAATGTTAATACTCTAATTACAATTAAATTAATATTTGGCAAACTATAAAATCTAAAATTATGTACAAGATTAAGCAAAAAGGCAAACTCTAAAAAATAGACTAAAAAGTATCAACATTAAGACTTGACGATATAATAAAAGCGTTCTTAGCTCGATTCGTTTTAACTTTAGGGACATCAAAGGTTCTCGTACGCCTTAAAGTGTATCTAGTAGATTTATGTAATGGAGGGAGTAAATAATGCAGCCTATGGCTTTTATCATTTAGGATTTCATTAAAAAAATTATTACATAAGTTACTATGATGTTCATTTATCGAGACCAAATCCATGCGTCAGTTCTTGACGTGCGAACCCACTTTAAGCCTACTGAGACATTTCATTACACACATTTCTCGTCATGTCACTCACCAGGTGTCAAAAGAGGATTTGTGAAAAGAGAGGCTTTACGACTTCTGAGGACAAATAATAATAATAATAATAATAATAATGAACTTTATTTGAGTGTCAACTGTATTTAGCACTGACGCACTAATTGGGGACACTGTAAAGCACAAATGACATGAAATGAAATCATTTTACATTAAATCAATCAAATCAAATGTTGGTTTTTGTGGAGAGGGGAAAACCGGAGTACCCGGAGAAAAACCTCTCGGAGCAGAGTAGAGAACCAACAAACTCAGCCCACATATGACGACAGGGCCGGGAATCGAACCCGGGCCACATTGGTGGAAGGCGAGCGCTCTCACCACTGCGCCAACCCTGCTCCCCTGACAACCTCTTCTGAAACAATATTTGAAGAGAAAACTAAAACCTTTAAAAAGCTTCTTGCAAAGAGAGGTTACCCTAAAGAGTTTATCAGAAAAAAACCTTCTCACTAGTGAAGTTTCAAGACAGATCACAAGTCCTCTAACAAAAGCATCAAGAAAATAAAAGAAACTTGCCGTTTGTAACACAATGTCATCTATCAGTTCCAAACTTAAAGGAAATCCTTATGAGCAAATGGCAAATAGATAAACAACCAAAGCTCAGAGAGATTTTTAGGGAACCGCTACTAACATCATACAAAAGGCGTTTCCTAAAAGATGTACTCGTTAGAGCAAAACTATAACTGAACAAGGCTAAAAACACGCGAGTGGGAATCGCGCAGGCCTATTTTCATCCCTTTTTTTACGCTGCCTCAGTTCAGAGTTGGTTGGAAAATACTGACCGGACCTGACTGTAGAGATAAAAAGTATGATTTCGCCAATTCAGATAGTACACTGAAAAAGACCTCTAAACTCCGCATTCTGTGAATAGATCTCTAAACTAACGAATTTTGAATCTGAATGTAAATCATGTCTCAAACAACATTGCACAAGGAGGAAAGGGAAGAGTTAAGACAAGCAACATATTGACGTTACAATATTTTCCCGGCAGGATGGTAGATAGTAATTCTCCTTAGTGTGTAATAATGTTGATTTGCGATGTGCACATGCAATATACTCATCATCACCAGGATGGCCGAGTGGTTAAGGCGTTGGACTTAAGATCCAATGGACGAATTGTCCGCGTGGGTTCGAACCCCACTCCTGGTAATTTTATCTCTTTATATCAATTCATTATGAGATGTACTGTTATTATTAAGTAAAATTTTTTGGCATAGCCATTTATATTGGTTTAGACATTTTTAGTCATTTATATTGGCATCTTTGAAAGTGTTCAGTATAGTTGTAGTATGAGACATTTATAATGGCGTTACAAGGTTTTCGTGGCAGGATGGTGGATAGTTATTCTCCTTACTTGGCAATAATGTTGATTTGCGATGTGCACATGCATAATACGCGTCATCACCAGGATGGCCGAGTGGTTAAGGCGTTGGACTTAAGATCCAATGGACGAATTGTCCGCGTGGGTTCGAACTCCACTCCTGGTATTTCTCTTTCTTTTCACAGTTTTGAAGAATTGCGCCTTTTTTCTGCATGTAAAATTGACTGTGGGTACATATTTGGTAAATAGGAAACTTGAACTCGATCACACACTGCCTTATTGTTGGAAGCAATTTGTCACTTCTTTCGCTACTTTTCCTGCCGCTGCTAGTCAAATAAATTTTCCTTGAAGATCGTTTTGTCATAAAAGTGTCCATGATACAGTAGAGAGTACGTGAGCAGATCGAGCACTGAAACACGATTTGTAACACCTGTCAGCAGCCTGTAGCATTGGTTAGGTTACACTTTGACATTCATTTTATACTTAATAAGAAGCTCTTCACTAGTGATGGACTCGTGACTTAATCGTAAGTTAATCGTAACGTTCGCAGCGGAATCACCTATTTAGAAATATGGGTCTGAGAAGAGATGCAACGGCCTATGTAACCAACTATCTCCAGAGTCGGCCTGTTGTCGGCAAGCATTCGTGAAGAGTCGGTTACGGAGCTGTGCTACGAAAACTGACTGGGTTTGTTGTTTGGGTTAAAAATCTAGAGATCAATTAAAAGCATTAAGTCATGTATTCCTTGATTTTCGTATTTGTTGTTGAGTAAATAATAATGTACAAATGGGCGGTTGATTTAAGTTCATAATTCAACTGCATCTACTTACAGCGGGCTCCTCTCTTTTAACGTTTTCTTTACCTTTGAAGAATTAAATGCGACATTTATTACTTTCCGGGTCATTCATCTTCGACTGTTTGTTTTCCTCTCTAGATTAAAACATGATTTGCTTTGGAACGACAAGAGACGTCGAACAAAATGTCAACAACGTCACATTGATTGATAAGATTTCTGAAATCAGATCATTTAAATATAAATTCATCTAGCAGGTATATATTCAGGTTTTAAAAATTAATAGAAACGACTGGGTGCTTCAGGCAACCACTCTGCAGAATTCTGTTGGCTGCAGCAGTCGTAAATAGGTCCCTAACTTAATATCGCAGCGGTAGATACGACAAATTATTGCATATCGCAGCGAGAGATACGACAAATTATCGCCCGGGACAGCTGGACTTCTTGTCACAATTATCTTCAGTCTGGTGTGTTGATCTCTATATGTCACGGCAGTCACGGAGTCAGGTTCTGTGTGTGTGTTTTCGTTCAAAATTTAAATCATTCCCGAGTTTGACGTAGCGCTTGTCTTATGGGAAAAAGTTTTAGAAACAGACAAGAGTCAAAGCAAGGTAAATTTGAAGCGAACATTGCGTTTAGTTTTAGTGAACATTGACATAATGTTAACCACTTTCCTCTATAGAAGTCGAATTTATTATACTTGCTATGCCCAAAATATTGCAATAGCTGATAACATGTGACCCTATTACAAGAGCTACTAGGCTGTAGTGAATCGAAGGAGATCAGAATGACCCGAGGAAAAAGCTTCCAGAACTAAAGAAGCCGCGCAGTTTATTTTCCATCAAAACAAGTTAACAGCACGAGTCGCCGCTTCCCAGATCCAAACAATAACACACAAAAGTACAAACACTCTGGGTTTCGTGCGCGAATTTAAGTGAATTATACTTGTAAGTATATCTTCCGACTTAGATCTTCAGATTAGTCAGCACGCTAGAGAAGCCACTGTGGGCTCGTTCTTTTCCTTGACCGTTTCATTTTATTGCGCTTTCTGTGTTACATTTTTTTGAGAATTGAATTATTTTAGGTATAACAGTTTTGATTCAGTCACACATTAGACACCTTTTTCCTACAAAATTCTATTCAAGTAGCTTTTTGTTAACGATCAGGGACCAGTTGTTCGAACGCCGGTTAGCGCTAGTCCAGTGTTAAATTTTAACCCGGGTTTCTTTTCCTCTTGTTAAAAAGCGTTTTCTCCGATAACTTTCTCAATTTTTTTTCAGAGCATACAATCATCAAGTAGCATTGAAAAATATGCATTAGAAACAACGAGGTGTCCCTATTTACAGCTAAATTTTAAGATTCTAAAGATGATTAGGCGTTTTTCTTACAATACAGGTTTTCTAGGAGGTATCAGTCTCCCTAAGACCAGTAACCAACAATTTACGAGAGCTAGGGACCGACAACAAAGGGAGCGTATGGTAGACTCCGCTCTCTACCATTTTTGCGTCATTCGCGTGCGTTATTTAGAACCTGAGTGCAATCAAACGATTCAACGAATTGAATCTCAATATTTGTAGTTATTTGTATAGGTAATAGCATGGTTTGTAGTGATATTTGGCATAAATACCACGAGGGATATTTCAAAATTGTTGTACGTAATTTCAAGAGCCGTTAGGCGAGTGAAATTTGAGACAATTTTGAAATATCTCGAGTGGTATTTATGCCAAATATCACGTACAAATCATGCTATTATTTGTTTATACTACTACTTGCAAAAGGTTTGTAATTTTCACATGTAGGTATTTCAAATTAAGCAGAAATACCACTGCTATTAGCCAATCAAGTTGCAGAAATTTCTGATGTAGTAGTATAAAAATTTAAACCCTGACCATTTTTTTTCTTTATGCAAAGCGGCAATAATAACAACCCTACTGGAGGTCTACCTAATGATTAGAACACCAAGGGCGATCTATTCCTTAAGGCTTTTCCCCTTATTTTGCTTTGACACTGGCCTAAACCAACAGGCCAAAGGAGTAAAATAAAAATACAGGAAACGCTCGAGTTCTAACAGACTCAGATTCAGATTATACGTCCGTTATGAAATATTGGTGTATAAATATAAAAAGAAAAACATTTAAGCAAGCTAGCAGGCGAAAGGACTAATATACAGTACATAAAACACTCGAGTTGTACCAGATTCATATTCAGACTTTTTTTGTCACGAAATATTTATTTAAAAATCTTGACCGCCAATTTTGTTAGTTGCGGGAAGGAGACAATGTTGTAGCGCAAATTATATGTTCTAATTCAAAAATGTTTGGAGCCTGCCAAACTAGAATCTTCTCTTATAAAATATTCAAATCAGATCTACAAATGTTGACTTAGTATGTTTAGCTGTTCTGGTAAGAAACTCCATTGTTCTTCTACCACACCGCCTGTTGAGTAATAACTTGTAAAAAGCAAAAATTTCTTTAAAAAAAAAACAGCAAAGACACTTCGTGTGTGCTACCGATAAACCCTGTCTGGTTTCCACTAATTTGCGCATCAAATTCATAGTTTTCTTTAAACGAAACTTTGCGATTCTAGAAAATGAGCAGTCAAGGCTGACAAGGCAATGCAATTTTTCATGGTAATAGGACTGAGTGGAGTCCAATTCGTAAAGGTAATCATACGGTTTCGAGTTCAATTTGGAATTAATTTGCACGAGTGAGTTTTTCAAAAAGCTGAAATTGCACGAGCCGCTTCGGCGAGTGCAATTTCAGCTTTTTGAAAAACTCACAAGTACAAATTAATTCCAAATTGAACGAGAAAAGCCGTATGATTACTTATTAATAATATAAACATGAAAAAATTCGCCTGGAAGAAGTACCGGAAGATCTCATTGCGGACGGACAGGAAGTAAGCATTTGACGCGGATTTGACACTTTATTTACTGATTGGCTGATGAAGATCAACTGATAACGCTACGAACTCAAAGCGATTCGTTTAAAAATAAAGAATATCATAATCCAGAAAATCGATGTGTAATTTGCACTGGTGTTACACTTTTTGCACTGGTATTACACTTGAACTGCACTGCTCTCAGCCAATCAGAATCGAGAAATTTTTTCATGTATATTATTAGGTCTGTAATCATACGAGTGATAACGAAATTGGACGACAGCGCAGCGGGAGTTCGATTTGCTTGTCGCAATTAATCATAGAAATTACAGTTTCCGAGAAAAGAAGAGCCAAATGCAACTTATGAAAGAAAAGACTGTCATTGTTCAAGAGAAGAAAATTCTCTATTTTGAAGAAAGCCCCAGTTTAGGAGTCCGTAGACTGTTTCCATGGTGATTGAAATCAAGATCGTGATTGGTTGATTTAAGCTGCAACGTTGAATGTGATTGGCTTATTGAAATGTCCGATGACCAGCTGTCCGAGAACAACTTGGCAAGTGAGTTAGTGGAAACCAATCGAGGAAACTGTGCATTTTTATGATTTGTATAGGAAATTAAACCAAATGATTTCGAGTGCAATTTGGAATTAATAAGCACGAGGAAATTTTTCAAAGACTAAAAAAAATTGCACGACCCCTCACGGAGAGTAATAAGGTGAAAAATTGACCAGTTCTTATTTATTCCAGATTATTTATTTATTTACTTATTTTGCACTCAAAAACGTTTGATTACTTGTTAATGATCAAGAACACAATTTTAGACTTCTGCACTCAATTGCAACTTTTTGTAAACAGTTTTAACTTTCTGTACTATTTGGAATTAATTAGCGTGTTCTCAGCCAATCAGTGCGTTGAAATTTTTGCGTGTATTTTATATTATTATGGCGTAAATAATATCTGCGATTTTTAACACAGGAAAGTAATTTTCGCTGGGTTCTATGCCGTGTTGTCAAAGCATGTGCTCCACAGCTGTCGATTTTTATCTCTTGTTAAGATCAATCTTTCTTTAAGGTGTGGCGGGTATATATAAGAGATTTAAACGATGTACGTGATAATACTGCATCTATGAACCCTAAACTAACAATATGGTTGGTGTGAATACTTCTTCCTTCACGGAGAGTTTGCAAGGTACGACAAGGGGACACGAAAAGGGGAACTGCTTACAATGAGCTGTAAGAACCTTTACATGAAATTTAACTGGACTGATTTTGACAACACTAAAATGTTCTACAATTAGCTTGTTAACTGGCTTTTCGTTTGCTCATTCTTTGTGTGGCTTACACGAATTGTGTAGCCACATTATGGCACGATCGGAGTTATTTCTATATTTGTCCCGCGAGAGTCGAGCGCCTGTCACATGGACTGATAAGCCACACAGGTACGCATTGCGGACCTATGTTTTTACTATGTTAAGATCCATATATTGAGATTTCACTCAACACTACTATAACAGTTAAATTTATAAAATTTAAATAGTGCATTCAACCTATTGCACTTTTTGTTCCCCTATGCTTTGCTTTCTTTATGCCAAGATCATTGACATGAAATTTCACTCAGCGTTAAGTATACTTGAAAGTGAAAGGATTATGCGTCCAAGTTAACGAATGGTATCTTTTTTTCAGGTATTTGTGCGGTTACTTGCCTGTCGGTTCTCCAAACATTCAACAGGCAAAGTAACAAGGAATGATTCACAACTACACAACAGAAAACAGTTCCAACATGCCTGACCCACAGATTCTTCCGCGTACTCACTTATCCGCATTCGTTAGCTTGGGAATTCTCGGGGCATTTATCGTCCTAGCCAATGCCATAGTTATATATCTATACAAGCAGAAGGCGTTTTTAAGAACGAAGACGAACCTCTGTCTCGTGTGTTTAGCGGTTTCAGATATGTTAGCTGGGTTGATAGCGGTTCCCATGGTGATACTATGCAACCTGGCTGAGGTTGATGGACTGACCTCTCAGTATATATGCACTGCTATGGACCTATCCTCTAGGTTTATATCGATATCTACAGTGCTCCACTTATTGCTAGTGACTATGGAGCGGTATTGCATGATCATTCACGCCATGTATTACCCGTTCATCGTGACAAAATCCCGTATCATGACAGTACTGGCTTGTGTATGGCTCTTCTCGTTGTCTGCGTCATTAATTCAATTAACATGGATCCCGTTTGGTCAGCCTAACACAGAGGACGTGTTTAAGAAAGACACCATTTACAGCCTGACTGTTTTCTTTGGAGTTGTGCTACCAAGTCTTTTCGCAATGGGCACCGTCCTAGCTTGCATCTTCCGCGTGCTACGACGGCAACTTAAAAGCATTAAAAGAGATCACATCATGAGCTATAAGACAAGAGCATACCGCAAGGCGCCGATCCCTTTAGAAAGCAAAGCTGTACTGGTGTTCGGATCAATGATTGTAACATTCATAGCGTGTTGGTTCTCTTATTTTCTGGACGGACTCACCCAAGACCTTCAGTTCGGCATGCCTCAGTTACCCAATCAGGCGCGAGTTGTGCTTATGTTCCTTCGCTTTAGTTCATCTCTAGTAAATCCTTTGCTTTATACATTTTTGAAAGAAGATTTTAAGAGAGCATTTTGGGCGTCCTTTCGTATAATAGAACGATCAAGCAACATGACAACTTGGGACACTACACCAGTATGACGATATGTCAACCTTCAAGTGGGCTACATCTGTGGGAGGGGGGAGCGTTCTCTTAGTGAAGACGGGGGTTGTGATTAGACTACCCCCCTTACAAATAGGAGTCAAATTTATATTTAACAAATCCAATGTGGTTTAGCGTTGTCTGTACTCTTATCGACAACGAGTACGCGTCATCACAGTGGTTTTGATTTGACCACTGTGATGACACGTACTCGTTGTCGATAAGAGTACAGACAACGCTAAACCACATTCGATTTGTTTTTACCACAATAGCCACGTTAAAAATCGTCAAAAATGTTTTTTTTTTCAGAGCGTGACCAAGATCGTGACACAAAGAAAGAGCAAGCGTTGTCTATAACTTTCTCGCAATCTGATTGGTTTATTCTCCAAAATGAGCGTTTCTGATTGGGTATTGCTTTGCGTGACACACTGACGCGAGCAGCGTTGTCTAGACTCTTATCGACATCGACAAATTAGCCAATTGTGGTTTCCTGAGGTTTCCTCGCCATTAACTTAGGTGTATTTATAGCAACTATTATGTAAATGGCAAATAAATAAATAATAAATAAATAAATAAATAAATAATGAATGAATGAAAGATCCTTGCAGTTATGTAAGCAACATAGTTTGTCGCCAAGATAAGATCTGAAAAAATTTCAGGCTTGAACGAGATTCGAACCCATGACCTTGTGATACCAGTGCAACGTTCTATCGTATGCTTTCTTTTGTGCTAATTGGAAGAGGAAATATCTTAATCTGCTTTCAAGTTCTATCAACTGTTCGTGTCTTTTTCAGTTTTCGCGCAAATTCTTAGACTTAACACCTTGTACAACTAAGGTAAACAATGCACAAAATTTCGTTTTAACTTTTCAGTGGCAAGGTAGAATGCTAGCTCATGAAGCTTGCGTCTGCCACAGGCGGCCCAGACTCCCGATATGAAAGGGATTGTATGAAAGTCCAATGGCTTTTTAAGTCGAATAAAATATAACCTCTTTCAATAAAATCGTCTTACTTTGTTCCTATTTCGTACTTTATGTTATCCTGCCGATTCTCAGGTTATTCGAAAGCAATTTCGGCGAGTCGAGACTTTTCGGTTTTCCAATGCTTAATAAACGCCCGAAAAAGCGAAGCAAAAGAAGAGAGTTTTGTAGAAAACACGAGCCGTAAAAATTGCCTCATTTTCTACTGTGATAGGGATGCTAACCAACAGTAGGAGATAGGAGACATGGAGATCTGACTCAACTCTCAAACCAAAGGGTCACATGGGTTTCGGGTAGGGTCTAACTGTTCACTTATAACTTGAGTCATCTAACATTGTTCATTCTGTCAATTTTAAATGACTTATTACGAAGTGTTATTCAAGATATACTATAATTTGGGTTGGGCAAGGAAGTGGTTACGACGGCAGCGTTGGTGGCGAGTTTATATGCCGACACTAAATTATTTACGTGAAATTATCTCGAAGCGGGATTAGAGTCGTGTGGTGGAATTTGGCTATTCCGAGTCTGATTAGAGTTGGATTCTAGTCATAATAACGTTCTATTCATATAATCCTCTTCAACTAATTCAGGTTTAAAAACCACTTCTGCGACCAACTTTGCAAGGTTTGGCTTATAATTACAACTATAATTAGCAATTACTCGCCGAGACGAAGTCGAGGTGAATATTCACCGATAATCACTTCGGCTTCGGCGAATAATTGTTTTAGTGTAAATACACAGGTGATTATTTCAAAAAAAGAAAAGCGCGAACGACTGGCAGCCATTTTGTTCGTCGAGGTGATTATCGGCTGATAATCCGAGATAGCGAACCAATCAGAGCACGCGGTTTTGTATAATCACCTAAGTATTTATGATTAATTTGGCATCTATGACTCTTGGTCAAATTTTAATAATGAATTTTAAGAATGAATTTCTCGGGAACTAATCCCATTTCAATTATCTTATCAATTATCTTATAGAATTTTAGCGCAATATTTTTAAATGAATTTTTTTCCAGGATTTTGAAAATGAAAATCGTGGGTTTGACGTCTCCACCCTTCTCAGTTAAATCTTATGCTGGATTATTTTGCTTTGATTTATGCTAGAAAAAAAGTGTGGGTATTTTGTCCCCTATCTCCTACGTGCAACACATAAGAACGCTTCCTGATCCATGCAAGATTATTTTCAATGATGAAGCTGTTTCCGATGGCGCGGGTTATAGAAACTAAGGGACGGACCATTAGAAAAGTGATGGGGGGGGGGGGGGGTGGTGGGGGATTTTCAGCTTCCACGAATTTTTTTTTCGTTCACTGCTTGTGCAGGTTTTTTTTTTTTTTCAGGTGAACCCCTCTGCACGAATTTTTTTTACTACGTGTGAAAAAGTCACAATTGGACCTTCCTTCTGCATGAATTTTTTTTTTTACCTTCTTCTTTGCATGAATTTTTTTGGGCATTTTCCCTTGCATGAATTTTTTTTTGTTTTTTTCCCCACCCCCCCCCCCCCATCACTTTTCTAACGTTCCGTCCCTAAAGACGATTAGCCAATCAAACAATAGTCTCAAAACGTACCATTCGGAGCGGACCGCGAAATTTACATAACGGTGCACCGTGGCAGTCGGCCCAAACGAAGACATTCATGTAACAAAAAGCAGTA
>OX453282.1:21709939-21869939 GCA_949710005.1 Ricordea florida
AGATATCGATACGAACAGAGAGAGGAGGAGAGTAATTTTATATCTCCTTGCGCGCATGTATTATTCTCTATTCAAACACTTTATGTTTTTCATCGCATATCAAACACCTCGGATTTTGGCAAAATTACTTCACAACGCTTCATCATCTGCAACTCTCTTCCTGTTTTTACATACATAGCCGAGTATGCATCTCTTGTTTATATTATGTTACTAAGACGTCAGTTGTTTTGAAGTATATGGAAAATGCGATCCTGAAATAACTGTTTTTAGTTGACACTCTATTTCAATGACACAAGCCTATATTACAATAAATCACCACATTATATTATACTACATTAAGCTACATTGAGAATATATTACATTTAACCTCATTATACTACGTCACAGTTTTTCTTTGTACATTTTCTGTTGTTATTATATAACCCTAAATTGCGGGATTTGATAGGAAAAAGAGAAAAAACAGAAGTTATACATAGACATACGCACTCGACAAAAAAGCAGAAACAAAAAACTGAAAACTTGGTGGCGTCTAATCAAATTGAAATAAATAATGCGACCGACTCGGAGGTTAACAAAAACATCGAAACCACCAACACTAGCAATCGCCTTGTGATTTGGTCAGACCCGTTAGGAGGACTAACAAAGATTGAAATTATGACTAAAATGAATTAAATGGAAAAGTAACAATTTCATATCTTGCAAATTGATAATTAACAAAAATCATTAGGATTAATTACTCAGGGCGTTGATTTTGTGATGGGACAATGGTACAAAAAGACCGAGTGATAATCGCGTTAATGAAACGCCTACGTTAATTAACAATTATTCGCCTCAGGCTCAGTGATTCTCGGTGAGGCGAATAATTGTTTTAGTATAAATACACAGGTGATTATTTCCAAAAAGAAAAGAAAAAGCATTGTACAGCTCGAAAAAATTATATTTCATCAAAAGCGCGCGAACGACTGGCAGCCATTTTGTTCGTCGAGGTGATTATCGGCTGATAATCCGAGATAGCGAACCAATCAGAGCGCGCGACTTTGTATAATCACCTGAGTATTTATACTAAAAGGCGATAACACTGCATGGTCACGGACACTCCCGGATTAAGAGAACAGTAATATGGGAGTAGGTCACTCCCTTCCTTGAAGATAAACTCACTGCTGTTACATGAGAGATTAAAAGTCTTTTAAAAGTTTGCAGTTGCGAACTACGCACAGCCAATTGACGTTTTTAACTATCAAGATGTTCACAGCGTTTTCATCAGACATCGATGAGCAAGGATTTCATGAGGTTATTACTGCGAATAAGGACTTGAAAGCAACTCTTGATCAGGAAGATGGCTTTTGTATTCCTGCCGAAAACCTAATTGCTCTGAGCAGACGTGACTATAAAGAAGAGGGATTTAAAGAGATTCAAAGTGCCAGAGCTACTAACATGACCTTTCTTGAAAATGCCACAGAAGAGCCCAAAGACACAAATTCTCTGTTGTTGTCCAAGGTTCAAGAGAACGCGAAGGTAAACATTGCACTCAACATGGAAAGGCCTCCAGTTCAAAGCTGCCTGGAAGATGCATTGCTCTTTGCAAAAGAAGATGACATGGGCATAAACCAAAAAAAATTCATGCAAAGAAGGTAAAAAAAAAAATTCACGCAGAAGGAAGGTCCAATTGTGACTTTTTCATGCAGAGGGGTTCACCTGAAATAAAATTCCTGCACAAGCAGTGAGCGAAAAAAAAAATTAGTGCAAGCTGAAAATTCCCCCCCCCCCCCCCCCATCACTTTTCTAATGGTCCGTCCCTTACTTCATCTGAGGTAGCTTGCGAAGGCAAACGTTATTTCCGGTGCTCTATTCTCTCCGCAAGAAAGGGTACAGAATAGAGCACCGGAAATAACTCTCTCATGCCATTTGTGAAGGTAGTAATAATCCCCGGAACAATCCGGAAGTGTCCGACATGGGCCGAAATGAAATCGAATGCCAGGAAACTGGAACTAGTGCAAGTATTTCTCTGTCAAGAGGTTTAGCGAGGGGCCTGGAAATATTTGTCGATGCTGATGAAATGGCTGAAAATAACTAACCAATGTTGATTTGAGACGTACGCTTGGTGATTTAGTTTGAAACCATCGTCCACCTTCGCTATTTTCAGTTTGTTGAACTTGTACTAATTTTAGATAGAACCATATCACAGATTTCATAAGAACAAAATCTTAATATCGCGGAGAAATCGGTTACAGAACTACAAATTTGAATATATTTGTCATATTTCATTCTCTGTGAAACAGACTCCAGCATGTTTTTGTTGGTACTCTCCCTTCTTGCTGGAAATGCAGTCGTTGTCGCAGGTGAGTACCTTTAACTCTTCAATATTTTTGCAACAGAATGAAAGGCAAAGAATTTTTTTCTGTGTCAATTTAGATCTGCACAGTCGGCTAAGAGTTCCAGCATCTAATTGTTGCATTTTACGAACATGCGTTTTCACTAAATATTTATTTTACGAATTAGGGTAAAATAACGTAGTCAGCATGTTTTGACACATCATAAAGCAGTTTGATAGTCCTCTGTGATTCTGTATAATTACGGGCTAGATCTATGCATCACTCCACCCTTCACTGTGCACGATGCTCGTTCACACATTTCTTGTTTTCAAAGAATAAAAATAATACATGGCAGCTGCAGCATGCACAATAAAGTATGGGATGATATGGAAATCTAGCTTAGTTATGTACTATTTTGTTATAAATTATTAGGAACATTCATGAAAGGAGAAATTATTAATTTTTTTTGCTGTAGTAAAGAAAAGAGGTATAAATAGTAATAAGAGAAGCTACCTATTGATCATTGGAGGATGTTTTTGTTTATTATTTCGGAAACAGGTTGGGGTAGCAGTGATAAGGTGAAACTCACTGATGTCAGTGTCATCACGTTACGGCATGGCATGATGACCAACTCCCGTCGCACTCATCCTGTTCCACAGCTGAAGTGTGTGGGAGGCAGTGCTGGTTGCTCTTCATTTGTTCCTCAAGTTGTTCAGTGTTATAATCGGGGATCAGATGGCTACCATGTACAGGTAGAGTGTGCACTAACTGGCAAGACATGCCTAGTTGTATTTCAACAGGCATTCCTAAGGCTGCAAAAAAAACCTTTTTGCTGTGCCAAAAATGCTTCTTTTGCAATTATTGTGAAACGTGTATTTTTTGGCATAGTCACAGGCAAACTTGGAAAAAGGAAATCCAAGTTCTCCCAATAGAAGTTAAACCTACAACCTTCCGATTACTAGATCAGACGCTCTGCTGAGCTATGGGAGACTTGTGGCAGCACAGCCATTAAAATAGGTTCATGGAACAAACATCCTGCATATTGCAATTATTTAAATAGCCAGGAATTGCAATAATCAAGAAATATAATTGTGTTGTTCATTTTTTTTGGCAGTGGGAATGTAAGACAGACATGGACAGTGGATACCGGTTTGGTGACATTGCTGTCAACTGTGAGGGCTATGATTATCCTGATGACCCTTATGTTCTAAAGGGTTCTTGTGGGGTATGTCAACTATTTTAATGGAAAACTGGTAAACTTTACATTTTTCTGGTGTTTCATTGGGCCAATCTTATCTTACAGTGGTTCTGGCATTTTTATGTGGCTTACACGAAGTTTGTAGCCACATTATGGCCCAATTGAATTTATTTGCCCGCAAAAGTCAAGCACTTGTCACATGGCCTTGTAAGCCACATGTACGCATTGCAGACCTATTTTTACCGACCTTGACTACGTCTGAATCAATAGAAAGAGGGTTGTCCAATACTCCGACAAATTTATGCAATTCATTGTATTGTATTATATGGCCATAACAATAGTTCAACAATGCATTCTAGAATGACGCAATACAACACAATGCATTTTAATACAATGCTCTGCATAAATTTGTCAGAGTATTGGACAAATATGAATAAAAACCCCAAAAAGAACTCTGCCAATATGTAGCCATCTGGACCTCATGTGTGATCAATAAACGCATATTTATCATTTCATTACAGCTGGAATACACCATTGATTATGTGGGTAGAGGACACCAGCACCATTCAAATGCCTACAGTTACAGAGATAATAGTCATCAACACTATAGTGGTCATCATAGGAGTCATCACAGGTACTGAATGTTATGCAGAAAGAAACAGTTCTTAGAAAACATTGATCTACAAGTTTGAGTTTCCGAGTCAATAGTGATCAACTGAAGGCATTGAGTGCTGACTGAAGGAAGTAATATAAATTTTACTCATAATTAGACAATGAGAACAAGACTAGTTTTGTGTTACTATACAGTATTAAGAGTAATACATGTAATATTAATTTAATAATAATAATGATGATGTAAGATTTATCTTGCAATACTTTCTTTAAATATATTAGTGTAGCATATTTTTAAGATGATAATAATAATTTAATAATAATAATAATAATAACCTAATTGATATAATCTTTTTTATTTTCATTTTGTCTGTAGATTAGTTCTGGAAAGCCCAAGACAGTTACTAATTTGTTTCCTTTTCAAAATTTTTTTTTATGTTTTGTATCTTTTTTTCAGAGGAAGCTGGTTTGGCACTATCATAATGTGGGGTCTCATTGCCATGATCGCATACTACATTTACACTCACTGGACTAACAATCAGTATCCTATTTTTAAATTGTTTGTATACTGTGCTTTACTAGTGACGTGCTTATGGAACGTTAAAACCTTCTCTTTAGAAACCATCTTTACTTTTACCCTTTCAGTCTCAGAAGTTGCTAACACTACAGTTTTCAGTTTTAAATTATAAAGATGTTGTTACACTGTCAAGCAAAAATCTGTTGAATAATGACAAGCTGAGTTTGCAACTTTGGGTTGTCACTTAGGTCCATTTTTGCCTCTTCATTTTTCCCTCTGCTTTTACTTCAGTTCTGTGGTGGGTTTCACATGGTATATTTGATGGAAATTGTAATAACCAGCCAGAATGCAGACAAAACTCACACTTAATTTATCACAGCTCAAAGGTCAAATTACAAAATCATGTGATGACCATGCAGTCTTAATATGTCACGCTAAATCTGTCACTCATAGCGTGCTGTGTCACAATAAAAATTTATAATAATTAACTAGGGATACTGAATTGATCTAATGGTAAACTTATGAGACTTAACTGGCGCCGTTTTGGAAGAAGTGAACATATCAGTAGGGAAGGTGCTTTAATACAGCACCCATATCTCCCCAGTTGATAGTAAGACACATTTTACAAACTTTAAGTTATTAGATGTTGTCTGTATAACACTTGTTACCCTTGACACCTCATACAAGATTCCCTGGTGGCCACACCCAAACAGCTAGTCCCCCTCCTGCAGGGTTCAGACCAGAGTACATGCCAGGTAAGAGGCAAAATCTTGTAAAATTATAAAGTTATGCCGAGCCTGATAAATATCTGACAGATACTTTTTTCTGATGTGTCACTGTCTAACTCGGTTAAAGGAATTCAGAGTACTCTGTACATGAGTTGAACTTGTGATCTTCCGATTACTTTAATTAAGCAATTAAATTAATTTACGTCATTTGATTGTGCAATTTGTTTAGTCATTGTTCTCTCTCTGCCAACAGGCAGCTATTCTACCACTTCCAGTCAAACTGGGTCAAGTGGTGGAGCTGGATTTTGGTCAGGTGAGAGTCACCAGTTACTGTATTCGGACGTGTATAGGTCGCACTCGTGTATAAGCTGCACCCCAAGTCTTGACCATATTTTCTTGAAAAAAAAAATTCACGCGTTCTTAAAAACGCAAAGGCCTGGTGAGTGCTGAGTACCACCAAGATATTACTTGTTTATATGATAAAATTCATCGCGATAAATAATCCAACACAGCATTCAATCAATCGAACAAATAAAACTGTGTCAACTAGATTGCATGAAAGTTCATGTTGCGTTTCCTATGCAGTGTTTGTTGTTCTCAGACTTTGTTTACGTTAGAAATTTATTTGAGTAAAAAGTGAGGAGTGGATATTGAGGTGGGTGATGGCGTGCTGTATGCTCCTGAAACTGTGGGTACCCCACTGGGGGTATCTTTCCTGGATATAATAATTATCTTTGTTCTCCGACACTGTTCTGTATTTTCAGTGGTAAGCTACATACACTGCAGTGCCCAATTTTTGTTTCATCAATGTTACGGTTCTTTATTATTATTTGAACAGGTGCTGCAACTGGGGGACTGTTGGGGTACCTTTTTGGAAGCTCTGGGTAAGTTAAACAACCGTTAATGATAAATTTTACAAGGATCATCCTTTTTCATAATTCAACCCTTCTGTTTCTTATCTTAACCTGCGCTAAAGTTTTTTCTGCCTATTTCCTGACTTCCTTAGCCGTCAAAGACCATATTATGATGGTTATGGGTATCATGGCCCTACACCTCACCACAGGGGCTATGGATATGGGTTCGGCGGAGGTACCAGTGGTTGGTTTGGTTCTAATAACAGTTGGTCCTCTGGCTGGTCCTCTGGTAGCACATACAGGCGCAGCCCTGACCCTCCTAGTAGCAGGACTGCTTCAGGTAAGTTGCTATTCACAAGGTGAGAAGATAGAGTAGCGGGGGTTAAGCAGTAAGGGAGATGGTGCGTCAAGTAATTAGCAAAGGTATGAAGAACGTGAAAAGCAAAGGTTATGTACTGTAGGAAGAGAATGGGTACACAGGAAAGTAGGAATACAATACAATCCTGCTGTTACATTAGCAGGATTACCAATACCATCATGGCTTAAATGACCAATCGCGTTTAACAGACCAGATTTATAACATCATCGTCTGACAAACACTATTTACTTGACTATAAAGATGACTTCCGCTCAGGTTGTTGAAAGGTCAGTCACCAACAACAGTTCTTTTCAGAACTACCCTCACCTGGACGATCAAACTATACAAACAAGGTGTTGTATAAAGGAAATTATTGATATTAATTTTAGCTTTCTCAGGTGCTTTGTATACAATTTAGAATTGTACAGTGATTTGTAACTTTTTTGTATGCAGGTTTTGGAGGGACAAAACGGCGGTAAAAGTACAATGTAGAAAGGAAGAACAGGATTTTGAAGAAGTTAACTCATTAATGAAGTATTAGTCAAAACACCTACAGGAAAAATTTGCACAGACCCCAGTGTTTGATAGTCAACCTCCAGCTGACTCAATGGTATAACTTGTCACCCCCCACCCTCCCTCCCCTCCAAAAAAAAATAAATAATGCAATAATTTGTTTGTTAGCTCACATGATGTCATTAAGAGTTAAAAGCTATGCAGAGTAGACATTTGTAATTACATGCATGATCTGATCAACTATATAGTTACACACTGCAATAGTAAATAATTTTGTTTTAGTGTGAACAGTTAACTTATTATGGTAGTTCTTAGGATATGCTTCATACAAGACATAGAACCATCTCATGCAAGGATTTTGCTGTTTGCAGTTAATTTATTTGGTTGAAATGGCCCAGGGTGTATTGAAGCAATGTTTGGAAGCTTATATAATTATCTACTGTAAATGAAAATAATAAAATGAGTGTTTGTTACATACACGTATACTCCATGTATGCTTGAAAATTGACAAGAAAGGATCCTATGAAGAAATACTTAATTAAAGCACTGTTGGCACCACATGTTTGATGAGGCTTGAGAACAATTTTTCATCCAATCAATATTTGGCAAATTATCAATTGAGACATTTTGCCCAACATGTTATTTGTCATATTTAACAATATAAGAAACGAGCAGCGTCACAAGATTGTTGGCATAACAACAACCAGTAAGATTGTTTACATTGTTGGCATAGCAGGAACCAAGAAGATTGTTTATTTGGTTGGGATATCAACAACCAATAAGGTTATTTATATCATTGGCATAACAACCAGTGATTGTTTATTTTGTTGGGATATCAATAACCAGTGAGGTTGTTTATACTGTCGGCATAACAACCAATAAGTGTTTATTTTGTTGGGACATCAACAAACAAGGTTGTTTATTTGGTTGGAATATCAACAACCAGTACAGTTGCTTGTATCATGAATAGCATATCAGAAACCAATAAGATTATTTTGTTGGGATATCAACAACCAATGAGGTTGTTTATTTTGTTGCAGATATCAACAGCCAATATTATTGTTTATATCATTGGCATATCTACAACCAATGAGGTTGTTTCTTTTGTTGCAGATACAGCAGCAACCAATAAGATTGCTTTTTTTCTTGGGATAACAACCAATATGATTTCTTATATTATTGGCATATCAACAACCCATGAGGTTGTTTATTTTGTTGCCAATATCAACAACATATAAGATTGTTTATTTTGTTGGGATAACAAACAATACAGTTGTTTATATCATTGCCATATCAACAACCAATGAGGTTGTTTATTTTGTTGCAGATATTAACAACCAATAAGATTGTCTACTTTGCTGGGATATAAACAACTAATACGGTTGTTTATATCGTTGGCATAACAAGAGCCAATAACATGTTTAATTTAACCCCACATCTGATATCTCCTGCCAAAAACTGTTGACTGGCATTGAAACAATCACAGCTTGAAGCATGGTTGACACAACAAGCACTTATGGACTTTGGCATACCTTAGCAATTCTAAGTAGCAATTCTCTCAAGTAACTGCCATAATTTGGTTTCAAGGTAGTTTGCAGAATTTGGTGTCAGATAAATTCATGATGTCGGAGTTGGTCATTTCTGTAATTCTCATAAACAGTTAGACATACATTGCAATTATCTTGTATGGAGAAGCTCCATGCTGATCACTTGGGACTGAAAGGGTTAACCTGTCTGCTGATTTTCGTTTATGGACAAAACTATACGGTGTGACCATAATATAAGAAAGCCCAAGAACAGCCCTTTGTGTGACTTCTTATAATTTTGGTTTTTACTATCCCACATGCCAAGATTTAAGGCATGAAGGACACTGAATTATGAGATTTGTATAGACGATCCCCCTGTTAGTATTTTGCTTTACTGCGTTTCCTCAATAAAGACATTTACTGTAGGTACTGCATGTATGACCTTTGTTCCATTTTTGCACAAATCAGCAAATCATATTCAGGGCCTTTGTTATTTGGACTTTTTTCTGTTTATCAATTCCAATTTCGCTCTCTCCTTGGGCTTGTTGTGCCAGCAAAGTACACAGCTTTCAAAACAGAACTGTATTGCAAGAATCCTGGAGAGAGAATAGAATGAGTGAACAATGGAATGTAATCACTTTGAACAGAGGAACATTGGTTTTGATGAGAAGAAATTACTGTAGCTTTGTTAGTCTTGCATTTTTGATATTGTTGTGGTATTTCAAAATTACCCAGATAAGCCCCGCATTGGGAGTGCAGCGTTTACTCAAGGGCGGCATTTATTAACTTTTTTGCCTCAGATGCGGTGGTTATTCAAGGGTGGTGCTACATTGAGTAAATATGATACTCTTGCAGAGAAATCTCAACACCCCTTGCTAAAATTAATACAGTGCAACAAGCTTGCATGACAAGTTTTTCAAAAAATTTGATTGCAAGAAAAACATTTTCTTTGCACTCACGTAAATGGCTGTTACCTTTTTCAGTCCAAATAGCTTTGTTAGGTAACTTTGATGTTTGCATAGAGGAAAATGACGTTTCAGGGAAAATTAAAGTTAGAGAAAAAAAGAAAATCACATTGAAAACCATTCTCTAAGTGGGACTATTTTCATAAGATCTCACAAGATCATTATTCAGTTGAGGGCTCCATACTGGATTCCTCTCTCTGTTGTAACTGGTCTCTTCATTTGTTGTCAGTTACCGGCAAACATCAGCTTTGTCAGCAATGTATAAATTTAGTAATGCATTGCAGTGGCTCCAACCTTCTCAACCCTTCATTTTCTTCCTGCGCGATTTTCCAGGTCGGATATTTTTCCGTTTCTTTCCCTTACAGAAGAACAAAAACAAAACCATTATGACAAATCAAACTTGGAAGGTGCATTCCAAGGCAAAAATAATGACTAGCTATGTGTAGCCGAAGAAGATACAATCTGGAGATACTGAAGGGAAAATATGGTGGTACGTATACAGTGTGGTTCTATCTTTTTCACCTGTGGATCAAACCATGCAGTGTGACCGTTCTTTGTAAAGCTACTGAACAGTACTGTACTGTGATACTGTTTGTTTTACTATACAGTGTGGTTCTAACTTTTCCATCTGTGGATCAAACCATGCAGTGTGGCCATTCTTTGTAAAGCTACTGAACAGTACTGTACTGTGGTACTGTTTGTTTTACTATACAGTGTGGTTCTAACGTTTTCATCTGTGGATCAAACCATTCAGTGTGACCGTTCTTTGTAAAGCTACTGTACAGTACTATACTGTGGTACTGTTTGTTTTACTATACAGTGTGGTTCTAACTTTTTCATCTGTGGATCAAACCATGCAGTGTGGTCATTCTTTGTAAAGCTACTGAACAGTACTGTACTGTGGTACTGTTTGTTTTACTATACAGTGTGGTTCTAACTTTTTCATCTGTGGATCAAACCATGCAGTGTGGTCATTCTTTGTAAAGCTACTGAACAGTACTGTACTGTGGTACTGTTTGTTTTACTATACAGTGTGGTTCTAACTTTTTCATCTGTGGATCAAACCATGCAATGTGACCATTCTTTGTAAAGCTACTGAACAGTATTGTACTGTGGTACTGTTTGTTTTACTATACAGTGTGGTTCTAACTTTTTCATCTGTGGATCAAACCATGCAGTGTGACCATTCTTTGTAAAGCTACTGAACAGTACTGTACTGCGGTACTTTTTGTTTTACTTTTCAGTGTGGTTCTAACTTTTTCACAATACAACAGTATAAAACTCTCACAATGCCTGACCTTATTTCCTTGTTGTGCTCTTGGTGCCTTGCTATGTTTGGCAGAACTGAATGACCTCAAGTCTGCAAAGCTGTCTGAAGTATTCCGCTTCATGCCTTTTTTCTTTCCTCCGTAACCAAATTTAGAATCCTGCAACACACAAAGAAGAAACTTAATGTATTCCTAATTCCAGTAGCATAATTTGAGGGACCATTGATCAGTGGGATCAAAAACCTTTCTCGCTCTGACAAAACTTTAACTCTTAAAACCTCAACTGACAACAGAGCAGTCTTTAAACTAAGTACATGTAACTACAATTGATTAACGGTAAAACCATCATTCAATCAGAAGAGTCAACACTCTGAAAAAAGTGATAAATCTTTAGTTGAACTTGCCTTTCTTTTCCTCTTTGCACTCTTTCCTCTGCAAAAGAAATTAAAGAGTATGTCTTTTTTGAGTTTGTAATACTATAATACCATTTTTTTTTCTAACAACTGACTGTGTGTTTATGCCATGCACAATAATGATGACAATACTGTCATTAAGGCCACTTTTCACTGGTGACGAAATTGGTGCCAAAAGCAAAATCGGGAGAGCACTTAACCCTTTCACTCCCAAGAGTGACTTTATAGATTTTACTCTGTCTAACGCCAGACGATTTTACTCGTCAGATGGAGACCCCTTGGGAGTGAAAGGGTTAAAAACTATCTCCCTTAACCCTTTCACTCCCAAGAGTGACTTTATAGATTTTACTCTGTCTAACGCCAGACGATTTTACTCGTCAGATGGAGACCCCTTGGGAGTGAAAGGGTTAAAAACTATCTCCCTTAACCCTTTCACTCCCAAGAGTGACTTTATAGATTTTACTCTGTCTAACGCCAGACGATTTTACTCGTCAGATGGAGACCCCTTGGGAGTGAAAGGGTTAAAAACTATCTCCCTTAACCCTTTCACTCCCAAGAGTGACTTTATAGATTTTACTCTGTCTAACGCCAGACGATTTTACTCGTCAGATGGAGACCCCTTGGGAGTGAAAGGGTTAAAAACTATCTCCCTTAACCCTTTCACTCCCAAGAGTGACTTTATAGATTTTACTCTGTCTAACGCCAGACGATTTTACTCGTCAGATGGAGACCCCTTGGGAGTGAAAGGGTTAAAAACTATCTCCCTTAACCCTTTCACTCCCAAGAGTGACTTTATAGATTTTACTCTGTCTAACGCCAGACGATTTTACTCGTCAGATGGAGACCCCTTGGGAGTGAAAGGGTTAAAAACTATCTCCCTTAACCCTTTCACTCCCAAGAGTGACTTTATAGATTTTACTCTGTCTAACGCCAGACGATTTTACTCGTCAGATGGAGACCCCTTGGGAGTGAAAGGGTTAAAAACTATCTCCCTTAACCCTTTCACTCCCAAGAGTGACTTTATAGATTTTACTCTGTCTAACGCCAGACGATTTTACTCGTCAGATGGAGACCCCTTGGGAGTGAAAGGGTTAAAAACTATCTCCCTTAACCCTTTCACTCCCAAGAGTGACTTTATAGATTTTACTCTGTCTAACGCCAGACGATTTTACTCGTCAGATGGAGACCCCTTGGGAGTGAAAGGGTTAAAAACTATCTCCCTTAACCCTTTCACTCCCAAGAGTGACTTTATAGATTTTACTCTGTCTAACGCCAGACGATTTTACTCGTCAGATGGAGACCCCTTGGGAGTGAAAGGGTTAAAAACTATCTCCCTTAACCCTTTCACTCCCAAGAGTGACTTTATAGATTTTACTCTGTCTAACGCCAGACGATTTTACTCGTCAGATGGAGACCCCTTGGGAGTGAAAGGGTTAAAAACTATCTCCCTTAACCCTTTCACTCCCAAGAGTGACTTTATAGATTTTACTCTGTCTAACGCCAGACGATTTTACTCGTCAGATGGAGACCCCTTGGGAGTGAAAGGGTTAAAAACTATCTCCCTTAACCCTTTCACTCCCAAGAGTGACTTTATAGATTTTACTCTGTCTAACGCCAGACGATTTTACTCGTCAGATGGAGACCCCTTGGGAGTGAAAGGGTTAAAAACTATCTCCCTTAACCCTTTCACTCCCAAGAGTGACTTTATAGATTTTACTCTGTCTAACGCCAGACGATTTTACTCGTCAGATGGAGACCCCTTGGGAGTGAAAGGGTTAAAAACTATCTCCCTTAACCCTTTCACTCCCAAGAGTGACTTTATAGATTTTACTCTGTCTAACGCCAGACGATTTTACTCGTCAGATGGAGACCCCTTGGGAGTGAAAGGGTTAAAAACTATCTCCCTTAACCCTTTCACTCCCAAGAGTGACTTTATAGATTTTACTCTGTCTAACGCCAGACGATTTTACTCGTCAGATGGAGACCCCTTGGGAGTGAAAGGGTTAAAAACTATCTCCCTTAACCCTTTCACTCCCAAGAGTGACTTTATAGATTTTACTCTGTCTAATGCCAGACGATTTTACTCGTCAGATGGAGACCCCTTGGGAGTGAAAGGGTTAAAAACTATCTCCCTTAACCCTTTCACTCCCAAGAGTGACTTTATAGATTTTACTCTGTCTAACGCCAGACGATTTTACTCGTCAGATGGAGACCCCTTGGGAGTGAAAGGGTTAAAAACTATCTCCCTTAACCCTTTCACTCCCAAGAGTGACTTTATAGATTTTACTCTGTCTAACGCCAGACGATTTTACTCGTCAGATGGAGACCCCTTGGGAGTGAAAGGGTTAAAAACTATCTCCCTTAACCCTTTCACTCCCAAGAGTGACTTTATAGATTTTACTCTGTCTAACGCCAGACGATTTTACTCGTCAGATGGAGACCCCTTGGGAGTGAAAGGGTTAAAAACTATCTCCCTTAACCCTTTCACTCCCAAGAGTGACTTTATAGATTTTACTCTGTCTAACGCCAGACGATTTTACTCGTCAGATGGAGACCCCTTGGGAGTGAAAGGGTTAAAAACTATCTCCCTTAACCCTTTCACTCCCAAGAGTGACTTTATAGATTTTACTCTGTCTAACGCCAGACGATTTTACTCGTCAGATGGAGACCCCTTGGGAGTGAAAGGGTTAAAAACTATCTCCCTTAACCCTTTCACTCCCAAGAGTGACTTTATAGATTTTACTCTGTCTAACGCCAGACGATTTTACTCGTCAGATGGAGACCCCTTGGGAGTGAAAGGGTTAAAAACTATCTCCCTTAACCCTTTCACTCCCAAGAGTGACTTTATAGATTTTACTCTGTCTAACGCCAGACGATTTTACTCGTCATATGGAGACCCCTTGGGAGTGAAAGGGTTAAAAACTATCTCCCTTAACCCTTTCACTCCCAAGAGTGACTTTATAGATTTTACTCTGTCTAACGCCAGACGATTTTACTCGTCAGATGGAGACCCCTTGGGAGTGAAAGGGTTAAAAACTATCTCCCTTAACCCTTTCACTCCCAAGAGTGACTTTATAGATTTTACTCTGTCTAACGCCAGACGATTTTACTCGTCAGATGGAGACCCCTTGGGAGTGAAAGGGTTAAAAACTATCTCCCTTAACCCTTTCACTCCCAAGAGTGACTTTATAGATTTTACTCTGTCTAACGCCAGACGATTTTACTCGTCAGATGGAGACCCCTTGGGAGTGAAAGGGTTAAAAACTATCTCCCTTAACCCTTTCACTCCCAAGAGTGACTTTATAGATTTTACTCTGTCTAACGCCAGACGATTTTACTCGTCAGATGGAGACCCCTTGGGAGTGAAAGGGTTAAAAACTATCTCCCTTAACCCTTTCACTCCCAAGAGTGACTTTATAGATTTTACTCTGTCTAACGCCAGACGATTTTACTCGTCAGATGGAGACCCCTTGGGAGTGAAAGGGTTAAAAACTATCTCCCTTAACCCTTTCACTCCCAAGAGTGACTTTATAGATTTTACTCTGTCTAACGCCAGACGATTTTACTCGTCAGATGGAGACCCCTTGGGAGTGAAAGGGTTAAAAACTATCTCCCTTAACCCTTTCACTCCCAAGAGTGACTTTATAGATTTTACTCTGTCTAACGCCAGACGATTTTACTCGTCAGATGGAGACCCCTTGGGAGTGAAAGGGTTAAAAACTATCTCCCTTAACCCTTTCACTCCCAAGAGTGACTTTATAGATTTTACTCTGTCTAACGCCAGACGATTTTACTCGTCAGATGGAGACCCCTTGGGAGTGAAAGGGTTAAAAACTATCTCCCTTAACCCTTTCACTCCCAAGAGTGACTTTATAGATTTTACTCTGTCTAACGCCAGACGATTTTACTCGTCAGATGGAGACCCCTTGGGAGTGAAAGGGTTAAAAACTATCTCCCTTAACCCTTTCACTCCCAAGAGTGACTTTATAGATTTTACTCTGTCTAACGCCAGACGATTTTACTCGTCAGATGGAGACCCCTTGGGAGTGAAAGGGTTAAAAACTATCTCCCTTAACCCTTTCACTCCCAAGAGTGACTTTATAGATTTTACTCTGTCTAACGCCAGACGATTTTACTCGTCAGATGGAGACCCCTTGGGAGTGAAAGGGTTAAAAACTATCTCCCTTAACCCTTTCACTCCCAAGAGTGACTTTATAGATTTTACTCTGTCTAACGCCAGACGATTTTACTCGTCAGATGGAGACCCCTTGGGAGTGAAAGGGTTAAAAACTATCTCCCTTAACCCTTTCACTCCCAAGAGTGACTTTATAGATTTTACTCTGTCTAACGCCAGACGATTTTACTCGTCAGATGGAGACCCCTTGGGAGTGAAAGGGTTAAAAACTATCTCCCTTAACCCTTTCACTCCCAAGAGTGACTTTATAGATTTTACTCTGTCTAACGCCAGACGATTTTACTCGTCAGATGGAGACCCCTTGGGAGTGAAAGGGTTAAAAACTATCTCCCTTAACCCTTTCACTCCCAAGAGTGACTTTATAGATTTTACTCTGTCTAACGCCAGACGATTTTACTCGTCAAATGGAGACCCCTTGGGAGTGAAAGGGTTAAAAGCGAACTACTGAAAAACAAATTTACTGGTCATAAGCAGAATCATAACTTCAGTGGAATTAGGGTTGGAAGAATAAGGCCAATTATTATTCATTCAAAATATTTCCCCGATTCTGATTGACTAAAAGCACACGTTCAATTCACCACAACCAGTTACTGATTACCAAATTTGGAAGAATTTTGACTTTAACGAGGAAATGACGTCAAAAATGCAGCATTTTCGCAAGTTAAGGCACCGTTAACCGAGAAGACCTGGGGACGAGCTTGTGTTATTTTGTTGTTTTGTTATAGTGCTGGTGGGTGTGAAATTTGTGAAAATAGAGCTCGTTTTCTCCTTTAAGTGTTTGAAAATATTTTGATAAATAATAAAGCAATTAATGAATTCGGCTTTCGTAGGATATGAAGAATTAAGCGCATCTCGGAAGGGTGCACCAACATGAAAGTAGCCAGCAATATCTACAGTCGCCAGCCTTTGTTGACAACCCTGTGATCCATTCATAAGCTCTGCTTCTCTGAGATTTCCTGGCCACAGCCACTCCTTCCAAGTTGTATGCTTATTTTAAATTTAATATTAATTAGCCTATTTATAATCTGTGTAATTATGTATGTATAATTATTCTGTGTGGCAACATAATAAAATAAAAAATAAAAAAAATATATAAAAAATCCATTCAGCACCCATTATAATTTATGTAATAGCAATGAAAACAATAGAACTAAATAATGTTTTCTAAGCCCTTGGCTCGGTTGTTCGAAGGCCAATTAGCACTAACTTTAGGGTTAAATTTTAACCTGGGCTTTTCCTCTTTTCAAAAAGCATTTTCTCCAATAACCTTCTCTATTTTATTCATAGCATACAATCATCAAATTGTATTAAAAAAGAATTATACTAAATGTGCTTTTTAAGCTCTTGTATCTGTGTTTAAATTTTGCACTAACCCTGGGTTATTTTAACCCTGCTTCAAACAACCTGGCCCTGGACCGTAGGTTCTGTGTAGTTGGGCACTGGTAGAACATAGAAACTTTTCATGTACACTGTATTCTACAGTGTGGAGGCAATGTAGTGTAGTGGTTAGCGTGTTGGACTTCCGAGCAGGAGGTTTGGAGTTCAAGCCCTGGTGCTGGCACTGTGTTGTTTCCTTAGACAAGAAACTTTACTCCACACTGTCTCTCTCCACCCAGGTGTATAAATGGCTACCAGTGATATAATGCTGGGGGTAACTTGTGTTGTTTCCTTAGACAAGAAACTTTACTCCACACTGTCTCTCCCCACCCAGGTGTATAAATGGGTACCAGTGATATAATGCTGGGGGTAACTTGTGTTGTTTCCTTAGACAAGAAACTTTACTCCACACTGTCTCTCTCCACCCAGGTGTATAAATGGGTACCAGTGATATAATGCTGGGGGTAACTTGTGTTGTTTCCTTAGACAAGAAACTTAACTCCACACTGTCTCTCTCCACCCAGGTGTATAAATGGCTACCAGTGATATAATGCTGGGGGTAACTTGTGTTGTTTCCTTAGACAAGAAACTTAACTCCACACTGTCTCTCTCCACCCAGGTGTATAAATGGGTACCAGTGATATAATGCTGGGGGTAACTTGTGTTGTTTCCTTAGACAAGAAACTTAACTCCACACTGTCTCTCTCCACCCAGGTGTATAAATGGGTACCAGTGATATAATGCTGGGGGTAACTTGTGTTGTTTCCTTAGACAAGAAACTTAACTCCACACTGTCTCTCCCCACCCAGGTGTAGAAATGGCTACCAGTGATATAATGCTGGGGGTAACTTGTGTTGTTTCCTTAGACAAGAAACTTAACTCCACACTGTCTCTCTCCATCCGATGTATAAATGGGTACCAGTGATATAATGCTGGGCGTAACTTGTGTTGTTTCCTTAGACAAGAAACTTAACTCCACACTGTCTCTCTCCACCCAGGTGTATAAATGGGTACCAGTGATATAATGCTGGGGTAACTTGTGTTGTTTCCTTAGACAAGAAACTTAACTCCACACTGTCTCTCTCCACCCAGGTGTATAAATGGCTACCAGTGATATAATGCTGGGGTAACTTGTGTTGTTTCCTTAGACAAGAAACTTAACTCCACACTGTCTCTCTCCACCCAGGTGTATAAATGGGTACTAGTGATATAATGCTGGGGGTAACTTGTGTTGTTTCCTTAGACAAGAAACTTTACTCCACACTGTCTCTCTCCACCCAGGTGTATAAATGGGTACCAGTGATATAATGCTGGGGGTAACTTGTGTTGTTTCCTTAGACAAGAAACTTAACTCCACACTGTCTCTCTCCACCCAGGTGTATAAATGGCTACCAGTGATATAATGCTGGGGGTAACTTGTGTTGTTTCCTTAGACAAGAAACTTAACTCCACACTGTCCCTCTCCACCCAGGTGTATAAATGGGTACCAGCAATATAATGCTGGGGTGACCTTGCGATGGACTAGCATCCCATCCAGGGGGGGGGGGGGTAATAATACTCCCAGGTGCTTCATGCTACAGAAACCAGGATAAGCTCCAGCTGTGTGGGCCTTTGGCTTATGTGCGCCATAACTATTCTACATTACTTACCCTCTCACAACAAGGCCTTTGTTTTTCTGCGAAATATCCTTTTCTGCATGCACTTGAAATTCATCTTCCTCTCTTATTAACTCTGTCCCAACTGTTTTCTTACCACCTGGGAATTAGCAATGGTTGTTGCAATACATCAAAGTTAGGATTTCAGAAATTCAAACAGTTTCTTGAATCTGTTACATTCAAACTCACAAGTGTAACTCAGGAAATGAATTGAATAAAATACATTTTTACAGACATTTCTATTGATATAGAATCGCTTACGCTTCTTGTAGTTTTTGATGGCTTCCATCATTTCTTTCTTTTCTTTCTGTCTCTTTTGTAACACCTCTTGCTGAACCTATGACGAAGAAGAAAGTTTGGAACTCAAAACTCTTTTACCAAGGAATTCTGCCCTGCATTCTCTTTGGGTGTTCATTAGGGTTCAGAGACCAGAAAATTCTTCTAAAAAAATTAGCCTTAAATGTTATAAAAGGAACAAAAGCAACATGCAAAAATTTTGGTAATTCTGGACAAAAGAATTGCCAAATTTGTTGGATGATCTACATGTAGTTATTCACAAAACATACAATAAGACAAAATATATACACACCTTTTTACCATACTTCTTCATCTCTCGCTGTTTCTTCGCTTTCTCAGACCTTTCCAGCGCTTGTTGTTTGCTGAGCAATTTTGCTCTAACCTAATTTCAAATAAAATCAATCATTCAAGAATTAAATTAAAAGTAGAACACAAAATTCTATGCTGGACTATAGCAGGGACCAGGAACTTAGACAATCAATTCTTGTAACTGGAAACTGAAAGAGGCCATATTCCTATATTGCCTAAGGGACAAGTCATCATTTATGTGGGGGGGGGGGGGGGGGTGGGGGGAAAATAATGGGGTGGGTCAGGCCTATTTTTTTTTAGCTAATCATTAAATCTAAGTCAAACTAAAGTAACTTCTTTTTCTTTAGTTCAGTTGTCTAGGTGTAGGTAGCTGGGCTGTCATTAGAAGCCAGCAGCCAGCAATTATTGCCTCTAAAATTTACAGACAGCTGTGGGTAGAACCGAAAAGAAATGTTTCTGATGCTGACTGAAATTCTGGCAATTTGTGTATGAGTCATCATGAGACTCAAAGTGAAGCTGTAATAGTTGTTGCAAAAGTTCATTTGTGCAACATGCTTTTTACACTGTAGAAGCGTGAACTTTGTCGTTACTCTTTGCATGTGGTCATCAGTTTTCATCATTTCAGCAAAGTAGTCTTCCGGTCGTTGGGTGGCAATTCCGAGGCTGTGCAATTTTGGAAGGGCTTCATTTACTGCTGCCTGAGCTTGCTTATAACTGAAAAATGGAAGGAATTAAGTTAGTTGTCAGATAAACTTGAAATGTGAATTATTAATTTTTTTAACCACCAACCGGTCAGCTCAGTTGGTAGAGAACTGGACTACCATGCAGGAGGTTGCGTGTTCAAACCCAGGCTGGAACAACAGTCAGGGTCTGAGGTAACTGACGAGAAAGTGCTGCCTTTGTAATGACATCTGCAAATGGTTAGACTTTCTAATCTTAATAAACCATAGCTCCCGTCTCACAACTCTTGTTCATGATAAGTTAGTGGGACATTAAACACCCAACACACTGATCGTAAAGAGTAGGGGACGTAGTTCCTGGTGTTGTGGTCTGGCCTTTGGGTTGGCACTTCACATAGGGATAATCTCATTGTGCCTTTCCCCTTTGGACAGAATTGTCCAAGAAAAATAAGTATGTTCTATGTTCTATTTGATAGAATCAAACATTTTTATACCAATCACTGCAAAGTGATACACTGTGCAATCAAAGTAGACAGTAGTTATAATGGAAGAATTTACTTTTTTAAAGGGTTAATTTACCAAAAAAAATATTGCAGTATTTGTGCAATATTAACTTACAATCTCATCTCTCTTTGGAAGTCATCGTGTATGTTGTTTTCATTATTACTTGTTGCTGGTACAGTATTTTTTGAAGTCTTATCTTCTGCATTTTGTTCTCTGGTAACTGTGACATCCATTCTCTCAATCCAGTCAAGCTTCTGTGCAATTAGATCTAGTTTCTGTTTCAGGCCTAGCTGCAACAGATGAGGTCAACACAAAATTACCAAACAGTCATTAAGAAAGAAAAGAACACCGATAGTGGGACCTGAACTAAACAGGTTTGATTTCCATATCACCCAATATTTTGTTATGTGTTAGAATGTACCTGAATGCTTATGTTATACCTGAGCAAAAGTGTCTTATTTTTGAAGAATGGAACAGTACGAGAGTATACAGCATGGATAATGAAGTACATGTATGGATGATTTTGAAATCTAAACCTAAGGAAGAATTCATTTTTTAGAACTGAGAGTGGTCCGGAGGAATTGCTACGAGCATGAATGTAAAATCTCCCAGACCCTCCCCTGAGAAGTAGTTCAATTTAAATGACCCACCCCCTCCCTCCAAACAAAAACTTGTATAATGTTAAAAAATGAAGTGCCCTCCCTTGAATTCCCCTGGCCCACCCACCACCTCCCCCCCCTCTAAGAAATGAATGCTTCCTAAACTGGGCAATTCTTTCCTGAAGGATTCCTCTTTGCTATTTGTACAATGTCAGAATGTAGATTTAGCACTATTGTTTATACTCAGAGTTAATTAACTGTTTCCCACTTCAACAGATGTCAAAATTTGACACAGTAAGAACAAATCGTGGCATTTTTTGCCATAACTATCTGTACAGAAGAGGCTTTTTCACATAATACTAGGGTTCTGTCCTTGTATACCATTACACAAAAGCTGATACAATAGACCAAACAATACATTACAGCTAACCAAAGTCTCCTAAACAAAGTGAATACATCGGTTATTCCCTCGAGTGCCAGTATACAAGGACAGAACCTAAAACTAGAATGTATATAAGAGTGAACCTGTCTAGAACAACTTAAGCTACATCAGGATACTCAAGCTTCACATGCCGTTCTACACTTATTTCATTTATCAAATTTTTTAATATATTTTGCCACACTATAATTAACAATTAGATTATGAGCTGGAGATTTCGGCCTCATCAACTATCACCTCATAGAAATCGAGAGTGAATAATCTAATTGTTTTAGTAAAAATCATAACAAACAAATCATGTGTCGGCGAAAAAAAAACACCAAAATACTCAATCTTCCTGCAAAACTTCACTGAAAGTACCCATAAGTTGGCATTTTGAAAACAATCTTCAACCAAGTGCTGTCTAATGGCTGATAGTCTGCAGTAGTTCAGCCAATCAGATTGCGGCATTTGCATTAGTCTACAAGTAGATTTTTACTAATAACACATAATGAAAACAAGAAGAACAGAAGTAACAATGGCAAAGAGGCCTACATGAAACTACGAAGCTTATCTCAATTAGGCCTCCTCAGCTTTAGTTTAATTTTGTAAGAGGGATAAAGCTTATGTGGAGTAGATTAAATTACCCTCTGGATCTCAACTTTCCACTCAGTTGTGAACGTCTTAGATCACGGGAAGTGATCCGACCCTCACAAACTTCCAGTGCCTGAAATATGCACTGTGTTCTAAAAACAACAACAACAACAATAATAATAATAATAATAATAATAATAATAATAATAATAATAATAATAATAATATCGTTTTATCAAGTTTTAACAAATTTTATAACACCTTTACGCCATACTGATTCTTGATCTCTTTTTATTGTACATGAATATTTAATAAAGCTACTTTTGATGGTTTTTATAATAATAATAATAATAATAATAATAATAATAATAATAATAATAATAATAATAATAATAATAATAATAATAATAGGGATGTTTCTTGGCTTCCCTAGGCAACTTGTTGTTACCCCGAGCCAATGAAGAAACCAGCTTCTATATTATCAATAGCTATGTGCATCTTTAATAAAAATAAAGACTTTTATACAGGGCAGCACATAATAGCCATAGGCTAATAAACTTGTGGCCTTGATTAAATCAACTAATTCAAAGGTCGACCACACCACCAGGGTTTACGTCCCCTACTCTTTTCGAACATAGTTGTGTGATCTTCAACGTCCTCACAAGAACAGTGCTGTGAGACGGGACCTACGGTTTTTCGTCCTTATCCGCGAGGAATAGAAGTCAGTGACAAATTACCTTTCGCGCGTTGGCTAACTGAGATGTACTTAGATAAGACAGAGAGGTAGACTGAATTGGCCGCATTTTAAAAACTTACAACGTTATTTTGGAGAACACGTGGTTGTATCTTCTGCAGTTTGTTCATGCCGACTTGAAGCTTTCCGCTCGCGAAGTCTCGACGAAGCTGTGAACGGACGACAAGAGAACACAATAATGAAAAAATGACTCTTTTTGGAAAAATAATCGCTGTAAACTAATCAAACCTCGTCGTCAGAAGCTTCGGAATTGCTTTCGCTTTCCATACTGATCGTGAGTTCATCCTCCGAAGACAACGCCGCCATATTGAAACTTTCAGAGTAACTGGGTCGTTTTACAGCCGCTGACACGAACAGTGGGCGCTCATCTCTGATTACTCTTACTGCCGGCAAAAAAGCTTGTCAGTTTGTTTACAACAATTTGTTTCCTTTCCTTCTGTAAAGTATGGATCAAGCTTACGAGATCTTCACCCTGTACGCTGAGCAGTTTTCTAAGATGCCCATGTTCCCTGTACTGCAGTGTGTACACTTTATTTTGATGACTTTGAAGCTTCGTCTTGAGACAGGTGTGATGTGTTTGATTTTATAACAGGATGAAAATTTGACTCAATTATCGCTTTGCCTCGCTGGCTAAGTGCTCCACTAGATTCCAGTGTAGTCTGCAGCTTCTTGGCAGTTTAGTGCCTGAATTGCAGAATACCCGGCCACTTTATTTACATAGTGATGAATAACAATAGAGCTATTGTAATATGCCTCGTTCTTCAAAAGCCTCCGACACCAGATAGGCCTGTCTTTCGGCTCATCTCCAGTGCAGAAATATAACTTATTCACACAACTGACATAAAACAAAGGACACAAAGAATTCTTAACAATGTACCTAACCCTACCGGAGATGAGCCCATCTTTTCCACTCGCGTAGCCAATTAGAACTCAAGATTCACCTCAACGTGCCCGCTCTCAGAACCAGCCAAATAAGAAACCTTGTTCTTTTAACCGTAACCCAAGACAAGCACGCTTTGCGTGATATACGTTACACATATGCGCACAGAGGCACACTTAAGCCACATCCCACAACCCTACCATATTTTTTCATCACATGTGAGATACTTTGTTCTGTATAAAGCCATGACCATGCCAGAGACTAGCACGCTACACATGTAACATACTTGGTTCTGTCAACCATGACAGGAAACAAACAGATCAGTTTGGGATACCAACATGGCCACCTTTTCTTTGTTTGGGGACACCAACATGGCTGCCGTGACATAATGTGTATACACTCTATTGAACAACCTTCACGTTGATATTTAAGAAATAGAAAACATGTACCGTGTTTCTATCGAGTTATAGAAACACGAAGAACATGTTTTCTATTTCTTTTAGAAAACACCGCGACGAAAAAAAGAAAAGCAACTTGTTAGCTTTGATTATCAAAATGTAAATTCTCTTTGCTCGCGTCATTATTACGTCAACAGCTCGTGCTAGTTCTGTGTTTCTATCGAGTTTTAGTATAAATCTACTAGCATTCTATCACAAATGCCACGCTCTGATTGGCTACGCTACTCACTATCTATTCTGTGATAGATAGTGAGTAGCGTAATGGCGGCCGCTTCTTCGCGTTTTCGAAGTGTCCATAAAGAAGATTTAGACAGTTTACTGGTCGAGGCTGTTCCAGAAAAGACAAAGTTTTGAACGACTAGTAGATTTATACTAAAACAATTAGATTATTCGCTCTCGATTTCTATGCGTGATAGTTGACTCGGGCTGCGCCCTCGTCAACTATCGCGCGATAGAAATCTTGAGCTCATAATCTAATTGTTTAATAGAAACACGATTTCTAACCAATCAGCGCGCGTACTTTCTTAGGACTGTTTTCTAATTTTTGATACAGGGTCTTTGTCCTTTGCATACTCGCATCCTCTGTCCAGTTGGGCTGCAAGCCTCCTAACCTGTTTTGCTGGCACTTTGATGTCCAGCTTCTTGTTGGGAAAACCTCTTATTTCACCACTAATGGATATGCAACAGATGGCTGTTCTGACAGTGATCTGGTAAGTCTAAGGGAGTGCTTCTTTTGTATGATCCAGATCGTGACATGGTTACTAAGATCATGGTGCATCAAAGGAACTGACAACCACATACCCAGAGTGCATACTACAATGTACATGTAAATAATTGTAGGATGTAACTGTATAGCTGAGCTGTCAATCTTTCCTTTGTTTATAGGTATCTTGTATTCTTCTGTCCACTGGATTTATTCACCAAGATCTTTATGTTAAAGCCAGTATGGGTATGTGGTTTTAATTGTGTAGATATTTGGATGTTCACCTTGATATTCTGTACATAGCTTCAGCCCAGGAGTATCATATGAAGAGTACCTCTCTTTGGTATGATCCAGATCAGAATTTGTGATCAGCAATCCAGATCATGATGCATCAAAGAACTAATGAATCCACTCTAGACAGGGATTCATCAGTTCCTTTGGTATGATCTGGGTTTGTGATTTGAGGTCACACAGATCACGATGCATCAAAGGAACTGGTGAATCCACTCTGGACAAGGATTTACAAGTTTTTCTGATGCACCACAATCCATGTGACTTTGAATTCATCACAAGTCCTGATCTGGATCACACTAAAGGAATGCACCCGTAGGAACCAAAGGCTCCTCATCCAGAGTTGATTCATCGGTTTGTTTGATGCTCCATCATCATTGGAGTGTTCTCACATCACAAATCCTGATGTGGATCATACCAAAGGAACATAAGGATAATTATCTACTACACTGAGTTTGTTTCAAACTCATTATCATACATTATCATAGCAGAAAACAAAGGAAAAGAAAATCTGAACCAAGGAAAAAAATGAACTACAAAAACTACACCAAGATAGTATGACAGTATTTTGTTAAGCCTTCACATAGTTCAATAGTTTGCACTTGCAGAATAATAATAATAATAATAATAATAATAATAATAATAATAATAATAATAATAATAACAACTATATAAAATAGTTACCCTGGGAAAAATCCAATAACAAGTTGTTTCACTCAGAGACTACAGTAATTCATTATCAATAGATCTCAATTCCAACCTTTTTACAAGTAGTAGAGATGGGAAGGAAAGCAAAGGGAACATTTCATTGTAACTTTATATCAGAATGTTTTTGTCTCTAATTTCAAGGCAATCCTACTTATAAGTAAAGAAGCTCATAGGGCAAAGAACATCCTTGCAGGGGTACAGATGGCCTCTTCTCTATACCCTGATGCATGGCTTGTCATTATAGCAATTGGGACTGCAAAAGGTCAGCTGAAATGAAATGCATGCATTTTTTGCATTCGATTTTCCTCTGTTGCTAATAAACGTTTTAATCCCACATTTACAAGTGGGTGTTGGCCTATGTGTGATATACTAAATATTTTCTTCACTTGGACAAGGAATATTAAATAGATTTAGGCAAACCTAAAAGCGGAGCTCCTCACACAGTCCCTCCAAAAATGCTTGAAAACTTGTAGAAAGAACTCAGCTTTATGCTTATGTCCCTCCAAAAACGCTTGAAAACTTGTAGGAAGAAAATTTTTCCTCCAAAACCGCTATGAATAATCCGTTTCTTCAGCAAAACATTGTAGACTGCTCTAGACTGCTGGCTGTAGGTTGTGTAGCCGCGGCAAGCCGCGAAAAGCGCGCGAAAAACAAAGCCTCGTTTCGATTTAAGACCGTCTAAATATCCCGGATGACTATGGCCGCCATGTTGGGGCAACATCGTCGTCGTCGTCGCTAGGCGCACGCGCCCGCGAGCCATGCCGCTAGCCACGATGACCATGAAAACTCAAACGCATGGTTTTCTCAATTTCTATCCTCGCACGGTAGTTATGGGGCTCCGCTCTGTGGAGCTCCGCTAGGAAGGTAGAAAAAGTGGGGAATGAAGGACCTGCCATATAGACACACTGTACTATAATTGTACTGTAGGTATATCCCACTGTCAATCAGGTAGTGGTTTTAATCAATTAAGTCTGCTTGGATAAGATAGAAAGCAGAGGTCTTTGGTATACATGAAGCATGTTATGTTATAGTAATTTGATTGTGTGATGTGAAGATTGGAGCCCTCGTTCAAAATCTGTGACAGGCTGAAATTTTGGGCGTTGAATCTAAGCTGGACTTGGTCTGCAACTGGCCAAGAGTTTTAGAATAACAGTAGCACACTGACCTCCCCCCCCCCCTTTAAAAGAGACAATGTAGTTTACCCTCCCCCCTTAGGCACTTTTCTAACTACCCAAGATGTGTTTTTGTCTTAGGAGTATACCATCCCACCCCACCCTCAGCACTTTTCCAACTGACCGCTATGAGTTTTTGTTGTAGATACATACCTCACTCACTGACTATGGTGTGTGTTTTTGTTTTAAGAGTGTACCTTCTCCCTCCCTCCAATTCAAACCACACCCAGTTTTCCAACTGACTAGTACGTGTCTTTGTTTTAGGGGCTGGAAGTCGCCTGATTAGACCAGCGATTAAGTTCATTCAGGGACAAAGAGTTACAGACAATGAGGCTCTATATCCGTCATTGTGAGTTGGTTCTGGACATACAGTATAGAACTGCAGTATGTGATGGACATAAGGGACGGACCATTAGAAAAGTGATGGCGGGGGGTGGGAAAAAAAAAACAAAAAAAAGTTCATGCAAGGGAAAATTCCAAAAAAAAAATTCATGCAAAGAAGAAGGTAAAAAAAAAATCATGCAGAAGGAAGGTCCAATTGTGACTTTTTCACACGTAGTAAAAAAAAAATTCGTGTACCTGAAAAAAAATTTCCTGCAGAAGGAGTGAGCGGAAAAAAAAATTCGTGCAAGCTGAAAATTCCCCACCCCCCACCCCCATCACTTTCTAATGGTCCGTCCCTAACTTTCAGTCCAGAAAGTTGACGAGGAGAAATTTGAGAATGCACTCCCAAATTCAAACAGTGACTATACTTGACTTGGATCAATGTCAGTATCTAGGCAACTGTGCACCTACCCCTCCCCTAACCCAACATTAACACTCCTTTTTGACATAAGATAACTTGTTGGGTTAGGGGAGGGGTAGGTGCACGGTTGACATTGATCCCTTGACTTTTTCAGCAGCTGTTATCTGTATGTGTTCAGTGTGTAGCCCATTGCAACACAGAACCACTCAGAAACAAAGGTGCTTTGTTCATATATTTCCTTTTAGTGTAACCAAACTGTTCATTGCTGGTAGCACTGTATTGATCAACTGTGCACCTACCCCTCCCCTAACCCAAAATTAACACTAACTTTGACTGGGTGGTGAATCATGTTAACCTTTACAAAATATCCCGAGGGGTAGTGAATCATGTAAGCCTTAACAAAATATCCCGAGATCTTCTGATTACCCCCCACCCGAGGAGATCTCGGGGTTTTTTGTAAAGGCTTACACGATTCACTACCCCAGATACTGACATTGATCCCTTGACTTTTTCAGCAGCTGCTATCTGTACGTGTTCAATGTTTAGCCCAATTTAACAGAGAACCACTCAGAAACAAAGGTGCTTTGTTCATATCTTTCCTTTCAGTGTAACCAAACTGTCCATTGCTGGTAGCATTCTATTGATCATGGTCCAGAGACGATTGGTAGAATTGTCCATTGCTGAAGTTCTCGTCGGCATTGCCTGTATTGGTTCCTTCCTTCAAGTTCTGATGTACTTAACACTAACAAATGATCCATTCCTTTATCTGGAGAATGCTGTAGCAGCGGTTTTGTTTCGAGAACCCTTAGAGAAAGCGGACACCTCAGACAGCAAGAAGAAGAAGGAGTGAAAAACTTGAAGTGACTAATAGAGGTTACAGTCGAGCCCTACGGCCTTTGTACCAGCACTTAGTGGCTGACAGCATGTGTGTTGTGTTACGGTAACTAATCTTGGCACAACCTTGTCCCCAGAGCCTAAGGAGATTTGTGAAAGGCATTTATTAGCCAATCACCTATCAAAAGAGTGTGACAATAGATAGACAAACCAGTCTAGCAGGAGAAAGCATGTTGCTGACTAAGGAGAAAGTGACTGGCAATTTTTAAGCCAATCACATGTCGTAACAACATGACAGTAAATTGGAAACCACTCTGTAAGGAAAGAGAATGATGTTCACTAAGGGAAACACCAAGTTCAAAGTTTGAAGGCAATTTGAGTGAATGTGTGATCTGTGACATACAGAAACCTTCTGTATATATGTGTACTTTTTTGGAAATCTTACAATAATACTGAGTCACTGTACATAGAGTTTCAACCCTGGAGGACAGAAATAAACACAACAGACTTGCACAGTCACATTGTACTGTTAACTGTACAGTGTAAAACATGGTTCCTTTAATATACTAATGTCACATTACAACCTTGATTTTGTTTTTATATATTGTGACGTGATAACTATGCTGGGATATTCTCTTTATTTCACTGGTATCAGTAAATGTCCTTCCATCCAGTTGAAGAATCGACTCAACTACCTCAGTTGAGTCACCAGAATATTGACAATTCCTCCTGCATGTAGCGAATAGTTGTAATATTTTATGTTGGGTGGGTGAATTGAACGACCACTTTCATGCGTGGTTTAGCAAGTTGTTGACTTCACCCAGGAAAAAAACAAGCATCACCTTATTCTTGAAAATAAATTGAGTTCTGATTTTGATTCCTGTAAAATAAAGCAGGGAACAATGATTACACTTTGCTTTGTAAAAGTAACAAGACGCATATCTGCCTGAACTCGGGTTTCCTTTCTTTAAAAATGCTAGTCATCTTTGCAACTTAGCGCATGAAAGCGTACTTTGTACTTCCTCAAAACTTTCTTCTTTGATTTTGGGGCCGGTTGTTATAAGGCTGATTAGCGCTAACCCAGGGTTAAATTTTATGATTGGTTTCTTTTCCTCTTATTAAAAAGCGTTTTCTCTATTTTAGCCTGAGCATACAATCATCAAATCGTATTAAAAAATAATTATACTAAAAGAGTTTTTTAAGCTCTCATATCTGTATTTAAATTTCGCACTAACCCTAGGTTACCTTAACCCTGCTTCGAACAACCAGGCCCTGAACAGACCGGGCCTTTTTTAGAGGTCACATTCCACAGGTCAGAGGTACAGGTCTCTGCGTTATCGATTGGTAACTAAGCCAAACAGTTGCACACCAATCCACAGCAATTTTTGGATACTAATCAGGGCTGGGAGACTCTTTTGAGCTTGTTTATTTATCTGTACAGCGGTGACCTGTACCTTGAACTGTGGAATGTGACCTGTTGAATGTGCAACCAGTGAGTTATGGACACAATTGGGAGGTTTGCTAAGCACTCAAGGAGCTGGTGATGTTCACAGCTGCGCATCGAGCCTCTATTACGCGTCTTTCGTGTTTAGCAACCTCCCGCGTGCGTCCATAACTCGATGGTTGCACGCTGCAAGTTCACCATTTCTTCAAAAGTTATCACGTTATAATGACCGAAGCATGGTCGGCACATCATTCAGACTTTTCACTGTTAAGCTAATTGCGAAATTCCGTAATCATTCTGGTCATTCTGACAATAGCGTCCTTTATTTCTCTTACTGCAAGGTCAGTTGTACTGGAATGATTAATGCCAGCATACCAATCTACGAGTCTGGAAGAAAGACACAGTATACTCCTGCTGAGGCATCTAAAATCCTCTTTGAAGGCAAATGTCAAAAGACAACCCGTGACCGTCACCCGTTGCGAGTTTGTCGAAATGCTTCATTAAAATGAAAACGAAAAACAGATGGTCTTCGTCTTCAGTACAACCGGCTTCGGGGTACGCGGTACAAAATAAATACGGACCTTAAGCAAGGACGACGTGTGACGAGAGCGAAAACGCCAAAAAAACAACAGGAATAATGAGCAAAAAGAATGGCTCTGCACGCCCCGCACATGCGTTTTGCATTATGGTACGTTTCGTTGCCGTTCTCCCCAAAACAACGACGTGAAAATTAATGACCAAATTTAAAGTTCTGTGGAGGACGTGAGCACAAGCAGAGAAAGGTTAATTTGACTCGGAAAACATCAACCCCATTCATGCAAGTAATACGAATTTATGTGTTTCGTTGTCGTTCTCGTTGACGTCGGCGTCGTCCTCTAGTATAATAATTTGAAGTCTCCTAGAAGCTGACTACGCGGTTTGTGGTACGCAGTGCAAACTGGTTTCAAGCTATCTCCTTTTGTAAACGTGAGATTTTCAATTTCACGCTTGAAGAGCGAGTTGTATATTCTCTGTATCATACATTCTTTGTGCTGTTTTGACAAATATAGTTTACATCATAGAAATTGCGACGTACGGGATTGTCTTCACGAGTTGCTTGTGTCAAAAACACGAACCGACCCGTTCCGAAAACGCTTGACATATTTTAACGTGGGTCTACTGTGAACGGCGTGTGCGTTTGTCAGTCGTTTGAGCTTTTCCCAAATACATTAATCGAAGTATTCATGGAGCCATCAAAGAACTTAACGCTTCGGAAGAAAATGATCTTGACCACGTGCTCTTAGGACTCATTCTAGGCGTGCGCGTAATTAACACACATACGCTGTAAACACTACGACGATTTGTGACTGAACGCAGAAAAAAATGAAGCATAATTTATACCTCGGGCATTCCTTCAGAAGAAGCCCGAGTAATAATAAGAAACTAGCAGAGGATCCTCTAACACAAAATGGAATAACTGATATAGAGTGAATATCTGAATTCTTGTCACAGAAAAAACTTTAACTTGCTTCCATGATCCAAACTGCCCTTGGAAGATATAAGGACCTGGGAATTTCTATGCATGTCCTCAGACAGTTTTCCTCCAACAGTGGTTTGGAGTCATGGAAACAGCTAAGCACTGGTTCAATGGATGTCCTTACCTTGTGAGAGCGAGCCTTGTTGAACACGTTCCAGAATCGAAGCGTTTCATCTCCAGCTCCAGTTACTATAGCTTCACCATCAGGGGACACAGCCTGGATAAAACAAGGAAAACTGTTGGCCAATACCATATAATGAATTAAAAAATAGAAAACATGTGCCGTCTTTCTATCGAGTTTTAGTATAAATCTACTAGCATTCTATCACGAATGCCGCGCTCTGATTGGCTAAGATACCCACTATGATCCAAATGAATATATGAAAGACCATATATTTGAACTGCGGATAATTAGTAATAGATAGGGAGTAGCGTAGCAGTGTGCCCTTGCTAACAAAATGGCGGCCGCTTCTTCACGTTTTCGAAGTGTCCGTGAAGATTTAGACAGTTTACTGGCTGTTCCAGAGAAGACAAAGTCTTGAACCACTAGAAGATTTATACTAAAACAATTAGATTATTCGCTCTCGATTTCTATGCGTGATAGTTGACTCGGGCTGCGCCCTCGTCAACTATCACGTGATAGAAATCTCGAGCTCAATCTAATTGTTTAATAGAAACACGAAATCTAACCCATCAGCGCGCGCACTTTCTTAGGACTGTTTTCTAATTCATAATACATAGTTGGAGTCGAATCTGAAGGTAACCTCTGAAAAGGCGGTGTGGGTCTCGAAAGCCCAAAAACATTCCCACCGGTTTAAATCCGTCAAACTTTACTCTCCTCCCTAAATTAAGTTACAGAATAAGTCTTATACTTTGCGATTGGCTTTTCGGGCCTGAAAAGGTTTTGTGTTTTTTGAGCAATACAGGCATGGTGCATGGGGTCCAAGATCTGGCAAAGCTATCTTTAAAGATTGTAGTAACTGCATTTTATGTAATTCCGAGAAGTAGATTATATATGTTGTACATATATTTTATCGTATTTAATTTTTAAATTTTCAAATTCTTAGGTATCAGGGGGTGGGTTATAGGTAAAATGTTTATCATTTGGGGATAAAGGGGTGGGAGTAGTATATGATATACACAATATATATTTATATACTTCTCATTTCATTTTATTTTCAGTTCAGCGTAGATAGGTGTCTTTAATTAGTGGGACACTGCTGTATAATCTGACACGTTAATAAAGTTATTATTATTACCGGTATTATTATTATTAAAAAAGTATCTTATGTACAAGGCTAAAAAATGTTAAATGATTTTTGTAAAATTTAAAAAGTAAAAACCAAACGTTTTCGGCTGTTTGCCATCATCAGGGTTGAAACATGACCGTCCGCGCGCATGTATATATCTTATGTAATTCCCGTTGGGAAAAGTTTTGATACATAAGAAGTTACTTGTTTGTTTAAACTGGGGCAGAATTGTTGGATCATTAGCCCCTCAACGATCCTACGCTTTTTTATCAAGCGAACATTATTATTATTATTATTATTATTATTATTGGGATGCCTTGCGAATTAGTTCATAAAGGTTCACAACAAAGTGTGAAGTCAATGTAGTTGGGTACTACTGGAGTTTTTTGCTTCCATACAAAGAAAAAGGACAAGGCCGATATACCATCATTTGCAGCAAAGCCGGGCACGTAATAAATCGGATCAGGGGAAGTATCTGGGCAACCGTGCACCTACCCCTCCCCTAACCTACCATTAATCAGTGCTCGAAATTAGAAAAAAATCCAGGTTGTCCTTATGGCAAATGCCGGACAACCTGGCCCTTGACTTTGGTTGTCCTGATAAGGACTTGGTTGCCCTTGACATGTTCTATGATTTTTGCCTAGTTACAGTATAGGGTTTGACCAGAGAAATAATACCCCTATCAGTATGCCTCTGTTTTCATAAGTTCTCGAAGTGCTGCGAATAATAAATATTTAATATTTCAAACAAAGTAAGTATAACCCACCCATTTACTTCATTCTGTGTCAAGGTTCACTTCTAGAATACTTACATTTGTCTGTACGCGTGAGCCAAAATATTTCGAGGAGGTCTGGGTCTGAAGACAACACGACAAGCTTATCGTGGCTTATTGAATCGAACGAACGGCGTTCAATTAACGGTTACAACCTTCCATTTCCTTTGTTTTACAAATTGTCATGGATCCTCATCCATCTATCAGTATCAGGAGATAAACCTTGCATTTAGAGCTGTTTTCGTGTCTCAAGTTTATAGCTTCTGTTCTTTATTCAGTTACGCATCACAGTGATGTACTTCAATTTTTTCCTGGGTTGTCCGACGAATTCTTCTCGGGCAACTAGCCCTTTATTTTTCCTACAAAATGGTTGCCCGAACGAAGTTTTAGTTGTCTCGGGCAACCGGGCAACCGCTAATTTCGAGCACTGATTAAAGCTAACTTTTTAACTTATTATAACTTGTTGGGTTAGGGGAAGGGTAGGTGCACAGTTGCTTAGAATGATACTTTCATTGATCCAATAAATCAACTTACCAAGTAGAGTACCCTGTAGGAATGTCCAGTCAACTTGGCTACTTGAGTAAGAGAAGGGTACTTCCAAACTAAAATCTGATTCTGTGAATAACCATGTGTACTGACCTGAAAGAAAAATAAAAAATACCAAATACTACTCGTAAAGGACTCACTGCATTAAAAACCTCAGTATTCAAATCGCAGTCATTCATGGTTCGCACAACGTCCAACGAACAAAATTCGAGGACTTTTCAAGAAAAAAAAACTAGTTTTCAAGAACTGAGTTCTATTGAGGGTATCAAAACTCATTGTCCCCTTTTATACATAACACATTCAAGCAAGTCATATACAATGCCAGATATTTCAACTTTGGCCGATGAAACAACCCCACATCAGAGATCTGGTACATAATATTGAGGCAAAGATAAAAATTTTGCTTCATGCATGAGTTCACGTTGTTTAGTGGTATTTCTAGCCACTAAGATGTGTTCGTATTCAAAAGTCATTCATGCACAAAATCATTAATTTACCAGAAAAGTGAAAGGGCATATATTTTTCAAGGAAGACTACACTTCAAGGACTTCTCAAGACACCTGCTACAATTCATGACTTTTTCAAGATTGTACGAACTGTGGTCATTGCACAATAGTTAGGATACGTATATTGTTATGAGGAGATGTTCCTAGAGCTTGTTAAGTATGTGGATGTTTGCGTAGTCACGCAATCTTCCTTCTAGAGAATTCTAGAACACACTAACATGATGTAAACAAGTGAAGTAATCCTTCTATATGAATTTAACATAATATTGCCCTTTGCCGCCCCCAAGATGATGTTTGCTGAGGTAAACATAGAGTGCACTAGCACACTAGATCAACTTTACGACTCCAGTAAAATACATGCAGTTAGCTCTGCCTTGTGAATAAGGAATATAAAATATGTTAAACTTCAGATTGAGGACTTACCAGTTCATTGGAATGTTTTGACCATGCTAGGTTGCAGACCTGTAATGCAAACAGATATAATTAATTTGATATATCAAGTGCAATGACGTTTGCATCCACGAATTAAGCAAGCTGCAAAACACTGCCCAATGCAAGTGATCAATATACATGCACACTTAATGTATGGTTCCTCGGGAAAGTAGTCAGTCTTGTTTTCCCGAGAGTCATGATGTTTCCTGAGACGACGTCTCTTTAAATAACCTTTAACCCTTTTCAGACTGAATTTAATTGGAGGAAAAATGAGTAAAGCAGACACCTAGCACCAAACATCAAGTTACTGAGTTTATTTTTACAGAATTATAGCCATGTTATATATGGATAGAAAGCTTATGATGTGAGGGTCAATATGACAACAAAAACAAAAACAAATAATTAATTCCAAGTTGCCATGACAACCCATACGCTACACCTAATTTATGCAAATATGCAAATTAAAATGATAATTTCTGGTTATGTCTCAAATTTTCTCAAAGTGTTTAACTTAACAATGGGAACAAATTACATCATTTGAAAGATCACTTTCCCCACTATTGATATTAAAATATTTAGAACTATCGCGAATTTCATTATTCCTAAAATGAAATTTTTCTTATGCATTCCTGAAATTCCATTTTAACAAATTTTGGCACAACGGTTGAAAAAGCAAGATATAATTCAACTCAAAGAACTTTGTGCGTGATAATGTTTGTTTAGAAGCATCAAAGTGCCTGTACGTTTCTTAAAAGTAGTATTTTGAGTCTAGAGCTACCAAAAATTTTAGAATTTCAAGTCTATTTCAGCCTTGAACGAGTGTGCCACTCTTGAAAACAAGGATGTTCACAAAGGTGAACATCACATTTTGCACAAAAAAAATTTGTTTTGGTTTGTCTCAGTTGTTCTCTTGCATTCTTTTTGTAGGCACAGACTTTGCACCGTCTCCTCTTATCAGCCCTCTGGCCAAAATGCTTCCCCAGCAGGCGAGCATTAGGGGCTGGGGGACGGCCGGGTCCCCTTACAGCTCTGGCTCCTGGATTCTCTCGTAATGTGAGAAGTGGCTGAACCAGGGAATGGCAAAGCTCAAGCCTGAACTGCTTCTGGCTAACTGATGCATTGCCTGGTTTTAGCTTATATAGAAGATAACAATCCACTAGAGCAATGTCAATAAGCCTCCAAAACACTCTTTTCCACCATTTCATAGTCTTCCGTCCAACCGCAAAGTAAACAAGTAGCTGGTCGTTATGGTCTACTCCACCCATGAATTTATTATATTCACAGATAATCTCTGGCTTGTGGGGCAAATCATCTGCCACAGCATTGCCATGAATTGTTGACAGTGCAAAGACATCTCTTTTGTCTTTCCAGTGCACTGCAGTCATATAGCCCTCTGTCAGATTTGACTTTAGAAAATCAGACTCATTACGCTCAAGGTTTTGTCGGAGTGCAACAGGAAAACCTTTTCTGTTATTTCTTACTGTGCCACAAGCAAGGGTTCCAGCATCCAATAAATCCTTGAATAATTGAGGGGAAGTGTAAAAGTTGTCAACATAAAGATGATGACCCAGCCCCTGATAATCATCCATTAGATCTTTTACAACCCTGCTTGCCAAACCTTGCTCTGCATTACCTCCTTCTTCCCCAGTGTAAATTTGGAGGTTACAGCAGTACCCTGTAACTGAGTCTGCCATAACCCACACCTTAATTCCCCACTTGTGGGTTGGCTTCAATGGCATATATTGCCGGAAGCCAATTCTGCACTTTGTTCCAATCATTTGCTCATCCACTGAGACTTCACGGTTGGGTTTATAGAGCCTCTTGCACTGCCTTACTACATGATCCAGGAATGGTCTTAACTTGAAAAGTTTATCATTCCCTGTATCATTGTCATTGTTGTTGACATGAAGGCACTGGAGAATCTGCAGAAACCTATCCCTGCTCATTATAGAAGGAAACCAAGGATGAGAAAGGATAGGATCTGTAGACCAAAAGTCTTTGATGTCTGAGGTATTGACAATTCCCATGGCAATATTCAGGGATATAAAGGCCATCATTTCTTCCACAACAACATTCTGAAATCCTCCTACATGATTTTGAACTGCATATCTGTTTGTCTCATCACATAAACTGTTAACTGTTCCAATGTCAACAAACAGTTTGAAATGATCAACAACAGACTGTGCAGTCACAGCTTCTCTTGATGGCCCTGTCTATCCCACAAAAGCCTTTTGTGAGTTTGGATTTTGCTACAATACAAAAAATCACACAGACAAAATTATAAAAAGGAAGAAATTTATTGAAAAATTGAAATAATTCATGATTACAACCTGATGAAATTTACCTCAATACCATGAAAATTACTCCAGTCAAAATTGTTATTGACAGGAGGCCTTCTAGCAGCTGGCCTTACTGGAACTGCTAAATTTACTGCTGCAGGCATGGCTGGCTGAACATGTACAACAGTGCGTGTGCTGCTTTCACTAACAAACGTGAGCTACACACAAGAGGAACCAGATTCGTCCTAGATGAAGAATAAATAACTTAGCATTTTTCCCGGAAAAATCACCACCTGGTATTTCTGTACTAAAAACTTTAAAGATCGAAAGCAGCTGGGTTATAAACTGAGATAATTTCATATATTTTTAAACTTTATAATACAATTTGCACTGGAAAAGCAACTTTTCGTCGAAACACAAAAAAAGGAAATGAAGACAGAGTTCGTACCGTTTGATCGCTGATTAGCCGCGAAGACCTGTCACATGGCGGTGGAGGTTGAACCAAACCTTCTGTGAAACTATCATTGCCTGATGGAAGCTCATCAAAGTTGCCGAATTCACTTTCACTTTGATCGCTGGGTTCATCTTCACTACCTTCGTCTTCCAGATCACTTCCATTGCCAAAAATCAACTCTAAAACTTCATCGGCATTGAAAAAGTTCCTCGCCATGATTTACACGAGTGATTCTTAACAGTAAACAAACGCGCGAGCATAGAAAACCCAAATAATTTGTAGCTTATTCCTCGACAGAATGGCCGACTGATCGTTTTTCTTAGTCAGGAATAACCGCTGAATAATATTCTTATGACTACAGTCTCACATGAACAATTCTTGCCGATCTAGGGGTGGGAAAAAAATATTGTCTCTTGTGGGGTCGATATCGACCCCACTCGTTTGAAAAGGGTTAAATAATATAATTGCCACTAGCAAGCTAATCCGGCAATGGAAGCAGGAAACATCAGGACTCTCGGGAAAACAAAACTAACTACTTTCTCAAGGGACCATACATTAAGTGCTTTGTTATATATTTAGACTTTCCCTTAGCAAAAACAAACAAAGATGGTTCGATTTGCGCGGGGGCAACAACTGCGCAATTGTATCCCGGTCGGGATACATTTGAATTTGATCAGGGGCATGTGATAAAAAATAAACCAATCAAAGTGCTCATTTTGTTGAGTGAAAGCCAATATCGATACACTGTCAATCAAACAGATCACAAGAATTGAGAATACAATCCATTTCAGGATATTAAATTCCTAACACCAAAATCTTCATGAGATAATAACACGGAAGTTGTAAACCATTATTGATCGTTCTTAATAGGGTAACATTATTTTATCTGTTGAGTGCTGTACCTGTGACCCAGTATCTACACACTGCAGTGGATGCCCAGTGAGAGTGTTCCAAAACCTGATATATCGGTCGGCAGTACCACCCCCTGAAGACAACAGACCATGCTATAGGAAGACAAAAAACATCATAAAGTAAGGTCTTCCCTAAGACTGATCTATAGACCATGCAGTGTGACTATTCTTTGTAAAGCTACTGAACAGTACTGTACTGTGGTACTGTTTGTTTTACTATATACAGTGTGGTTCTAACTTTTTCATCTGTGGATCAAACCATGCAGTGTGTACTAACCTGGTGAGGTGACCATGCTATGGCCTTGACTGCGGCAGTGTGCTCTCCATACTGTTGCATAGGATTTAAACTGGACAAGTTCCACACAAAAAGTTTGTTGTCATTGCCTCCAGATGCCAAATGCTGATGATCTGGTGACCATTTGAGACCACAAACCTGACATAAAAGAAACAAAGGAAAATGAAGCTTTGATCCTTTTGGAATTAACCATTTACAGTAAGTCCCAGTACTGATCAACATCCAATTTCGCATTACAATATTGTTATTCACTATTTGCAACCATTCAGGTACTCTTCAATGCAAATATATGGTATATTTTGTGTAGCACCCAAATTGTTAACTGGATATAGGCAAGTTTAAGGTTTGTTATATTGTCCAAACCAATTCCTACTGGAGACCATAAGGCAAACAGGTTCATGTTTCTTTTGCTCTAGCGTTGCAATCAACAATTCAAAGTACATTGTATTCAGAAAGATCTCTGTTTCTTACAGATTTATGGAGCAATCTTAACAACACTCATCGCTGTAAAGAGATTACAAAGTTTTTTGGTATCTGCAGTCATTCACCTCTTGTCTGTGTCCAATCAATCTTCTTTCCACAGCACTGGCAGTCCTCACATCACGTTGTAGAATTAGCCTATCACGGCTCCCTGACGAAAGCATGTCGCCATTCCAGGCCAAGGCGCCTTCAAAAAAAAAAAACAAAAAAAAAAAGGGAGAGAGAGAGAGAGAACAATAGTCTTGAGAGTGATTAAGTAATTAATGATGAGAGCTAAATTAAGGTTACTGTAGACCTTCAGGGGTGTCTTCCGAAGAATCATTCGTATGCACGCCGCTGATACTCTAACAATAGAAAAGTATATATCATCGTAAAGCTAATAAAATGTACAATCAGAAGAAATATTTTTTTTAAGATTTGATTTAATGGTAAGCGCGCGCTAGCCTTCAAACGCAAAACTTAAACTTTTTGTTAAACTGAATTACCTGCTTTCCTGCTCGCAAGTACGACCAAAGAAACTGCACAATGTCAATCAGTAGGTGATAAACTACAAAAGGGTGTGAGGCTTTTTCGATATTCCGACTGGTTGCCGAGAAAATCTATTTTAAAGTTGGCGAATTGAATATTTGCCGATCTTCGTCACATGAGAGCGCGTAAAAGGAGAAGTATTTGAAATATTAAAAAAGCCTCACACCCTTTTTTGCATTGATAACCAAGGAACATTTTTGCCAAATTTCATGAGAATCCGTCAAATCTATATACCCTATTAATTTACTTGAAGCAAGGAAATCCACGCAAAAATAAAGTCCGAGTTTTAGACTCCTAAAGTTTTAAAGGCTTATCACACTTCATCAAAGCGGCTGTCAACTGGGTCATGCCGCCGACCAATGAAACACGAGCTTCGGACCCCCGAGCGCCCGCAACAAAAATAGCTCATTAAATTTGTGGGAAGTTTTGCAGTCGCAGTCGAACAACGTCGAGTGATTGCGGCGAAAACATGGGTAAAGTTAAATCAACAAGAAAAGCCTCTGGAAAAACAGTAAAGGGAAAAGGCACTCCAAAGAACCAAACATCCAGTCAACCGAGCGCGATCCAAAACAAAACGTGGTCACACTCCAATTCCTCCCATTCTGTGCTTGCGTTCAATTCCTCGCCACTGGTCGAGTCATATTCTGCTAAACCAGTGGTAACAGCTTTCAAAGCCATCAGCTTTAAACTACCGGCACCAACCTCTCTGGAAGTTGACGGGTGTGAGACTCCTGAAACATAGCTTGAAGGCTGGTCAAACCAGGAATCTTTGTCACTGGCGGCGAGGTTCCTCCTGCTTTCACCAAACAAATCGCCTTTCTCCTTTTTCTCCAGGTTTCTTAAGAGATTTTGTCCGAGGCTTCTTTTCTCTTTTCGATGAATTCATAATGTAAGTTTTCACGGATTCTACATTAGAATATTCACAGATACCAACAGCGAAAACGACGCGACACAGCACAACTTTCAATGTAAACAAAATATTCAAATGTTTGTAATTTAAGTCCCGGATAAGATTTGCCGCGAAAAATCAGTAGGCGCTAGATGTGTTTTTAAAATGGGATTAGAACGCCTTTAGTTATTTATTTACTCTTCTCCAAAATAGCTTTTCCCCGAAATCTCGCGATCATTGAATGATTTCAAACAACTTTTTTCACCAAATTTTAAATCGATGTTTTAGCTATGTCAGGAGCACAGAAAAAAAAATTCGCAAAATTCAGCCTTTGAAGGTCTACAGTAACCTTAAGCGAATGGGAACCAATGACATTTTTGCAGTAAAAATGTTACAGTTATCTCCATCTGACGATGAGTTTTATTTGGAAGTTCTATAGCTGTAAAAACAAGTTTCTTAAACATATTATGATTAACCAAATAATCATAACTATAACAAAATTCTCAAATCTGATTGGCTATCAACTGCCCTGATTTCAGCCTTAACAGGACAGTTAAATTGGACAGTACGCGTCATGCCTGAGTAATTGGACAGTTTTGTTTAATCACGAGTATGATTGCAGACCGAATTGGACGACACGAAGTCTTATTACCAATTAATCATAACTTTAACAAAATTTTTGATATATAAACTTATTTTTTTCCTAATCAAAACATATGAAATGCCAAGATTTGTTTAGCTAGCAGTGAAAAAAAAAAGCCATCACGCGCGCGCTTAAATGGCTTTTTTTTTTCACTGCTAGCTAAACAAATCTTGGCATTTCATATGTTTTGATTAGGAAAAAAATAAGTTTATATATCAAAAATTTTGTTAAAGTTATGATTAATTGGTAATAAGACTTCGTGTCGTCCAATTCGGTCTGCAATCATACTCGTGATTAAACAAATCGGACTCCCGCTACGCGGTCGTCCGATTTTGTTAATCACTCGTATGATTACAGACCGAATTGGACTCCACTCAGTCCTATTACCATTACTTGTTGTAATGTTTAAGGCCTCAACAAAGGGCAGGACCTTGCTTCTGCCCTACAGTATGTCCCCACATAAGACGATTACGTTCACAATGATTTAGTTGCACAGACGTTAAACTTTTCTTTTTCAAAGCTCTATATTTGACATTTAAAATTACGAGTTCAAGTTTCCTGATTTCCAAAGCTGACTATTGAACTCATAGGGAAAAAAAAGAACAGTTTCATTGACTTTCTAGAAACTAACTAACATACAAGCAGTTTCTTCAATTTTGATTCCAGCACCTTTAAACTGCAAACGTTTTTCAAAGCATGAACATTTCCACCACTTGTTATCCAAAGATAACTGAATAGCTGGTTAGCATGATCACCAGTCAAACAGTATCACTAATTAAGAAATAGAAAACATGTAACGTGTTTCTATCGAGTTATAGAAACACGAGTGGAAGTTTGGGAGAACGAGAAATGCTGTGGGAACACGAGCCGCAGGTGAGTGTTTCCACAACTTTTTCGAGTTCTCCCAAACTTTCACAAGTGTTTCTATAACTCGATAGAAACACGAAGAACATGTTTTCTATTTCTTTTAGAAAACACCACGACGAAAAAAAGAAAAGCAACTTGTTAACTTTGAATATCAAAATGTAAATTCTCTTTGCTCGCGTCATCATTACGTCAACAGCTCATGCTAGTTCTGTGTTTCTATCGAGTTATAGAAACACGATTTCTAACCAATCAGCGCGCGTATTTTCTTAATACTGTTTTCTAAAGAGATATAATAAATATCTTACGAACCTCATTTTCTCGGCCCGTACTGTAAGTTACGGATCCTCTTTTCCTCCACTCAGATTTATGGCCCACATGCTCCACGCTTGAGCCATAAATCTGAGTGGAAAAAGCTCAGTCCATAACTTACAGTATGGATTTCAAACTTGGTTAGTAAGAGGTATGTACAATAGCTGATTTCTACCAATATCAAACAGAAGTAAAAATGGTTCCAAGCAGAAGATCCCTACCAACTCTTGCTGAATGACCCTCCAAAGTTGAAAGTCTCTTCTGTGCAGCTGCATCCCAAATTTGTACCAGGCCCTTGTGAGTTCCAACAGCAACAAGGCCGCTCTGCAAAGCAAGCAGGTAACAGACAACCAGTTAAAGATTTTTCATGCATGGCAGGCGCTCAAACAGGAGGGAAACAGACAGGTGTGAAACATGATTCGTGCTCATTCTTCTGACAACTACTTGTACACAGTAGACTATGATGTTGCTGGTGCCTGAACTGTCACGTCCCTTTATATCTTATAGTGGTACAACTTACGCTATGCATTATCAACTTGATTAATAAACCTTTTTTCTGAGTTTCAATATTTTTTCCCACTGACGCAGCACCAGTTTGTATAGGTAATCACATGATTTCAAGTGCAATTTGGGATAAATCAGCATGAGTAAATTTTTCAAAGGCTAACCAAATTGAACGAGCCCGTAGGGCGAGTGCAATTTGTAGTCTTTGAAAAATTTATGAGTGCTGATTTATCCCAAATTGCACAAGACAAATCATGTGATTACTTGTTAACAATATACATGCAAAAATTTAATTTCAACTTTCTGCACTCAATTTCAACTTTTTGCACTCAATTTCAATTTTCTGCACTGTTTGGGATTAATTGACGTGCTCTCAGCCAATGAGCATGCTGAAATTTTTGCATGTATATTATTACTTTAGAAACTGCGTAACTCATTTCCTACAGTAAGTTGCAATGTTGCTATTCTCAGTAAAGATGATGATGCTGATGATAATTGCCATACACTGTACTTGATTTACATGTATGATTTATGACTTAAGTCTTGATAATCCCCTATCAGCTCTCAAAGAAACAAAGCCTTGACCCAGTTCTTCATAAGACTGTGGAGTTAAACCTGCAGTTTAGCCACTGGGAATATTGAACAAGAGGGTCGCTTTTACAAGACCATGTTTTGATGACAGAAAGTACTACTCTAGCAAAGCAAACATACCCTTTCTGACCATGATACTGAAGTAACAGAATCACCATCTGAAGCAAGGTCACAAAGTTTTGTTACCTGAAAAACAAAGTCTCCATGGGTCACACCTGTCAAGAATATTACTTTTACTTAAGCCAGAAAAAAATATATTATCATTGTGACCCCTGGATAACAGACTGTAAAAGAAGTTCTTGGTGTGTTTACCAATCCAGTGAAGAGACTTTCAATCAAGTTTGTCATAATGTCAGTCAAAGACAATAACAATGTTCTGCAGATATAATATGTGAAATTTAGCTGCAGTTATGTAAGCAACTTAAACAGCTGCAAAGATACGACCTGAAAAAATTCAGGCTCAAATGGGCTCTGCTTCCCATTCAGTTCCCGTCATAATTATCTACACCTGGATGATCAAACTCAACAAACAACTACTAAGAGTCCTAAGACTCCTAGGTTCAAGATACTGTAATTACATGGGTTATTACTCATTGTGGGGATGCAGTGGTATTATAACATCTTCATTTGTCAATATTCTCCTATCACTTTACACAAATCTCCTGCTACTACAATTCTTATTGGAAATCCTGAAACTATGCTACCTAATGGCAACTGTGACCAGCTGACGCCTAATGCCTAAAGAAGACTCTCAGTAAGTGGCAAAAATGTCATGATCAACATCAAGTGTCCACTATGTTATGTGACAAATAAAGAAATTCATAAATTACCATTTGCACTGCTTCTAATAATACTGTAATGTGGCTCTAACCTGGCTGGTACAAGCACTCCATAAATAAACACATGTTCCTAATCCAACACTGAGAATATTCTGGCCTGACCAGTCCACAAGATTAAGGTAAAAGTCATCCTAAACAACAACAAAACCTGATTAGAAACTTCTTGATTCACCAAAGAAAACTGAAAAAAATTAAGTAGGAGCCAAACCAAACCAATTCCTTCCCTATACAAATACTGATCAAAACATGTACAAAGTCATGCATGTTGTATTCTACAAAGTGCAGTTGCAAACCTGAAGTTCTGGAGCATCCAAGACCTTGAATGGTATTTTAGAAATCTTTCTTGTGGACTGTGGTAAAAGAGGAAACTATAGGTACAGCATTGCTAACAGGCAGATAAATGTTACGAATTCAAAGTAACATTCAACACAACAGCTTGCATTTCATGAAAATTTAAGTAGGAATTAAGCAACTGTCATGCTTTGTTGATTATAGATGATCACCCATATTCAAATACAACAATACCCACAAAGACAAAAGTAAAAAATTCCACAGTAAAAATATCACAGTACCACAAGAACGAAAGTACAAATACAGCAATACCACATGGATAACATTAAAAATACTAAATGGACAAAACTGCAGTGAAAATATCACAATACTGCATGGACAAATGCAAAAATACTGCAATACCACAAGGACAAAAGTAAAAATAATGCAACATATCAAGATTTAACAAATTTTAAAACCACTTTCAAAGAAAAATTTCTGCAACACTGCACCAAAAAAAAAGTACCATATTACTCCAAACCCTTACATCCCCTGTAAGACCGAAAAGGATTCCAGAAGGGCTCCTACTCTGTGTACCAGAACAGGCGACATAGCACACTGCTTCCCATTGTGTGTAAATAATTCTTTTTTGGACTTGTTTTACATCACCTGTGCCTGTGCACGGAGTAGGGGCCTCTAGAAGGAATGCAGAAAAACAGTTTCAAAATTCCATGAATCTAATTACTACACAAGACAGAGTAAAGGACTGACCTTTCTTGGTGATCTTAGAAGTCTTTGACTACAGAAAGAGGACAGGAAGGTTAATACTAGAACAAAAGATTAAGATATGTACATACATGTACCATAATTCATCACTGAATACTTGTACAGAGTATAGGAATTACCGGTAGCTATGTGTTTTCAGGACAACCTAAAAACTGAGAGTTAAACTCTGAAGCTCAGGTACATGTGCATGAAGATTAAAACGAAAGGGTTCGTTCCTTTGGTATGATCTGGATTTGGATTCGTGATCCGAGATCACCAGGATCATAGCACATCTTGAAGGAACAAATGAATCCACTCTGGATAAGGATTTATCATTTATTTATGAATTCGTACAAGTACAGGTGCTTAACAATAGGACATAAGTCCCCTACTTGGTTAATACACCCACACCCTGGTTCCTTTGATGCTCCATGATCTGAGTGATCGCAGATGACAAATCCAGATCCGGATAAGACCAAAGGAATGCACCCAATCCTTAGCAATGTAGTGAATATTTGCAGTACCATCCCAACAAGTCAATTTCCTCATTAATACTGTTGCTGCAATACAAAGGTTCTAATGTGTTTTCATTTGCATACCTACCTCTTTTTGCCAACAGGGGACAATGAATAAGATGCTACTGGTTCTGTATCATCTTGCTTGCTTCGTTTTACTTGATACTGAAAATGAAACATTGGAATTGGTATACGAAATAAAATGTATTGGAAGAAGTCCTAAATATTTGTTATTCATTGTTGGTGGATTTCCATGGGACATTATTTTGTTAATTAATATTGAATTTCCTATTTACAGGAAAACTCCCCAGCTTCCCTGCTAAATCAATTCTGCCCAACTTAATCGGATAAATCAGAACTTTTCATTTATCATATCTACCATTTGCTTTTTTGATGTTTCCCTCAATTACAAACACATTATAAAATAGGTGTTCCCAAGTTTGTTAAATTACACAGTTGATCACGCTACATTCTCTGCTGAAACCTTAAAAAATACACATTTTACCTGGAAAATGCTATGTACATGATTGCTGTTACTTGACAGAGCCCTTCTTTCCTCTTGCTGTGCTTCCTAAAGTAGGATAACAAAACCAAATTACTGTACACTGCATATCACAATAGAAATGAAAACACATAGAGGAAGGTGAAACTCGCCTTAAGATCCTCTATCCCTGCTCCAAGAAGTTCATTCTTCAAAAGACAATTGTACGCCATGCTCTCTACAAAGAACAACAATTGAAAGCAAACTGATTGCCAGCTTTTTAAAGCACAAGCGCAAGGTTCTTTCCACATCATAACTTGTGAGGAACTAATCTACAAATCAAGAATTTTTTTTTTGGACACAAGGAAAATTAAATTAAATAGCAGGTTTGTAATATCAATCTTAAAGGATATCAGCAAATTACCTTCAAAAATATGATTCTAATTTGGTGGAATTACTTATCTTTTCTACAGTAAACACAATTAACCCTTTCACTCCCAAGGGGTCTCCATTTGACAAGTAAAATCGTCTGGCATTAGACAGAGTAACATCTATTAAGTCACTCTTAGGAGTGAAAGGGTTAAGGAGAGTTTCTTAAGGTTTCCTATTATTTAGCAATAAGCAGTTCTGTGTAAATCACTTGACTCTCGATGATGACTTCCACTAAGGTTCTGGAAATGCCAGTCAATGTCATCAGTAACAGTTCTACATGTCTTCAGAACTACTTACACTAGATGATCAAACTCAACAAACAACTGAAACTCCTGGGTTCAAACTACAGTCTAACCCTGCTATTTCAAACTCGGTTAATTCGAAGTCTACGCTATTTCGAACGAAGATCAAATTCCCTTGGAGTTACCCTTATGTTTTCAGTCATTTACTATCAGCTATTTCGAACTCGGTTATTTCGAATTCCCCGCTATTTCAAACTCGTCGTTCTTTCCCTACACCTTAAATCAACCCCGTTATTTCGAATTAAATATTTTGTCAAAAACAGAGTACATAAGAGCACCGCTGGAAACATATTGCATTTTATTCGAGTTCGTGTTGCGTCGTAATATATGACTTAACGTGCAGTGTCCCTCTGAGAAAACACTGTGTTATTCAATTACAAAACAAAACTTAGGGAGCCAAGATTCCATGGCAAACAAGCCAGTTGTCATTCACGATCGACAAAAGTATTAGACAAAACCATAAACAACAGAACATTCAAAGATTTTTCAATGCAATGGCATCTGCTGATTTATCCAACATATAATTACTGTATTTTATTTAATCAGTGTCTTTCTTCATACTGTACTGTATTTTATTAAAAAAAATGATTCATTGTTACGAATTTTACGCTTCCCCGGTTGGGAGCAGGGTTGGCGAAGTGGTGAAAGCGCTCGCCTTCCACCAATGTGTCCCGGGTTCGATTCCCAGCCCCGGCGTCATATGTGGACTGAGTTTGTTGGTTCTCTACTCTGCTCCGAGAGGTTTTTCTCCGGGTACTCCGGTTTTCCCCTCTCCACAAAAACATTTGATTTGATTTGATTTGGTTTGTGCTTTTCAGTGTCCCCAATTAGTGCGTCAGTGCTAGATACAGTTGACACTCAAATAAAGTTCATTATTATTATTATTATTATTATTATTTCAAAACCCAGCTATTTCGAACTTTTTTTCCATTTCCCTTGGGACATCGAAATAGCAGGGTGCAACTGTATTTACACACATTCCGTGTTTTGTAAAAGTAATTTCCACATTATATTGCTACAGACCCTAAACCTTGAAAATGACACATAATACTCTAACTCCCAATGTACTCATTGCCGTTTCATTAGAATTGCAACAAACCCACTTTACACAGTTGCCTACCTTTTGTATCTGTACCAGCATCTCTAAAGAAGGAAACATTGAACAAGTTAATTTTAAAACAGTAAGCAACAACTTCGCTTTCACAGGGGGGTGACACCAATGTGATTTACTAATGTATACTGTGCATCAACCTGTATGTTTATATAATAATTACCATATTTATGTGTGCATAATATGCACTTTTTCCCCCAAAATTCACATTCAAAATTGAGATGTGTATTACACACGAATCCTTAGTATTGTTTTCCTGAAAATAAAGCTGCAAATCCACTGGGAGAAAGCATCTTTCGCACTTCAAACTTCTCTGCTTAATAACCTGGCAGTTTAACTTGACAGCAAGATCGTTTGTTTATTGAGTTGTTTTTAAAGAGTCCTGACCTTCTTTGCTGTTTTGCCTATCTTATAAAGCCACTTTTTCTCTATTCACACTAAAGAAGGTTTGCATGAAACCATCATGCTTGATTTTGTAAGCATTTTACAAAAACTATGGTTAAAATGACCGCATACACACGTATTGCTGAACCAGGTGAAACGCCCGTATGATTTATGTGCGATAATATGAAACTTATCACAGATCCATAGTAGCTGAAAGAAACTTACAATAAGTACAAGATAAGTTTTACAAGAAATTCATACCTAGAAATTAGGAAAATCTAGCTTTGAGACTCAAAAATTGGGGGTTGACTAATTTCTTTGTGTCTAGCATTCATTATCATAAATGAAGACAAAGAAATTACAAACCAACCTAGGTTTAATCAAATTTAACCTGAAATCAAATTTAACCCGTAACATGCATGTTGTGGTTCAATTTTATTTTCCTTTGTTTCCAACTCACTATCATACATTACCACAGCAGAAAAACAAAAGAAAATAAAATTTAAACCAAGGAAAAAAATGAACCACAACATATACACCCATGCTATAGTATAATTATAAGTGAAATACAAACATTAATTATCAAAATAGCAAATTATACAATTTGCAATTTACCTTGTAACAGCACTATTTCTTGTTGGTTCATTATTTTCCTAGAAAAATAAAAGCAATAATTAAAAGGAATACATCAAGAGCGAGTACAAATAATATATATTTGATTCAACTGTTGATAGCAAAACAGCAGATTGGAAAAGATGATTTCACAAACACTATATAAACAAACCTGCACTGCATTAAAACTGAGTTGCCATGCAGGACTTGTGCGACTTGGAATAAACCTAAAGAGAGTGACATCAAAGACCTATAAATGCTTTACTCATGATTAGAAGCATCAACAATTTTAATAAATGTCAGGTAACAAATCAATAATTACTATTTATTATTTTTTAATCAAGCATTAAAATTCAAAATATGCACAACACATGTGTCCCATTCCAGACTAAGTTAGGGATAAATCATAAAAATCATCAGACTACATTGCATTAACAGTGTAAGGATGAAATCTTCAACTAGTTTCCAACCACAGTGCAAATACCAGAGTATAAGACTTTTTCTTGCATATCACTCAAATTAGTATATTTGTTTATTGAATTCCATTTTCCAGGAGTAGATACCGGTATACTGTAGCTCTGGGAAAAACTAAAGCGTATTAATGATGTAAACTGACAGTGACCAATGTCAACAACAGTTCTTCCCAGAACTACTCTGTACTCTTAAAAGTGTTGATCTTGCTGCGTTACTTGGTTTTGTGCTTCTCAAACTTCCTCGCTGAAAACGTTGACAACTACAACCACAAGATCAACCTCCACAAATGAGTCCAATTACACTCAAATTAGTAAAACATTGTGAACTGCCTGTGACAGTTGGGTTAAAGTTTAGTTTTAAACTCACCTGTCTCCATACTTGTCTCTGTTTGGTGAATTCACTGGACTAAGAACAGGAGAACCGATATGCCTGATTCCACTCAAACAAGTCTGCAACAAACACAATTTCAGGGCTGATCAACAATAGCTGTAGTAACTTTATACCGAAATGTAAAATGTAAATGGCTCTGTTCATCCAGTTTGGGAGGTAAAGTAATCATCTTGTGGTTGTGTGTGACATGAATTTTAATAATTTGTTTTTCTTTTCAATCATATGCAATTGCAAGTGCATTGAGAATTTGAAATGCACAATAAATACCTTTCCTTATTATTATTATTATTAATTACTGGGCATATAAGAGGAGATATGAGGTGAGGTGGGGTCACGCAAATACTGAATAAAGAATAAATATTGAATAATGATAATAATAATAATGATAATAATAATAATGTTAATAAAAATAATGATAAAAATAATGATAAAAATAATGATAATAATAATAATGATAATAATAATGATAATAATAATAATGATAATAATAATAATGATAATAATAATAATAAACAAGGGGTCACTTGTTATTCAGGTGGCCTAGAGAAGGGGGCTTATAGAAATTTTGAAATCTTCCCCCCCTCCCCCCTCTACATAAATAATGCAGGTCCCAAAGGGAGCTGCCATGCATTTCTTGAAAGCTCCAAAAAATTTGCTGGTGGGGAAAAGTGATAAGTTGAACTAATACATTTAGGGGAATGATTTCCGCACAGGTCCCTACTTCATTATGCATGCTGTAGCCGTACAAGAAATGTTTGCACGCGCACTTCCCAAGACAATTCAACTACAGCATGCATAATGAGTAGGGGCCTGTGAGGAAATCTTACCCACTTAGGTAGTACAGTAATGCGAAGATACAGGAAAGATGTACTAGTGAGATGTTCCTAGTTACAATATTCAATATATACTGAACATGGAAACACGGTCAAAATCAGATTAAATGAGCCACAAATGTATAAAGAAACATGACTCAACCAGCACATATAACAAAGAAATACATGCGAAGAAATAGGTATTCGTTGAACTTACCGAATTAGAAAGAGGGCTCCTAACAGCAGGATGTCTAAGAAGTCTTCTCTCGTATTCTGGGTCCATTACTTTGATTATCAACTATATACAGCTTAAGACTAAACAGCTTGGTTTTTTAAACTTCGCCAGAACACTTCTCAGCTGAATATATTCAAACTTGAAAAATTCAAAAACTTCTTTTGAAGAGAAATTGTTTTATCCTTTTGCGATAAAATTCTCCATTGAAGACAAATGAAGCCGTTTATTTCAAGGCAGCTTGACCGCTGCGTATTTCAAACTTTAACTAAAGAGATGGTTGCAGCGAAGACGAAGACGAAGATCCTGAATTGATAATGCCTACAAATAAACTTTCGACTCTCGACTCCAAATGCAATGGAATCATCGAAGAACACAGTGCATGTATAACTTCAAGGAAAAGTTGTCCACGTTTTCAAAGAGGAAGTTTTAGAAGCACAAAACCAAGTAACGCAGCAATGTCATCGACGCTTTTACACCATCAGACAGCAGTCAAAAGTTCCAACCACCACTTGTCTCAAAACAACCGAAACTAGACAGTAAATTTTCACTGAGTTGTTAACGACTAGCCAAGGTTTTTACGAAAACCAAAGTTTTCCTATTCGTAGCTGGAATTTTCGCCACTCTACCATCCAAGGAACCACAGGCTTTCAAGCTGGGAGAAATAAAAGCTCATCAACAAAGGTGTCAGATGTTTAACGATGCACGTGCGCCTTTGAAAGGAGAAAAAAAGATTCAAATACAAACGGTTGAAATGTTTGCTAATGTTGCTTTGAAAGATGGCAGTTGTACAGCATGTCCCGGATGTATACAATAAACTTGAGAGGGTCTGGAGACGTAACTAATACCAGTCCCCTCTCTCTCTCTCTGACAGCAATCAAGGTAAAAATCTCATATGTATATTCCAACCACGAGTCCCCAACTACTTAACACACGTTAAATTATTCAATGCACCATTCAATTACGTCAACGTACGATTCATTTACGTGGTGGGTATATACATGAGATCTCTGCCTGTAAAGGGAAACAATTACATACATTGGGACTCGTAGTGGGTATATACATGAGATCTCTGCCGCAATCAAGATGGAAGGCGATTTTCCCCGGATGGAGATGGAGGGTGAGTGCTCTAAGTTTTTTTTTAGGCGTGTCTTGAAAAATTCGGTTTGTCACTTCCGCAGCGAATGAGATGTAACACTATCTCTAGGCGCTTTTGGTGATCATTAGGGCTTAAAATAGGCCGTTTCTCGTGCTCTCTTTAAGGGGCTTAAAAAAGGGTGTTTTTAAAGCTCATTCAGGGTCTTAAAAAGAGGATGTTTTCGTGGACACTTAAAGTTCTTTAAAATAGGCGGCTTTTGGTGGTCATTTTTAGGGGCTTTTCAGTAGTCTTGTTGTTGGAACTAAATTTAGGGGCATTAGGGGGGGTTTTGGTGATCATCTTGGGGGCACAAAAATAGGGACTGTTTGTGGTCATTTTACGAGCAAAAAAATAGGCGATTATTTGTAGTTATTTTGTGGGCTTAAAAAACCCTATTTTTATCCTCTAAAATGACAACCAAAATCGGCCAAATTTTATGCCCCTTTAAATGAGCTCCAAACTCCGCTCATTTTTAGCCCCTTAAAATGGTCTCTCAAAATCGGCCCATTTTTAACCACTCAAAATAGGGCCTCACAATAGGCCCATTTAAGCCCCGTAAAATGAGCCTAATTATCGGCAATATCGACCTCCCCTAGTGACGCATTTAGGGAGTCATTCATAAGGTTCAGCTTGGTGACGTCAGCTGCAGAAGAGACAGTAGTATCGTCGGCGTACAGATCCACTTGTGTAGAAAGGTGCAATGGCAAATCGTTTATGAACAGGAAGAATGGAAGCCCCAGAATGGACCCTTGAGGAACCCCAAAAACCATATGCCTTTCCAAAGAAATTTCGCCGTCCAAATGACCCACTTGTCTCCTATTAGACAGATTTGAATGGCACCAGTACAGCTGCTTGTCAACAATCCCATACACCTTTATCTTCTGTAGTAGTAGTGGTTAATGATCCACCATGAGGGCCTATTTTAAGGGGCTAAAAATAAGCCGATTTTAAGACTCATCATAAGGAGCTAAAAATGCGCTGATTTGGAGGCCATTTTGAGGGGCTAAAAATAAGCCGATTTTGAGAGCCTATTCTAGGGCGGGACTAAATTTTGACTCCGAAATTCAATTTTTGTTTTCTTAAAAATCTGACGATTTAGGCAGTTTAAGACAGTCATGAGAAGTGTTCTACGGTCCTAATTGAAGTGTTCTGGTGTACACGAAGTGTTTTTTGCAAGCTAGTTAAAAAATAGGGTTACTATGGCAACACAAAGTAGCATTTTTTCACTTTACTCCAAATTGAAATAAACATGGCAAATATTCCAACCACTTTCTGGCCATCATGATAACATTCGCATTTGAAACTTTGATGCCTTTTTTCTCAGAAAATTCCTTTTGCACATTCCAGAAAGGATGTCTTATGAACGTTTTAACTGATTGACTTAAACGTGTCGCAGTTTACTGCTTTGAAGGAGTAGTTAAGGATGAGTATAGGTTTTTCTGTAGCTTTGCTATGGCAAGAGATACAGAGAAAATTGTGATGGAAATTCAACAAAAAAATAATGCTTTACTTAAAATGAGCGCTGAAACCAAAGTCCTAAATATTTTCAGGAGCCCATGGACATGGCCTCCTGATATTTTAGAAAGCCTGGTGCTCATCCCTGCAATTTACGTCTCTGTTTTATGCTTAGGGACGAACCATTAGAAAAGTGATAAGGGGGGGGGGGTGGGGAATTTTCAGCTTGCACTAATTTTTGTTTTCGCTCACTGCTTGTGCAGGAATTTTTTTTTCAGGTGAACCCCTCTGCACGATTTTTTTTTTTACTACGTGTGAAAAAGTCACAATTGGACCTTTCTTCTGCATGAATTTTTTTTTACCTTCTTCTTTGCATGAATTTTTTTTCTTGGCATTTTCCCTTGCATGAATTTTTTTTTGTTTTTTTTTCCCCACCCCATCACTTTTCTAATGGTCCATCCCTTATAAACAATCCGAGTTAACTGCACTGCACGGCAAGCTTTCTTTTCTAGAGTGGAGTTATAATTAGGTCATGCACAGTATGAGGCAATTTTTTTTACTGATATCAGGTTTCAAATACACTTTGTGTACAAAAGATCATAATTTCTACAATGTTTGAGTGATGTATGGTTTGAATTAAAACGGAAGATGTATGAAGTCCTTGAAAAAAGTGGGTATTTTAAGGTTAAGCTCCGCCATAAGGGTATTTTTTTTGGCGCGCGCGTGGGGGGGGGGGGGGGGGTGTTAAGGGGTAAAAATGGCCCAATTTTTTAGGGCCCATTTTCAGGGAGTAGTTGTGAATATGGGGGAGCCAGCACAAATTAATAAAAATAAAAAAATATTACAAAAAATTGTGGAGCCAGCACAAATTAATAAAAATAAAAAATATTACAAAAAAATTGTGGAGCCAGCACAAAAAAATTTAATAAGCCTTTGCAAAGACCACCGAGCCTAGAGGCTACTGAGTCCAGAGATGTCAAGCCTTTGCAAAGACCGCCGAGCCTAGAGGCTACTGAGTCCAGAGATGTCAAGCCTTTGCAAAGACCGCCGAGCCTAGAGGCTACTGAGTCCAGAGATGTCAAGCCTTTGCAAAGACCGCCGAGCCTAGAGGCTACTGAGTCCAGTGATGTCAAGCCGACACAAAATTTATCAAGGAGAATGGTAAAAATGAAGCCAGCACAAAAAAAAATAATTTTTTAATTCCTATTTAAAAACAAAAGAAAATATTGTAAATGGAACAACAATTACGAGGATTAAAAGCCGAGCAATTAAAAAAATTAGTTTACTGGTATAACCCACCAAGAAAGTCATATTATAATACTAAAGCGAAACGCATCGAATTTTTGATTAATATTCCCGAAATAGTTAATAATGTTCAAGAAATCATTGATAATATTCGTGAAATTAGTGAATCATTAAATGCCAACCCACATAGGCCCGATCAGAATACTCCTCTGCCAATTCCACTTCCTCCTCCACCTCAAGCAAATTTATCAACCCCGCCGCCAAGCACATCCCAAGACTTATCTAATGTATTTATTCCAGAAGTTATGGGGGAGAAACAAACCCCCCCACCCACTTCAGAACTTAAAACTGCTATGTATAATTATTATTGTATTCATAAAAGGCAGAAATTAAGATGTAAAGAGTGTGGGGGAGCACAAATATGCGAACATAATAGAAATAAAGCTTATTGCAGAGATTGTGGGGGATCACAAATATGTGAGCATAAAAAACAAAGGAATCAATGTAGAGATTGCGGAGGATCGCAAATATGTATACATAAAAAACAGAAGGCGCGTTGTAAAGAATGCGGCGGCAAAGGAATATGTATTCATGGAAAACAAAGAAATTTTTGTAAGTTATGCGGAGGATCACAAATTTGTGAACACAATAGACAGAAGGCATTTTGTAAAGAATGTTATGAAAAACATTATGTTATATAATCACTCTTTTTTGGATTATATAACAAAAGACTAGAAGGGCCGGCCGCACCGAAATTTATCTAAATCTTAAACTAAAAGTTATGGGAGAACCCTTCAGATCAAGTTTTTTCCATTCATTGTCTAAGATAGTTAAATCAAAATGGTTAATCAAGTTATCATATTTTCTAACTGGAATTGTCGGATAATCTTGTGAAGGAATGTTTGCTAGTAAATTAGATGGGGTGAGTTTCACAAGTTCTCCATATTTGGTGTTATTCATATATGATGACTTATTATCCACTATACTACACATAAGTCTCAACGGCTCCTTAATCTGTATATTTATGGGGTATAATTTACCAGGATTTATAACTTCAGGCACTCCTAAACCAACCGCAAATCCTCTAGTAAGTTTTATTTTGAAGTTCTTATTGGAATAAAGATAGTCAACAGTGTCTGTCTCAATGATTGTTATCTTTTCCCTATCAGTATCATTAAGAAAGATCGATTGAATATCACGCAACGAATATGTACCAGGTTGTATTATTATTGGGAGCTGATTATTATCAGTTATTTTTTCTTGATCCTTGAAATTAATCAATCTTTTGGTTTGTATATTACAATCCAGGAGCTGTATCTCACGAAGATTTTTCAGCGGTGGATCTAAATAAATTCTAGTTTCTGAATCGTACATTGTAATACTGAACATTTTTGTTTTGATTACATTAAACTCATCTTTAAATTGATCATGGCTTGAATAATCAAAACATTAACGAAATAAAAACCAAGATAATAATCCCCCAGCAAATATTAAAACAATAAGATTATTTTGATGAGAAGATGTTTCTATATTACTAAATTCATCTGTTTTGTCCGATTTATCGTTATTGCCTAATTTAGGTTTCTTTGGTTGAGGATTGGTATTTAATAAAACTTTTGATGTTCCTAAACTATTAGGTATTCCAACATTTTTTGTTTCAATATTTATTGAATTATTTACCCCAAATTTCATATCTTCTGTTGCCATTTTCAGATTATTATTATACCCAACCATGCTCTCTGTATTTATAATCATATTACTCGGCATCAACCAAATACCAGGAGCGATAGCTAAATCAAGCCTTAATTTAGTTTCCTGAACAGATTTTTGATAATTTTGAACAGATTTAGAGGTATCATTTTCTATAACACTACTTTTAAATAGGTTTAAGAATTCTTGTTGTGTTTCTATTACTCCACCCCCATTACCATAAATTGGGTTTCTAGTATTAACTTGTGCTCCTAATATACAGTAAACAAAAGCTTCAGCGGATCGATTTAATCTGCCAAGCCCCGCTTTGGTTAACCCATTTCCACTCGCCGGAATAAACCATGCATATCGTAAATCGCCAAAGGCATCATTTCGGATAAAAGATATTAATTTAACGTGATTATAGTCCGCATTCTTTTTAAAAAATTTTTGTAAACCTTGAGCCATTGTTTTTTCTTTTTCAGTGAGTTCATCAGAAAATTTATTATCCCCACCAGGATATTGAATTGCTTTGGGATTATTTTCATCATATTTATAAAAAATATCCCCCAAACCATTGTTTGTACCAATTTTAAACCTAAAATCGCTTGTATTACTAATTCCAAATTCGCGACACAATTTTTGATATGCTACTTTATTATATGGGTTATTATTTATTACAAAAGTTTGATCCTCGGGTAAATGTGCACCCAATTCATATAATATTCTCCTTATTGTAAAATATACATGAAACTTTATAAAACTACTCACTACTTTGGGATAATTTAAACTTTCAAACAGGCTTATACCACACCCAGAAGTTGCACACCATACAGCAAAATTAAGTTGTTGCGGCCAATAATTAATATCTGGCGTGTTCAACCATTTTTTGCTTTGCTTTGCAGATTTGAAAGTTACAATTTGATTAGTAAAAATGTTACGCATATTTGCCGTGAAATTATTTTTGTCTGAAACATATATATCCAGCTCGGTTAGCATTTTTGTTACATCAGTTGTAAAATCATCAAAACTAACCGCAGGTATTGGATAAGATTGTTTTGTAGTTGATAAACTTTTTGGAAATGAACTTACCTTAACTTTATTTTCTAATCCTAAATCTTTCCATAATAATGTTTTCAAATCATTAGAAAGATTTTCAGTCCATGTTTTTCCAAAAGGATCATCATCGGACATAATTGTTGTTCCATTAACTTTCCATTTAATATATCCGCCAAATGGGTCATTCACAAATGTAAATTTTTCAAGGCTTGCCCTAGGGTATCGAGTTTTGAAATCATCCAATAACATCTTATTCTTTGTGTTTCAAATAATGTGATCTTTAGATCTTTTAAGAATAAGATGTAAATTCAATTAATGCCCGCAAAACAATTAAAACCAACATCAGTTTTCTCATATGAAATTTTTAATGACCTTTCCCTCCTGTAAGTTCTTTTAATAGATCTTCGCAAACTTCCTTCCTTATCGTACTCATGTCCAAGTTTTTTTCTGTATCTTTTCTAAATTTTTGACGAACTTCTATTTTTAGTTTTTGAAACTTTTCCAACTCCGCCAAAATTATGGAAAATTCTTGATCGGATATAACATTATCTTTCAGAGCTTTTGAAACCAAATCGTTAATGGTGTTTAATTTTGATTTTGCAATTGCAGCGGTTTGTTCATGTTTACTAACTTTATTTGAAAGTCTTTTTGATGCATAACCGAATCCAACCGATAATCCGCCAAAAACCCCGCCAACAACGCCCAAAGGCACACCAACAATAACGCCAAAACCAGTAAGAGAAGTTCCGAGACCGCTCGCAGATAGAATAACTGAAATCACCCCACCACACACACTTATTTTTGAAAATATTCCTCTCGCCCTATTATATTTTTTCCTTACTTCTTCGTAATGTTTAATTTCTTTCTCTAGATTTTGTAATACCTCGCTTGATTTTTGTAGTCTGAAATTAACCGGATCAAAATTATTAAGGTTCCTCCCTTCGGTAGGTAATTGAGGATAAATTTTATTGTAGTCATCCATATTGTATTTTACTGATCACCGTGATATCTTTAAATTTGTTACTTTCTCTTCTTTTTTATACTTTCCACAAAATATAGAACTACTGCCATTATCAATAACCAAGCATTTTCACCTAAAAATCCAATAACCTGTCCAGCTGTTTTGAAAAGAAAGCTAACTATTGCGCCAACCATTCCGGGTAATATTTCACCCAGTTTTTTTCCAAGGGTTTTCAAACCATTACCAACTCTCTTACCCAATGTTGTTAGACCTTTAGAAAGATTAGAAACTATAACCCCAATGATGGCGCCTACCGCACTTAGAACAGCAAAAACTGTAAAACCATACTTTTTGAATATATACTTTAATCTCTCCCTAAGTGGTAAATTTTTAAGTATTTCATCTTTTTTACCATCAATATCTGATAATTGTTCTACTTTTGAAATTGTAATCTTTCTAATTCGTTCATTTAATTTATCAACCTCAGATTTTAATCGTTCATTGCTCCGTTCTAACTTTGATAAATTGGATTTACCCTTCTTATATTTGTCTATTTCTTCTTTGTATAATTTTACCTCATCCAAAAGTTCTTCTGCTTGTATTTTTAATTCTATATTTTGTTTAACGGTTTGATCGAAAAGGCTTTTATTTTGAGCTTTTTGTACCTGCTGTCTCTCAATGAATTCCCTAAGTTCTTTTTCTCTTTCCGCATATCGTTCAATCTCCAGAGGATATACTTCTGCTGTTGCTTTCAATCCTTTCAATGCATTATCTAATTCATTATTTGCTTCAATAGATTTCCTCAATTCTAACTGGGTATTATTATATTTTTCCAACATTGTTTCATAATCAGCGCCCAGTTCTTTTCTAAATGTTTTTGGTAAATTTTCCGTATTACGAATCCCATTTTCATCAACTAATGTATGCCACACATTATTATCTGCGATACTTAATTTTCCTTCTATACTTCCATTTTCTCCAAATCGAACATTAAATGAGCCACCATTTGGCTCGTAATTTGGGTAATACCGTTTGAGTTCTTGCCTCGCTTCTCTCATTCTATCATGTTCTTCATCTCTTAAATCATCACCTATATTCCTTCTTTCAGATGGTAGATCCCACCCCGTCCTTCTATTTTCTTCACCATAATCAGGATATTCCGGCTGGTTTGTGGATGTAATCGTGCCCATTTCAAATGTTTCATCATCTTGATTTTCATTATTTGCGTCATTTAAATCAGTTGGATCCAAATCTTCTTCCGCCATGATTTTTTTTTACTCATCAGTAAGAAATCTTTAAACAAGCAAAGCAAAATAACTATAATAATTTACTTACCGCGTAACCCAAACCTAACATTCCTGCCCCAACATATGCCATTTCTCCTGTCTTTTGACTATCGCTCGGTTTGTAATAATCAGAGAATTTTGGTTCAGTCATTTGCCCATACAATTCAAAAGCCTGATTTGTAGTCGAAATATTTTTTGATGCTTGATATTTTTCATCTTTTCTTTTCAGTTTCCAATCAAGCATTTTTTGTCTTTTTTCCTGATATTCTGCGTAATCTCTTTGGTATTTTTCCATTGCTTTGTCATGTCGTATTTTTTCTGTATCCTCATTGCGTCCAGATAAATATTTTGCAAGAATATTTCCACCAGTAAATGCCGTTGCATTCAATATAGCTCCACCAATCATCATTGCTATTGTCGCCATAATTTTATTTTGGTAAAATCTTTTGATCCTCTAAATATGTTTTAAGATACATGCTTCCGGATAATACAGCTACCCATTTTGCATAATTTGTAATACTTGAGGATGGATCACTCAAAAATGATTCTTTCATAACTTTTTTAGCTACATAACCAACTCCACCCCCTAATCCGATAAGTACTGCCGAATCAGTTACAGTTTTCACAAGTTTGTTTTCAGTTGCCATAATTTTTTACTACATCAGTAAGAAACCTTTAGATATCTTTATGTAGTAAAAAATAATTACATCATTCCAATTTTTGGTCTATCTGTGGGTTGCGGTAATTGTGGTACTTGCGCTAAATCAGGTATCCTATTTTTATATTCAGTGTATCCATCTCTAGCTTTTTCCCGATATCTCATAAAAAGATCAAATGCTGTAAACCCTAATCCAATAACGGATAAAACAGTAGTAAAAGATAACTCTGGAAGCCATGATTTCGCTTCATTGTTTGACTTTTCTTGATTATACTCTCTTTCTGTATTTTCATTTTGCACCGCTTGTTCCCTTTCACGTTTCATCTCCCTATCTAATGCTTCTTTTGCTTTTTTATTATATTCTGCTAATTTCTTTCCAGCCGCAACCTTTTTAGGATCTTTTTCCCTTTTTTTAATATCTTTCGCCCATAGGGTTTCAGGTTTGGGATCAGCTGTAATTTGCTCCGCATCTCCTCCACTTTGTTCAGTTTGTTCAGACATTGTTATTTAGATGCTGAAGATAAGTTTTTAGATCTGTTTAATATACGGTATCAACACCTTCAGTAGATTGCTTAGTTTCCTGTTCAGTTGTGTTAGAATTTACTGTTTCTTCTCTTAGAAATTGTTGATTTTTGTTGAATTTTATGTGTTTAGCTACTTGAAATAATCCGCTAGCAAGTGCTGCCAGTCTTCCTGATTTCAATGCCAAGAGCCCAACAATGTTTGTTAGTTCGCGATTTACCAAATCATCATTCTTCAAATCCTTACAAAGCGCATCAATATCATCAACCGGAACTAAATATGAAATAATTTTAGAAATTAATTGAAGGGATGAATCCACCACTCCCCCACTAATTTTCTTACCCATTACCGATTGATAACGATTAAAATATTTTTCTACATCTTTTTCCGATAATTTTTTTACATCACCCAGACTCATATCAACCCCTAAATATTCCTTTGTTGCCCCAAGCACTGCGAGAATGGATAGTGATTCTTGTTTAACTTCAAGATCCTCACTTTGATTGACATCAGTTTTTTCTTCAATATATTCTTCTAAGCTTGTCATCTTTGTTAAATCACCTCGGGAATCTCTAAATAGCAATTAAATGGGTAACGCAAACTCAAACACAACCTAGAATATTTTTCTGTTTTCAGGAGTTGTACAAACTTTTTACCTAATTCATAATCCAAATCACCTCCGTAATCTTCGAAAAACATTTTCATACCTTTCTGCGACGGATTATGAAAAGTAACAACGCAAGCTATATTTTCGCGGAATGGTTTTGCTATTGAAGTTAATTGCTGGGTTAGAACCCACATTGATAATCCGTGATGCCTTCCTGAGAATGCTAAATCTATAAATTTATTAGATCTTTTCTTCAGATCGGTGGATACCGCGCAATCATCTAAAATTATTAATGTATTTGTTCCAGAAAAAAAAGTTTGACAATCAGTTAACAATTCATTAATCTCATCAATGTTACTAGCATCTGGTGATAATACATAGAAATGTTTATCCTTATTAGCAAAGTTATGATAGGTTTTATTTTTAGCATAAGTCGGGCAAATTAGAACAATGTATTCAAAAACTTTTCGGAAAGGACCTCGGAGCTGTTCAATTAAGTACTTTGTTTTTCCACAATTTGTTGGTCCTGTTATAATACAATGGAATGGTATTTTATCCCGTAAATCTTCCATGCTTTTTTTGTATCATAACATTATTTTTTTAGATTCTCAGTACTTAATTGATCTCAAACTTGAATTCATTATTTCCATCATTGCATCAGCTACAACAAACATATGACAAGTTATTGTTCCTGAACCGCTTTGTTTCCTTTTAATTTCTATTTTTACGCCATCATGCGTATTATTTAGAGCAAGTCCACCACCATGAATGCGATTATCTGGATGAGATCTAGTATCAACCCAAAGAGCAAACTTATCCGCGTAAAATTCTTTTTCTTTCAATGAAATTTGTAAACCATCATCCCTATGAAAGCGTTTTTTCACGGATTCCCAAAGATCAGACGGAATCATTCCCCTAGAGTATATTCTATTTGGTACGCCATCAACATCAATTTCAACGGAAGATATACCAGGATTATAAAAATTTTCAGAATCCCTTGATCCTGCAGCTTGAGGCAATAAAAACAAAAACAATATTCCTGTCATTGATCTTCTCGGTAAATTAATATGCTGATTAATAACACCATCTCCACCAATAGAAAATGTAAAAGTTTTGTGTAAGGTAATATTTTCATAAAAGAATCCTTTACCAACTTGATAAGCTGCTTGAGCCTCACGAGCTAAGTATTCGCTTGAAATTGAAGAATATTCTAACTCCAAGTTTTTGATTGAATATGATGGTGCTTTAGTTGTGTCAGAAAAAATAAGAATATTATTGATTGGTGCAAGAGTAAGCTCAAATATTAAATGGTTTTCCAAAGCTTTCGGGTAAAAAACACCATGATCGTTTAAAATAGGGTGATTTATTGGTATTCTATACTTTGAACCGTGAACTTTAGCTAGAGCAATTTCTTTTGCGTCTATTCCAGTTTTTGCATCTCCAGATTTTGTTCTATGTCTTCTAATATCTATAGAAGAAATGCCTTGTTTTAATCTATCTTCTCGCTCTTCTTTGGTTAAAAATAAATCGGAATATGTTTGAACTAAATCATATCTTTGGGTATCTTGCAATGTTTCTCCTCCAAAAAGAACTTTTAGTCTGGTTACAAGATTACGACCCACATTATTAACGACTGTATTATTAGCATGTCCCTCAACATCTAAATCAAATAGAAGAGATACACTTCCGGGCACAATCACCAAATTCTCGGCGAGTTTTGGAATATTTATGTATAATGTTTCTCCTGGACTGGCTGAGGATGGATTTAGAGTAATTCGATTTAATGTTGATTCTGCTTTCAAGCCAAAGGGTTCTTTTGGAATTCTGTTTGGATTAATTTTTTCAGACGTCATTGTAATTTATAAGATACTTTGGTTAACCTTTAAACCTGTGTTGTTCTATTTTCTAACTTGCCAATATGTTTTAATAAACCTTCTCTTGCGTCGGGAATTAAAATCATAATATTAAAAATTTTCTCGCCATCTTCCATATATAGAATTTTTTTTCTAATAATTTTTTTCATAAGATTAATTTGGTATTCGCTAAATTTTGTTTTTTCTTCCTCTTCCACCATTTAAATTTATAAGATACTTTTGATAATCTTAAATGAGTTCTACTTTATCAAAAATATATTATTCACCCGAGGGATATTGGAAAGGATATTCTGCAATTCCTAAATTGGCAGAGAAGGCTAAAGTAAGTGAAAATGAGGCAAAACAATGGTTACAGAAACAGGCAATATGGCAAATCTATCTACCCCCGCCTAAATATATACCTAGACCGCACTGGACTGTAGATAAACCCAATCAGATTCACCAAGCGGATTTATTATTTTTGCCGCATGATAGAGTTGGAAGAAAAACATATAAATATGCGTTAGTTGCGGTTGATATCGCCTCGAGATATAAAGATGCTGAGCCATTAACCTCAAAAGAAAGTCGAGAGATATCAGAAGCTTTTAAGAAAATATATTCTAGAAGATTGAAATACCCAAAAACATTAATGGTTGATCCTGGGAAAGAATTTATGGGCGAAGTTAGTAAACTCATGAATTACCATAATGTGAGTATACAAAGAAGTGAGGCAGGTAATCATAGAGCACAAGCATTTGTGGAAAACGCAAACAGAATATTGGGGGAAAGATTATTTAGCCATCAATATGCGCAAGAAATGATTAGTAATACCCGATCTAGAGTATGGGTGAAAAGATTACCTGCTATTCTAAAAACTTTGAATAATACACCAACTAGAATAACTGGTAAAGAACCTGATAAGGCTATAAAAATGAAAGAGGTTGATATTGGTCCTAGAAATTATCACCGAGTTGTTGGTCTTGATGAGGTAAGATTGTCTCCTTATGTAAAAGTTAGATATCTATTATCTCCTGGCGAACTTGAAGGCGGTGAAAAAAGACGAGCCACTGATCCTATTTGGAGTATCAAAGTTTATAATATTACGCGTAGCGTCGTTTCACCTAATCAACCAGTTTTGTATTATTTAGTAGATGGGCCAAGACGTGGGTTTGTAAGGGAAGAATTACAGGTTATACCCTATGATACAGAACTTCCTCCTGATTCTGTTTTAGTACGATAATGGCCAATAGCTAAAGTATGTATTCCATCTTCACAAATTATTCTCTTATCATCATCAGCAGATAATGCGATTTTATTAACAGTTTCAGAATAAACATTGTGTAATCGACTTCTAATTATATTCATCTCTCTCATTTGCGGTTTTCTGGTTTTTAGGCAAACATTATAATCATTATGAGTTATTGTATTTTTTACAACTGATTGCTTAATTCCTTTATCCTTATTTATCTCTTTATTTTTATCTGTTAATATTGAGTATAACTTAGACCTTAGTCCCGTAAATTCTTTTATCGGAATTCCGCCCATTTCATCTTTGAACATTCCTATTACTTTTTTGTTTACAATCTCAATTCTTGAAGGATGATCATTAGGATAATTACTAGTGTCAAACTTTTCTCTAACATCAGGACTTATATCTTTGTAAAAATCTAGAGTTTCTATTTCATATACAAGCGAATCAGTATCTGTCATAAGTAATTTAACCTTATCTCCATATTTCTTTTTAATATAATTATAATGAAAATCGTACATTACTTTTTTACTTAAATCTAGAATACACATGCCCAAGTAAACGGGCTTATTAAATTTTATCTTTTTTCTTTTCATATGAATAGCTGCTAGATTTTTAGAAAAGATAGTACGATGTTGATAATTAGTTTGTTTTATTAGTTTTCTAGCTTCTTTTTTATTTGTAACTAATCTAATGTCAACTCTATTTCTAATATTTTCCATTGTTTTACCAAACACGGCGTTATTCATTAACTTGAAAAAGTCCTTTTCAAAATCATTCTTTGCTTGAGATCTTAATTCAGTATTCTTATCAATGTAGGGCTTTAACCATGCAGACTCTTTGAATTTAATTCCGCTATGAATCTTTGTTATTTTTAATCCTAAACTTTCATATTCTTTCAAAGTTTCACGATGAACAACATACTTTTCCTTGTTGTTTAAGTTTGGGATTAATTTATCAACCCTATTAACATTAATTCTCTCTGGTGCAAGAGGATAATCATTATGTAAATCATGAAGATTTTCTGGATATTCTAGATCAACCTCAACTATGCATGGGATATCTCTCCAGTTTTCATATTCTTCCTCACGCATCCATTCAAAGCCGTGAGTAGGTAGTGGTTTACTCATTCCCCCACCATATAAGTTGTTTGCATCTTGATATGTGATATATATTGTCGGCTGATTTGGATCATATTCTTCTAAATATGGATTATTGGCTTTAGCAAATCTTTTTGATATTTGTGATACGCCCCCTCTAACACCTTTCTCAAACATAAGTAACATATTAATATCAGTTAGTAACTCCAATTTCACTTTAGTAAACTTTAATGCGGCATCCCAAGCAAAACCGGGTAATGTATAATAGTGGGCGGGATCTAAACCATAATTCTTCATACAAGTATCCCTAAAATTCTCAAATACATCCATTAAAAATAGTGTGTCAGACAAAAGATATAGATCATGGTATTCCCTCATTGTTTTTATATTAAAAGTTTTCCATACCTTTTTCGCATGTTCATAATCATCTTTTGATATTTGTTTGCCGTTTAGTTTTGAGTAAAATACTTCTATTGGCGGAAGTTGGGTTTCGTTTAATTTATCAAGGCTGTCAAAATAGTCATATGGAAATACTCCTTTCCTCAACATTAAATACATCTTATCCCCAAATACTTTTTTCGTTTCTTCTAATTTATCATCTCTTGGAGAAAGACATCTACTTTCAACTAACAAACAATTCTTACATTTTTCACACCTGCCAATACCTTTATACTGAATGATTTTTCCATCTTTTATATATCTCTTAATACAATCTCCTGGTTTACACGCTTCACATTTTCCACATTTTGTAAGATTGTCGACTAATTTATCAATACTTGTTGACATAAATTTAAATGAATCAATGAATCTAATATCCAGCTTATCTTCTTTTTCCTCTCCTTTTTTATTAATATATTTACCAAGCACAATTTGTTTTGTGAAAGAAATATATTTTTCCTCATTATTAGGTATGCAGTCTACTTTACCTTTTGTTATACCAATATTCTTAATAAAAAGATGTGAGTCATATCCTGATAGATTGTGAAAAATGATTGGTATGAATTTTTTATTCTTATAATTTAAATTACAATCACTGTGAGCGGCTCCTCTATACTTTCCTGTATAATGGCAGTGATCTTTTACCTTATCTTTTTCTAATAATTCTTCTTCGCATATATGGCAAATGGTGGCTTTTTTATGTTCATATTTTTCTCTTTGCGTCATCCAATTCATTTTCTTGTTTGGCTTAATTTTTTCACAAATTTCTCTAATATCCTTTTCCAATTCGATCATGAATATTTTTCCCACATCTTCGTCTGGAGATTTAGCGGTATATCGCCTAATAACAGGTTCATAATTTTCATCGAAAAACTTTATTATATAACAGAAACCGGTCGGTTTATGATTTGCATATTTATTTGTAAAACTTTTACTTTTGTCTGGTGAGCAAGTATCTATTGATTCTCCACAACACTCAAAGTCGCCATATACAACAAATGGTACTTTCATTTTTTTGTAAAAATTAATAAATTTAAGATATATGGGTTTTCCTTCTTTATCCCTCGGCATTTCACTCCTAACAGCTTCATTTTCTTTACAATATTCTAAATGCTTTTGCATTGTTTCCTCTTTATGTGAATGATAAAGACATCTGGAGCAGAGGTAAATCTTTTCTTTATGTTTAGTAGCTAGTGAAACTACCAACTTGCAAATATTCTTTATCCAGCAATAGTGATTTGTTTCGCCGTTTGATATTAGAAGTAAGTTTATTAAAATCCCTTTTTCTTTATCACTTATTCTTAGAGGGTATAGCTCATTATTATCATTATCATATCCATAGACATTAATCCTATAATATAGGTTTTGTTTCTCAAACTTATCAATATCTACCCATTTAGCGGGAAATTCTATTCCTTTCCAATTAAAAATTTTAGAGTTTTCTATTAATTCTCTATTTACTCTTTGTGGATTTTTCTCTCTTTGAAACACCGCTTCAGTTACAGACCACTTAAAACATTCATTATCATTCTCATTCCTGAGGTTTATAATCGCTCCTTTGTTTGCTAATTTTTCTGGTAGTGGAATATAACTACTTCCTGAAATTGGCTCAAATGGATCAATTTTTATGTCGAAGTATTTCACGCCATTAAATATCCAACCACTTCCATTATTTATAAAAGTTTCAAAAAGTTCAAGTAAATAGTTTGTCATCGTGTCAAATAAGCTGGATAAATCCGTTGATTCTGTTACAACCTCTGGTTTTTTGCTATGAAAAAATGGTACTGCATCGGCAATTATTTTACTAAATATGCTGTCATTTCCAAAATCAATCTTTACAAATTTACAGACAAAAGTAAATTTCATCTTTATCGGTTTCTTTTGCTTATTAATTAAGTCAATAACTTTCTGTTTTATTTCTCTAATAAATGTTAATTCATCTAATCCTAATTCTACGATACTTTCTGGGGGTAAATATGCAAGTTCTTTAAAAAATAATCTATCAGTTTTATATGGTTTTCCATTTATTCTATATGTTTTCAGATAACCATCGAGCGCTGTTTCTTGTTCTACTGGTGTAAAATCTTCAACATGTTCTTGATTAGCCACCACATCTTTTGCCGCGGATTTTGTTGTTTTAGGAGTAGATTTTGTTTCATTTTTCCTTTTTCTTGGCGTTGGAATTGGTTTTATGATTTTTTTATTTGCTAGATTTTTTAAAGATTCATAAAACTTTTTTCTATCTTCCACTTTATAATTTTTAATTATATTCTTTTGGTTTTTATTAGTTGTAATTGTAACCTCTTCATAAAAATTTTTTCTATCTTCCACTTTATAGTTTTTGAATATTTTTTTAGCGGGGGGTTTTTTAGAGTGGTTGATATCCTTAACCGCTTCAAAAAACTTTATTTTTTCCGCCACTTTTGATTTTTTGGCGGGAATATTTTTTCTGGGGGTTGATATAAGTATTTCCTTCTTTTTAGGAATATCTTTATTTTCATTTTTGATTAAAGTTTGCGCACGAATGGGCGGTGGTGTGCTCGGTCTAAATCGATCTGGAGAACCGGGTGGCGTTTCTGGAATAAATACATTAGATAAGTCTTGGGATGTGCTTGGCGGCGGGGTTGATAAATTTGCTTGAGGTGGAGGAGGAAGTGGAATTGGCAGAGGAGTATTCTGATCGGGCCTATGTGGGTTGGCATTTAATGATTCACTAATTTCACGAATATTATCAATGATTTCTTGAACATTATTAACTATTTCGGGAATATTAATCAAAAATTCGATGCGTTTCGCTTTAGTATTATAATATGACTTTCTTGGTGGGTTATACCAGTAAACTAATTTTTTTAATTGCTCGGCTTTTAATCCTCGTAATTGTTGTTCCATTTACAATATTTTCTTTTGTTTTTAAATAGGAATTAAAAAATTATTTTTTTTTGTGCTGGCTTCATTTTTACCATTCTCCTTGATAAATTTTGTGTCGGCTTGACATCACTGGACTCAGTAGCCTCTAGGCTCGGCGGTCTTTGCAAAGGCTTGACATCTCTGGACTCAGTAGCCTCTAGGCTCGGCGGTCTTTGCAAAGGCTTGACATCTCTGGACTCAGTAGCCTCTAGGCTCGGCGGTCTTTGCAAAGGCTTGACATCTCTGGACTCAGTAGCCTCTAGGCTCGGTGGTCTTTGCAAAGGCTTATTAAATTTTTTTGTGCTGGCTCCACAATTTTTTTGTAATATTTTTTATTTTTATTAATTTGTGCTGGCTCCACAATTTTTTGTAATATTTTTTTATTTTTATTAATTTGTGCTGGCTCCCCCATATTCACAACTACTCAGGGGCCAGAAATGGATTAATGGCAAGGGCCTTTTCTGAGCGGCTGAAAATGGCCCATTTTAAGGAGCCCTTCTAGGGGGCTAAAATTTACTAATTTTGAGAGTCCTTCTAGGAGGCTGAAAATGGACCGATTTTGAGGACCTGTTTTGAGGGGCTAAAATGGGCGGATTTGGAGGCCCACTTTAGGTGGCTAATAATGGTTGATTTTAAGGGCGTTTTTTGAAAGGCTTAAAATGCCTCATTTTGAGAGACTATTTTTAGGAGCAGAAAACTGGGCAATCTTGAGTGGTGAACAATGGCCCATTTTGAGGGCCCATTTTCTGGGGCCAAAACTCGGCCAATTTTGAGGGGCCTTTTAGGGGGCTAAAAATGGGCCAATTTTTAGGGGCTAGAAATTGGCCGATTGTGAGGCCCTATTTTGCCAGGCTAAAATTGGCCCTATTTTATGAGGCTTATATTAGGGCATGAAAAATTGGATGATTTTGCTAAAAATGAGTCGGCCTATTTGAGGGACTAAAAATGGGGTATATCGAAGACCTCGGTATAAGACTAGTTTTTCGGTAATAGTAAAATATACAGGGCAAGTGGCGATACAATAAATGAAAACATTTTTGGGAGGACATGCTAATGTCCACCCTATGTAAGCCAAGACGAGGGAGGATGTTTGGATCACGGGTGGACGTCGAATCGTGATCAACTTTCTGTTTAGCAGGGGTGGGGTAGGGCAAATGTTAAAAATATCGATATCCGTAAGAAAACGTTTTACGATATTCAACGTGTAACATGGCATCATGACAGTAGACAATTACAGAATGTATGTAGCTATGAAACGCTAATTTGTGAATGGGGAAAAAGATAATTCTCCGTTGACAGATTGCCCATCCGTCCCATGTTTAAAAACCCTGATAATTAGCTTGGTCACCCCCGAACAATCTGTGGCGTAATTTGTTTTCGATGTACGATTTTCTTCTTCGCCAGCGAAGAATCGTTTCTCTCCAGGTTTTGGATGTTCGATTTTCTTATCCTGTCTTTTGCGATACAGAACACAAGGTGAGTAATTGTCCTTTAAGAACATAATTATATCGTGGTTCTGTTGTTTTACATAGAAATACACTGCACGAGAGCGACTCTAAGGTCAGGAGAACCTGTCTCCGATTAACGAGCCCGTGTCTCCTACAGAACCTTGAAGCAACCTTGAGAATACTTTGAATAAAACTGAGAATATCTTGAGAAAAACTGAGCAAAACTGAGAATATCTTGAGCAAAACTGAGAATATCTTAAGTAAAACTGAGAATACCTTGAGTAAAACAGTGCTGTCTATAAGCAAACCTGAGCGTTTGTGAGAACTTTCAGATAACAGTTTACAGTAAATGGGGAACAGTCATGTTACAACAATACAGGCAAATCGTGGGCATCCACTCTGTTTATTTAGCAGTTAAGGAATTTCAAGGATGCTTCAAAGGAAAATTCTGGTGTTCTCTCTTACTTTTGTTTTACTTAGAAGCGATTTATTTGCCAGTATTGAAAAGTTTAGTTCGCAGTTGTGAAATTTCGAAAGTGAATCGTTTGTGGCTCACACAGATTTATTTGTATCGCTTCTATCCCTTGCGAAATGGAATTGAGAATTCCTAGGAATTCCTAGGAATTTCCTAAGAATTCCTAAGAATTTATTCTTATGAATTCTTAGGAATTCTTAAGAATTCCTAGGAATCAAGGTGTGAAATTTCACGGTAATTGGAACATGGAATTCCTAGGAATTCCTAGGAATTTCAAACTTTGCTCATCCATCAGTTGGCTTTGAAAATATTCCTAGGAATTCTTAGGAATTCCTAGGAATTGAAAGAATATAAACAGAATGATTACTTCTTAGGAATTCCTAGGAATAGCTTGGAATAGCTAGGTCAATAGGGATATAACAAATCGACCTGCTGACGGAATTAAGGGATAATTCCAATCAAAAACTGATTTGCATTTAAACCCTTATTCCTAGGAATTCCAAACTTTGCTCACCCATCAGTTGGCTTGGAAAATATTCCTAGGAATTCTTAGGAATTCCTAGGAATTGAAAGAATATAAACAGAATGATTACTTCTTAGGAATTCCTAGGAATTTCCTAGGAATTCCTAGGAATAGCTTGGAATAGCTAGGTCAATAGGGATATAACAAATTGACCTGCTGACGGAATTAAGGGATATTCCAATCAAAAACTGATTTGCATTTAAACCCTTATGTAAATATGTATATATACATATGAATAAACTTTCTTGACAAATAAATAGTTATTTTGTTGTAAATAAATTGACCAATTTTCCCTATAATGATAAGTATATTATTTTTAATTGAATGTATCATAAATTATAATCTTGACATTAAATAAGCAACAATCAATTCAAAATAAAACAAATAACTGCAAATACATGCACTTAAATACATGTACTAAATTTTTAAGTGCAATGAGAAAATTTCTGCAACAATCATTATTTTCTAGAAGTTGTCAATTGTTTTTACAATCACAAAATAATTCATGACATTAAAATCTTCTAGGTAATAATCTGACCAGAAATTAAAGGTCAATACCATTAATCAAATTTTCAGAAATAGCCACTTTAATTTTTTTAACTTGTTGTGACATTATAATATCTTCCTGAGCTAAAAACAAAGGAAAATCAATTTTGGTTTAAATAAACTTATGTTTTATCGCAATCGGAAATTGAGGGTTCGATCGGTATTCTACGGAGCAACTTCAGAATACCCGTCCACTTCGTTTATATGTGTCGGGGGCTTTTGAAGAACGAGGTATATCACAATGGACTCTTTTGTTATTCATCAGTATATAAATAAGTGGACGGGTATTCGGTAAGATTTCCGTACAGGTCCCTACTTCATTATGCATGCTGTAGTTGAATTGTCTTGGGAAGTGCGCGTGCAAACATTTCTGAGAACGAAACCGTACGGCTTGCCAGCATGCACAATAAAGTAGGGACCTGTGCGGAAATCTTACCGGGTATTCTGAAGTAAGATCAGTTCTTATATCGACAGCAAAATAAATATCCATTTTATCAAAAATATGCGGTAAGTAGACGAATGAATGCAGTTTTACTTACGAAATACTTTCAGCACGACGGCTTTGTCGATGGCTTTGTCGCATGTTGTCGGTCTTGGAAGTGACGCTAACAGTCGCTCCTTCCTCGGTGTTTTTTCTTGTTTACCTGATTGTCCTTAAGGACCGAGATACTATTCTCTCCAACCCATTGAACAACAAGAAAAACCATTGTGAGAGATGTAAATAGAACGAGAACAAGACAAAAGTCACGGCAGAATGAATCGGGAATCGATGAATGGATTCAAAAATGGCGGTAGAGAAGGGTTAGAGAGCTGTGACTCAGTCGATTGGCTATCCTCGATCACATGATAAGAACTGGGGCGAACAAGACAAAGGTTCTTTGTGTATTGTTTGATCGTCACGTGCGTCACGATATGAATTTTGCGACGTGATTTGACTTGATTTCGCTCGATCAATTGTCTTGGTGATATTGCAGGTGACCCCGAAGAGAATGAAAGTTTATTATTTGAGGAAATGGTACAGGAAAACAAAAAGCTGTACAAATGCTCCATCTGCCTCAGTTTGTTGTCTCGAATTGGCAATGAATTGAATCTGACTTGCAGTTAGTTCACGGCAAAGGTAAGCTTTTTCCTTCGAGTAGAATATACTTTCGTCGGTATTCAAAGCGAAACCTTTGGGTTCTCTTTTTTCACTATGCTTGCAGGTCCTTTTAAAAGGAAATACAAAATATATGTCGATGATTCCAGTATACCGATACTCTGAGGACTACGCAATTCAATCACAAACGTTTGAAAGCTTCGGGAAACTTTGTAGAAAGCGGCTGAGCCTGTGACTTGTACGCGACTTTATCGCCTGCATTGAGATCTGAATCAAGCTTCGATGAGCCTCTAAATGGAAGTACGACTCATGTTCCTGATTTAGGCCAGTTTTCATTCGAAAACCACATTGATCTTGGATGTAACAATGTAAGAATAGAAGTGTACATTACCAGTATGTCCTGTATTATAAGTTTTCCAGTGCAATCACTTAACAAAATTAAAATGTGACAAAATAAGAAAAGGCTACGAAATCTTCTACAATTTTTAAAGTCTTTCTGATTTTTAAACATCCCTGAGCTAAATTCCTAATTTGCATAACTAAGAATTCCTAGGAATTCCCAGGAATTCCAAGCCCAGTTGGCCTGAATTTCTCTATTCCCAGAAATTCTCAACAATTCTTAAGCTTCTAAAATTGTAAAACTTAGAATTCCCAGGAATTCCTAGGAATTCCAAGCCTAGAGTGAGACCTAATTTGACATTCCCAAAAATTCTCAAGAATTCCAAGCTTACTTGATGAAGGCTGATTTGCATAGTTGGGAATTTCTGGGAATTCCTAGGAATTCTCAAGAATTCCTAGGAATTCCCAGAAAGCTGGGAATTCATTTTGCAAGGGATATTCCTGACTTAGTTCGACTTGCCAATGACGTGGAGACAAACCCAGGGCCCCCTGTTTCTGTGAATATTGATGCCAATAAAACTATCTCTGCTCCCTTCTCTCAATCTAGCATTATTTTTGGTGAAAACCGAGGAAAACAATGTGCAGCGAACTCGTTTATTTCCATTGTTTATCAACACCGTAAAGGAATTCGGAATGCTGCTGACATGGCTAATATCTTGCACATTGGAAATTCTTTGTACAGGTCAGTTGCTTTCGAGGAGCACTCGGCAAACATTTTTGCTTCTTTCTGAACTACCAGTGGCTGTGTCCATATTCGGCAACACATTTAACTTACAATTTAGTGAAAGTTTAGCTGGCAATATCAATGCTCATATGATACATCCTATAAGCCTATCAGAGGAAGTTATGGCGCCATATGTTTCTTTTAAGAGATCCCTGGAGTTGATAGTTTCTTCTATGACTTACTTATTTTGTATACTAACTATTGAAGTGAATATAATAGCTGTTATTAAAGTTGACAGCAATTTATTCAAAATATTTGATTCTCATAGTAGAGATAAATCAGGTGGGTTTGATGAGTCAGGAACAGCAGTGCTTTTAGAATTTGCATCAGTTGGAAGTATAGTTAGTTATATTGAAGCATGCTATCTAAAAGACATTTAACAGTGTAAATCTCATGGGACAAGCCCTAACCATATATGATACAAACTATCTTTAATATTATGTTTTGTCTTTCAGATTTGACAGGATATGTGCAACTCTGTACTGAAATACAGAAGAGTACTCAGTCATCCAACACATACTTTGATATCCATTTTCAAGAAGCAAAAGAACAAAAAACAGTATTCAGAGTAATGGTGAAGACACACAAGTTTTCAAAACGGCAACTGTTTGTTGATGCCATGGCTGCACAAAAACCAATTATAGTAAAGCACTTGCAAGTTTCAAGCACTGGAACTCTTTTCTTCAATTACAGCAGTGCAGTCCTCAATGCACCTGCACATAATGTTGACTTTACCTTTTCTCCACCAACAAACAAACCTGACATCTGGTATCTTTACAGTAACTGGAATGATTAAATGGAGCGGGCCTGAAATTACTACAGAAAAAAATGGAGCTGTGGTGAGAAATGCTCTTCTCTGCGATAGCACTGGCACGATCGAATTGTCTGTATGGGAAGATCATATTAAGCAACTGGAAGAGCATAAATTTTACACCATAACAGAAACTAAACTGAGATATTATTATGGCAAGTGTCTCTCTACAACCAAGAGCACGCAGATTTTGAGCTCTGAGCCACAAGACGTGTCTCAGGGCAACATAACCAAAGACCATACCCACTGGCTGTACTGCCCAAGCATAATGAATGTAGCCATAAATGCATATCCAGTTTGCAACAATAACGATTGTTCAAAAAATTTCTTTCAACATGGCAGGATCACAGGTTATATACTGTCAAAGCTGCAACAGGGCAATGCTGTTAAAGCAATGTTACTGTGAAGTGAACATAAACTTCCACTTAGAGAAAAATGACACAAATATACAAGGCTACTGCTTTCCCTAAAGTAATTAGCACATTCCTATGCAAAGATTTTTACAGATATAAACAAGACACTGACACCCTCGTCGAAAAAATGCTGCTCATGGAGATTGTAGACTTTCAACTTTCGCTTAACCCTTTACTCCCTGAGAGTGACCAACATGCATCTTCTCTTAAACATATTACTACAAAGGCAACTGTAGAGTTCATGAGAATATGCAATCTGAAAACTCAGATAGGTTTTTTTTTATATAACATCAAAATCTCCACATTGATGTAATGAAAGATGTTTTAAGATCAGTTAGAAGAATTAAGATTTTGATCTCAGGGGTTAAAGGGTTAACCAAAGGCTTGTAGCCGACATGAAACTGCACTCTCAGGAAGAGGTAACAGATGAAGAACTACTGAAATCCCTTCCCAATTCCAGCAACCAAGAACAGTCAGAAGAGTCTCAACCAGGAAAAATAAGGAAGCAAAATACACCAAGACAAAACGACAGAAACACCACCAAGCACACAAAGGACAAACCACTGAAACCCAAGAAAGACAAGTAAAAACAACGATCAACAAGCACAGTCAAAGGAAAAACAAGCTTCAATCTTTTCTGTTACAGCTCACAGTGATAGTGTATCACCACTGGAATTAAATTGTATACTGCTGTTGTGTTTAAAGCAGGTCAAAAGAGGATCAATCACATTTAAAGGACAAACAACAAATTTCGATATTTCCTGTTACAGTTCTTATTGATAGTGTATCAACAGAAAAATTGAAATCTACACTGCTGTTGTATTTAAAACAAGTAAAAAGAAGATCAATCGCATTTAAAGGACAAACAAACTTTGATCTTTCCCGTTGCAGTTCCATTGATAGTATGTGAACAGTGAAGTTAAAATATGCAGTGCTGTTGTATTTCAAACAAGTAAAAAAGAGGATCAACCACGATCAAGAGACAAACACTTTATTCTGCCCTGTTTCCGTTGATAGCGTGTAAGCACTGGCATTAAATTGTGCAGTACAGTTGCAATTACGGAGAAATGTACCTGAACAGTTATTGTTAACAAACCGTTTCAGTTCGTATTACAGTCACCCTTCAATAAAGTACTCGTCTCGTAGAGTGCTTTCAATACTCCCATTGGACAAAGTGTATCAATCAACGAACAATAGTCAAGATAACACAAAATAGAAAAAAAGAATGAAATCGTAATACACCAAAATGTATTCCACGGAATTTGAAACCACTCTATTATCCTGCTGATTAACAATTAGACCTGTAGCCCTTGAGGGCGAAGGGTCTAATTGTTTTAGTATCATCCAACTAGTCGGACAGAAAAAGCAATAATAAAGTTAGCAAATGCAAGTTGAAGAAAGATTTATTTGGGAATAAAACAAAAGAAAGCGCCACGAATTTCGCTACTCGAGGAATATTACTAATAGACCTCTAGTAGCGTAGCCAATCAGATTGCGGCATTTGCATTAGTCCACTAGTTGGGTGATACTAATTCGCATTATCAGAGCCCTGACCCAACACCTTACTCCACGAGCCCACCACAGGATGCCTTTGATTGATACCCTGGTTTACATTGAAAACTATATCAATGTACTAATCTACCTCGTACAATTATTGCATGTCCGACCACGTACGCATTGCGTACCTATTTTTTAACCAGTTAGAGCTTCGTTATTTCAGTGTTTCATTGTATTAAGAACGAAACGCAAGGCAACTAGGAAGGTGCGCGCGCAGGAATTGCGACGTTTGAAGATGACGTTGATGAAAACGGGCATGCTGGGTTTTATTGTGACGTTTCAAGATGGCGAATAGAACCGACAAACCCTATTTCTCGATTTCTCCCGCTTGTAACATCCACAGATAACGCAAAAACGACAGGACAAGCAACACCGCATTAGGGAGCCTCTCCGCCGTACACGCAGAGAGCGAACATTTTCAGATATAATCATATTCTTTTGGTCTGTCATTTTACAAATATGACCGAACATTAACTAACAGAGACCAAATTTGTATTTACACGTATGAGGTACTGTATATCTATGGGGAGCGTAGGGTATTATTACACAGTGCGATGCAACAGTGAATAAGAACTGCGCCGCAAAATCGTGCAACACTTCGTCGCTGCATTTGACAAGTTGCCATATCTGTTTCTCATTAGGTTTCAACAAACATTTTTTTGCATTAAACCAACACCAGTTGTACGGACGCAAGTTTTGCATTATATCACAACTCAGCTCTTCAGTCTTAGCTCACTTTTGTTTTCCTTAAAGTTTTCGTGGTTGCTTTGCAACTAGTAATATGGTTACCTATTTATCCCCTCTCCTCCCCCCCTTCCTTCCGTTTTTGTCCCAGCTTGTTTGACTTGGTTACTCCTCTTCGCCTTTGTTTTCTTGTCTCGTCCAACCCCTCTGGGTCTCTCTGCTTTTCTCCTTTTAGCCGCCTAGCTTCTCCGATTTCCTCACTGAATAATATCAAAAACGTGTTATTTTACATCCTCTGGACAGCCACCAAAGTCAAGTTTTGTCCTCCCTTTGTTTTCTTTATTCACAACAAGAGAAAATGAGGAAAGAGAACATAACCCCGTCTAATATGATAAGGGAACAGAATCTATTAATTTTTATCTAGTTCCATGGCTGCGCGGTTTCCCCATGGCGCACTGAAATGACAACCACGTGATTAGAAGGACATCAGCCATTGGTCAGTTAAAATAGTTTCCAGATCTAAAAATAGATTCTGTCCCCTTATCATTGTAAGAGAACCCAGTATGGAAGATAAGTTCTCTAACCTCATTTTCTCTTGTTCACAATCAACTGATGCAAATATCGAATCCGTCCTCATTCCAGCCCTCTTCAATTGAAGTTCTTGTCTCGGCCTGGTCCCCTTAAGGGACGGACCATTAGAAAAGTGATGGGGGGGGGGAGGGGTAGGGAAAAACAAAAAAAAAATTCATGCAAGGGAAAATGCCAAGAAAAAAAATTCATGCAAAGAATAAGGTAAAAAAAAATTCATGCAGAAGGAAGGTCCAATTGTGACTTTTTCACACGTAGTAAAAAAAATTCGTGCAGAGGGGTTCACCTGAAAAAATAATTCCTGCACAAGCAGTGAGCGAAAAAAAAAAATTCGGGCAAGCTGAAAATTCCCCACCCCTCCCCCCCTCTCCCATCACTTTTCTAATGGTCCGTCCCTAATTCCTAAGCCACAAGCGCTAATAACTTATTTGTCTACCCGGTACTGGTAACCTTTCTTCACTTTCTACACCTTCCTTAAGTTTATGTTTTGTCTCGCCTTCTAAGTCGCGGTTCCTAAGTCACAGACAAACACAGAAGATGGTGGTTCGTTATCACATGAAAACGTTACTGTTTACACAAAAAATGTATAAAAAAGGCACCAATTCACTATACGTTTATGGTACGAATATAACTCACCTATTTCACACCGCGTGCTTTGGCGTATAAATCGTAAATAATATCCAAAGCTTGTCGAGGTGTTATCGTCTCAGGGTTAAGAAATAACAGAGCTTTAGTTAGCTCCCTTTCTGTTTGACAATCTGCTTGTTCTTGTGACTCGATTGAGTCTTTGGGGGCGCGTTTTGTCCCTTTGGTTTGATTGTCATTCAAAAGTTCGCCGTTTCCTGGAGTGGTCTTAAGAATATTGTCATTTTTCTCTAAATTTGCGAGGATTTCCCTCGCGCGGCATTCAACTGGGAAAGGCACACCTGCTAATTTTGCAACGTCGATCCCAAACGACTTCCGGTCACAGCCACGCTGAAACGAGCGGAAAAAACGTGTTAGTGAATGAATGAAATGTAACGAATAAATGAATAAGGATGTTGACCGAATTTTTTATGCACGACGCAGACAGATACGGAAAAGAAATCCGAGTTAGTCCGACAGAAAACGAACACTAAGATACTCCGATAACTAGGTAGGCTGTCTCCTACTCAGGTATAAGAGACTCTTGAGAGCAAAGCCATTAAACTACTAGGTTCATGTGACAAACAACATATCATGAATACTGCTAGGTTATGAAGGGAGTTTGGAAGGAAAAAAATACAAACCAACAACGGCGCGTAATCTAACAAACCATGCAAACAACAAAAACTTTATAATACAGTTCTCAAGATAACAAATCCAAATATTTCGACAAAGAACGTTAATCCAGCAACAAAATATTTTTCGCTTGGTTTTAAATTTAATAACCTCGTCGGATGTCAGAAGAGAGCAGTCTCGTTCGCAAGGCCTTTCTTCTTTCCGTCCTCTGAGAACGAGGCCGACAGAGAGAACCGTGGACGAGGTTGGGGAGTGCGAACTTCGGTTTGGCAAAAAGTTAACGTCACATGTTTTGGGTGCGGTTTTTGGTATAATCCGGAAATGGATTTGTGATCCGAGATCGCACGGATTATTGCAAATCAAAGGGACCGATGAATCCTTGTCCAGAGTGGATTCATCGGTCCCTTTGATGCGCCATGATCCGTGTGATCTCGGATCATAAATCCAAATCCGGATCATACCAAAAAAACCGCACCCTTGATTTTCAAGCCCTGTTCTCACGTCTAATGGCGGTAACTACTTACAATGACTTTAAATGTAAAGGTTATCCCTTCCTGGGAGTTCTTGGCCGTAACGTGATAGCAGTCAACTCGTGGAAGGATATCAGCGAGTTTAGCCAGTTGATAATAATGAGTGGATGCAAGCGTCCTACACTGTATGTTACTATGGAGATGTTCAATCACCGCCCAAGCGATTGACAGTCCATCCAACATGGATGTTCCACGACCTGAAAAGAAGAGCGAGTGGACAGTTCGTGTTTACATGCGAGATGGACACGCAGCAGCTATTGACAGTCCATCCAACATGGATGTCCCAAGAACTGAAAAGAAGAGTGAGTGGACAGTTCGTGTTTACATGCGAGATGGACACGCGGCAGCTATTGACAGTCCATCCAACATGGATGTTCCACGACCTGAAAAGAAGAGCGAGTGCACAGTTCGTGTTTACATGCGAGATGGACACGCGGCAGCTATTGACAGTCCATACAACATGGATGTTCCACGACCTGAAAAGACGAGCGAGTGGACATTTCGTGTTTATATGCGAGATGGACACGCGGCAGCTAAAAAGGTCCAATAAGAGCACAGATCAACAGAGGGGTTTTTAGTGGATACTTGAACGTATCTCGAGGAAAGACGTTTCAAACTTAAACTTGTCATCGTTCTTCTCAACGTTATTTTAAAACGCAGGCAAAAGACCAGCAAGGATATAGAAAATGACTAAATCCTGTTCTTCACAGATGCGTACTCTACGGCATTAATCTACCCATCCAAAGTTACCCTTTACGCACGTCAGAGTTGCGCATAGCATGGTAACCGTCGGCATCGATTCGGGTCCTGTACTCGACAACTTTCGGCAACTGTCGGAAGTCATCAGAAATGGTCGTCGGGGAAGCTAGGTAATCGGTTGTCAATAGACCTCAATATCAGAATGTACATGTGTATGTGAGATAACATGCGAAAACCAAGTAAAAAGTACAAACTCTTACACATACTTGTGTTTTTCTTACCTACTTCGTCAATAACAACGAGCGATTTCTCCGTGGCCTGAGTAAGGATGTGTGCGGTTTCTAACATTTCTGACATGAACGTCGATTGGTACTGGACAAGATTATCACTGGCTCCGATTCGCGCAAACACTCGATCCACGATGCCTGATGGGGTAGAATGAACCAAATGAATAAATTGATTGGCCGTTTTTATGCTTATGCGTCTAGCGTAAAGACGGAACGAATCACAGACGAAGCACGAGAGACGAACAATGCAAATTAATTCCAAATTGAACGAGAAAAACTGTATGATTACTTATTAATAGTATAAACATGAAAAAATTCGCCTGGAGGAAGTGCCGGAAGATCTCACTGCGAACAGGAAGTGAGCATTTGACGCGGATTTGACACTTTATTTACTGATTGGCTGATGAAGATCAGCTGATAACGCTACGAACTCAAAGCGGTTCGTTTAAAAATAAAGAATATCATAATCCAGATCGTTTAATATCGATGTGTAATTTGCACTGGTGTCACACTTTTTGCACTGGTGTTACACTTCTTGCACTGGTGTTACAATTGAACTGCACTGCTCTCAACCAATCAGAATCGAGTAATTTTTTCATGATTATTATTACTGGCTATAAAGTTTAAGATTGCAGCCGTGTTAGAACTTGTAAAATTTTGTTTCCCCGAAAAACAAAGCAGAAGAGCTGTTAACGTCAAAGTGTAGTAAGGGTACGTTAAAGCCCCAAGCATGCGCACTAAGGGACGGACCATTAGAAAAGTGATGGGGGGGGGGGGTGCAGAATTTTCAGCTTGCACGAATTTTTTTTTTCGCTCACTGCTTGTGCAGGAATTTTTTTTCAGGTGAACCCCTTTGCACGAATTTTTTTTTTACTACGTGTGAAAAAGTCACAATTGGACCTTCCTTCTGCATGAATTTTTTTTTTTACCTTCTTCTTTGGATGAATTTTTTTTTGGCATTTTCCCTTGCATGATTTTTTTTTGTTTTTTTCCCCACCCCCCCCCCCCAATCACTTTTCTAATGGTCCGTCCCTAAGGTGACAGTGATAGAAGGGGTAAGACCCTGTTCAAATGAATATATGAAAGACCATAAATTTGAACTGCGGAGTAATATATAATGACATTAATTGATCATCGCAGTTATGAAGCAGCTGTGAAATTTAAGCCTGAAAAAAACTCAGGCCTGAACGGGACTCGAACCCATGACCTCTGCGATACCGGTGCAGTGCTCTACCAACTGAGCTATCAAGCCAACTGGGAGCTGGTCATGTTGTGAGTTCGTAATATACCCGTAGATGGAGAGGAACGATTCATAACTGCGATGATCAATTAATGTAAACATATATTACCCCGCAGTTCAAATATATGGTCTTATCCATCTACGGGTATATTACGAACTCACAACATGGCTCCCAGTTGGCTTGATAGCTCAGTTGGTAGAGCACTGCTTCGGTATCGCAGAGCTCACGGGTTCGATTCCCGTTCAGGCCTGAGTTTTTTTCAGGCTTTAATTTCACAGCTGTTAAGTTGTGTACATAACTGTGATGATCAATTAATGTCATTACATATTTTACACTAACAACGGAATGAAATATTATTTAACGTTAAGTATTCTCTTTAAGAACATACATTAGTCTAAAATGTGACATGCCGTTTTTGGCAGTAGAACTCCGTAATCAAAGTCCTCTTACCTAGGGTAGCGCTTTGAGCGGGCACATAGGACCCAGCTTGAGCAAGTATGGCCAGTAAAGCATTTTGACGGAGAAACGTACTTTTTCCTAAGAAAATGACACAAAAACGATAGCAAGTTGAAAACAAAAAGACATTGAAATGGTTGGGAAAGGAATGGAGAGAAATTTTTACCGTTTATGTTATTCCTGGAATTCACTGGACAGTTTGCACACTGTTTTCCACTCATGCACTTGTGGTTCTTTCTGTTAACCAAAATTGCTGGGCTTTTCGAAAAGAGATCGAACGCATCGGGAGAAATGGTGCAACATTTACGCATATAAATCAAACATTTACCAGAAAAATTGCGAAATCATGAAAAGGTGCGAGACCGCAGCATTCAACCAAACTGAAATTAGGTAATTCGGTCGAACGAAAAATTAATTTTCGGGGAGAAATTCCCTAAAATTGGGTTTATCTCACGAGGTTGTCCTTTTTTTTCCTTGAAAATTTCGGAAATATAAAGCTTGTTGAGACAACCAGAAGACACTGGTTATGTCTCAACAAGCTTTATGTCTCCCTTACATGATTTCAGAGCAAAATGCTTCGCCATGTGAACAGGTTGTCATGCAAAGATGGGAGAAACTCCAGGATAACGGCAGAAGAAGCGTCGCAGTTTGAAGTAATAAATCAACTTACCGCCCATATTGGGGCCGGTTACAATCCATACTGTCTTTTCTCCTAAATCACAATCATTGCAAACAAAACTGTTTGGCTGTAACATGTCGACCACAGGGTGCCGTCCTCCATGTACGCTGAACTTCTTTCCGGTTGTGATAATTGGTTTTACGTACCCTCTCTGGAGAGCGAGTATCGCTAATGATGAAGACACGTCTAGCTCAGCCATTGACACTGCCATTCGTTTGAGACTTTCAGCGCGAGCAGTAACCTAGAGTATGGATAAACAGAAGTAAATTCAGCAAGCGGGGAGAAAATAACTGAAAATTAACAGAAAAAAGACAGCAACGAAAAAAGCATTGTTCAACAACCCACCGAGAAAAAGTGTAGTTCTATAACTTATTCATCTGTGCATCAAACCATGCAGTGTGACCATTCTTTGTAAAGCTACTGAACAGTACTGTACTGTGGTACTGTTTGTTTTACTATACAGTGTGGTTCTAACTTTTTCATCTGTGGATCAAACCATGCAATGTGACCATTCTTTGTAAAGCTACTGAACAGTACTGTACTGTGGTACTGTTTGTTTTACTATACAGTGTGGTTCTATCTTTTTCATCTGTGGATCAAACCATGCAGTGTGACCATTCTTTGTAAAGCTACTGAACAGTACTGTACTGTGGTACTGTTTGTTTTACTACACAGTGTGGTTCTAACTTTTTCATCTGTGGATCAAACCATGCAGTGTGACCATTCTTTGTAAAGCTACTGAACAGTACTGTACTGTGGTACTGTTTGTTTTACTATACAGTGTGGTTCTAACTTTTTCATCTGTGTATCAAAGCATGCAGAGTGACCATTCTTTGTAAAGCTACTGAACAGTACTGTACTGTGGTACCGTTTGTTTTACTACACAGTGTAATTCTAACTTTTTTATCTGTGAATCAAACCATGCAGTGTGACCATTCTTTAGAACGCTACTGAACAGTACTGTACTGTGGTACTGTTTGTTTTACTATACAATGTGATTCTAACTTTTTCATCTGTGGATCAAACCATGCAGTGTGACCATTCTTTAGAACGCTACTGAACAGTACTGTACTGTGGTACTGTTTGTTTTACTATACAATGTGATTCTAACTTTTTCATCTGTGGATCAAACCATGCAGTGTGACCATTCTTTAGAACGCTACTGAACAGTACTGTACTGTGGTACTGTTTGTTTTACTATACAATGTGATTCTAACTTTTTCATCTGTGGATCAAACCATGCAGTGTGACCATTCTTTAGAACGCTACTGAACAGTACTGTACTGTGGTACTGTTTGTTTTACTATACAATGTGATTCTAACTTTTTCATCTGTGGATCAAACCATGCAGTGTGACCATTCTTTAGAACGCTACTGAACAGTACTGTACTGTGGTACTGTTTGTTTTACTACACAGTGTAATTCTAACTTTTTCATCTGTGGATCAAACCATGCAGTGTGGCCATTCTTTAGAACGCTACTGAACAGTACTGTATTGTGTCACTGTTTGTGTTCCTATACAGTGTGGTTTTCACTGTCTCATCCGTTGATTAAACCATGCCGTTTGACCATGCTTTGTATAGCTCATTAAGAAAAGACATACCTGATTGCATAGATCAACAGACAAAGCTCTCTGAATTTGTTCATGTTGCTCTTGCAAGGATCTCAACTTCGCATTCAATTCCTGCAGCTTTAGAGTGCTGTAACGTGCTTTGTCGGATGTCTTTTCCAGAAAAACAAAGTCTTGGTTTCCTGCCAAAACACTATCCTTAGTTGCAGGGATTTCCACAACTCTGATAAAGGACTTGTGGCTGTTTATTACAAGTCTTGGGATATTCAAATTTTTCCTAAAAGAGAAAGAAAACGAGGTCAGAGTGAAAAATTTACAGCACGCCAAGGAGAAAGGAGCCAAAGCATGGCAAACGCAACGGCATATTCATAGAGGACGCCGCTTTAAAAATGTAAAAAAAATCAATGTCCTCTCGCATTACGACTTTGGCTGGTTGCACAGAGTATTTCTTTTGGGTTTCACTGACAATATTACTGTTTGCATCTCCTCTACCGTAATCTCCCACGGTCATTTTTAAGTTGTATTCTCGTGTCGTACAAAAACTTTGTGTGCGTTTTTTTTGGTATGATCCGGTTTTGGACTTGTGATCCAAGATCACAAGGATCATAGCGCATCAAAGGAACCGATGAATTCTTTTTCAGTGTGGAATAATCGTTTTTTTTGATGCGCCATGATCCGTGTGATCTCGGATCACGAATCCAAATCATGCCAAAAAACCGCACCCTTTGACAATACAATTTTGCACGTGCAGTTACATGACAGGGCAATTTTGCACGTGCAGTTACATGACAATGCAATTTTGTACGTGCAGTTACATGACAATACAATTTTGCACGTGTAGTTACAAGACTAAAAAATTTTGCACATGCAGTTTCTTGTGTTCTTTAACAGCGCTGTTGTTTGCACAGGTAATCAAAAGGTCTCGAGTGCAATTTGGAATAAATGAGCACAAGTAAATTTTAATGTATGGCGATCAATAAACTAAGAAGTCGTTCTTCGAAATGGTTTCAGCGAAAAATAAAAGAATACCTATCGAGCTTGCACAAGCAGATTTGTGTGTGACGTAGCATGCGTGCATATATTGTACTATAATGCACACACGTGACGTAGGCCGCGTTCTTTATTATAGAAATAAAAAACGCGCCCGAGTGCATTGTTGAGTTATATAAGCACGCGGGAATTTTTAAGAACACGAGAGAAGTGCATAGAGCGCCCTTGCGTGCATATGTTGAGTTATAATGCACGCGCGTGACGTAAGCAGAGTGCTTTATGGAGCTATAATGAACTCGAACTGACCAATCACAGCGCGCGCAATTACTCGAACATTTTATAAAGCTCCATAAAGCACTCTGCTTACGTCACGCGCCTGCATTATAACTCAACATATGCACGCAAGCTACGTCACGAAATAAGAAAACGTTTGTTTCTTGCCACAAAGGGAACGGTTTTACTTTTCATTCAGCATTTAAGCCAATAAAAAGAAAGCATGTACATGAAAGGAGAATACTTATTTTGACTAATTAAAATTCGCAATCCTTTTCTTGTTTAATATGTCTTTATGTTAATGTGGTGGTTTACATTTTATAAAAGAAATAAAAAACGCGCCCTTCTTCATTTGCTTTATGATATAGATTTTACACGCAGCGAGTAGAAACAACAAAGCACACAGATCGACAAACTGACTGTTTTCGCTTAACTTCTTCATTTGTTACAATAATCTCGGCTTCAAAACTTCCTGCTGCTTCGCAGAGAACTCCATGAATTTCTTCAAAGAAAATGTTTTTTGCCATCTCTAACAAAAATGTCGATTAGAGGTAATGTAGCGAAAAATAGTAAAACACGCTTCTTCTATGTTTTTTCTCTGATAAAACACGAAATAAATGTAAACACACGATAAGATATTTATAAAGTAAAATAATTGAGACACGGCTGATCTTCAAAAATTATTTTCCAAAGAGAGCTTTTAAAAGTAGTAAGTGACTCTAAATTAGATGTAAGTAACAAAGAATGCAACCTGAGTACAGTATGTTCTCATTTAAAGCTTCAACTGAAACACTCTACTATGGTTTCATTGATTGTGGGGATAGTTTCTAAAGAATGGTTTCATTGAGTCGTTGATTCACATCCAAAATGTTAATCCTCTCACACCAAAGATCTGATAAGTGCGAGTGCCAGACAGTTCCTCGCCGTGGCACTTTGGAGAATCTGGTATTAGATCAAGTCATTACCTCTGTTAATTTTCTCAACTGTCATTATCTCTTTAAGAAATAGAAAACATGTACCGTGTTTCTATCGAGTTTTAGTATAAATCTACTAGCGTTCTATCACAAATGCCGCGCTCTGATTAGCCTGCAGAGCAGGCGAGATTTTTTCGAGCGAGCGCTCACATCGTAAGAAGTTTGGCCGCCATCTTGAATTTTTCATGCAGTGGAAGACTGGGGAGAGAACGAAAGTTTTACCAAGGGGGTGAGTGATAGGCAAGACGAAGGATAGGGGAGGGGGTGGGGCGAAGAAAATCTCGCCTGCCCGAGGTCATTGTTCTTTTAGGAAACTCCGTTCGCCCACGAACGGAGTTTCTGATTGGTGCGGCTTGACCCTGCCTGTCAATTATCTGTCAGTCAATTTCGTTTCGTTCGTGCGGGTAAGAAACATGGCGGACTCTGTCAAAAGTGATGTTGTTAGCTTCGATTCCGCTCTCGTTGAATCTCTGAAGCATTTATGTGAACTTGGAATGTCACGCGAATTACGAACGGAGCAAAAAGACGCAATTTCCACACTGGTAGCCGGAAAAGATCTGTTGGCAGTGCTACCCACTGGCTTTGGGAAAAACTTAATATTTCAGATGTTGGTACTCGTCAAACAAATAATGACGGGGAAACCTTCGAGCGCGGTTGTCGTGTGTCCGCTTCACTAGTGTTTTAGTTTGAGAATCTCTAGGAATTCTCACAGTCACGTTTCCGGACTCATTAACATACAAGATTTTAACGCCATCGCTAGGAAGATTTTCCACATTTAGTTTACAAATTAAAGCATGTCGTTTTCCCGTTCCAAAGAAGCGGATGAGGTGTTCTCTATGTTTTCGCCTGCAAAGGCGAGAGACTTTCTTGACCTCGCAGGAGAAACTTCCCTGAACGGAGTCTTCCCTACCGGGGAAGTAATACGTACTGATTTGGATTTCTTCCATGGCGGACTAGCCTTCTCCGGCGTGTCTAGAGTTCTTTTGCTTGTTTTAACCGGGGTAGATGTCGTTGCAATTGCTGCCCTCTTGATAAACTGATACAACTGGCCCAAGTTTCGAATCTTGCGGCCACATGGGTTGCAGACACGATCGGAATATTTTGAAGATTCTTGTGTCAACGGTAATCCAACTTGACGGCAAATTTCGCTCAAAACAACACCAAAGCACTCTTTCCGTTTCGAGGGTTTGAAAAGGTTCTCGGATGAAGAGTGGCTTTGCTTACGGCGATTGCCGAACTGTACTTTGAAAGAAACTTCACAAAGCCTACAATTTTCATTCGCGCTCTCCTCCGACATTAAGGAAAATGTTACTGTATGACAGCTCGACTCCACGTGTTTGTTTCTGTTTTTGTCGGAAGAAGAGACTTCCGGTGTCGAGAAAACCTCATTTTGATTGGTTACCCGCTCATTTCCGGAAATGCAGTGAAGCACAACTAATCAGGAGGCGTTTCGCATTTTGGGCTTTTCGGGCAGGCGTCTTCTCATTTTCCCCCTCCCCCTTCCCCCACCCTCTAACATGGCGGTATAACATGGCGGTCGCAAGGTTGTAACGCTAACTCGCCCTAATAAGACGCCTGCACTGCAGGCTACGCTCTGATTGGCTACGCTACCCACTATCTATTCTGTGATAGATAGTGGGTAGCGTAGCAGTGTGCCCTTGCTAACAAATGGCGGCCGATTCTTCACGTTTTCGAAGTGTCCGTGAAGACGATTTAGACAGTTTACTGGTCGAGGCTGTTCCAGAAAAGACAAAGTTTTGAACGACTAGTAGATTTATACTAAAACAATTAGATTATTCGCTCTCGATTTCTATGCGTGATAGTTGACTCGGGCTGCGCCCTCGTCAACTATCACGCGATAGAAATCTCGAGCTCATAATCTTATTGTTCAATAGAAAGAGGAATTCTAACCAATCAGCGCGCGTATTTTCTTAGGACTGTTTTCTTATTAGCTTATGATGCATTTATATTTTTAGGAGAATTTGCAAGTTGATCACTACTGTAGGGGAAACTACAAGTAAAGAAATGCAAAGTAAAACAATTTGAACTGACTTTTTAAGAGCCACCGCAGTTATAAAAGTCAATGACCAATTAAAGTTGACAAATCCATGTTTATCTTTGTAATGTTTGGTCTTAAGCCAAACTGTTGACCACACTTAACAGGTTACAGTACACGAATGTTTCCTTTTTCTTTTTTGCAAAATATCTCAGTTATAAGCTGAACCTCGATTATCCCTGAAATTTCTGTGGAGCCTTCAAAATTGTTCTGAAAACAACAACATTGCTTAGCTTATGGAGAGTGTTCGCTCACGTGACCAGCAGCCATATTGGTTTACAGAAACAAAAGAAAGAATTTACATAAAAATAGAGTTCAATTCCCCAAAGAATATTTTTCTCCTCCAACATGGCCGCTGTGTCTTTGTTTTCTCCTCCAACATGGCCGCTGTGTCTTTGTTTTCTCCTCCAACATGGCCGCTGTGACGTCAAGTGAACACACTCTATAGTTGAATAACTAGCGTGGCTCCTGACTTTGCCATACTTAAATAATTCCAGGTTTAAGTCACATTACCTGTAAAGATGCTTCAAATCTTCAACCTCCTTTGCGTTCTCATCTAATTTTTCCTTGAGTTCATCAGCAGTGTTGGAATACCCTTCCATTACACTGCAGTCAGATATCAGCTGTCCAACAGCATTGTCCAATTCACTGTACAAATCACTGAGTGAGTTAAAGTCGTCCATCAATAAATCATGAATAGCGTTTAAACTGCCTTCACAGTGTGACGTGTCATAGAGTAGCGAAAGAATGTTCTTGTAGAGGACAATTGCACCGTGGATAGAGCGTAGGTCACTCAGATTGGCAACACCTGTGGCCACCTTGAAAAACAAAAGTACAAAGTGTGATTGCTACGAAGATTGATTGTTTTCTCTACTCATGATTCAAATTTAAAACATTTAGATGCAAAAAAAAAGAATACCGTAAGAAAAAATTAACTACTTACTTTAAAAATCTATTTTATACATATTTAACTCTTTAAGCCCCAAGAGGTCTCTCTGTGACGAGTAAAATCGCCTGGCGTTAGCCAGAGTAAAATCTATTTTATACATATTTAACCCTTTAAGCCCCAAGGGGTCTCTCTGTGACGAGTAAAATCGTCTGGCATTAGCCAGAGTAAAATGTATTATATATATATTTAACCCTTTAAGCCCCGAGGGGTCTCCCTGTGACGAGTAAAATCGTCCGGCGTTAGCCAGAGTAAAATCTATTTTATACATATTTAACCCTTTAAGCCCCGAGGGGTCTCTCTGTGACGAGTAAAATCGTCTGGCTTTAGCCTGAGTAAAATCTATAGACACTATTAGGGCTTAAAGGGTTAACAGATTAAATGGATAAAATACCAGGAACAGAGGATGCAACAATTGAATCACAATTACTGTGCTTGGAGTCACATAACATCTCTCACAGCATAGGAAGAAGTCATAATTTTGCTTAGTTCATAGCTGGTTGAACAATACCACATGTACTAGGTTTGAAGCTTAAAGAACATTCCTGAGTACGTTTTGTTGGCCTTTAGATGCTACTAGTCTAAGATAATAATATCTAAATCAAATATTGAAAACAAAATCTAAAAGCCTTGAAGCTTAGAGTATATGCAAATCTCATTGTCTGTGGCAGTGATTAATTAATGAATTAATGAATGGAATTTATATAGCGCACTTTTTCATATGAATATGTTCAAAGGCGCTTTACACTTCTATTGGGTGAGATCAGACGTCAGTATAAGGCCCCTACGAGTACTGCATAACAATTCCACCCTCCTGGATTGGATGCATGTGGATTCTGGGGTTCCCCCACCACTATATACCATTGCCCATTCATACACCTGGGTAGACAGGAACAGTGTGGAGATAAAAAGCACAGTGCAATCACCTGGTTTTGAACATCAGAACTCCTGATTGGTCTAACAACATACAAAACTGATGGCACACACTTCCTTTTAACTACAGCAGTTGGTAGGGTGTTATCAATTATTCTGAGTATTCACACTCGTTTCAATGATACATGTTGTATAATTCTCTTAAGAGCATACAGTACTTGTCTCCTTACCCTTTGTAATTTTCGTTCTACATCTGGACACAGCTTTAAATACTTCTGCAGTTCTTCTGCAAGGTGTCTGTTATTGTAAAAGAATTCTACAGCTCCCAATCTCTTTTCCACAACATCAATTTCTGTGGATGGTGAACAGAGACGGGAAAAAAGCAGTCTTTGGCCTGATGCCGTTGCTGTGTTGTTCATAACGCCAAAGAGTGTTGCTTTCTTATCAGTACCCATCAATGGTTTAGTAAGCTCCAAAGCTCTTCTAGTATTAGAGTCAATTGCCATGTGGGTTTGATGCGAGAACCTGGTTGGGGTGCTGACCAGTGGAGCAATGTCTCTTTGGGTATAGGATACAAATTTTAGTAGCGCAATTCCTGCATTAACTTCTAGTGATGAAAATTCTCCTGAATCAAACAAGGCCATGAACAAATCAGGAAGCTGTCTGTTGGTAAGTTCTGGATTTGTGTCTAAATCAAACCAGTCTGACGGAACAAGTGTAAGGTGGAAATCCTTTAAGCTCTCTAATGGAGATCTCTTCATGTTTAGTCCTGTTTTGTGATTGTACTGTATCTGTGCATCTTCTAGATGTTCCTCAGCAATCAAAATCTGCAAGTTACAAGAAAAACCTATTGGTTAAACGTTACACCCTGAGTTCACTATCTCACTTCTCCTTACTGATCTTCATATATTTGTTTTAACTTAAGAGAGGAGATTTTGATAAAGAATGTAAAAGTCATCAGATTCTTTGTTCTTACAGTATCTGCTGAATACAGTAATTGCTGATTAGACACAATACATTTCCATAAAGAAAGATACCAGTACATTTATTCTCCACTGTTCTCAGGAGACTGCATCTTGCTGGCAACATTGGTTTTCATGCCACTTCAGTAACTAAGAATGACGCTGTCAACTCAATGAGTACAAGAGCATACCAGTCAGATCGCCAGAAGGTTTCAGTCAGTCACTCAACACTCTAAAAAATCAGTAAGTAATTAAATCCATCACACAAGCCACTAGTAAACCAGTCAGTCACTCACTCCATCACTCAACCCACTAGTAAACCAGTCAGTCACTTAGTCCATCACTCAACTCACTAGTAAACCAGTCAGTCATTTAGTCCATCACTCAACCCACTAGTAAACCAGTCAGTGACTCACTCCATCACTCAACTCACTAGTAAACCAGTCAGTCATTTAGTCCATCACTCAACCCACTAGTAAACCAGTCAGTCACTTAGTCCATCACTCAACTCACTAGTAAACCAGTCAGTCACTTAGTCCATCACTCAACCCACTAGTAAACCACTCAGTCACTTAGTCCATCACTAAACCCACTAGTAAACCAGTCAGTCACTTAGTCCATCACTCAACCCACTAGTAAACCAGTCAGTCACTTAGTCCATCACTCAACCCACTAGTAAACCAGTCAGTCACTTAGTCCATCACTCAACCCACTAGTAAACTAGTAAGTCACTTAGTCCATCACTCAACCCACTAGTAAACCAGTCAGTCACTTACAGTAGTCCATCACTCAACCCACTAGTAAACCAGTCAGTCACTTACAGTAGTCCATCACTCAACCCACTAGTAAACCAGTCAGTCACTTAGTCCATCACTCAACCCACTAGTAAACCAGTCAGTCACTTAGTCCATCACTCAACCCACTAGTAAACCAGTCAGTCACTTAGTCCATCACTCAACCCACTAGTAAACCAGTCAGTCACTTAGTCCATCACTCAACCCACTAGTAAACCAGTCAGTCACTTAGTCTATCACTCAACCCACTAGTAAACCAGTCAGTCACTTAGTCCATCACTCAACCCACTAGTAAACCAGTCAGTCATTTAGTCCATCACTCAACCCACTAGTAAACCACTCAGTCACTTAGTCCATCACTCAACCCACTAGTAAACCAGTCAGTCACTTAGTCCACCACTCAACTTACTAGTAAACCAGTGAGTCACTTAGTCCATCACTCAACCCACTAGTAAACCAGTCAGTTACTTAGTCCATCACTCAACCCACTAGTAAACCAGTCAGTCATTTAGTCCATCACTCAACCCACTAGTAAACCAGTCAGTCACTTAGTCAGCCACTCAACTCACTAGTAAACCAGTCAGTCACTTAGTCCATCACTCAACCCACTAGTAAACCAGTCAGTCACTTAGTCCATCACTCAACCCACTAGTAAACCAGTCAGTCACTTAGTCCATCACTCAACCCACTAGTAAACCAGTCAGTCACTTAGTCCATCACTCAACCCACTAGTAAACCAGTCAGTCACTTAGTCCATCTCTTAACCCACTGGTAAACCAGTCAGTCACTTAGTCCATCACTCAACCCACTGGTAAACCAGTCAGTCACTTAGTCCATCACTCAACCCACTAGTAAACCAGTCAGTCACTTAGTCTATCACTCAACCCACTAGTAAACCAGTCAGTCACTTAGTCCATCACTCAACCCACTAGTAAACCAGTCAGTCACTTAGTCCATCACTCAACCCACTAGTAAACCAGTCAGTCACTTAGTCCATTACTCAACCCACTAGTAAACCAGTCAGTCACTTAGTCCATCACTCAACCCACTAGTAAACCAGTCAGTCACTTAGTCCATCACTCAACTCACTAGTAAACCAGTCAGTCACTTAGTCCATTACTCAACCAACTAGTAAACCAGTCAGTCACTTAGTCCATCACTCAACCCACTAGTAAACCAGTCAGTCATTTAGTGCACCACTCAACCCACTAGTAAACCAGTCAGTCACTTAGTGCACCACTCAACCCACTAGTAAACGAGTCAGTCACTTAGTCCATCACTCATCCCACTAGTAAACCAGTCAGTCACTTAGTGCACCACTCAACCCACTAGTAAACGAGTCAGTCACTTAGTCCATCACTCATCCCACTAGTAAACCAGTCAGTCACTTAGTCCATCAGTTAACCCACTAGTAAACCAGTCAGTCACTTAGTCCATCACTCAACCCACTAGTAAACCAGTCAGTCACCTAGTCCATCACTCAACCCACTAGTAAACCACTCAGTCACTTAGTCCATCACTCAACGCACTAGCAAGCCACTCAGTCACTTAGTCCATCACTCATCCCACTAGTAAACCAGTCAGTCACTTAGTCTATCACTCAACCCACCAGTAAACCAGTCAGTCACTTAGTCCATCACTCAACCCACTAGTAAACCACTCAGTCACTTAGTCCATCACTCAACCCACTAGTAAACCAGTCAGTCACTTACAGTAGTCCATCACTCAACCCAATAGTAAACCAATCAGTCACTTACAGTAGTCCATCACTCAACCCACTAGTAAACCAGTCAGTCATTTAGTCCATCACTCAACCCACTAGTAAACCAGTCAGTCACTTACAGTAGTCCATCACTCAACCCACTAGTAAACCAGTCAGTCACTTAGTCCATCACTCAACCCACTAGTAAACCAGTCAGTCACTTAGTCCATCACTCAACACACTAGCAAGCCACTCAGTCACTTAGTCCATCACTCATCCCACTAGTAAACCAGTCAGTCACTTAGTCTATCACTCAACCCACCAGTAAACCAGTCAGTCACTTAGTCCATCACTCAACCCACTAGTAAACCACTCAGTCACTTAGTCCATCACTCAACCCACTAGTAAACCAGTCAGTCACTTAGTCTATCACTCAACTCACTAGTAAACCAGTCAGTCACTTAGTCCACCACACAAGCCACTAGCAAATCAATCAGTCACTTAGTCCATCACACAAGCCACTAGTAAACCACTCAGTCACTTAGTCCATCACTCAACCCACTAGTAAACCAGTCAGTCACTTAGTCTATCACTCAACTCACTAGTAAACCAGTCAGTCACTTAGTCCACCACACAAGCCACTAGTAAATCAATCAGTCACTTAGTCCATCACACAAGCCACTAGTAAATCAATCAGTCACTTAGTCCATCACACAACCCACTAGTAAACCACTCAGTCACTTAGTCCATCACTCAACCCACTAGTAAACCAGTCAGTCACTTAGTCTATCACTCAACTCACTAGTAAACCAGTCAGTCACTTAGTCCACCACACAAGCCACTAGTAAATCAATCAGTCACTTAGTCCATCACACAAGCCACTAGTAAATCAATCAGTCACTTAGTCCATCACACAAGCCACTAGTGATCCAGTTAGTCACTTAGGGCATTGATTAACCCCTAACAATTCAGTCAGTCACTTAGTCCATCACTCAACCTTTTAGTAATCCAGTCAGTCAGATATTCAGCCAGTAAACCAGCCTGAATTGGCTTACACCTCTTGTATATCTTCCTGTATACCTCTTGTATACCCTTGATACTGTTGCAACATTAAGTACCTCTCCCTACACCACTCTATTGCTAAGCAATTTTGGAGACTTTGCAGAGCATCAAATTTTAACAGACAATGCCATTCCCTCTTACCTCTGCAGGGTTCACCCTGGAAAGGTCTTCTTCAAGGTTATCCAGTGACGTTTGACCCAGATGGAACCCTCCTGTCGAGAGATCCACCCACGCAAGTCCTAGTGATGAGTCAGGTCCCTGTGCAATACTTAGTAGGTAGTTAGCATCTGGTTTTAAAGGTTCTAGGAGTGTTCCTGGTGTCACAAGACGCACAACTTCTCTATGCAATAGTCTTGACTTTGCTGGTGTTCTATGAGTACATTAACAGATATATGATTACCTCACAGTCAAAAGTTAGTGTATCAATCTTTCTTAGTGCATTTAAAGTAAAATAAGCAATGGTCTTGCTAAAATGATGATAAGATGTAAAAACAAATTTGCTGTTTATGACCAAACAGTGTGCATGTTCTCATATTGGAAGAACTCAGGGATCAATGGAATTATCTGGGTAACTGTGCACCTACCCCTCCCCTAACCCAACAAGTTATAATAAGTTGAAACGTTAGTATTAATGTTGGGTTAGGGGAGGGGTAGGTGCACAGTTGCCCAGATACTTCTATTGATCCAAACTCAGATTTTCTTTTTCCAAGTTTGAATGGGGGAGTGCTGAAAGATAAATCTTTCACATATTTTCCAGGTTCAGCATGAACCATTTCCATTATTTCCACATTGTGAATGTAAATTGTTATTTTTCAGGGAAAACTGTGTCAGTTCTCAATGTTGTTGGTGGAACTGCAAAGTAGGTACGTCTTCCTCCATTACCTGCAAGTCTTGCTAACAGCCTGTTGAATTAATTGGCTATGTCAGCATCTTGTGTTGGAGAGATAGATCTGACTGTACATTGACATATACGCAAAATCAACAGAAGACTATGCCCATTATTCTTTACACTTTTTGAGTAATTATGTACTCACTTATCTGGGAATTGAGGGCAAATGGCCAGTTGGAAGCCTTGCTGAACCAGAGTTGTCAACCAGCTGTCTAAGGACCTGACTGGAAACCCAGCCATCAGTTTATTTACATTAGGGTTCCTTGATATTCGTAGAGTTGTCTTTTCAGAAACTTTCAATGCATCATCACCATAAATCTCATAGAAGTCCCCCACTTGGAAAAGTACAATGAATTCAGGGAATTTGTTTTTGATTAACAAGTACTGTTTTGAAAGACCAGGCATTTTAAGAATTTTTTCCGGTGCAGTGACAGTGTTTGTTGTCATTGTCAGCTTCTGGAAGTGCTGAATTGCTTGTGACCTAAAGAAAACAGGAAATGTTATCATGTAGCATTTGTATTTGTGGCAAATATCCATGTCTCTCTTACATACATACATACATAGTTGTTGCGGGGGAAAAAAACACACAAACAAACTACACGTTTATCACTACAAGCCTGTTTCATGGTTGCCCACTCGTCCCCTGACGGTTGATTCTAAGAAGTTCAAATCTAAAATTACCATGCTTGTTCTTATTTGCATTCATTATGTTTTGAAGACTTGAAGGGTTTGACAAGTCTTGCTCTGTTAACCCTTTAAGCCCCGAGGGGTCTCCCTGTGACGAATAAAATCGTCTGGCATTAGCCAGAGTAAAATCTGTAAAGACACTATCGGGGCTTAAAGGGTTAAGCTGTTGACATCTCTCCTACCAATATCATTTGCCATCATGGAGAAATGGTTTACTAGGATATTAGCTACATTGTTTTGATCTGTCACAATCTCTCCATTTGTTCTGATATTGATACTGGTTCTGTTTCGGCCCTTATTCTTATTGCTGAGAAACAGTTTAAACATCTTAGAGGAATCGGATGGTTTAGATTTCAGGTGATCAGCCTTCTGTTGCCAGTACTCTCTTATAGCTCTCCATCTGCATTTTGTTGCCTCATTTCTCCATTTCCTCTTCAGTTCTCAATTCTCTTCAGTTCTATTGTGAGCATACTGTCTAGCACATGTTCTTTCATCTTTATAGCCTAGATTAGATTTTGACCATAACCCTAAGTGGGTATTGGGCCAGTTTCATCTTTATGGCCTTTCCATAAGTGGATTTAGGGGAGGGGCTGCAGGGACCACACCCCCTTTTTTTTCTTGTATTTTCAAAATGAACATGTTTTGTGTGCTCTAGGTGAAGAGTATGATGTCAGTATTTTTAATTCTATCTTCCAAAACATTACTTTACTTTGCATCACGAATATGCCTACAATGCTGTAAGCTGCATCACCTGAAAAGTGAAGTTTTCATTGGGGCAGGCGAGGGTGGGGGACTGGGCCCCCTCTTTCTGAATTTTCTGGATCCGCCCCTGCTTTCTCCATTCTACTATCAGGTATGGAACATCTTCTTTTCGGAAACTCATTTTGTTATTAGGCATGTGCTTCTCCTCAACAGAGTTGAACAGTGACTTCCAATATTCGTACAAGTATATCCAAGGTAGCCATGACATTCCAAGGAGCAGCTTAGAGGTCTTCAATAAATTTCTCCACATCCACTGTTTTGGTGCTTCTAAATGTTATTTTCTCTCTTTGATGAGGAAAAACTTTATCCTTCATAACACCGTAAATTAGGTGGTACGGTGATCACTTATCTCAGGATTGAATGCTCCACTTGCCCTGAAGTGTACTGGCTCTTTTTTTTTTCAGGATAACGTCCAATTGGGTTGCAGATGTACATGTGATTCTTTTTGGTTCCTTTATTAAGCAATCTAAACCATACAATTCCTCAAGTTGTCTTTCTATGTTTTGGAGATGACTTTGAAATGTTTTATGTGAAAAATAGGATAAACCGTGAACCTGACTTATACTACGAAGGCAAAATTGGGACTAACTAGTACCAAAGGTTTCTATGAATTTTTATAGTGCCAGGCACCAACGTAAAAAAACTATTCTGCATAAACTTACGTGCACATCCACATTCGACAACTTGTTATTAGCAATCTTTGAGTTGTCCTTCGTAGAACTTCTCCCGCCATTTTGCATTGTTTGTGAATCAACGTTGTTGCATTTCAGCGGATTCCCACTCGTCTAATTCATACATGGTGAGGGTCGGGATCGTTAGGCATGACCGAAATACGAACAAACTTTGAGTGCCTTTTACAGAAATTGATTGAATATATAGATAAATGAACATATAGGTAAACAATAAATAAGATGAATTAAAAAACAGTTAAGATTTTGCCTCTGTCTCACCGTACTTAACGCCTCCGTTTGTTTTTCAAAGAAGCCCAGTTCGTGGGGGCTCTGCTGGGGGTGAGTTTTAACACGGGTTATACGCTCTAGGTATCGTCTTATTTTGTCTTTTATCCCTGCAAAGATGAAACGTCATATTGTTTATCCTTTCCACTCGTTGAGAAAGCAAAGTAATGCGTTTCCTCTCAGCCTTCAGGAACATGAATCGCTTAGTTTACGAAGTTATGAAGGAGTGATGAAATAGCGGAAGTGTAGTGTGTGTTGGAAGACGGCAGAATTACCTCTTTACCAATGTAAGTAACTCTAGTGTATTGACTCTAATTGTTGCACTTTGCGACTTCTACAAATTGGACGCAAAAGTGGAAACGTTGTCACGTTGATAACACGCCGAAGCAAACATGTGGAAGCAAACATGTGAAAGTAAAGTAAAACTTTATTTAAACAGGGTAGCCCGTTCAGCTCAAAGGCTGGTATCCATGGGGGCCCTGTATAGATAACATTAAGTTAAAAATACAAATTCATGTACACTTTAAAAACTAAGAACTACGTTAGAAATCTATTTACAATACTTAATACTAAGAGACAATCACTAAGAACTATTTCGATAATAAAAACCCTTTTGCACGGCGGCAGAAAGTCTGTGTGTCTTGTGCTTTTGTTATATCAGTGGGCAACTCATTAAAAATTTTTGCTCCACTGAAAAGAAAGGTGTTTTTTCCAAAATTTGATTTCACCCTAGGTAACAATAACCTACTGCTCTGCCTGGTGGAATAGCTATGAATGTTCGAAAATCCGGTAAAAAATGCCAAGAAATAACTAGGGGCTAAAGAGTTTAGACAAAGAAAAACAAGCTTGACCTTATGATAAGAAGTAGTAGCAAAAGGCGGTTTCTGGGACAAAATCAAAATTAAAAAAAAAAATTTAAAAAAGTCTCTGAGACAGAGGAATTAGTCTGTGCAATTTTTGATTAGGTTTTAATAAATCGTCAGACACTAGGTCATTAACCTTTGAAAGATTGTTGGGGCGGGGGTAATTTACCAGAGTGTGGCTGGACTAGGACAAAAATAAAAAAAGGAAATTTACCAGAGTGTGGCGGGGCTGGGACAAAAAAAAATGAAAAAAATATACGATTTAAAAAGAAGAATAATGAAATACAAAATGGAGAATTTAGAAAGATTAAATGTGACTCAATTGAAAGAACTTGCTAGAGAGCGGGGTATTCCGAGATATTATCGGCTGCGCAGAGATGAACTTATTGAAGCTCTTAATATTGGAAATCCGCCAAGAAATAATATACAAAACCAACTACAAAGATTACGTGTACCGCAATTGAAAGAACTTGCTAGAGATCGTGGTATTCCTAATTATTATAGGCTACGTAAAGCTGAACTTATTGTTGCTCTTAATAATATTGAAAATCCACCAAACCAACAACAAAGACCCGCTCCTGAAACCAGAAATAATATACCAAACCAACCGCAAAGGTCTATTCTTGATGAGCCAATACCTGAGATTAATGTTCCAATTCTAACAACCACCAAACCACAAAAATCATCAAACAAAAAATTTAATTGGGGAAATTATTCATTTAAGGTTATGGATAAAGATGAGTTTTCTAAAAAGCTTGCAGATTTAACCAATGAAAATATTATAAAACTTACTAATAACAAACAAATAAAACCCAAACCTAGAAAAAAGGTAAATATATCTGATAGTGTGAGAGATGAATTGGTTGAAAAAGAATTCAATATAGAAGAAAAACAAACAGCATTGAGGGGATATCTGAAAACTTATAGGATAGATGGAAAGAAAGGGTATGGACCAAAGGAGTTTTTAAATCATATTAAACCAAAAGTTATTGATCTAATTAACAAGAAAAAGAAACCGATCAAGGTGAAATTTATATTTACGTGTAAGTTTAAAAAAGAGAATCCCGCTACAAGACATATTGATGAAAATTTGGGATATTTTCATTCAAAAGTAGAAACGATTACATTATCAACTGATTTTTCTGAATTATTCGATACTATGGTAAATCGTTTACTTGAAATGGTTGCAAAGTTTCAAAAACAAGGTTCTGGTTGGCAATTCGATCAAGTTGAATACTTTGATATCAACATTGACCCCTTCGAGCCTTTTGTTGGAAGTTCATATATTGAATTACCACCAATATTAGCAAAAAAGAAGGCTATTATAAATGTTAAGAATGAAAATGATCATGAGTGTTTTAAGTGGGCTGTAACCTCTGCCGTTTACATACAAAACATTCATCCAGAAAGATTAAACAAACAAATGATAGAAAACTCAAAGAACTTCGACTGGTCGGGAATGGAGTTTCCTACCTCACTAAAACAAATTAACAAGTTTGAAAAACAAAACCCCTACTACACTATTAATGTCTATGGATATGAAGAAGGTGATGTATACCCCCTAAGAATAAGTAAAAAACAAAAAGGTTATCTAATCAACCTACTTCTAATATCAGAAGATGAAAATAATCATTACTGTTGGATAAAGAATATTAGTAGATTGTTGGCCTCAAAAGTTAGTAAACATAAATCTAAGATGCATTTTTGCCATAGATGTTTAAACGCATTCCAGGCTGAAAAATCATTGGAAAAACATCTTGAATATTGCGCCACAAATGAAGAAGTCAAGATTGATATGCCTATGGATAAAGAAGGAAATCCAAAGTATATTAAATTTAATAACTTAAACAGAAAAATGCGCGTTCCATTTGTTGTATATGCAGACTTTGAGAGCTTTGTAGAGAAAATACATACCTGTTCGCCAAATGAAAGTAAAAGTTATACTAATCAATACCAGAAACATAAAGCATCAGGATTTTGCTATCTCATAAAGTCTTTTGATGATAAATTATTTCCACCCAAGCTTGTAAAATATACTGCTAAATCCCCAGATGATGATATCCCTCGGATATTTGTAGATAATTTGGAGAAAGATATTAAGAAAATTTATAATAAAACAAAATACCATAAAAAAGCGGAGAATATGTCAGAAATGGATAAAAAAGAATATGAAAATGCTACTCACTGCCACATTTGTGAATATGAATTGGGAGAAGATAAGGTAATAGATCACTGCCACCTTACAGGAAAGTATAGAGGAGCGGCTCATAATGAATGTAACTTAAATTATAAGATTCCAAAGTTTTTCCCAGTAATATTTCACAACCTATCTGGATATGACGCCCATCTTTTTATAAAGAATCTTGGAACAACAGAAGGTAAAATAAAATGTATACCTAATAATGAGGAAAAGTATATTTCTTTCACAAAACAGATTGTGGTTGATAAATTTACAAACAAAGAAGGTAAGCAGGTTGAGGTTAAGCGAGATATTAGATTCATTGATTCATTTAAATTTATGGCAACAAGTCTAGAAAAATTAGTAACTAATCTACCAAAGGAATCTTTCAAAAACTTAAATAATTTCTATAAAGGTGAAGAATTAAAGTTAGTGTTGAGAAAGGGTGTATATCCATATGATTGGTTCGATGGATTGGATAAACTCAATGCAACCCAACTTCCACAAAAGGATGAATTCTACTCAAAACTCAACTATGAAGATATAACAGAAGATAACTACCAACACGCTAAAAATGTATGGAAAACCTTCAATATGAAAACAATGAGAGAATATCATGATCTATATCTAAAGTCGGATGTACTACTTTTAGCGGATGTATTCGAGAACTTTAGAGATGTTTGCCAAAATAATTATGGTTTAGATCCTGCTTGGTATTATACAGCGCCAGGACTAGCTTGGGATGCTGCATTAAAGTTAACGAAAGTGAATTTGGAGTTGCTAACTGACATAGATATGTTACTTATGTTTGAGAAAGGCATTCGAGGAGGCGTATCTATGATCTCTACTAGATATGGTAAAGCAAACAACCCATACATGGGCAAATATGATCCAAAACTACCAACAAAGTACATAGAATATCTTGACGCTAATAATTTATATGGCGGAGGAATGAGTAACCCGCTACCTACTCATGGGTTTAGATGGATGTCTGATAAAGATCTTTCAGACTGGAAAAATATACCATGTATACTAGAGGTTGATTTAGAATATCCTCATAACCTACATGATTTACATAATGATTATCCTCTAGCTCCAGAAAGGCTTGTAGTTAATAAAGTGGAGAAATTAATCCCAAACCTAAACAATAAGAAAAAATATGTTGTTCATCATGAAACACTAAAACTTTATGAAAGTTTGGGATTAAAAATAACAAAGATTCATAGGGGAATTGCATTTGAAGAGTCTGCTTGGTTAAAACCATATATTGAATTGAATACTAATCTAAGATCAAAAGCGAATAACGACTTTGAAAAAGATTTCTTCAAGTTAATGAACAACTCTGTGTTTGGTAAAACCATGGAAAACATTAGAAATAGGGTTGACATTAGATTAGTTACAAATCAAAAAGATGCTAAAAAATTAATATCAAAACCTAACTATCATCATCGTACTATCTTTTGTGAAAATCTTGTAGCCATCCACATGAAGAAAACAAAGTTAGTATTCAATAAACCTGTTTATTTAGGCATGTGCATTCTGGATCTAAGTAAAACAACAATGTTTAAATTTCACTATAACTATATCAAACCAAAATATGGTGAAATGGCTAAATTGCTTTTTACAGATACGGATAGTCTTGCATATGAAATAAAAACAGAAGACTTCTACAAGGATATAAGTCTAGATGTGAGGGAAATGTTTGACACCAGTAATTACCCAAAAGATCATCCATCTGGAATCGAGACTGGTGTGAATAAGAAAGTCATCAATATGTTTAAAGATGAGGCTGGCGGTAAGCAGATAGCTGAATTTGTAGGTTTACGAGCTAAGCTTTACTCCTACAGGATGGATGAAGGTGAAGAAGAAAAGAAATGTAAGGGAATGAAGAAGGTAGTAGTAAAAAAGACCATAAGCTTTGATGATTATAAGGATTGTCTATTCAATAAACAGCCACAAATGAGACAGATGAATGTATTCAGAAGTAATATGCGTGATGTTTACACCGAAACTGTTAACAAAGTTGCACTGTCTTGTGATGATGACAAGAGAATAATTTGTGAAGATGGAATAAATACTTTTGCATACGGGCATTATCGTTGCAACACAGAATTAGGTGGTAACTCAGTATCATAAGGTATAACCTGTAATTCTTCCCTTACAAAACCCCTACTAGGCCCATCAATTAAATAATACAAAACCGGCTGATTGGGTGAAACAACACTTCTAGAAAGATAATAAATTTTTATACTCCAAATAGGATCTGTGGCTCGCCTTTTTTCACCACTTTCAAGTTCCCCAGGAGATAATAAATATCTAACTTTTACACCAGGAGGCAATCTAACCTCATCAAGCCCAACCTCGCGTTGGTAATTTTTAGGTTCAATATCAACCTCTTTCATTTTTATAGCCTTATCGGGCTCTTTATAAGTTAATCTGGTTGGTGTATTATTCAAAGTTTTTAGAATATTAGGTAATCTTTTCACCCATACTCTCGATCGGGCAGATCGGGTGGAGCCCTCCCCGCCTTCGGCGGATCTTTCATAACTGATCATTTCTTGTGCATATTGATGACTAAATAATCTTTCGCTTAATATTCTGTTTGCTCTTTCCACAAACGCTTGGGCTCTATGATTTCCAGCTTCACTTCTTTGTATTTTCACATTATGATAATTCATAAGTTTGGAAACCTCACCCATAAATTCTCTTCCTGGATCAACCATTAATGTTTTAGGGTATCTCATTTTTCTAGAATATATTTTTTCAAAAGCTTTAGATATCTCACGACTTTCTTTTGAGGTTAATGGTTCAGCATCTTTGTATCTAGAGGCAACATCAACCACAACTAATGCGTATTTATATGTTTTTCTTCCAACTCTATCATGAGGTAAAAATAATAAATCTGCTTGGTGAATCTGATTAGGTTTATCCACAGTCCAGTGCGGTCTAGGAATATACTTTGGAGCTGGTAGATATATTTGCCAAATTGCTTGTTTCTCTAACCATTGTTTTGCTACATTTTCACTTACTTTCGCTTTACTAGCTAATTTAGTAATTGCAGAATATCCTTTCCAATATCCCTCTGTTGAATAATATATCCGACTTAAATTTTTCGATCCGCCGAAGGCGGGGAGAGCTTTTCTCGATAAGTCTGAACTCATTTAAAGATTAACCAAAGTATCTTATAAATCAATATGACGTCTGAAAAAATTAACCCAAACAGGATTCCGAGAGTACCACTAGGTTTGAAAGCGGAATCAACATTGAATAGAATTACACTAAACCCGTCATCAGCCAATCCTGGAGAAACTCTATACATAAATATTCCTAAACTTTCTGAAAATTTAGTGATTGTACCAGGAAGCGTATATCTGGTATTTAAATTGACTGTTGAGGGGCATGAAAATAACACCCTAGTGAATAATGTAGGTAGTAACCTTGTATCCAGACTTAAGGTTCTTTTTGGAGGTGAAACACTACAAGATACTCAAAGATACGATGTTTTTCAAACATACCATGACTTATTCTTATCAGATGAAGAACGGGAGGATAGATTAAGGCAAGGTATTTCTTCTGTAAACATGAGGAAGCTAAGGTCAAATGCGGGTGATAAGGTAGACACAGACGCAAAAGAAGTAGCACTTGCAGTAGTACATAACACCAAGTACCACATCGCACTAAATCATCCTATTCTAAACGATCATGGGGTTTTCTACCCAAAAGCGTTAGATCATCAACTAATATTTGAGATTACGCTAGCCCCAGTTCACGATATTGTTGTTTATTCTGATACAACAAAGACTCCAACTTACAAAATCACAAACCTTGAGTTGGAATATTCTTGTATATCAAGCGAATACTTAGCTCGCGAGGCACAAGCAGCTTATCAGGTTGGTAAAGGATTCTTTTATGAGAATGTCACTCTACACAAGACTTTCACCATATCCAGACCTACTGACAGTGTTATAAACCAGCATATTAATCTACCTAGAAGGTCAATTACAGGGATATTATGTTTGTTTATGATACCATACGTTGGAGGAGCCAGAGACTCTGAGAATTTTTTCAATCCAGGTATCACCTCAATCAATATCGATGTTAATGGCGTTCCAAATCGTTTCTACTCAAAAGGAATGGTGCCGTCAGATCTTTGGGAGTCAATAAAGAAACGTTTCAGTGATTCATCCCGTTCCGGCTTCGCCGGGGAGAGCTTTGCTCGATGGTCAGGTTCCTCCCGTTGGTCGGTAAAAGAAAAGGATTTTTATGGTAATAAGTTTGCTCTGTGGATCGATTTGAGAACCCACCCAGATAATAGCATTCATGGAGGAGGTCTGGCATTAAACAACGCACAAGACGGAATAAAAATAGAAATTAAAAGAATAGCTATTGGTTCTGGTATTATGACTTGTTACATGTTTGTGGTTGCTGATGCGTTAATGGAGGTTATGAATTCAAACTTAAGATCAATCATGTATTAGTTAAAAAGATGGAAGAATTACGAGATAAAATTCCTTTTCATTGTATTATAACAGGCCCAACAAATTGTGGAAAAACAAAGTACATCATAGATCAACTCCGAGGGCCATTCCGAAAATTGTTTGAATTCATTGTTTTAATATGCCCAACTTTTGCTAAAAATAAAACCTATCATAATTTTGCTCGAGGAGATAAACGTTTCTTTGTATTATCACCAGATGCAAGTAATATAGATGAGATTAATGAATTGTTAACTGATTGTCAAACTTTATTCTCCGGAACAAATACACTAATAATTTTAGACGATTGTGCTGTTTCGAATGACCTGAAGAAAAGATCGAACAAGTTTATAGATTTAGCATTCTCTGGAAGGCATCATGGATTATCAATGTGGGTTCTCACTCAGCAATTAACATCGATAGCAAAACCATTCCGTGAAAATGTAGCTTGTGTGGTCTCATTCCATAATCCATCACAAAAGGGGATGAAGATGCTTTTCGAAGATTATGGGGGTGATTTAGACCATGAAACTAGTAAAAAGTTTGTACAACTCCTGAAAACTGAAAAATATTCTAGGCTTTGTTTATGTTTACGTTATCCATTTCAATGTTATTTAGAGATCCCTGAGGTGATTTCCTTCAGACCGGAGTAGCCGATTTAAAAGAATCTTTGTATTATTAGAAAATTATAAGATGACAGAAGTTGAAGATTATATAGAAGAACAGCCTGAGGTAAAAGACAATGTAAAATCTGAGGATCTTGAAATTAAACAAGAATCACTAGCTATTCTCGCATCCCTGGGTACTACAAAAGAATATTTAGGAGTTGATATGAGTTTGGGAGATGTAAAAAAATTATCAGTAAAAGATGTAGAAAAATATTATAATCGTTATCAAGCGGTATTAGGAAAAAAAATTAGCGGCGGATTAGTAGATTCATCTCTTCAATTAGTTTCTAAAGTTATTTCTTACATGGTTCCTGTGGATGATATAGAAGCTCTTTGTGATGATTTGAAGAATGATGATTTGGTTAATCGTGAAATAACAAACATTGTAGGGCTCTTAGCATTGAAAGCAGGAAGATTGGCAGCACTTGCTAGCGGGCTATTCCAGGTTGCTAAACACGTTAAATTCAACAAAAATCAACAAGTTACAAGCACAACTGGGCATAAAACTCAAGAGGATACCAACAAAACTGAGCAGACTACTAAGCAAGATGCTAGCGGTGCTGATACTGTTTACTGAGCACAACTGATTTAAAGATTCTTTACTTTGTTAAATAAAATAACAATGACAGAAGAAGTTGTTGAACAAATTACTAGAGATCTTCCAAAAGAGACCCTACGGGCCGCGGAGCAAGAGGAAAAAACTACAGGAAAAAAGGTAAAAGATCCTAAAAAAGTTGCAGCTGGTAAAAAATTGGCAGAATATAATAAAAAAGCAAAAGAAGCATTATCTAGGGAGATGAAACGGGAAAAAGAACAAGCAGCGATTAAAAATGAAGAAGAAACAGGTGAATCTAAATCATGGCTTCCGGAGTTATCTTTTACTACTGTTTTGTCCGTTGTTGGATTGGGGTTTACAGCATTTGATATGTTTATGAGATACCGACAAATCCGTAGGACCAGCTCCGCTGAAAAGGAGGATAATAAAAACAGAATACCTGCTTGTCCTGCGGTATCTCAAGTTCCAACACAACCTTTTCAATCTCCTCCCATAAAGATTCATAATCCACAACCACAACCGATAGATCGGTTAAAAATTGGAATGATATAATTATAAATTATTTTTTACTACAAACCCTAAAGATATCTAAAGGTTTCTTATTGATGTAGTAAAAAATCATGTCAAACGAAAACAAACTTGTGAAAACTGTTACTGATTCTGCAGTACTTATTGGATTAGCAGCTGCTGTTGGTTATGTGGCTAAAAAAGTTATGAAAGAATCATTTATGAACGATCCATCCTCAAGTATTGTAAATTATGGAAAATGGGTGGCTGTATTGTCGGGTAGTATGTACCTAAAAACATATTTAGAGGAACAAAAGATTTTACCAAATTAAACATGGCAACAATAGCAATGATGTTGGGAGGAGCAGTATTAAATGCAACTGCCTTTGTTGGCGGATCATATCTTGCAAAATATCTCTCAGGTGATAAAACAGATGTAGAGAAAATACGACACGATAAGGCATTAGAAAAATATCAAAAAGATTATGCAGAATATCAGGAAAATAGACAGAATCTCATTAATTGGAAAATACAACAAAAGGATGCAAAATACCAGGCCTCAAAAAATATTTCGAATACCGATGAAGCTTTCGAATTATATGAACAAATACATGAACCAAAATTCACGGATTATTATAGACCTAGTGAAAATCAAAAGATGGGTGAAATGGCATATGTGGGAGGAGGAATGTTGGCGTTGGGGTATGCAGCAAGTAAATTATTATAAAGCATAAATATCACATTATTTTGTTATATAACCAGTAATTAGGTTATATAACATAATTCCATTTCTTATTAAGATCACAAGGCTTCCAGTATCTAAATCTAGGTCATTTTCCAAAACATCAGCGGCTGATTTACCTTCAGAAATAATTACTTTTGGGTGGGTTAATAATCGTTTCATTTCAATGTTTGGTTCTACAAACGCCTCATAAAGCTTTACTTGAAGCGCAATACAAGACCCAATAAATATTGATTCAATTTTGATTGCACATTCTGCATGACAGCCTTTATTCATTAAATCTTCAGGTTCTATTAATTCATCATCTTTCATATTATAAAATTTGGTAAGAAATTTGTCTTGTTTTTTGGAGAAAATTAATTTTGCATATAGTGTTGGACCGCGGTCAGAAACTTTACGCATAAAAGTTTTGTTTTTTTCATCTGTAATTTTTTCCATTTTCCAATAGAGAGGATTTAAACCGCCCTTGGTTTTAGTAAGATCATTTCTTTCCAATTCAAACTTGTCAATTTTTTCTCGATTATCTACCAGATGATTGATACAGCACTCAACTATTTCGTTAAAGGTATCAATCCATTTTTCCTCTTCAGGTGTGGGCTTATCTCTACTCCATAAACACAAAGGAAAAGTATATCCTGTAATTTTATTTGTTTCTTGGCTTCTATTTACGGAAACTCCATATGAATACAAACGCCCAGTTGGAATAATAAGTTCTCCTTCGGTTCCATCTTCATTTTTTGTAAAAATATTAATTCGTTTAAATTCAATCTTTGGTTTGCTGCCCGGAATTTCACCTAAAATTGGTTTAGAAAAGATCATACGTTGTTTGGGAATATAATTACTAACATTTATTAATTGTGTGTTTTCATTAGACATTTTATTTTATATTTTATATTTTTATATTTTTAAATCAAATTTAATTTTTAAAATATTCTACATTCTTTGCTTTGCGGTCCTAAGGGGTCTAAAGATTTCTTACTGATGAGTAAAAAATCATGGCAGAAGATATACCATTAGAAGATATACCAAAAGGATCAGATGATAATGGAGATGGAGATGGAGATGGTACAATTTACCAAAGCCCAAATACATCTACATCTATTGATCGGGGCTATCTTGGTTATTCAGAATATATATCAGAAAGAAAACGACTTCAATGGGAAATAAAAGCTGAAGAGAAAAAACCAACAGATATTAGAGAAAGAGATGAGGAATATGATAGAAGGATAGAAGCGGGTGAAAAACTCAAACGTTATTTTCCAAATTACAATCCTAATGATAGGATATTTAATGTAACATTTGGAGAAGATGGAAGTATAATAGGAAAATTAAGTAGTAGGGGTGATAATGTGTGGCATACAATAGTTGATAAAGATGGTGTGATTAAACTTGAAGATTTACCAAAAACAATGAGAAAAGCTCTAGGTGCTGATTATGAAAGCATGTTGGGTAGATATAATGATGCCGTATCGCAATTGAATGAAGAAAAAGAAAAACATAATGAATTACTTTCTGCAGTACAAGGAATAGATTCACTTTTAGCAACACGCACGGAGGAGATTAGCCGATATGAAGAAAGAGAAAAAGAACTACGTCAATTCATTGAGAGACAACAGGCAGAAAAAGCTGAAAATAAAAGACTTTTTGATGAAACTATTAAACAGAATATAGAATTAAAAATACAAGCAGAAAAACTTTTGGATGAAACAAAATTATACAAAGAGGAAATATACAAATATAAGAAGGGAAAATCAAATTTAACAAAGTTAGAACAAAGCAATGAACGATTAAAATCTGAGGTTGATAAATTAAGAGAACAAATTAGAAATAAAAAAATTTCAATCGAAGAACAATTATCAGCTATAGATGGCCGAAAAGATGAAATACTTAAAAATTTACCATTACGTGAGCGATTAAAATACATATTCAAAAAGTATGGTTTTACAGTTTTTGCTGTTATTAGTGCTGTTGGGGTTATAATTGGTGTTATAGTTTCTAATCTTTCCAAAGGTTTATCCACATTAGGTAGGGGAGTTGGTAATGGTTTTAAAGCTATTGGTAAGAAACTCGGTGAAATATTACCAGGGATGGTTGGAGCGATTGTAAGCTTTCTATTCAAAACGGCGGGTGAGGTTATTGGATTTTTAGGTGAAAATGCTTGGCTTTTGATAATGGCTGTGGTTCTATATTTTGTGGAAAGGATAAAGAAGAAGAGAAAGTAACAAATTTAAAGATATCATGTTGATCAGTAAAATACAATATGGATGACTACAATAGAATTTATCCACAATTACCAACGAATGGTGATCCTAATAATTTCAGACTACAAAAATCATGTGAAGTACTACAAAATCTTGAGAAGGAAATTAAACATTATGAGGATGTTAGGAAAAAATACAATAGAGCAAGAGGTATATTTACAAAAATAAGTGTTAGTAGTGGAGTGTTTTCAGTTATACTATCTGCAAGTGGATTGGGTACCTCCCTTACTGGTTTTGGTGCTGTTGTTGGTATACCATTAGGAGCTGTGGGGGGTATTTGTGGGGGAATATCGGTTGGATTAGGTGCTGCTTCTAAACGACTTTCTCATAAAGTTAGTAAACATGAACAGACAGTTTCTATAGCAAAAGCAAAATTAAACACTATTAACGACTTGGTTTCAAAAGCTTTGAAAGATAATGCAATATCAGACCAAGAATTTTCTTTAATTTTATCAGAGGTGGAAAAGTTTGAAAAACTAAAACAAGAAATCCGCCAAAAAACTAGAAAATATACAGAAAAAAACTTAAATATGAATCAGATAAGAACGGAGGTTCGGGCGGAAATATTAAAGGACCTGACCGAAGGGAGGGGAAGAACAGCTCCAGCTTAGCGGGGAGGCCCTGCGGGCCGATCGCACGATCCCGCACTTTGAAAATTTCATATGAGAGAACTGATGTAGGATGTAATTTTTTTGCTGGTGTTAGAAAAGTCAGCGAAGCTGGCCCGCCCTATGGGTGATAAGAAATTAATTAACTTTACATTTTATTCTAGATCTAAAGACCAGCTTTGCTGAAACATAAAGAATAAAATGTTACTCACAGACTTTAAAAATAGATACCCAAACGCTAACCTTGATAAATTTACATTTGTGAATGATTTATATGGAGGATATATTAAGTGGAAATATAATGATATGACTGTCATGTCTAATGATGATCCTACCGGAAAAACCTGGATTGATGATCTATCAACTAATTTAAAAATAATGTTGCAGGAAGATTTAGGGTTGGAAAGTAGTAAAGTGGGTTCATTTCCAAAAAGTTTATCAATAACCAATCGATCTTATCCAATACCTGCAGTTGGTTTTGATGACTTTACAAGCGACATAACAAAAATGCTAACCTTACTGGATATTTACGTTTCAAATACCAAGAGATTTACAGCAAATATGAGAAACATATTTACATCCCAAGTTGTAACATTCAAATTTGGAAAGCAAAGTAGAAAATGGTTGAATGCACCTGATATGAATTATTGGCCACAACAACTTAACTTTGCAGTTTGGTGTGCAACATCTGGTTGTGGGATAAGTCCTTTTGAAAGTTTAAATTATCCTAAAGTAGTGAGTAGTTTCATTAAGTTTCATGTGTATTTTACAATAAGACGAATATTGTATGAAATGAAACTACCTTTACCCGACGAACAACCTTTTGTGATAAATAATAATCCATATAGTAAAGTTGCATATCAACGATTGTGCGCTGAATTTGGAGTTAGTACTTCAACCGATTTTAGATGGAAAGGTGGAAGAAACAACGGATTGGGAGATATATTCCTTAATTACGGTGCAGGATACCATGGAAAAGGTGGTGGATATCAAAATATACATATTGTAAGGAATTATGATGTTGAAGCAGATCAATGGCCCGGTGAAGGCGGTAAATTCGCTGATGAAGGTGGTAAGAAAGAAAAGGGTAATCTCATTTCATTTATCCGTAACGATGACTTTGCCGATTTCAAATATGCTTGGTTTATCCCAACAAGCGGACATGGACTCACTAAAGCTGGCCTTGGTAGATTAAATCGATCAGCTGAAGCTTTTGTTTACTGTATATTAGGAGCACAAGTAAACACTAGAAATTCGATTTATGGTAATGGTGGTGGAGCGATAGAGACACAACAAGAATTCTTGGCTTTATTTGAAAGTAGTGTGATCGAGAATGACATTTCTAGTTCTATCCAAAGGTATCAATTAGCTGTACAAGAAGCGAAATTACGGCTTGATTTAGCTATTGCTCCTGGTGTATGGTTGATGCCGAGTAATATGATAATCAATACTGAAAGCGTGACAGGTTTTAATAACAAACTTATGAAAGCGAGTAATGATATGAATTTTGGAGTGAATAATTCCCTAAACACTGAAGCAAAACAGGTTGGAATAAGTCATAACTTAGGATCTTCAAAGTTAAAGCTGATCGAAGATCAGGACCGGCAAAGTCGAAAGTTACCTCATATTCACCTGGAAGGCAAAACTGAAACGAAGAAAAACCTGAAGGAAACAAAAACCTCAACGAAAACAGACTCGATGAAACAGGAAATCCGCAGGACCAGCTCCAGCTCCGCTGGGGAGGGCTTTGCCCGATCCGCTGAAAATAATATTGACTCAACGCAACATGAAAAGAATATATTAGCATTTATAATTATCTCTGGCGGATTAGCGTGGTATCTATTTCAGTAGATGGCTGTATTTTTCAGCTTACGCGTAAGTCGTTTTTTATCACAGGTTAATTAACATAACAATTTTTTAGCTTACGCGTAAGTCGTTTTTATAACAGACTGTGATTATAGAAAATTTAAAAAGATGAATATAATCAAACAAAATGTTAAGCATAACAATGTATGAGTCAGAAACTAGGATTTATTTAGATCCTCCGCTGAAAAATCTTCGGGAGATACAGCTTCTGGATTGCAATATAAAAACCAAAAGATTGATTAATTTCAAGGATAAACAGATAATATTCAATGATAAGAATCAAGGCTTCATAATAATTCAACCCGGTACATATTCTCTTCGTAATATTCAATCAATCTTTCTTAATGATCCTGATACGGAAAAGATAACAATAATTGAGACTGATACTTTTGACTATCTATATTCAAATAAGAACTTCAAAATTAGACTTACTAGAGGATTGTCGATTGGTTTAGGGGTTCCTGAAGTTATAAATCCTGGTAAATTATACCCCATAAATATACAGATTAGGGAGCCGCTGAGACTTATGTGTAGTATAGTTGATAATAAGTCTTCATATATTAATAAAACCAAATATGGAGAACTTGTGAATCTCTCACCATCGCACCTACTTGCAAACATACCCTCAAAGGATTATCCAACAATTCCAGTTCGAAAATATGAGACCCTAATAAACCACTTTGATTTAACCATATTAGATAATGAATGGAAAAAACTTGATCTTAAGGGTTCTCCAATAACAATAAGTTTAAGATTCAGATAAGTTTTTGTTATATAACACATAAAGGCGTTATACAACATAATTATTTCTAATTTATGATATGTAAAAGTTTTTCGCCATCATCATGTTTATTATAATTAATTTCCATTATTTTCAACATTCCCTACAATGTGCCTTCTGTCTATCATGCACACATATTTGCGAGCCCCCGCATTCTTTACAAAAACATTTTTGTCTATCGTGTACACATATATTAGTCCCAACACAATCTTTACATTGAAACTTAAACTTTCCATGAATACATATTTGTGTTCCTCTACATAATTTACAAACCGATTTCTGTTTGTTGTGTTTGCATAATTGAGACTTACCACAATCTTTACAGACAAACTTAAATCTTCCATGTTCACATATTTTATACCCGCCACACTCTTTACATTGTTGTTTTTTTTTATTATGTTCACATATTCCTTTACCTTTACAGTCTTTACAAAAATACCTCTCCCGTTTATGTTCACAAATACTACCACCACCACATTTTTTACATCGTGATTTCTGCCTGTTGTGTTCACATATTTGAGATCCTCCACATAACTTACAGACATATTTTATTTTACCGTGAATACAATTATAATTATTAATTTTTGCTTTATCAATCTCGGCTGGGGTGATATCTATATTACCAAGAGCTTCAATAAGTTCATCTCTGCGCAGCCGATAATATCTCGGAATACCCCGCTCTCTAGCAAGTTCTTTCAATTGAGTCACATTTAATCTTTCTAAATTCTCCATTTTGTATTTCATTATTCTTCTTTTTAAATCGTATATTTTTTTCATTTTTTTTTGTCCCAGCCCCGCCACACTCTGGTAAATTTCCTTTTTTTATTTTTGTCCTAGTCCAGCCACACTCTGGTAAATTACCCCCGCCCCAACAATCTTTCAAAGGTTAATGACCTAGTGTCTGACGATTTATTAAAACCTAATCAAAAATTGCACAGACTAATTCCTCTGTCTCAGAGACTTTTTTAAATTTTTTTTTTTAATTTTGATTTTGTCCCAGAAACCGCCTTTTGCTACTACTTAAGAGCGTCTCTTGGAAAGACTCGACCAACGTAATTGATTCATTGCCTCAGTGGAGCGTGTACAACACGTAATTATACGCGCCGATCTGTGTTGTAGACGCTGTAATCTATCCTGGTCTTGTTGTAACAGACCACTCCAAGCAACATCGCAATAATCAAACAATGGCAGAATCAACGTATTGTGAACTAGTATAGACACCTCTTTTGTCAAGAAACCTCTAATGCGGCCCAAAATACCAACTCTGCATGCCACCTTTTTACACACATAATCCGCGTGAGCCTTCCAGGTCATAAAGTTGTCAAAAACGACACCTAGATATTTGAAGGTAGTCACGCAGGATATTTTCCTTCCTAGAAGAATTAAACTTAGCTTACAATCGCGCTCTTTGTGCCTTTGAGAAGTAAATAACAAGGATTTAGTTTTGGTAACATTTAAGACAAGATTATTGTCCTCTAGCCATTCGGCTAAACATTCAAGATCTTGGTTCAAATAAGTATTTAAGGTATCTACGGTTTGACTACCAAGATATATAGCTGTGTCGTCTGCGTACATGTTCACTGAGCAATGTTTCAAGGAACGAGGTAAATCATTAATGTAGACAATAAACAACAGGGGCCCTAGAATGGACCCCTGAGGCACTCCAGAAGTAATTTCAAGCTCCTCTGATGATTGAGAATCAATACACACAACTTGCTTTCTTCGCGAAAAATAATTCGCAAACCACGGTAGGCTTTCATCGCAAACACCATTGTACTTCAGTTTACTAATCAATATCTCATGGTCAACCGTGTCAAAAGCCTTAGCCAAGTCGATAAACACGGAGCCAGTGACTTCGCCCTTATCCATGTTCATAAGAATTTCATCAGCGAAGTAGGTGACAGCTGTCTCAGTTGAGTGTTTTCTTCTAAAACCGGATTGTGACATACATAACAAGCCATGTTCGTCAAAATAACTTGCGAGCTGCTTGTGAATTAGCCTTTCAAGGACTTTAGATACTACAGGCAGTACTGATATGGGGCGATAATTTTGGGGGTTATCCTTTGCACCTGACTTGTGTAAAGGGGTTACCTTCGCTTTTTTCCATTCCGCGGGGATCACATTTTGTTGGATAGAAAGATTAAAGATAGCAGATAACGGTGTGGCCAGGGCATCGGCTCCGTCTTTAAGTAAACGAGATGGAATACCGTCAATACCAGTAGCCTTCCTTGGTTTCAGTTCTTTAAGCATCTTTCGAACCTCCGAAAAGGTGACAGCTCGGAGTTCCCGGGTTTGAATGTTCTTGTTGAGGTAACCATTTATAAAAGGATTGCCCTCTAGATCGATTGGTCGACCTTAGGTTTTCCGCGCAAGAGACAAAATAGTGATTGAATATATTGCACTTATTTTTCACTTCATTCGCAGAGCACGTAACGGGTCCAGTACTTTTCGACCCGCCAACCAATTGTTTCAAGTTTTTCCAAGTCCCACGGGGATCTTCTTTAGTCGCTAGAAACTGGTCACGAAAATACCGTTGTTTCTCTCTTCTGAGCTTCAGAGTCACCACATTACGTTGGCGCTTGAAGGAACTCCAATGAGATTCATCGTTAGTCTTCAGCGCAAGTTTATGAAAGTAATCTCTTTCTTTCATTAATTGTTTCACCTCACTTGTCAACCATGGTACCCTTTGTCCCCTAGCTCGCACGTGGATTTTTGGAGCATGAGAATCAGCAACTTCAGTAAATAGCTGTTTAAAAGTGTCCCATGAGTCCTCCACATCTGAAAAGGAATTCACCAAGGACCAAGGAACCTTGTTTAGATCTTCAACAAAAGCAACGCGATTAAAATGTTTAAGATTTCTGGTCTCAACTATCCTCGGGGGAGGCGGTTTCAAGCGATGAAGTTTTCGAACCGCGAAAATCGCAGAATGATCACTGAAACCAACTGGTATTACTCCCGAGATGTAAAGGTCAGGTCGATTTGTGAAGAATAAATCGATCAAGGTCTTCGAATATTCAGTTATGCGAGTATATTTGTCAACAATCTGCAGAAGGCCGAACTCTGTGTCGAACGGCGTTGTTAAACTGACGACTCTCACAACAATGGAGCCTTTGTTATGCAGTGATGCTACTAAACTAGTTTCATTTGTTTTTTCCTCTGTTTCAGATTAATTTCCATAATCCTTCAATAATCTGAAACAAATTAAAAAAACAATCAAACTTGTTTGTCATCATTTTAACCTACAACAGCTACACATTTCGTGTAAGCCACACAAAAACAGCCAAAGAGCAATGAAGTTAAAAATGATATCATAACAAAGAAAGGAGGCGAGAGTTTTCTGGTAATTTTAAAATTGCAGACCAAAAATTGATTTACTTAGAGGAAAATAAGATTTTACCTCGATGGTGTACAAAGGCCTTTTCGATCTCGTCTGATTGGTTGTGTCACAGCATTCTATACAATGAACTGAATTTTACGCGCAATGTGGTGAGTCAGACCAGGAGTCCACAATAGGAGCGTTCCTATGCGTTGGGTGGCGTCCCCAGCACAGTAGCGGATGTGGGTATTTTAAGAACAGTAGTGGCAGAACCTTATTACTGGCGCACTTTTTCTAACGTAAACCCATAGTTAAGGGACGGACCATTAGAAAAGTGATGGGGGAGGGGGGGTGGGGAAAAAAAAAACGAAAAAAAAATTCATGCAAGGCAAAATGCCAAGAAAAAAAATTCATGCAAAGAAGAAGGTAAAAAAAAATTCATGCAGAAGGAAGGTCCAATTGTGACTTTTTCACACGTAGTAAAAAAAATTCGTGCAGAGAGGTTCACCTGAAAAAAAAATTCCTGCACAAGCAGTGAGCGAAAAAAAAAATTCGTGCAAGCTGAAAATTCACCACCCCTCCCCCCATCACTTTTCCAATGGTCCGTCCCTAATAGAAATATCTCCAGATTAAAACATACTTAGATTTTTCATAGCAAACCAAACATTCCCAATCATTTGCTTTCGTGATTGGAAATTTGATACATCTGAATTCCTAACATTCCATTCTAGGGCGTGGCACCCCTCTTTTGTTTGATAAAAATAGTGAGGTTTACGTTAGAAAAAGTGCGCCAGTAATAAGGTTCTGCCACTACTAGAACTCATATTTCCCGCGAAAAGATTTTCGCGCGATCCGTCGTTATCATGACCTTACTCAACAGGACGGCTGGAGGACTCAGGACAGCAGAATGACGAAAAAATGTCGCGCGAGACTGTGCATTCCCATTCTTACGCGGCATTTTTTCGTCATCTTAGTTTACGCAGGGGCCCATCACCAGGATCATTCCGGATCAATATCAGTTTCTGGGTAACTGTGCACCTAACCCTCCCCTAATCCAACAAGTTATAATGAGTTAAAAAGTTAGCGTTAATGTTAGTTTCGGGGAGGGGTAGGTGCACAGTTGCCCAGAAACTGATATTGATCCATCATTCCTATGTGTTGGGTGGCGTCCCCAGCACAGTAGCAGATGTGGTTATATTTAGAACTGAAATTTCAAATCTCAATTTTTTGCACGATCCGTCGCAATCATCCGCCATTATAAAAGCGACAGTAGAGATTCGCATCAGAAATTTGCATGTATAAAGCGCAATTTCATTGGTCGTTGTAATAATATATTGTTTTCTGTGGAGCGAAATAGAAGTTAAAAATAGCACCATCTACTACTGTGCTGAGGCAAAGGGCTGATATGGGAGAGGAACGCTTCTGGTGATGAGCTCCTGGTCAGACCCATGACCAGCTGTGGCAATAGAGCATCTCATCGTTAGAGACAAGTTTAAGCTTTTCCGCGAAATTCATGCCAAGGAAACAAGAAATTCGGTTCACAATATCGTACTTCCGAAAGTTAAGAAAGGGTCGGGTGTGCGAACTTTTACCTTCAGTGCAGCGAAAATTTGGAACAGTCTGCCAAATGAAATGAAAGCGTGTACTGAATCATATAATGGTTTTTGTAGCCAACTCAAAAGTGTGACTCTTTTGGCTTAGTTAGCTGTCTAGTAATGAATTTGTCATTTAGATCTGCGTAGCTAGGGATTTGTACTTTGACTTATATATTTTAGTTTAGTTTTGTTTCTTTGAGGGCCGCGTGTACACTATCTGTAGATATTTAGTGACACCCACATTAAAAAACGGTTATTATTATTATTATTATTATTATTATTATTCACAAGGTCATTGGTTGTCTTAAACCGCGAAGTCTCTTTTTTATCTTTACCTCTATGGCGCGAACTCGCGCTACGAGCGGCGAAGCAGTGAGACATTAAGAATGCGGGTATCGGCATTTTCCCCTCACTTGTTTGCATAATTATTTCTCTAGCGTTTGATCAGAGTCCGAGGCAAAAAAGCAGACTGCTCGTGGTTTTTGTTTTACTCCGCTTAATAATATGCATGAAAAAATTAATGGATTCTGATTGGTTGAGAGCAGTGCAGTTCAACTGTAACACCAGTGCAAAAAGTGTAACACCAGTGCAAAAAGTGTAACACCAGTGCAAAAAGTGTAACACCAGTGCAAATTACACATCGATATTCTGATTATGTTATTCTTTATTTTTAAACGAACTGCTTTGAGTTCGTAGCGTTATCAGGTGATCTTCATCAGCCAATCAGTAAACAAAGTGTCAAATCCGCGTCAAATGCTCACTTCCTGCAGGCAATGAGATCTTCCGGCACTTCCTCCGGGCGAATGTTTTCGTGTTTATATTATCAATAAGTAATCGTACGGTTTTTCGCGTTCAATTTGGAATTAATTTGCACATGTGAGTTTTTCAAAAAGCTGAGATTGCACTCGCTGAAGCGGCTCGTGCAATTTCAGCTTTTTGAAAAACTCACTCGTGCAAATTAATTCCAAATTGAACTCGAAACCGTAAGATTACCTTTACTAATCGCATTTGCTCAAAGTATCGTCTATCATAAACGTACTCAAGTAGAGTTACTAACGTTCCTAAGCTTGTTACACTTGTATCTCAACTGCTGTAAATCTATTGTTCACATATAACAGGGTTCGAAAGTGTTTATTCCAAGTGTGGAGCATGCCAAGCAGAACCAAGTCATCTGTACAAAGGTTGATATTTACTGAGTGCCTCAATCGAAACTACATTTTTAATTCCCTTAAAACAGCACCATCCATTAATATTATTTGTTTGCATAACCTGTTGTAACAAGTACATGTAATATCGTTCATCTTGATAGAGTTGTTTTAGATTGACTGTTGTAAGACCAACTGCAGACCAATCACTCTGTCTAATTGCAAACGTGTACACTGTCCACTAAGGCTCTAGTTGTCCAAATGTTGAATAAGACTTTCGTTTTAAACTTATTATGGAAAATATTGACGCGATTACTTTGGTCTTGTATCACTGATACTCAAAAACGACAGGCTTCAACAGGCTGTTCCTCCCATAGCACGTGACACCAAGTGGCACTTTTTAAGTCAATTGCGGCCGCACATTGAAGCGGGAATTCAGAGGTTTTTGTTTTCTTGCTCTGCAGAATTTCTGAGGCTTGATTTTTTTCAACAAAGATAAGTACATTAGACGTGCCCGACTACAGCCAGTTCCTTGGAGCAATACATCTCTCCTTTCGCTTGATAGAGTTTACACCAGGCTGGTAATGAAAGTTAAACTAGTCTTAAATTGACAAACCAAGAGGTGAATATGTATGGCATTTTCCGTTCCCATGAAGACTGCAAATATCCACGCTCGTTGCTCGTGGAAGGAAACCCAAGCATTGGAAAAACAACTTTTTGTCAAAAACTGGCGAAGGGCCGGGCTTCAGGAGAAATACCTACAGACTGTTCATTCCCTGAGTTTGAATTTGTGTTGCTTTTGAAACGTCGAGACGTTGACACTGATGTGCAAGATGCAATTGAGAAACAACTCTTCCCCTGCTATATTTCAGGTTAGAAAAAGCCGCTTTTCTTGGACTACTTTCAGCATGTTGGCAATTAAGTGTTGGTTATTCTAGATGGTTTGGACGAATTAAAAAGGCAAAAGATCAAGGCAACAGAAGATAATGAAGTTGATGTGGCGCTAACGGCTGTCAACAAGATTGTTCCTTACTGCTTTCTTATGGTCACCGCTCGTCAGGAGCAAAAAGAGGGCTCTGTGTATTTCAGTGAGACGACTTTAAACAGAAACTTGCAAACGCAACAAGTACCCGGTGTATCGGAATTGTAGTTTTTATTATCTCGCGATCACAAAATTTAATGGTTTATTGGGATACCTGTGTCGGACCAGAATGCATTAGGGGCGGGAAAAAGAAAAAAACATGGCCGTCGCCACACTCGAGAAGAGCATTGTTAAAACGCATAAAACACCATGTTGTAAGTGTTTTGTTGTTTCACTTTTGATATTTGTTGTAAGATTTAAAGGTTATAAGTTTATTTGTAACTTTTTCTCAGGTTTTACCGCTTTTCTAGACGAGTTTTCGTTATAAACTAATAAAGTGCGTTGAAACACATGGGAGTGTGCTCGATTCGAGTACAGTAAAACAACATGGAGGCAGTTTTGGAAAAGAAGTCTGAGAGAAGCAAAGCTAAACAAGCTGTCAGCGTGATTGCAAGACGGTTGGCAGGAGCTATTGTTAGAGAAGAAGATGAAGAATGTCTCCATGACTTAGTCTTGAGTCTAGAACGAGCCTACGATGATTTCTGTGAAATTGATGATGAATTTCAATCTCTTGTGTCGCCAGAAGAGTTTGTGGATCACCGTGTTGTTAATCATTTGGACATTGAAGCTTATTCAAAGGCAGTAAAGGATGTTTATGATGCTGCTATGGCAGAGTTTGTAAATATCAAAAGTGCAAGAGCTCAATCTGTTCGAGATGCTGAAATATTGAGTATGAAGTCAATATTAGCAAGAAAAGTTATTCAGCTTGAAAATTTAATTTCCTCTGTTGAAATGAATGTCTCTACAAAGTTTGTGGACACAATGAAAGAAGATAAGGATGATCTGGATATGCTGATGGATGAATTATGGAGCATGCAGAATAAAATTTCTTTACTTCAAGGTGAGGACGTTGAAATTTGTGGTCAAGTAGGGGAGATGGAGAGAGTTGTTTGTAATCTCAAAAGAGACATACATAAATGTTTGAAGGAGACACAACCAACTACAAAGCCTCTAGATCTACATAATTATTCAACCCCCCTCAACCAAGATATGTCATCTATTATAACTCCCAATCAGACTTTAGGATCTCATGTCCCAATACAATCATCAACCACTATGACTACCAGTAGTCATGTGAACATTGTAAGTCAGACAAATCTTCAAGCCAGTGTATATCCTACAAGTTATGATCAACCAATGAATCAAGTGATGTCTAGCTCTCATAGGAACTTTGGATATGGTCAAACAAGTGTTCATTCCAATGTACCCCCTTCAAGTTACAACCCAACTTTCAGTCAAATATTTTGTACACCACAAAGGAACAATGTTAGTCAAACAAGTGTTCAGTCAAGTGTACAAACACCAATTCCAATTGTCAGTCATGTGACTACTACTCCTCAAGGGAACATTGGTCATTCAAGTATGATGAAAGATAAAATGGAGCCCACAACTCTCTATCCCTCATCTCCACTGATACCCCCTGCACAGTGGAAATCACCACCTACAACATGGTCTACAGGTCACAATAATCCAGGCGTGACCTTTCCTTCAAGTAATGGCAATACAAACATACATGCAGGTGTTATGAATCCACCAACCTTCAGTCAAGCTTCCTGGGCTCACTGGTCTCCAGGAATGAACTTTTCTTCTAACACTACATCTGATGTAAGGTTGAAGAAAATACCCTTGCCCACATTTTCTGGCATGAGAAAAGACTGGCCAGAATTCAAGGCAGTATGGAAACAACTCGCTGAGAACACCTACACCAACAAGACAGCACTAGCTCATGAATTAAAGAGAAGTGTCAAAGGAGAAGCTAGTGCAAGAATTAAGTCTGTCTATGTAACCAAGCCTTCAGCTTATAACACTATGTGGAGAAAATTACAAGAACACTATGAAGACCCCAGTGCTAGTGTCCAGGCTGCTCTCGACGATTTGTCGAAGTTAAAACCAGTCAAAGAGGAAGATTACAAAGGTCTTGTGTCACTAATTGATGAAGTGGAATGTGCCTATTCACAATTAGAAGAATTGAATCACTTAGAGACTCTCACCATGCGTGACGTTGACTTTGTCAGTAATCTTTTGCCTACTCACTTAAAGCTTGATTGGATTCGAAAGTATCATGATTTGCCTCCTGCTGAGAAGTTGCATCCCTGGGCTTCCTTCATGAAGTTCCTGGATCACGAACGTAAAGCTGTTACTCGACTAACGGAAAAAGCACCATCCAAGCCAAGAACAACTGAAGCCTTCAAGAATGCAAAAACACATCACACAGATGTCACAACTACACAACAGCCTCCTAAGCAATTCTACAAATGTGCTTATCCAGCCCACAGAAAAGATGCTGTAAAGCATTCTACAGAAGATTGCAGAGAGTTTCAAAAGTTAGCAATTACAGGGAAGGATAGTAAAATGGAACTGTTGAAATAAATCAATGCTTGTTTTTTATGTTTTGGAGACCACAAGAGAAGCACATGTCCAAACAAGAAGCCCTGCTCTAAATGTGGCAGTGAACAACACCACATGTTGCTGTGTAAATCAGAGAAACAGAAAGAAGCACCAAAATCAACAATCAGCTCTCATGTTGAAGGAGCTAGTCATGTATCAAATGGCCCATCCCTTGCTCTGTATCCCATTCAACAAGCTAAAGTAAGTGGAACTAATAAGGAACTTACAGTCTTTTGTGACAGTGGTTCTAATACGACCTACATTACACATAAGGCTGCCGATAAGATAAAAGCCAAAAGACTAAACAAGTACACTCTTGATGTAACAACTATGGGTAACATTGAAACTACATATGACACTGCCAAATATCAGTTTACTTTGCAAACTGTTACAGGCAAGAATGTAGACATCAAAGCCTTTGGAATGGACAAGATAACTGGTCCAGTAAGTAAACTAGACACTGACACTGTCTCGGAGCTGTTCCCACAGTTTGATGCAAATTGCTTACAAAGAAAGAACACACACGTGGATGTGCTGTTAGGATGTGATTACTTTGGCCTTCATCCAAAGAAAGAAGAAGCAAAGAGTGGACAGAACCTCAGTGTAATGAGCGGAGAGTTTGGCGTTTATCTTCAAGGTACTCACCCAAGCCTCAGAGAGAAGACTGTTCTGGATTCAAATCTTGCAAAGACTGTTCACAATTCTGTAATCAAGACAGATGTGAATCATGTTCTTACACGTGATCATTTTGAATTCCATCCAGCAGTTGTTGATGCTTTAGGAAGTGAGGACAGCCGACAAGAACTCTTTGTGAATATCACTAGTTCAAAAGTTGACACTAACACTGAAAACTTCATTAAAGGCGAGGAACTCGGAACAGAAACCACACCAAAGTGTGGTGGGTGTCGTTGCGGCAAGTGCCCAATCACTGGACATACTTACTCGTTTCAAGAAGAATAGGAACTGAAACAAATTCAAGAGAACCTTGAGTACGATGAAGAACGACAGTGTTGGATAACAAGCTATCCATGGATCTCAGATCCATCGACATTGCCTGACAACTACAGCGCAGCACATTCTACTCTGAGAAGCACCGAACGCACTCTGAGCAAAGACAAACAGTGGTCAGAGACTTATCAACGACAAATGGAAGACATGGTGAATCGTGATGTAGCTCGGAAGCTTACACGTGAAGAAATCAACAACTGGAAAGGTCCTGTGTTTTATATCTCTCATCTCGCGGTGGTGAACTCTAAGTCACAGTCAACTCCAGTTAGGATTGTATTTAACTCAAGTCAAGTATTCCAAGGAGTCTCACTTAACTCCTATGTTGCCAAAGGTCCAGACAGTTATATGAACAATCTACTAGGAATTCTGCTTCGATGGAGAGAGGAGCAGACAGCTGTCATAGGTGACATCAAGAAGATGTTCAACTCTGTGCTATTGAAGCCATTGGAGCAGCATTGTCATCGATTCCTTTGGCGAGATTTAGACCGCACACGTGAACCTGACGTGTATGTCATACAGCGTGTCAACATGGGTGACAAACCTGCTCCAGCCATAAGCGCAGAGGCACTCTACAAGACTGCAGAATGTTTCAAAGATGTAAGTCCACGGGCAGCGAGCCTTGTAAAGAATTCAAGTTATGTAGATGATCTGATCGACTCATTTACTTCAAAGCATGAAGCATTCAGCGTCGCCAAAGAGACGGAAACAATTTTGGACAAAGGAGGATTCAAGATAAAGTGCTGGCAGTTCAGCGGAGAGCCTTCTCAACGCAGCAGTCTAGAATCTAAGCCAAGTCAAGTGGGACGCCTCGAAACTGAATCAAGCAAAAAGCAAGTGACACTGCTGAAAGGAAGTCAAGACAACCTAAGAGTTCTTGGTATCGGATGGGATCCCATGGAAGACACAATGGTCTACGAAGTCAACCTGAATTTCAGCAAGAAGAAAAAATCTGAACATATAAGTCCTAATTTGCGTCCAGAAGATATCCCTGAGCACATTCCAGAAGTGCTGACGAAGAGAATTGTACTTGGTCAGGTTATGAAGATTTACGACCCATTAGGACTGGTGTGTCCATTCACACTACGAGGTAAAATCTATCTACGAAAAACGTGGTTATTGAACTTGGGTTGGGATGATCCCCTGCCTGATCATCTACGTGACAAATGGATCCTGTTCTTCAAAGACATGTTTCAATTGGAACAGTTGTACCTGAACCGCTGTGTTCAACCTCCAGGAGCTGTTGGCTCACCGTGGCTGATCATTCTAAGTGATGGAAGTGACATGGCCTACGGTTTCGCAGCCTACGCCAGATGGCAACTAGAAGATGAGAGCTATCGCTGTCAACTCATCATGGCCAAGTGTCGGATCGCACCGATGACTAAGCTCAGTACACCTCAGATGGAACTCAATGCAGCTGTCCTGTCCAAGAGAGGAAGGAGGGTGATAGAAAGGGAGATGAGATTCCAGTTCGAGAAAGTTCTACAACTGGTCGACTCTGAAACAGTTCTTAGCATGATTAACAAAACCAGTACCAGATTCAAGGTGTATGAGGGAGTCAGAATCGGCGAGATCCAAGCTGCAACAGATGGTGATATGTCATGCTGGGCTTGGCTACCAGGGAAGAACAACACAGCTGATTGGTTGACGCGTGGACGATCTCCAGCAGAACTCGACAGCGACTCACAGTGGTGGAATGGCCCTGAAGAACTGAATAAGCCGTTCGAAGAATGGGGACTGAAGTATGGTCTGCAGCGGGAAGATACTTTACCTGGAGAGAAGAAGCGCTGCAACACTGCTGTTACTGAAGTCAAGACACATATCTCACTCATCGACTACAAGAAGTTCAGCAACATAAATCGTGTCATATGGGTCATAGCAAGGCTACAAGGTATGGCAAAGAAGAAGTCGTTTGCTGGAGGAAAGAGTTGTGCCATGTCAGCTCAAGACTTGAAAGAAGCTGAAAAATTTGTCGTGAAGGACATACAGAAGTCTATCGATCATGATGTTGAAAAGAAGAATGGTCGGTACCACACACTAAGGCCTGTGCTTGATGCAGATGGTCTCTGGGTGGTAGGCAGACGGTTGCGGAACAACAATGTTATGTCAGCAGATTCAACCCTCCAGAAGCTGTTACCTACCTGCCATCCTGGAACGCGTCTACTCATGGATCGTGCACACCGTGAAGGTCACAGAGGGAGAGATGCAACCTTGGCTCGATTCAGACAGTACTACTGGGTACCACATGGCAGTAAACTAGCAAGCTCTGTCAAGAAGAATTGCCAACTCTGTAAGTTGCAAGAAGCTACCTTTTCCAAACAAGAGATGGGTCCATTGCCTGATGCCCGACTCAAACCTTCTCCAGCTTTCAATCATGTGATGCTTGATTTATTCGGTCCCTACACAGTACGTGGCGAAGTGCAAAAAAGAGTTAATGGCAAAGCCTATGGTGTTATCTTCACTGATCTTACTATGCGAGCAGTCCATATAGAAGCTGTGTATGGATATGATACCAGTTCCTTTCTCATGGCTCTTAGCAGATTCACCAGTCTTCGAGGTTGGCCGGAGAGGATATACAGCGACCAAGGTTCACAGCTAGTAGGAGCAGAACGAGAACTCAAGGAAGCCTGGGAGAAGATCGACATAGACAGCCTGCAAAGAAACAGTGCAGCCAAGGGTACAACCTGGGTGTTTGGGCCAGCAGACAGTCCTTGGTATCAAGGTGCTGTTGAATCCCTTGTGAAGAGCGCAAAGCGAGCCATTCATTTTGCTGTACATAACCAACGTCTATCGGTTCCAGAATTCCAAACGCTGTGCAGTGAAGTATCCAACCTACTGAATGAACGTCCAATTGGATCACTACCAAGCATTGATTCCGAACTGAACATATTGACACCCAACAGCTTGTTGTTAGGACGAGCTACTGCTGTCAACCCACGCGGATGGCAGCCTCAAGGATCCTGCATCAACACACGTTATCGCATTGTCCAAGCGATAGCGGATGAGTTTTGGAAAAAATGGACGGAGCTTTATGCCCCTACGTTGATAGTTCAGAGGAAGTGGAATACAGCGGAACGCAATCTTCAACCTGGAGATGTCGTCATCATTGCAGACAAGAATACACTGAGAGGAGAGTACAGATTGGGACAAGTGAAGGAAGTATACCCAAGTGCTGATGGAAAGGTACGACAAGTCACTGTTAGATACAAGTCTTACAAGGTGGGAGAGAAAGTTCAACACTACAATGGTGCAAGAGATATTGTTGTCTCTAGAAGTGTTCATCGTTTAGCTGTACTGGTTCCTGCAGATTTCAAGCGTGAAGATGCTAACACAGAATTCAAGAAGAGTGTAAAGGAAAATTAGTTACTCTGGATAAGTTGACATTAGGACAGTGATCGCTTCGACATTTGACCCCTCCGGTGTATCGGAATTGTAGTTTTTATTATCTCGCGATCACAAAATTTAATGGTTTATTGGGATACCTGTGTCGGACCAGAATGCATTAGGGGCGGGAAAAAGAAAAAAACATGGCCGTCGCCACACTCGAGAAGAGCATTGTTAAAACGCATAAAACACCATGTTGTAAGTGTTTTGTTGTTTCACTTTTGATATTTGTTGTAAGATTTAAAGGTTATAAGTTTATTTGTAACTTTTTCTCAGGTTTTACCGCTTTTCTAGACGAGTTTTCGTTATAAACTAATAAAGTGCGTTGAAACACATGGGAGTTTGCTCGATTCGAGTACACCCGGCGTTGGTTTTCTCTCGAAGGGAACCAGGGCAATATTGATCAAACCGGAGCATCATTACTTCTTTCCCCATAAGGAAAGAGGAACTTATCTAAGAGAGAAGTTTGTCACGCTTCTTGAAATTGAAGGTTTTGCTCTAAATGATGCAATGCGTTATATACGAAGCCATTTTCGGGAAAAGAAAAGGGAGCACCCTGCAAATGCTCTCCGGCGTTGCCAAAGTTAAGGAGGAGACCGTACAATTTAACAGGCGAAGTGTTAATCACCGAAGACTTTTACAAGGACTTCTTCAGAATCCATTAAACACCACTCTTCTATCTTTAGTGTTTGAAGATTGTGATGGCAAACTACCTTCCAAAAGAACTGAACTTTACCAACTTATTGTCTTCTGTATCTTCCAAAAATTTTGCACCAGGCAGAAAACTCCTTTTGACGACAGCACGTTACTCCAGCAGTTTGAGGGTGTCCTGCTTGCCCTGGGGAAGCTGGCTCTTGACGGTGTTAAAGAGGGCTCTGTGTATTTCAGTGAGACGACTTTAAACAGAAACCCGCAAACGCAACAAGTACCCCATATTCAGTGGCTTTCTCTCGAAGGGAGCCAGTGCAATATTGATCAAATTGGAGCATCATTACTTCTTTCCTCACAAACCATTCAAGAGTTCTTTGCAGCTCTTTATTTGGAAACCATAATGAGAAAAGGAATGAGTGATGCTTACAGATTCGTTTCCTCTATTGATGATGTCACAGGAAAATTCAAGCAAGGTTTTCCTCTTTGTTGCTGGTTTACTTGGAAGAGATGGAGGCCCTCGTTTTTAATTACTTGGTCAACTGATTACAAGTTAGAGAAATGGCTTTAGTCATCCTTGGGATTTTTTGGCTTAAATTAAAGTTAGGAAGAAAGTGGAGGCGTTGCGGTAGTGGTAGAAGTCATTGCCTTTGTCATGCCAATGCCTGGGCTGGGTTCTTCGAAGCAGGGTTAAGGTAACCCAGGGTTCGTGCGAAATTTAACTGCTGATTTGAGAGCTTAAAATGTACATTCAGTATAATTCTTTTTGAATACAATTTGATGATTGTATGCTCTACATAAGATAGAGAAAGTTATAGGAGAAGACGCTTTTTAACAAGAGGAAAAGAAACCCGGGTTAAAATTTAACCCTGGGTTAGCGCAAATCAGTCTTCGAACAACCGGCCCCTGATGTTTTGGCCAATGCCCATGTTGCACCATTACAATTTATCCTTTCCAAGACCTCGTTTGTTGTATGCGCCAGAAAGTGATAGTAATATTATCATTATCATTGGTGATGTTGCTCTTCCCAGTGGACTTTCGAGGTGGGTCGAGGACAGCAAGTCAGAAGTATTGTTGGCTGTGACTATGGACTTCATTGGAGAGATAATGGAGCGTGAACCAGGCTTGCTCATTAAATATTTATCAAAGAACAAGTCTTTAACAAGGCTCACTGTAAACGTGTCCAGCTGTGATATACGTTATACTGGACTAGCTTTCCTTGGCAAAATTTCGTCAGAGAACAAGTCATTAACAACACTCTCGCTTGATATGGTTAAGTGTGATCTGAGTAATGCTGCACTATCCTTCTTCGGTGAAGGTTTGTCACAGAACCAGTCATTAACATCGCTCTCGCTGGTTATGCCTAATTGTGATCTGAGTAATGCTGCACTTTCCTCCCTCGGTGAAGGTTTGTCACAGAACCAGTCATTGACATCAATGTCTTTGGACATCAGCGACGCTTGTGTAAATTCTGAAGAACTTGCTCTAGTTAATAAAGGTATCCAAGACAGTAAGTCCTTAACGTCTGTTACTCTGAAAATGTTCCGCTGCCGTTCATCTGTTGAAGCATCAACTACGGCTCTCCTCTTACCTCATTTCGTAAACTCGTCGTTTGCTCGCCACTTCTGTGGCTGTGAAGGCAATTTACAGGTCGCTCATAAAAGCCACCCCACCATGGGGCTCGTTCCACAATGGATTTCCATTGAATTTTCCTCTCTGACAAGGCAACTTGGGTTTGGTCAGCTTCTAGTACCCTCCAACATTGCTGTAACTCTTGGTTAGCTGCTTTAAATGTTTTTGCATTATCGGACCAAATAATCAGTGCTATTCATCACTCTCCTTCCAACCATACGTCTCCAGGCGAGTAGAAATCGCTCGAAGGTCATATCGCTCACCAACTCTAGGTGAACCGCACAAGTAACGGCACAGGTAAATAAACACATGTAGGCTTTGTTACCACTGTCTTTCAAATACATAGGATCCGCAAAATCTGAATGAATGGTGAATGGTGGTGCCGGCGTAATTCTATCTTCAAGTAGAGGTATCATCTGCTTGAAAAATGGCCTTATCTGCAGAGCGTCAAATTGCGCCTAATGCACGCGCCAATGCGACTAAATTTTTCACTTTGGCGATCAAATCCTGAAAGTTAGTCACCAAATTGGCGACTAGAATTTCTAATCACATCTTACCTAGAGATCTGGTGACTGTTGAAGATTTGTAAAGATAAATCTACAGCAAAGTTCCTCATTGAACTCATTTCCAAAACGCAGCACATGTACGAACGTAAATCCACTAGACGCCATCTTGTATTTAGGTAACCTTTCACATTGTATATGAACCATTCTAGTGTCCTGTTTGTAGCAAGTGCAAATTGCGGGCTCATTTTTCATCCCGTTTGACAACATGTCGACCATGTGAGCTCATTAGTCGGGCAACCGACTATGGGTTTACACTCGAGTTTCATCGCAAATCGCAGTCACGTGCAATGGGGAATACCGCAGACACGTAATACGGGCGCAACCTTCTTTCTGCGATGTCGAAGTCGATGGCGAAGATGTCGAAAACAATTGGTGTCATCTTTTCTACGCTCAAACATACAGACCCACACATCGTTCGCGGTAGACCCACTCTAAGGATCGCGGGTGTAATGAGCGTATATTTCGAAACGGGTCGTTCCGCGAACTGAAAATAGCAAAAGAATCAAATGATTTAGCGAGTGTCTCACTAGAATCAAAGCAGAAATCAAACGAGTTACCACTTTCCTTTACCCTTGAGTTGTGAATGAATCTTCTCATCCAGGCAATCTTAACAACCGGTTGTACTTGTTGAACCTTGCGAAGTCGATGAGTGGTTCTCTGGGTTGGACAACACAAGTGGCAGCCAGACTTCTTTTTCTTTTCCTCTCCACTTCAACAATTGCACGTGAAGAATGAGACCTTAAATCCTTTGGCCAATGCTCTTCGGACTCTTGCAACCAAGAGGGTCCTCTCCACCGCAGCTGACTCTCTTTCAACTGATAAGCCTCGAGTGTGTAAATCAGCTGGATTCTGTGGTCCTGGACAATAGGGAGTTTAAGAAACGACGACGGGTACGACTACGGCAACCCCACAAAACAATAATATCATTGGTTAAAAAAGTATAAATAATCGTGCTGCACGTGCAGCACGGATTTTAGCAAGTATATTAGTGCTCTTCTGCGTAACTACGACGTGAAATCATCAAATTTGAGGTTTTGCTGACAACGTAAGCATGTAACAGAAAATCTTTCATTCTCTTTTTTCACTCTGAAACCGCTCGTACCAATTTATTTTTAGGATACTTCGCCCATTTTGTAGGACGTGAACGAGACTGAATAATCGCGAAAGACTCAAAATAGAGCCAAGTTATATTTTGAGGTGACGTATTGGTCTACCGTCGCCGTCGGAGGTCTTAAACTCCCTAATATCTCCAAACACTGGGATCCGACAGTGACTGTATCTCAATGACACGATTAGCGACAAATGGTTTCCATTGTGTGGCTGAGCCTCTGATCCAGCATAAGGCTGGAGAATTGTCAGTCCAACAGACAATGCGACTAACGGGACAATTAATTGCATCTTTAACAAACATACAGAGTTGAGTGGTTATAACAGCGGTCATAAGCTCTAAGCGAGGCAGGGTTATCTTTCGTACTGGAGCTGTGTCGATATTAGCATAATTAATTAACATTGGGTGCGTGCAAACACGCTGCGTGCTATGCACCCGATTGCGTATATTTAGGTCGGCTGTTTAACAAATTGACGTCAGTTTTTTATGCGTCTGTCCTCTCATTGATGATAAATTGCGTCATAACATTGTCAAAGTGTTGTAGATCCACGAGCCGATAGGCGAGTGGATCTACAACAACCTTTGACAATGTTATGCTTCGTGCTAGTTCTGTGCTTCTATCGAGTTTTAGTATAAATCTACTAGTGTTCTATCACAAATGCCGCGCTCTGATTGGCTACGCTACTCACTATCTATTCTGTGATAGATAGTGAGTAGCGTAATGGCAGCCGCTCGTTTACGTGTTCGAAGTGTCCGTGAAGAAGATTTAGACAGTTTACTGGTCGAGGCTGTTCCAGAAAAGACAAAGTTTTGAACGACTAGTAGATTTATACCAAAACAATTAGATTATTCGCTCTCGATTTCTATGCGTGATAGTTGACTCGGGCTGCGCCCTCGTCAACTATCACGCGATAGAAATCTCGAGCTCATAATCTAATTGTTTAATAGAAAGAGGAATTCTAACCAATCAGCGCGCGTATTTTCTTAGGACTGTTTTCTAAATCATCTTTCAATGTGAAGTTGCTCAAGCTCTGGAAGTTCTTGAACCCGGACATGGTTCTCCAGGTTTGACCAGGTTTGCAAACAGCATTCTCAAAACGAAATAACAGTAAAACGAGATTTATTATAAAATGAAATTAAGATTACACTGCAGCGTAACAATAGCTGAGCTAGTTATAAATATAGAGACCAATGTGTCCCGGGTTCCATTCCCGGCCCCGGCGTTATATGTGGGCTGAGTTTGTTTGTTCTTTACTCTGCTCCGAGAGGTTTTTTTCCCGGGTACTCCGGTTTTCCCCTCTCCACAAAAACCAACATTTTATTTGATTTAATTTAATTTAATTAAATATGATTTGATTTTATTTGTGCTTTACAGTGTCCCCAATTAGTGCGTCAGTGCTAGATACAGTTGACACTCAAATAAAGTTCATATAAAGTTCATAGATATCTTGATTTTGGCGGTCTATTCTTCAACCCCAGTCAGGCCAAAAGGAACGACGATAACTGAGTATTTTTTCGACAACCTTTAAATATCTCATAACAAAAATTACCAATTCAAACGAGTCTGCAGATATACCAAGCATTCCAGGTTACGTCTTTGAACATGTTCCAACACCCCTAGCGGTAAGAATTCCGCACAGGTCCCTACTTCATTGTGCATTCTGTAACTATACTATTTCGTTCTTCGAACACAAGAAATATTTGCACGTGCAATGTATCAGACAAGACAGCTTCGGCATGCATAATGAAGTAGGGACATGTGCCATACCAAACAATAAGTCATATGGCCTGTAATTTACTCCTGTCCTACACAACTTCTTAAACGCTCTTGTGACATAATATCCCCTGTCCTTGCAAATTTTCTCAACAAGTCTGTCAGTCTAAACTGAAAATGTCCAAATGTCCCCTCTAAACTGAAAATGTCCAAAATTGTACCCACCTATACAAAACTGATGATGAAACAGATGCCTGTAATTATAGACCGATTTCACTATTGGCCACCTTCAAATGAATTTTTGAGAAAATTATGTACAACAAAATGAAGGTTTCATACAAAAGCGTCACCTATTATCTTCATCCCAATACGATTTTCCCAAACACACTGAACATGCTATACTTAACACGTTAGTACCCCTCAGTACCAATATGGATAAAAGACGTTTCTCTTGTTGGGTGTTCATTGACCTTAAGAAAGCTTTTGACACCGTGGACTATTGAATGTTACTTGTTAAAATAAATTACAAGTATTATGGCTTTCGAGGAATTGTCAATTAGTTTTTTTTCCCATATTGAACAAAAAAAGAGAAAAGGAAATAAATTAAAGGTATAGAATAGGAAAAAACTGTGCCCTAGTCAAGACGTCGGGCACAGTTTTTCCCCGTACGGAGCTTCCACCCGTTAAATACCCTAAAGATATGTTTCTTCGGTTAATTGTCTCTTGATTCTTTTAGCATTGGGTAATTAAACGTTACTGGCTTTCCAAGATTATCATTACCTTGAAAGATCCATGAATGCAGTGTCTCATCTCGTAACTCTCTAACACAATGGGGCGAGCAAAGAAACATATCGGGATGATTCCTCTTCTGTGTTCGAAAATTGGCTAAGCTATACATGTAAGACCTACTCTGGAACCATATAAGTCGCCAGTCGCCTTATAAGTCGCCATGTTTTTTCTATCAGTTTGCCTTAAATCGCCTAAAGTCGCCCAAAGTTACCAAAATTAGCAAGGCTGTCCACGTTAAGGAACAGGCGACTACAAGACATTGCTACTCTAATGTCTAAAGTAAAGAACGATCTGTGTCCTCCATACATTAAAGAACGTTTCCAAAAAAATAACATTAGGGACGGACCATTAAAAAAGTGAGGGGAGGTGGGGAATTTTCAGCTTGCACGAATTTTTTTTTCGCTCACTGCTTGTTGAGCAATTTTTTTTCAGGTGAACCCCTCTGCACGAATTTTTTTTACTACGTGTGAAAAAGTCACAATTGGACCTTCCTTCTGCATGAATTTGGAGAGACACACAGCTGTTTCTGGTGTGCAGAGTTGACACTGTACCTTCAGCAAGAGTTGTGTGCAGTCAGTTGCAACTGCCTTAAAACAGTGCCAGAGGCCTAACATCAAGGTGAGAAAATTTTCATCTAATTATTATTCCTGGAGATAGTACTAATACTTTCAGCGACTGATTGATTGATCGAGAACGTAACAAACAGCAATTCACTTCTTTTTAAATCTTTTTAAGCCTTAAATAAGTAAATGAGATTAGACTTTGTTTACATTTGGTTTACATTTCTTTTTTGACCATTTATTCTTTTAAATTACCACAAACACAAGGTTGACAATGGCAACCATTATTGGATACAAAAATAAAAATATTCTTTTTTTACATGCTTTTGGTTAACGGACACGCTCGATGACATAGAATCTACGACCCTCCGGCCGTAGATTCAAAAAAGAGACATTGTATCAGTTAGAGTGTTTTTTCAGTTTGACATATTTGACAGGCATGAAGGTACTTTTTCTCGAAATAATTCCAGTGGCAGTAAGAACGTTAACCCCTAAGGATTTTCAGAGGTTTGTTTTAATGAAACCTGGGCAGGGATTTACTCATAAAGGCTTACAAGCCAAATGAGCCAGGCCTACTGAACTGTAAAATAACAAGATTATCAGTTGACCTACTTGTGACGAACACGTTTTTATGTGCATGTGTAGCGCGGAATACCTCTGAGACCACTACATAAAGTGTTAGGAAAAGACTAATTGGAAACATAATTACAAACAGCAATTCATTGAAATTCAAAATTCAAACATGACCCAAACAAACTTCACCAGGATTTTCCAAACAATCTCTTAAACATACATTTGAGTCAGTTCTGCAACTGAAAGCAAGCATATCAAAGGAGGAAATAGAAAGTAACAGATCAATCTCAATAGAACCAACAGAAAGAACCGTATCCAAGTAATTAAATCGAAATATACTGTCAATGTAGGCCTCGTTGGTTTAATATTGAATAGGGCCGCGGTTGGATTCAGCGATAAGTGTGAATTATATCTGCAGTTTAACGGCTGCTTGTCTTATCAAAGCTTGATATTAAACTCACTTAGAAAGGCGTAGGTGGTTCTTGAAATTGAATATTGGGTTCCGTAAATGTTAATTGAGCGGCTCAGTGTTGTTCTCCTATTTTGAAATGCATATGTGGACAAGATCAACCAAAACAGCGTTGTCTTTTAAGCTAGATCCAGTGTACTTTGTGAAGCCTGAAATAGTCGACTGTGGTAACCCGCCTTCCGTCGAAAGCGCGAAATCTCGTACAGCAACATGCATTAAGCGCACTGAAATCTGTTGTGGAACAGTTGGCGCAGCTGGGCATGACGTCATAGGGAGCGCATGCGCAGGTTGAGATCAAACTTAGAACAATAGACTACCCTAATTTTTCCATATGATATCAGGTGCAGCCGGCGTGGTCTAGTGGATAGAGCAGTCGACTAGGATGCGATAGGTACCGGGTTCGAAGCGCGGGATGGCTCTCGATCTGGCCTGGGGGCCGGGCCACCCCACCCCCTTGGCGTTTCTACGAAGGTGTCTAGGAATTACTCTCCATCTGGCTTGGGGGCCGGGTAATTTCACCCCTCCACCCGCACGTTTTTTATTATATAATTTTATTTTTTCATATTTTAACTTCAAAAAAATAGGCAAAGAAATCAATATACACAGTTCTGAGGGCTTCCTTTTTTCACCTTTTTTGTTTTGTTTTTTGTTTTTTTTTTCTTTTTTTCCTTTTCCTCTTTTCTTTGTGCTTTAATGTGCAAGGAAAATTGGACTTTTGGTATTTTCCCCTTGCCTAATTATTTCTTTAAGAAATTACCATTAACAGAAAGTCCACAGCGGCAAACTTTATTATATGGGACATTAGAAAAAAAAAGAAGTAATTGTACCAGTTACAGTGCTCTTATTTTCTTTATGCTACTTTTTTGTTCTTTTTTTTTTGACATCTTCTCTTGTGCTCTAATATCTAAGGCCTGGTTCAGACGCCGCTCCACTCATGTGCCGAACCTAATTGAGTTTGGTTCGACTTTGGAGCGACATTGGCGCGACATCTGATTCAGACGGCGCACCGTGTGTCGAACCTAATCTTTATTTCATGTAGGGAGAACGAAAAAGACCTGGGTCCGATATCATATCTTCGCGCCATAATTCAACTTTTAAAGATGGTGGCTGTGAAGGAGAGGATAGCTCTGATTAGAGATATTTCTCGGGGAAACGAACGCAGGAGGATGTTTTCCGAAAGTGCGCAAATGCCCATTGCATTAAGAAGACGACGGATAGCTCTTCTTTTGTCCTTGGCAGGGATACTACTATATAAGCGTGTTTATAAGATCATTTTTAGCTTATTTTTAAAATTTGACTGGAAAATCTCTGTCCTTTTTTTAGCTTACGGTTTTTTTTAGCTTATTTTTTAAATTTGACAGAAAAATCTCTGTCCTTTTTTAGCTTACGGTTATTTTAAATTTGTCAGAGATTTATCAGAAAAATAAATAGAGATTTTTTCAGATTATAAAATAAAAATGATATTTAAAAGATTAGAAAAAAACAATTATAGAAAGTAATTATGGATAAATTAAATGTTCATCAATTAAAGAAAATAACCAAGGAAAATGGTGTTTTAAACACCAACTTAATGGTTAGATCTCAACTTATCGTCTTTGTTCTTTTTTTAGCTTACGGGTTATTTTTAAATTTTGACAGAAAAAAAACATATATTTTTTTAGCTTACAGGTTATTTTTAAATTTGACAGAAAAAATCTTTGTCTTTTTAGATTACGGGTTATTTTAAATTTGACAGATTATAAAATAAAAAATGATATTTAAAAGATTAGAAAAAATAATTATAGAAAGTAATTATGGATCAATTAAATAATTTATGTTTGTATGAACTAAAAAGAATTGCAAGAGAGTTAAAAACGAAAGGAAGATCAAAAACGGGTAGAATGGATTTAATTGATGAGTTTAAAAAATATAAAGAGGAGGAGATTATTGATTTAATTGAAAAAGTTACTATTACTAATAGTGATTATATTTGTATTCATGGAAAAATCAAATATTTTTGCAAAGAATGCGGTGGATCGCAAATATGTGAACATGATAGAATTAAGTATGCTTGTAAAAAATGTAAAGGATCAATATATTGTATGCATAATAAGCAAAAACAAAAGTGTAAAGAATGTGGAGGATCACAAATATGCATACATAATAAACAAAAACAACAATGTAAAGAATGTGGGGGATCACAAATATGCAAACACATGAAACAAAAAGCCTCTTGTAAGGAGTGTCGTATAAAATTAATTTATGATTTTAAGGATTAGAAAAAATTGTAAATAAAATGAAAATAATAGTAAAAGATGGAAAAACTTCTATGAGTTTTGAATATTATAATGAAAAAAAAAACTTGGTGTTAATGATTTTTTAGATTCAATTAAGGAAGATTTATTAAAACATATATCAAATATTAGGGGTTTTATTGATGAACTTTATGAATATTATAACGATTTTGGGTATGATGAAGATTCCGAAGGGGTTGAATTTGGAATTTGGCATGATGATAATGAAGAGTATTTTTATTTTTCTATTTTTGGTATAATGGGTTTATATTTAGATGGTATATCTAATAATGAGTTTGTTAGTGATTTAATATATTATGCTAATAGAGAAAAAGATGATAAGATGAAATATAATATTAATAATTTTATTATTGATTCAATTTGGATTTCTATAAATGTAAATGCTGATAAGTTGAAACATAAACATAAATTTTATAAAAAATTATATGACGAATTAATGCCTATAGCATGGCATCCAAGTAGGTATTTAGATTGGTGTATTGGTGTTGAGGAATTAAAGTTTTTGGAAGAAGAGGTATTTGGTGAAGAAGATTGATGTTATATAACCCAATAAATGGTTACATAACAAAAATTTATTTAAATCTTAAACTAAAAGTTACAGATTCTCCTTTTAGATAAAACCTTTTCCAATTAGAGTCTAAAATGGTTAAATCAAAGTGACTAATCAAGTTATCATATTTTCTAATTGGAATAGATGGATAATCTTTTGATGGAATGTTTGCTAGCAATTGGGATGGTTGTATTTTTACAAGGCCTCCATTTTTACCTTTATTCGAGTATGACATTCTATTATCAACTATGCTGCATAAAAGTCTCAAAGGTTCTTTTATAGTTATATCTATTTGACTTATTTTAAATAAAACCTCTGGCACCCCTAAAGAATTTTGCAAACCCTGGGTAAATTTAATGTTAATTGGTTTATTGTTGATTATGTAAGCAAAATTATCTCCGATAATCATTGTTATATTTTTACCCTTTTCGCTGAGCTCAATTAATATTTTTATATCATTTATGGAATATATCCCTGGATTAAATATTACTAAAGGCTTATCTTGTTCATCAGTTATTTTTTCTTGATTATTTAAAGTTATTAGTTTTTTTGTTTTAATATTACAATCTAAAAGTTGTAATTCACTAATGTTTTTTATTGGAGGGTCTAAATAAACCCGTGTTTCAGAATCATACATTGTAATGCTAAACATTTTTCATTTAGAAGGTATATGTTTAGATTAATTTTTATCGAAATAAAAACCAAGATAATAAACCTCCAGCAAATATTAAAACAACAAGAGTATTTTGATGAGAAGATGTTTCTATATCATCTGTTTTGTTTGATTCATCGATATTTTTTAATTTAGGATTCCTTGGTTGAGCATTAGTATTTAATAAAACCTTTGATGTTCCTAAACTATGAGTTATTCCAACTGTTTTTGTTTCAACATTTAATGCATTATTTACCCCAAAAATCATATCTCCAGTGGCTTTCATTAGTTTGTTATTATACCCAACTACACTTTCTGTATTTATTATCAGATTACTAGGCATTAACCAAACACCAGGGGCAACGGCTAAATCAAGCCTTAATTTCGATTCTTGTACCGCCAATTGATAATTTTGTATAGATTTTGAAGTATCATTTTCTATAACAGAACTTTCAAATAAAGATATGAATTGATTTTGGGTTTCTATTTCTCCACCACCTATTTCATTACTCCAAATTGGATTTCTTGTATTAACTTGGGAGCCTAATATACAATAAACAAAAGCTTCAACTGATCTATTTAATCTTCCAAGACCTGCATTGGTTAATCCATGCCCAGCTGTTGGAATAAACCATCCATATCTGTAATCGCTAAATACATCATTACGAATAAATGAAATTAATTTAACGTGATTATAATCAGCATCCTTTTTAAAAAATTTTTGTAATCCTTTAGAAACATTTTTTTCTGTTTCAGTTAGATCATCTGAAAATTTATTATCACCACCAGGGTATTGATTTTTTTGGGGAGAACTTTCATTATATTTATAAAATATATCTCCCAATCCATTGTTTGTTCCAATTTTAAACCTAAAATCTTCTGTATTACTAATCTTAAATTCTTTACACAATTTATGATATGCAACTTTATTATATGGATTATTATTTATTGTAAAAGGTTGTTCATCCGGTAAAGGAACTTTTAATTCATATAATATTCTTCTTATTGTAAAATATATATGAAACTTTATAAAACCATTAATTACTTTAGGATAATTTAAACTTTCAAATGGGCTAATTCCGCAACCAGAAGTTGCACACCAAACAGAAAAGTTAAGTTGCTGAGGCCAGTAATTGAAATCTGGTGCATTCAACCATTTTTTACTTTGTTTTCCTGATTTGAAAGTTACAATTTGATTTGTAAATATGTTTCGCATTGGTGATGTGAATTTATTTTTATCTGAAACATATATATCCAACAAAGTTAACATTTTTGTAACATCAGTTGTGAAATCATCAAAACCAACTGCGGGTATTGGATATGTTTTTTTTGTAGATGATAAACTTTCTGGAAATAAACTCAATTTATCAACATCCAAACCCAAATCTTTCCATAAAACTTTTTTCAATCTCAGGTTCATATCATCTGTCCATATTTCCCCAGTAGGATCTTCATCAGACATTACAGTCATTCCATTAACTTTCCACTTTATATATCCCCCATATGAATCATTCACAAATGTAAATTTATCAAGGTTGGCGTTTGGGTATTTATTTTTAAAGTCTGTGAGTAACATTTTATTCTTTGTGTTTTTGTAAATCAGATCTTTAGATCTAGAATAAAATGTTAATTAATTCCTGCAAAACAATTGCAACCAACTTCAGTTTTCTCATATACAAGTTTTAATGTCCTTTCCCTCCGGTAAGTTCTTTTAATAGATCTTCGCGTACTTCTCTCCTTATCATACTCATGTCCAAGTTTTTTTCTGCTTCTTTTCTAAATTTTTGTCGTATCTCAAGTTTTAGTTTTTGAAACTTTTCCAATTCTGCTAAAATTATAGAAAATTCTTGATCGGATATAACATTATCTTTCAAAGCTTTTGAAACTAAATCGTTAATTGTGTTTAATTTTGATTTTGCAATTGCAGCGGTTTGTTCGTGTTTACTAACTTTACCAGAAAGTTTTTTAGAAGCAATACCAAATCCAACCGACAACCCACCAAAAAAACCACCTATAACCCCCAAAGGCACACCAACAATAGCACCAAAACCCGTGAGAGAAGTTCCTAAACCGCTTGCTGATAGAATAACTGAAATAAAACCACCAGAAACACTAATTTTTGTACATATTCCTCTCGCCCTATTATATTTTTTTCTTACTTCTTCGTAATGTTTAATTTCTTTCTCAAGATTTTGTAATACTTCGCTTGATTTTTGTAGTCTGAAATTAATAGGATCTGGATTATTAGGTAATACAGGGTAAATTCTATTGTATTCATCCATATTGTATTTTACTACTCAACATGATATCTTTAGACCTTTATTTTTATACTTTCCACAAAATATAAAACCACAGCCATTATCAAAAGCCAAGCATTTTCACCTAAAAATCCAATAACTTGACCGGCTGTTTTGAAAAGAAAGCTAACTATTGCTCCAACCATTCCGGGTAATATTTCACCTAATTTTTTACCAAGAGTTTTTAAACCATTCCCTACACCTCTTCCTAATGTTGATAAACCTTTAGAAAGATTAGAAACTATAACACCAATGATGACACCTACTGCACTTAGAACAGCAAAAACTGTAAAACCATACTTTTTGAATATATACTTTATCCGCTCTCGTAATGGCAAATTTTTAAGTATTTCATCTTTTCGGGCATCAATATTTGATAATTGTTCTACGTCTGAAATTGTTTTATTTCTAATCTGTTCTCTTAATTTATCAACCTCAGATTTTAATCGTTCATTACTTTGTTTTAATTTTGATTCATTTGATTTACCCTTCTTATATTTATCTATTTCCTCTTTGTATAATTTTGTTTCATCCAAAAGTTTCTTTTCTTGTATTTTTAATTCTATATTCTGTTTAACAGTTTGATCAAAAAGACTTTTATTTTCTGCTTTTTGTACCTGTTGTCTCTCAATGAATTCCCTAAGTTCTTTTTCTCTTTCTTCATATCGGCTAATCTCCTGCGGATATACTTCTGCTGTTGCTTTCAATCCTTGCAATGCATTATCTAATTCCTTATTTTTCTCAATGGATTTTCTCAATTCTGACGCGGTATTATTATATTTTTCCAGCATTGTTTCATAATCAGCACCTAGTTCTTTTCTCATTCCTTTTGGTAAATCTTCAAGCTTAAGATTTTTATCTTTATCAAGTATTATATGTGACGCAGAATTAGTCCTATTACTATATTCCCCGATTATACTTCCATCTTCTCCATATGTTACATTAAATGTTGCATCATCAGGATTGAAGTCTGGTAAATAACGTTTGAGTTCTTGACCTGCTTCTTGCCTTCTCTCATATTCCTCATCTCTTAAAACATTACCCAGATTCCTTCTTTCAGATGGCATATCCCATTCTGCTCGTCTTCTTCCTTCATCTTCATCATAACCGGGATATTCTATGTGGCTTGTAGATGTATTTGGGCTTTGGTAAAATGTACCATCCCCATCATCATCATTATCATCAGTTCCTTTTGACAAATCTTCTAATGGTATATCTTCTTCCATGATTTTTTTACTCATCAGTAAGAAATCTTTAGATTGAAAAACAAAATTAAAACTTGATTTAAAAATTAAAAAAAATATATATATATATATAAAAATAAAATGATGAACGAAACTACACAATTAATAGATGTTAATAGTTATATTCCTAAAGTAAGCATGATTTTTTCTAAACCAATTGTTGGTGAAATTCCTGGAACAAAACCAAAGGTAGAATTTAAAAGAATTAAAATTTTTACAAAAAATGATGATGGAACAGAAGGAGAACTTGTTATTCCAACTGGTAATTTATATTCTTTTGGTGTTTCTACAAACACAAATCAACAAACAGGTGCAATTTCAGGATATGTGTTTCCATTATGTTTATGGAGTGGAAGCAGTCCAACACCCGAAGAAGAAAAATGGATTGATTTATTCAATGAAATAGTTGACAATTGCATTGATCATTTGCTTATCAATAGAGCAAAAATTGGTAAATTTGAGTTGGAAAGAAATGAGCTTGAAAAACAAAAAGGAGGTTTAAATCCTCTATATTGGAAGATGGAAAAATCTTCAATGGATAGAGTTCCAGATAGAGGTCCAACTTTATATGCAAAATTAATTTGGGATAAAAAACAAGACCAAATTTTAACCAAGTTTTATAACTCTAAAAATGATAAGTTAATTGATCCATTAAAATTATTAAATAAAGGTTGTCGAGTTGAAGAAGGTGTAATAAAAATTGAATCAATATTTATTGGTTCTTGTATTGCGCTTCAAGTAAAACTTTATGAAGCAGTTATAGAACCAAACAAAGAAATGAAAAGATTAACTAAACTTAGATACTTAACTATTTCAGATAGTAAATCTGCTGCTGAAGAAATGGAAAAATCTGAATATGAAGAAGAAGAAGATTCTGATGTTGGGAGTCTCATGTAAACCATAATAAATATACTTATGTTATATAACCAAATTACTGGTTACATAACAAATAATATTTTAAAATAATTTACTGACCGCGTAACCTAAACCTAACATTCCGGCTCCAACATATACCATTTCTCCTTTTTTTTGTTCATCGCTTGGTTTGTAATAATCAGAGAATTTTGGCTCTTGCATTTGCCCATACAATTCAAAAGCTTGGTTTGTATTCGAAATATTTTTTGATGCTTGATATTTTTCATCTTTTTTCTTCATTTTCCAATCAAGCATTTCTTGTCTTTTTTCCTGATATTCAGCGTAATCTTTTTGATATTTTTCTAATGCTTTATCGTGTCTTATTTTTTCCGCATCCGCATTATGTCCCGCAAAATGTTTTGCAAGATAATTTCCACCAACAAATGCTGTTGCATTCAATATAGCCCCACCAATCATCATCGCTATTGATGCCATATTTAATTATTTTGGTAAAATCTTTTGATCCTCTAAATAAGTTTTTAGATACATACTTCCGGATAATACAGCCACCCATTTTGCATAATTTGTAATACTTGAGGATGGGTCATTCAAAAATGATTCTTTCATCATCTTTTTAGCTACATACCCAACCCCCGATGCTAATCCAATAAGAACCGCTGAATCAGTTACAGTTTTCACAAGTTTGTTTTCGTTTGACATTTTTTACTACATCATTAAGAAACCTTTAGATAGTAAAAAATAATTTATAATTACATCATTCCAATTTTTGGTCTATCTGTGGGTTGTGATTGTGGATTATGAATCTTTATGGGTGGGGCTTGAAAAGGTTGTGGTATTTGAGGAACTTGAGATAAATCAGGTATCCTATTAGAATATTCAACCCTAGCTTTTTCCTTATATCTCATAAAAAGATCAAATGCTGTAAAACCTAATCCAACAACGGATAAAACAGTAGTAAAAGATAACTCTGGAAGCCACGATTTCGCTTCACTATATGTATTTTCATTTTTCTCCTCTTCCTGTTTCATTTTTTCTTCGCGTTTCATCTCCCTGGCTAATGCATCTTTTGCTTTTTTATTATATTCAGCTAATTTCTTGCCAGCCGCTACTTTTTTAGGATCTTTCTCCCTCTTTTTAGAATCTTTATTTTCAGGTGCGGGATCTGCCGTAATTTGTTCAACTTCTACTTCAGATTGTTCAGACATTGTTATTTAGATGCTGTAAATAAGTTTTTAGATATGTTTAATATACAGTATCAATACCTTCAGTAGATTGCTTATTTTCCTGATCAGTTGTGTTAGAATTTACTGAAAATTGTTGATTTTTGTTGAATTTAACGTGTTTAGCAACCTGAAATAACCCGCTAGCAAGTGCTGCCAGTCTTCCTGCTTTTAATGCTAATAACCCAACAATGTTTGTTAATTCACGATTAACCAAATCATCATTCTTCAAATCCTTACAAAGTGCATCAATATCATCCACAGGAACCATGTAAGAAATAATTTTAGAAATTAATTGAAGGGATGAATCAACCACTCCACCACTAATTTTCTTACCCATTACCGCCTGATAACGATTAAAATATTTTTCTACATCGCGTACTGATAATTTTTTTACATCACCCAGACTCATATCAACCCCTAAATATTCCTTTGTTGTTCCCAAGGTTGCGAGAATGGCTAGTGATTCTTGTTTAACTTCAACTTCATTATCTTTTATCTCATCTTTTACTTCTGTCTTTTCTTCAATATAATCTTCAACGTTTGCCATCTTTTTTAAATCACTTCGGGAATCTCTAAATAGCAATTAAATGGATAGCGCAAAGATAAACAAAGTCTAGAATATTTTTCAGTTTTAAGGAGTTGAACAAACTTTTTACCTAATTCATAATCCAAATCACCACCATAATCTTCAAAAAACATTTTCATACCTTTCTGCGACGGATTATGAAAAGTAACAACGCAAGCTACATTTTCCCTGAATGGTTTTGCTATCGAAGTTAATTGCTGGGTTAGAACCCACATTGATAATCCGTGATGCCTTCCGGAGAACGCTAAATCTATAAACTTGTTAGATCTTTTCTTCAGATCAGTGGATACGGCGCAATCATCTAAAATTATTAATGTATTTGTCCCGGAGAATAAAGTTTGACAATCATTTAACAATTCATTAATCTCATCTACATTACTTGCATCTGGTGATAATACAAAGAATCTCTTGTCCCCGAGAGCAAAATTATGATAGGTTTTATTTTTAGAATAAGTTGGACAAATTAAAACAATATATTCAAAAACTTTTCGGAAAGGACCACGGAGCTGTTCAATTAGGTACTTTGTTTTCCCACAATTTGTTGGTCCTGTTATGATACAATGGAATGGTATTTTATCTCGTAAATCTTCCATATTTTTGTATCATAACATTATGTTTTTAGTACTTAATTGATCTCAAACTTGAATTCATTATTTCCATCATTGCATCGGCTACAACAAACATATGACAAGTTATTACTACTGAGCTTGATGAGCCACTTTTTTTCCTTTTAATTTCTATTTTTACACCATCATGTGTATTATTTAGAGCTAGTCCTCCACCATGAATATTATTATCTGGGTGAGTTCTAGTATCAACCCAAAGAGCAAACTTATTTGTATAAAAATCCCCTTCTTCTAAATTATGATCTCCTATTTTTTGGTAGCGTTTTTTCACAGATTCCCAAAAATCTGATATAATCATACCTTTAGAGTATATTCTATTTGGTACACCGTCAACATCAATATTAACAGAAGTTATTCCTGGATAGAAAAAATTTTCAGAATCCCTTCCACCCCCAACATATGGGGCAACAAACAAAAATAATATTCCACTCATTGATCTTCTAGGTAAATTAACATGTTGATTAATAACTTCATCAGCTCCAGTTAAAAATGTAAAAGTTTTGTGTAAAGGAACATTTTCATAAAAGAATCCTTTACCAATTTGATAAGTTGATTGAGCTTCTTTAGCTAAGTATTCGCTTGAAATTGATGAATATTCTAACTCTAAGTTTTTTATTGAGTATTTTGGTGTTTTAGTTGTATCAGAATAAACAACAATATCATAAACTTGGGCCAATGTAATCTCAAATATTAAATGATTTTCTAATGCTTTTGGATAAAAAACCCCATGATCTTTTAAAATAGGATGATTTATTGGTATTCTATACTTTGGACCGTGAACATTAGCGAGAGCAACTTCTTGTGTTTTTGCATCACCAGATTTTGTTCTAAGTTTTCTCATATTTTCTAAAGAAATACCTTGTTTTAATCTATCTTTTCTATCTTCTTTTGATAAAAATAAATCATGATATGTTTGAAATAGATCATATCTTTGGGTATCTTGTAATGTTTCACCTCCAAAAAGAACTTTTAATCTGGAAACAAGATTAGCCGCCAAATTATTAACAACAGTATTATTTGCATGACCCTCGACATCTAAATCAAACAAAAGAGATACACTTCCAGGTACAATCACTAAATTCTCAGAAAGTTTTGGAATATTTATATATAATGTTTCGCCGGGGCTGGCTGATGATGGGTTTAGAGTAATTCGATTTAATGTTGATTCTGCTTTCAAACCAAATGGTTCTTTTGGAATTCTGTTTGGATTAATTTTTTCAGACGTCATACTTGATTTATAAGATACTTTGGCTAACCTTTAAACCCCTTTGCACTATTATTCTTTAATTTTTCAATATGTTTTAATAAAACTTCTCTCGCCTCGGGAATTAAAATCATAATATTAAAAATTTTATCACCATCTTCCATATATAGAATTTTTTTTCTAATAATTTTTTTCATAAGATTAATTTGATATTCGCTAAATTTTATTTTTTCTTCCTCCACCATTTTTAATTTATAAAATACTTTTGTTAATTTTTAAATGAGTTCTAACTTTACAAAAATATATTATTCGGCTGAAGGGTATTGGAAAGGATATTCCGCGATTCCTAAATTAGCTGAGAAGGCGAAAGTAAGTGAAAATGAGGCAAAACAATGGTTGCAGAAACAGGCAATATGGCAAATCTATCTTCCGGCTCCAAAATATATACCTAGACCGCATTGGACTGTGAATAAACCAAATCAGATTCATCAAGCAGATTTATTATTTTTACCGCATGATAGAGTTGGAAGAAAAACATATAAATATGCGTTAGTTGTGGTTGATATCGCCTCGAGATATAAAGATGCGGAGCCATTAACTTCAAAAGAAAGTCGAGAGATATCAGAAGCTTTTACAAAAATATATTCTAGAAGATTGAAATACCCTAAAACATTAATGGTTGATCCAGGAAAAGAATTTATGGGTGAGGTTGGTAAACTCATGAATTACCATAATGTAAGAATACAAAGAAGTGAAGCTGGTAATCATAGAGCCCAGGCATTTGTAGAAAACGCAAACAAAATATTGGGGGAAAGATTATTTAGTCATCAATATGCGCAAGAAATGATTAGTGATGGGCGATCAAGGGTGTGGGCGAAAAGATTACCAGCTATTCTAAAAACTTTGAATAATACAAAAACAAGAATAACCGGTAAAGAACCTAATGAGGCTATAAAAATGAAAGAGGTTGATATTGAGCCTAAAAAATACCAGCGCAAAGTGGGGCTTGATGAGGTTAGACTACCAACTGAGGTTAGGGTTAGATATTTATTATCTCCGGGAGAACTTGAGGGTGGTGAAAGAAGAAGAGCCACAGATCCTATTTGGAGTATAAAAGTTTATTATATTTCTGGAAGTAGAATTTCTCCTAATCAGCCGGTTTTATACTTTTTACAAGATGGCCCAAGACGAGGTTTTGTAAGGGAAGAGTTACAGGTTATTCCTTATGATACAGAGTTACCCCCTAATTCTGTTTTGAAATGATCTAATACAATGGTTTTGTGTGAATTCCATCCTCATAAACCCGTCTTTTATCATAATATGCATTAAATGCTTTTTTATTTTGTGTATATGTCACAATTTGATTATCATTAACTCTAAATCCTGTATTTTGTGCCATATCATTTGCCCCTTTTAAAGCCGCCCAGTAACAATTCCAGTTTATTTCGTTTTGACTATGAATTGTGCCTTTAGCACTATACTTTGCTTTTCCTTTCTCATCCTCCGCATAATAACATTTTGAAGAAAGTGCAATCATTCGTATACCATCAAACTCTTTTTTGAACAAACCCGGAGTCTTGTCATGATATTTAGAAGTTGATAGGAATTTTTCTTTTCCTCCATTAAAGTATTCTTTTCTCATTTCAGGTTTTATAATATCATCCAAATTTTCATCTGAAATTGCCATGTACATAGAATCTGTATCCATTTGTATCAACTCAAAATCCTTTCTATCTACATATTTATCTAGAAAATCGTAATAGAATTTCAACATTCTTAATTTTGCTAGCTGATATACCGCTATGCCGCATTGATAGGGTCTGTCTATTTTTATTAATCTTTTTCGTTTTACTATTTCATATGTGTCATTTATTTCATTAAGATCTTCAAAGAACGCAGATCTTAAGGCTTTTTCAACCTCCTCCTCATCCTTTGTATACCTTGTAATATTATGTTTTTCTTTATCTTCTATCATTTTCCCATAAAAAGAATTTCCCTTAAGTTTATTCGTGTCCGCTAATTCTTTACAACCTTTATACTTTGGTTTTAGTTTTTCAAACAATACTTTAATGTCTTTATTTTCTTTACATATATCAGGAAATTGGTTTAATTCATTAGTAATTTTTACTACATCATCAATTTTGTTTTCTTCAAAAGCTTTACTTAGTTTTTTCAACAAAATCTCAATATCTCCATCTCTTCTTGCGTCTGCCACCTCTTTTGGAAACCATTCAAATGGCCTTCCCGATTCATACTTTAAAATATTATGAATGTGTGTAATCTCCAAACCATGATTAAGATACCATTTTATCATAGGTGTATATAACAATATCTTTTTTGCCTTTGTAACACCAAGCAATTTTTTATTGTCTTTTAGATGTTTTCTTCCTGTAGCTTTTTGATATTCTTTCATGTGCTCTGGTACTAAATATTCAGGAACGGCATCTACAATAAATAACGGTGAAAACTCTTCAAACTTTTCTTTTAGATGATCAGGGGCATGGATATCAACTTGACAAAATCCGAAAAGATTACCATCAAGAATCTCTTTGCAAATTTTCTTAATAAATTTAGGATCTGATGGATTTTCAACCTCAATACATTCTTCTTTACCGCATGGCATTTCTTGTCCAGCACAGTATAGATATAAACCATTTGCATCAAACCCCTTAATTCTCACACATTTTTTCGGGTTTTTATATTTATGAGAGCGAATCATTGTTTTTTCTGCCTTCGCATATCTCATAAATACAATACTAGGGCCTCCAACCATACCCGTTTTCAATAGTTTATAAATCTTGTTTTTGTCGCATATTTTACAATCTTTCTTTATTTTGTAGCATTTTTTGCAAATCTTTTTATTACAACAACTATGAATACAGTATTGTCCTGGGGCGTACAATTCAGGATCACCTTTCTTCTTCATTTTTTGATATTTATTTAGAACAGCCCTCATTGATACACCTGGGATGGAAACAGCATCTTTTAATATATCAATTTCGTCTGGATAATATAAACGCCTTGTTTTTTCTAAAGCTTCTAAAAAAGGTATAACATCGTTTAAATTATACTCTTTCAACCAGTCTAACATTGTAACACAACCCCTCTTTTTAAATTCAATCAAATATTCTTCATATTCTTCTTTGGAAATGTTTTTCTTTTTCAAACTAGAGTAAAAATCTTCATGTTTCACCGGTCCAACGTGAGAAAGCTTATCATAATTATCCAAAAATTCATAAGGAAGAACAAGTTTTTTGGCTTCACAGTTGTTTGCTTTACACCACTTATCAAAAGAAATTCCAGGTGCAAGGTAAGACATTATATCCAAGAATTTGAAATGCGATGTTGATAAAAACATATACCTATTCTGTTTCTTTGCAATAAAAATCTCCTTAGTTTTACCAGTCATGTGTTTTATAAAATGTCTTTTAATCAAATTGATATCATATTTTCCACTATTAAACCCAAAAACAGGTACTTGATTACACCATTCTTCATATTTTTCTAAAACATGTTTTTGTAAAGAATCTTGATCAGGTAGCGGGTATTCTTCTTTAACTTTTTCAACTATGATTTTTCTTATTTCCTCCAATTTTTCAACGAATTCTTTTATAAGCTCATCAGGGTTTTGGTTGTAAAGAAAAACGCGTTTGTATGTTAAATTATCGATTATTGCAACACTAACTGGAGTGTGTATATTTGTAAAAATTAAATCATCAGTAATATGTTTATCTTCTTTTTGTAATATTGACTCAAAATCGAAAATAATATTATATGGATATGGAAAAAATGTCTTTTTGAACCATATATTGGGTAATTCAGGATTTTCACACTCCCAAATTGATACTAGATTATAACCTAAACTTTTTATCATCTTTTCTCTTTCAATAGTTTCATTATATTTAATTTTGACGGTTGTTGAACACGGACACCCATGCCATTTACAACCATAAAACTCAAAAACAGTATTTGTCTCAGGCTCGTATCCATCAAACAAAATCTCATTCCCCCCTTCATCCCTATAACACCTTTCACCACCATGACCACAAAGCCCATGATGAATATGTTTACCTATAATTTTAGATTGGTTTTCTATCCACCTACACGCTTTATAACTAAATTGGATTTTACCCCCATAAAAAACATTGTCAGATTCATTCCTGATGTGTTTTATCTTTTCTCCTGTGCATAATATTTTTGTCTTTCCTCCTGTGCATGTTTCATTAGTAAAATGCCTTTTTAAATCTTCATGTCTGGTAAATTTTTGTTTACATCCTTGGCATACCCAGTTTTCAGCAAGAAGGTTAAGGTTTTTAATGAAAAAACCATGATTATTATAAAGACCTAAATTTAAAGTTGGTAAATTGTCTTTGAAATTGTTTTTTCCAAACACCAGTTTCCAAACTTTAAAATTTGTTATATTTTTCTGCTCGTAAGCCCGGATATTTATGGAAAAAACTTTTGAAATTTTCTCAAAATCAACTAATTTTGTTGATCTAACATCTTCTTTTTTTAGTTTTTTGTTGCCATAAAAAGTTTTAGCTAAATTTAGAGCTTGTTTCTCTATGCGTTTTTCAGGATTTTGTTTACCAGCAATAATATTCATGAGAATAGCTAAACACCTCCATACACATAGATTATCGTCTTTATCATCTACGGAGTAAATACATCTTTTCTTTCGTAATTCATCAGGTAATCTTCCACACCCAACTAAAGGTTGTCTAGTGTTAATAACTTTTATTTGTACTTCTCTAAACTCAACTCCACCCTCATTAACACCTGGTTTATTAATTTTCTTTTCTGGGGGTAAATATGCTCTAATCCAAGCAGCTCCTTCTAAACTCAATCTCTCACCCTCACACCTTTCTATATAATCTTTTATTTCTGAAAGGGAGTTAAAAGTTCCTCCACTTCTAAATGTGTGTACGTGATAAGCTATTTCCCCATTTCCTCTTTGAATCAAAGCAGTAAAACTGAAAACAATTCTTGCCCCCATTTCTATTTGGGGTTCCAATTCATTATAAATTGTTTCTGTTAAATCATTATTTAGATCCCTCCTAAATCTAATGATATTTCCATTTATTTCTTCGGTATTACGAATTGGAGGGTCATCTTCATTTTGAATTATTGAAAATATTTTAAGGACTATTGTTCTTTTCTTTTTAGTTTTTTCCTCCAATTCATCTCTCACACTATCAGATATAGTTACCTTTCTTTTTGTTTTAATTTTCCTATTATTATTAATTTTTATGATATTTTCATTTGTTAATTCTTCAAGCTTTTTGAAAAACTCGTCTTTATCCATTACCCTAAATGAATAATTTCCCCAATTAAAATTTTGTTTTAATCGTTTTTTGGGTTTTATAAAAGTAGGTGCGAGTTTTCTTTTTTTCCTTTTAGGTTTTGCACCTTCTTTTTCATAATTTCTTTCTATACTTTTTTCATGCGTTTTAATTGACGGGATTTCAATTATAAGTTCTGGTCTATTACCTAAAACTTCATTAAGTTGATTTCTGCTCATGGTTTCATAATCTTTAATACCAAAATCTCTTGCTACCGTTTTTAATTGTCTATCAGTAAGTATTTCTGACACGTTAATTCTTAGACCCGGTATATTATTCAAAGCCGCGATAAGTTGAGATCTAACCATTAAGTTGGTGTTTAAAACACCATTTTCCTTGGCTATTTTCTTTAATTGATGAACATTTAATTTATCCATAATTACTTTCTATAATTACTTTTTCTAATCTTTTAAATATCATTTTTATTTTATAATCAGGAAAAAATCTCTGTTTAATTTTCTGATAAATCTCTGACAAATTTAAAATAACCGTAAGCTAAAAAAGGACAGAGATTTTTCTGTCAAATTTAAAAAATAAGCTAAAAAAAACCGTAAGCTAAAAAAAGGACAGAGATTTTCCAGTCAAATTTTAAAAATAAGCTAAAAATGATCTTATAAACACGCTTATATAGTAGTCAGGGATATTGTTGCTTTCGCGTAAGCAGAATTTAGCCACGGAGATGGTTCATGTACGATCTTGCTGGCGGTCTGCTCAGGAGCAACGGCTGGTGGGAGATGGTTTGGACAACATATACCGATGAACGATTCAAGATAACTTTCAGAATTTCGAAGAATACATTCAGTTTCATTCTGAACCGGATTCGAAACGACTTGGAACGCCAGACAGTAAACGAAGACCCCATATCACCCGAATGTCGGCTAGGCATTTGCCTTTATAGGCTCGGAAGAGGTGATTATTACTACACCATAGCGGAAATGGCTGGATTGGGTGTTTCAACTGTACATGAGATTGTAACTCAGGTATGTCAATCGACCGTTGAAAACCTTTGGGAGGACTGTGTCAAGAAGCATATGCCATGCACTGAGGAGGACTTTAAGGATAAGATGAAGGAAATGAACGAAAGAACATAAATGTAAACCAAGGAAAATAAAATTTAAACCAAGGAAAAAATTGAACCACAACATGGCCACTATTATTGACCTTCCACAGAGGGATAAATATAAACATTAACACAAGCAATTTGCAGTTTCAAATTATTCAATTATACCCTTCTGTTGATCAATTTTAATCACCTAACTTAAACTTACGCTTACTTTAAAGCAACAAAGGAAACCTTGAATGCTGGAATTCCTTCGGCGATGATTTTGTTGTGTTGGAAAAGAGAATCAATCACGCATGAGATAAACTGCAAACATAACTACATCGGGTGTTTACATTTCTGGTTTGTGACAGCTTCTTGCTCATTATCACTTTTATTAGCGAAAGAAGATTACCCTTCCTTTTCACTGTGGCCTTCATCTGTCGCATCTTCCCTTTCTTCAGCTTCTTCATAACTGTGCTTACTTACGATCAGCGACTCGGTTACGGGCCTTACAGTTTCGCACTCAAAACAGTAGCCGACACTCTTCCCACCTATCCAATATGCTTTCATCCATCTCTGGCTCGCTACATAAGTTGCAAATGGCTACTTTGCAGCGAATGCAGCGATATTTGGTCCATCTTCTGCACTGTTTACAGCTCTATCCGTCTCTTGCCGCCATTTTCCCTTCCTCGTAAGACTTACGCGCATGCGTAACAAGTTCTCGGAAGGACTTATGGGAAGATTTATAAATTATCATAATGTATGCATTTGATTCGGCACATGAGAAGAACGCCGTATGAATCACCTGCCGCTCCAATGTCGAATAATGCGACAGACCCTGTCGAACTTAACGTTTTTGCCGCACCAAATTAAAACTGCCGTACCAAACTGATTCAGACGCCGCTCTTTTGCCGCACTTAATACCTCAGTTAGGTTCGGCACATGAGTGGAGCGGCGTCTGAACTGGGCCTAAATAAAATTAGCCTTTGGCATATTTTATTCGTTGCTTTTTTTTCCCTAAATTTACCATTAAGCAAAGGTTCACAAGGGGCGATGCGTCATTATATAGGACACAAAAAAGGAAAACCAGAAGAACGTTTACCAGTTACAGTGTTTTCTGAATGTGAATGGTTAATGGACTCCTGGGCAGGTCCGAAACAGGTTATTTATTTAATGGTCAGGTCATAAATAGGGTATCAAATTTTTGGTCAGGTCATAAATATGGTAGGGAAAATCGCAGATTTTGGTCTTAAATAGGGTAAGGGTTTTGGGAAGCGGGCCGCACACCCCCACCCAATTTTTCTGGTACTACCTCCCCGGGAATGAGTGTACATCGTATAACAAAACTTTCCAAAAAATCGAACGTCGAACATCAAACTTTTCTCTCAGAAATTTGCTTTCTTTCTAAAACATTTTTTTCGTTAGTGACAAAGGGAGCCATTGTTACCTCGACCTTGCTAGCCACGTGTCAACACGTGAGTTGTTTTCCCGCCAGAAAGCGAAGTGTCAGTTATCTTAGACCGGAAATTCTTTCACTGTTCATGCTTAGTACCGCTGACTCATCGTAAACTCTTCGTTCCTCTTCCTTCGTGGGTCGATTGAACACTTACAGTTCAGTAATATTTTAGAAAGAAACTAAACCCACACGATGTTTCTGAAGGCATTTAGAGTGAAGTCGAGCACTGCTATTCGAGGATCTGATCGGTGAGACTTCATTTGCTGTGAGATCCATGTCAATATAGAAACCAAGGCTAAACTGAAGTAACTTTGTCATGTCTGTCGCCGCCAGTCTCCTAGTTTAACCCACTCTTTTAGAGTCACGGGCCGTAATAGTCAGCAAATATTTAATAAAATTTAGTATAATAGAGGTAGTTGTAGTATATGAAGCTTGGACTTGGGCTAGATTTTCGTTTCAGGCAAGATTTCCGTTTCAGGCAAGAGTTCCGCACAGGTCCCTACTTCATTATGCATGCAGCAGATGAATTGCGTAGGGCAATGCACATGTAAACATTTTTTGGTATTGCAGAATGAAGCAGTATGGCTACAGCATGCATAATGAAGAAGGGACCTGTGCGGAAATCATTCCGTACGGCAACAGTATGTGTAATGAAGTATGGGTGATTTAAAATCAATCCACAACTTTTCTTAGACAGGTGGTGTTAACCCTTTAAGCCCTGAGGGGTCTCCCTGGGACAAGTAAAATCGTCTGGTGTTTGCCTGAGTAAAATCTGTAAAGACACTATTGGGGCTTAAAGGGTTAAGGAGATAGTTTTTAACCCTTTAAGCCCCAAGGGGTCTCCCTGGGATGAGTAAAATCGTCTGGCGTTAGCCAGGGTAAAATCTGTAGACACTATTGGGGCTTAAAGGGATAATAAATATTTATTGTTATTTTGTATTTATTGACAGGCGAAAGTTACGATCCGAAGTGAGCAATGCATTTCCATGTCTTTCCCAAGATGAGCTGTCTGAGATCATTCCTAACAAAGAGGAGATGACGGTGGCAAGGATAATGACACACTCGGGCCAGATTGTCACTTTTTACTCTCTTAATGGTGAACCCATATTCTTTGAAGTGGAGAAAAAGATCATTCCTACTGGTAAAATAATGATAATAATGATAATGATAATGGTAATGATTATAAATAATAATGATGATGATAACAAACTAAACTGTAATACAGCATGTAATCCATAGTAACATGCATACGTGTCTATGTCTCTTGGTAAGGGGAATTCTTCTCTGATCTTAAATTACTTCTTCTCTGATCTTAAATTACTGTGAGTGGTTTGTAATCATGGTGGTCAGTACTTCCAATCCAGCAGCCATCTTGATTCCTTGGAATAGAAATTTCTCTGTACTTTAAGTTTGGATTCCTCCAGTGCATGGGTACCCGGTAATATAACCAATGGGGAGTACAATCAGGTCACTCCTCAATGCTTAAAGGCATACATGGGTTACTTTAAGACAGAAGGTCTACATCCAAGTGAATACATTGTCAGACAAATGAGAAAGTTTATAGGACAACTGCATCATCCATTGTGACTAATGATGTATTTCATAACAGTGGAAGTTACGGTCATAAGCCAAAGTAATAATAGTAACAATAACACTTTATTTATATGGCACAATTTCCAGTAATGTCCAATCATGCCTTACAATGCAAAGTAAAAAGATTCAGTTACACTATAAAACATGAAGGAAAAATTACATTTACAAGTGTAGGGAGAATGTCTTTTTAATAGGTTAAATGTCAGGTTAATGTGGTAACATATCTAATTCTATAAAAAATACTTTCATGAAAAGGTAAGTCTAGAGGTTTTTTTTGAAAGCGTTTGAATTGTTACAAGATCTTATTTTAAGTGGCAAGGATTGGCAATAATAACAATGACAATAACAATAATAATAACAATAATAATGAATTTTATTTAAGGGTCAACTGTATCTAGCACTGATATACTAACTGAGGACACTGTAAAGCACAAATGAAATGAAATGAAGTCATATTAAATTAAATCAAATCAAATCAAATTAAATCAAACGTTGCTTTTTGTGGAGAGGGGAAAAATGGAGTACCCAGGGAAAAACCTCTTGGAGCAGAGCAGGGAACCAACACACTCAGCCCACATATGATGCTGGGGCCAGGAATCAAACCTGGGCCACATTGGTGGAAGACGAGTGCTCTCACCACTGTGCCAACCCTGCTCCCTGCTCTATTAAGGTATGCTCCATGTAAGGTATGCTGACTGTTTTAATGGCACCAAGACGTGCTGTATGTCCTATATGAAGTGACATGGAATTTCCAAATCACTCCTACAAACATGAAATGTTTGTCAAATAATGTGGCATGTATTTCTGGCAATAAGTGGGGAGTGGAGGGGAAAAGTAAAGCAACAATAATCCCAAGGTCTCATTATAATAATAATAATGGTAATGATGATCAATCATTTGGACTATTATCACTGGCCTGTGCCTACCAATGCCATTCTTGTTGTTTTTGTAATAGAAAGTTTTTTTTTTTTTCTCCCTTCAATTAGTGTATATACTATGGAAATACCCTGAAATGCTTCCAAGTTTTGAAACATGGCCTCCCGTATTTGAAAAACTCAAAGGAGGAGCAGGTAACATTAAATAGTAGCTGTATATTGACTGAGTAATACACTTTAAGGGTATCTACATAATCTACACAATGCAATAACCGGAACAGTACTGCTATGAAGTACTGTTCAGTAGCTTTCCATAGATTGGTCACACATGGCAATGATCATCCATAGATGAAAAAGGGAGAACCAGTCTGCTTCAAAAAAGGAATACCATTGCTGTTAGTGGGAAACGTTTATGTACAGTATCAAGGCTAAGTGCTTTATTTACACTGTGGTTTTAAAGTAGGTGTGCTATGTTATGTGCTGGCTAGAGTTGAAAACGGTTTGCAGTGCATTCTCAATTGCAAACTTTATTCTAGTTGTCTGTTGGCAGTATAACAAAATGGTGTTTTCTAAGTCTTGGTCTTTCCTTGCTCTTAAAGACTTGATGCTGCCAGGCGTCATTGTACCACCTGCCGGAATAACATCATTTGGAAAATTTGACAGAGACATGTTATGCAGCATTTGTCTGAAGGGAAACAGGTCTGTTGTAACATTTTTTTTAATTATAAGGTGAATCCTAAGTTCTGATTGGCTACCCAAGCTGGCAAGATGGCTTATGTTGACCACTCTAGATCTTCTGCATTGTTTGGTGAAACAACGTAAAACGAAACAAGAAATCCTTTATTGCCCAAGCCTATTCAGTCAAGATGGCTGAAAATCTGCCTCATTGTTTTTTTGTGTTTTTATTGACCTCACCTGCGTCTTGGTCAATAAAAGTACAAAGAAGAATGAAGCACATTTTCAGGATTCTTGACTAAATAAGCTTTTTAAATAATGTACATTGCACATTATTCTATAAGTAAGCAGTTTTTTTTTTTTACCAGGGACCCAAATTTTACAACTCCTTAACTACTGAGATCCTGAACTCATCCTTCCCTGCCTAGTTTATATTGTGGTTCACAAGTATTTTGGGATAGTTTCTAAAGAAACTGGTGCTGCGTCGGTGGGAAATTGAAACACAAGAAATTGGCTAAATAAAACGAGTTGATTAAGTAAGTTATACCACCGTAAGGTAAAAGGGAGGTGCTGAA
>OX453282.1:21879939-21889939 GCA_949710005.1 Ricordea florida
GTAATGGTGGAAAATTCACTTTTTGGTAAGCTTCACAACTTACAACTTAAAACATTTTTCCATCAATCCTTACCCGCAAAATAGCCTAGCTAATCGGGGCGGGAAGGAAAAATAAAAAGATAATGACAATTACAACAACAGGGTTGAAACATAACAATTAGAGAAGCTGATACGCAAACATAAGCATATTGAATTAAAAAACAAACAGTAAGTACAATTGTATTTCAAAGTAGGTAAATAAAGCAAATGTTAATATTTACTAAATATTTGAACTAAAGTTTGCTCACCAACATAATTATCCTCCTGTATTAAAATATCCATTAGCCGACTCTGTAGGAAATTCTTAGATTTATATTTAGGTAGAGCACGATGACTATCGGCAATGCTATTCCATATCTTTGCACCAATACCTAAAAAAGATTTTTTCTTATGGTCTGTTCTCGAATGTTTAATGTAGAAATTGCCAGCCATAACTGTGAGTGGGAACTTAGTTTATTTTAATGCCTGGGAGCAAAACTTAGCAAAGAGAGATACGAAATTCATAAACAGTCGAATATTGAATGATACAAAGTCCGAGTTAGGAATTGCGTTTGAGAAATAGGGAATAATACATGGACGCGCGGAGATATGAAATTTCGTCTTCGAGTGTACAAATCGATATCCCACGAGTGATCGCAAGGAACACCAAGAGTTGGCATGAAATGCTTTTATTGCAATCAAATGTAACTAGAAAAAATATGAAAGAACAATGTGAAACGTTAACATGCATCTTAAATGCTTTAGGAAGCGTAAGGTTCTAGTTTACCACTCTAGTTTACCACCTGTCAATGTCCAAAACACGTGTCGTATACACACGCGTAAAATTTATCATACTTTTACGCGTTTTTAGGGTTGGATGCGATATTTTTACGTATGTCTGCGGTTAGATGCGATATTTTCAAGTGTGTCTAGGGTTCGATGCGATATTTCTCTTTGGAAGAAATTCCTGTAAACCACTGAATTTATGTAATGAATTTTTTTTTCTCGAGCCCGACGCAAGTATAAAAGTGAACGTAGGCATAAGGAGTTTAACCATAGTGAGGAATGCCGCGACATCAGCTGAGACATTGGTTTAAGAAGAACGCAAGGTTTTTAAATTCTTATGCCAATTGCTTAAGAAAAACAAGACGACGACATCGACTGCGACGACACCAAACAATAGGGACCTTAAGCAAGGACGACGTCGACGAGGACGAGAACGCCAAAAAAACAATAGGCAAAAACAATGGCTCTGCACGCCCCGCACGTGCGTTTTGCATTTTGGTACATTTCGTTGCCGTTCTCTCCAAAACAACGACGTGAAATGACAAAATTTAAAGTTATGTGGAGGACGTGAGCACAAGTATAGGAATGTTCAATTTACTCGGATAACATCAGCGCCGTTTATGCAAGGTAAATTCCTGGACAGCTGGCATGAGTTTCACAAGGAGAACGTGTTGGAATAATTGCAATTTCATTGCAGTAATGCAGATTTATGTTTTTCGTAGTCGTTCTCGTTGACGTCGGCGTCGTCCTTGCTTAAGGTCCCTAATACCCTTAGAAAACGAAACAACAAAACTGCACGTGCAAAATACATTGTTGGGTTTGCTTGCCGTCCACTGCAAAACAACAACGTGAAATGACCATTTTTCAAGTTTTCTCGAAGACGCAAGTGTTGGACAGCAGAATTGCATGGAGAAATTTGAAGTGAAAGGTAACAAGGGGAAATTTCTACAGCTTGGTAGAAATATCGGAGCAAAACGAAACAAGCCTGCCGCCATTAGTGCAGAAAAAAATCAAATTTATTTTTTTCACTGGTGCCGTTTTTGGCCTCGTCCTCGTGTTTGCTTAAGCTTGCTATTGCGTATGCTTATGTCGCGGCCGTCCTCACCAGGGTTAAACTGACGTTTTTATGGTTACGCTTGCGCATTTCATGTAATGACCTGTCATTAAAGCTTAAGGCACAGGTGCAAGTTTCTCGAAAACCCCAGTAACCTATCCGGCCTGGAAAGCTATTTCATGCTGACAATATTTAAAACGGGAATTACAATTTTGTTGGTTTTTAAATTTGAGCCAGGTGATTCTCAGTTAACTTGCATGTTAGGTTATCGGAACCTTGGAGAAATGCTCGAAGAAATGGGCCCCAGGTCCGTGTTACTTTTGGAGTGAAAAAAGAATGGGAGCACGAATCAACTTTATTTTGGCGGGAAAATCGTGAAGGCGGGTCGCACAATGTTCCCGCCAAAAGTGACGCCAGTTTCTGCTCGCAAGATGCCTTAACGGCGAAAAGAGGTTTCAAATCATAAAATTTGTCACCTTTTTGCAACTGTGAAGGGGGCCTAATGGTTTTTTCCGTCAACTCAATTGTGTCAACTTTTGCGTTGCCATTAAGCAAAGTAACATGGTTTGACTTATTTCGTGTTCATTTTATTGTTTCATTTCCACAGAAAGTATGGATGATCTTCTCGAGTACTGCTTCTTTTGCGCTTTGTTGAGAATGAAGAAAGTGGAGTTGCCTGTTCTAACCAGCACGTTTTACAGAACCTATCTTCTTCCCTGTTGGTAAGTGTACGTTAGTGGTTTTCTAATTAAGCACTCATCTATTCTTTCGTACGAAGAGAAGACTACGGCTAAAATAAAACAGATCCCGACCCCTACCCCCTCAGTAGTAGCGCGGGGTCTCAGGGCTCCCAATAGTTCTACAGTGCTTTACAAGCCAGAAACAAAATACCTTAATATAGGTGAAGTAGAGGTGTAGCTAACTGTACACACGGCACACATGTGAGTACGTAAAAAAGTCGTAAGCTCCCCTTTAATAAAGTCACCTGAAGAATATTTGGGGCTGGGGGTAGGGGGTGGGGGGATTTGGAAAATTGTTCGCGCCTCTGGAAAAAATCCTGGCTATACCCCTGTGAAAAACCTTTTATCACACTCCTTCTTTTGGAATACTTAATTGACGATTTGACCACGACAGTGACAAACTTCAGCGAATGCGTTTAACTCTCTCTTCAACGCTTTTGCATCTAGAGCAGTTGTGCTTTATATGTTTGTAACTGAGTCATTTCTTTACTTGTGAAATTACACAATATTAATTTGCTCACAATCTGTTTATCAACAGCCCAGATGGCTCCACTGTGGATATCAAGAAATCTTCGTACAAAAAGGTAGAATCAGTTATGCCAGTGTCAGTGTTAGCGTTAATATGAGTATAAGTATTTGTATCAGTATTAGTATGTGTGTTCGTGTTACTGTTAGTATTACTATAAGTGTTAGTGGTATTAGTATTATAATTAATATTTTTGCTAATATTGCTGTTAGTGTGAGCGTTGGTGTTAGTGTTAGTATTAGTGTTAGTTATTGTTAGTGTAAGTATCAGTGCTAGTATTAATGTTAGTGTTAATGTTAGTATTGATTTTAGTATTAGTGTTGTATTATTATTAACATAAGTATTGATATTGATGTTAGTATTGCTGTTAGTATTGGTATTAGTATTAGTGTTGGTATTGGTATTAGTATTATTATAAGTATTACTATGAGTATTAATATTAGTCTTACTCTTAGTCTTAGCGTTAATGTTAGTACTAGCATTGGCATTATTTTTTTCTTAAACGTCACCAGCGCATGATAAAACCTGTCGCCACAACCAAAAGGAATGAAAATGAATCTCAGAATTTCAATTTCCGCCACCGAATTTTTCCGTCTGGTCTTCGTGACAACTTTAAATGTGGACTGGTGTTGCAACACAGGTAGATAGTTTCTCATCATCTGTGCAAACGAAAACCCGCCCGTGTTACTGTGGTTTAAAGGTTCGGTAATACGAGCCACACTTTCTCTCAACTTGTCGCGCAACGTTCTTGCATTACAAGTTGAAATGCGCTGTTCCCGTATTACCACCTACGCGAGCAACTTCTCAAATTGTGGAGTGAGTGGTAATATGAAGAACAAAGCTAAAACGTATAGTTGCAGAAAGTAGAACTCTACTTTGTGCAACAGGTTGCTGCAACCTGCAACACTGGATTTTGCTGTTTGACAAGTTTCTCGCATAGTAATACGGGCAACAACGCCCTTCAATTTGTATAGGTAATCACATGATTTCGAGTGCAATTTGGGATAAATCAGCACGAGTAAATTTTTCAAAGGCTAACCAAATTGCACGAGCCCGTAGGACGAGTGCAATTTGTAGTCTTTGAAAAATTTACGAGTGCTGATTTATCCCAAATTGCACGAGACAAATCATGTGATTACTTGTTAATAATATACATGCAAAAATTTAATTTCAACTTTCTGCACTCAATTTCAATTTTATGCACTGTTTGGGATTAATTGACGTGCTCTCAGCCAATGAGCATGCTGAAATTTTTGCATGAATATTATTAGCAATGCAACAACGGTGCGCGACAAGTTGAAAGAAAACGTTGCTCGTATTACCTATCTCCTTACTGCTTGCAGCTCTCGAAATTTCTCCTGTGTATGGAAGAAAAAGGTATCATTAAAGTAGAAGAAGCATCAAAGGGAGTCGACCACATTTCAGCTATAGCTTGGGATCATCCGGAGTGAGTAGTGCAAGATAAATATCCAACTTCTCATTATATCATGATATTTAACAATTATTCGCCGAAGGCGAAGTGATTCTCGGTGAATATTCACCGAGAATCACTGAGCCTGAGGCGAATAATTGTTTTAGTGTAAATACACGGGTGATTATTTCAAAAAAGAAAAGAAAAAGCATTGTACAACACGAAAGAATTTTATTTCATTAAAAGCGCGCGAACGACTGGCAGCCATTTTGTTCGTCGAGGTGATTATCAGCTGATAATCCGAGATAGCGAACCAATCAGAGCGCGCAATTTTGTATAATCACCTGAGTATTTATACTAAATAATGGTAATTGAACTGAGTGGAGTGCAATTTGGTCTGAAATCATACGCTTGATTTCAAATATCGAACGAGCGCATAGCGAACTCGAACTCCCCGCGATCTCAAACTCAAACTCATTTCCCTTGGGTTGTTTTTCAGTCATTTCATATCGGTTATCTTGAAGCCCCGCTATCTCTAACTATTTATGGTTTCCCTTGAGAGTTCGAGAAAGCGAGGTTCGACTGGATTACCAGTTTATATTCACTTCGCAAATTCTGTTAACTGCTGATTTATCTGCTCAGGTTCAAGAGTTTTAAGTCGTCCAGGCCATCAATCGATTGTAGTACATTGGTGAAAACTGATCCAGTACCCTGTGGTTTGAATGTAAGTAAGGGCCAACTGTTTGTTGTTCCTGTCCGTAAACTCTTCCCTCACCTACATCAAACGGCTTCATCGTCGTTAGAAGTTCCATGCATTCTTCTGTGAACAAAATACAGCCAAACCAAAAAGTACTTATTTGCCTCGTAGTCTAACTGAGGTGGTTTAAAAGAGGTTGATATTTGTATCTACGGACTTCCGGTAGAACCCTCAGATGCAATGCTATCAAGTTTGAAAGTCCGACCGTAGGTGATAATAGAACCTTTCGGGAAATAATAGCAATCTCTCGGATGCTCTTGGTTTTCTCCGGTGCAATTTCCCGGCACCGATATCGTCCGATTTCTTTGACCGTCCCATGCCCCACATAGCATCTTTCCAAACTCTTTTGACCTAGTTGTCCCGTTGCTAGCGGGCCATCCCGTAGGTACGTGCAATCCTAATCTTTCTATCTCTACTGTTTGAAAATTCGCCTCATATTATTTTTATTTCTTTCCCTTTTCAGCCTCCTGTCATAGAAGAATTGTTTTCGATATCTGCAGCTGTGTTACCCATATTTTCAGAGTTTGGATTAAGGTGCAACTTCACTTACAGTGCGACTATACAGACCAAGGACACCCAAACAAATTTTGGATCAATATCAGTTTCTGGGCAACTGTGCACCTACCCCTCCCCTAATCCAACAAGTTATAATGAGTCAAAAGGTTAGCGTTAATGTTGGTTTAGGGGAGGGGTAGGTGCACGGTTGCCTAGAAACTGATATTGATCCCAAATTTTCATCCAAATTAACGAATCACGATCGAGTATATAAACAATAGAATATCTACAACTGTAATTTATATTTCGCTTAAAATGCATATAATTTGCTCTATAACTGTACAAAACATATCAAGATTTTATAAAGGATCATCTTAGTTAATAGAAATTCGCCTCAAATCTGTTGTTCGGGGTCAAAACCAGACATTGAAAATCTGTATTAAAATTTATTTGGGTGGCCTTAGTTCGAGTGGTCGCACGGTAAGACAATTTGATTTGAGGACTAGCAGAGTTGCCTCGTACGCAAACATTCTTTGGGCTACGTAATGCGTTTCTCCTTCCCCCTCCCCTTCAGGGGGAAATATACGTGTGACCTAGCCCAAGGAACGTCTGCGTATGAGGCTGTTGGGTAAGCGGATTGCACAGTGCTGTAATATAGCGTGGCCTTGGCTCTGTTTGTTAAGACACGGATAGAACAGAGAACGGAACGTTGCGTTGCTTATTCTATATGTTTTCAGTAAGAGATACAGGGGAAGGGTTCCAAAGGTTCCGTGATCTCTCCCCCCCCCCCCCCTTCTTTGCGAATAAACCTTTTGACAGATGAGTCTATATTCAACGCTTTTTGCGCAAGGTTGTAAAGATTCATTCCCTTTTACTTCACCTTAAGAACTTTATTTTCGCAAACGTTTATATGGTGACCCTTTGTGCTTTATGTAACTTAATTACTGACTTTTCCTAATCAAATCAAACAGCCTAGAAACCCCCTGCCCCATCCTTATGAAACCCCTGGGTACGCCTCTGAGGTAGGATTCTTAGCCACTCTCATAAGAGAAAACTTGTTCGCAAAAGGAATTTCTATTTGCTATTGTTTTTGTTTTGTCGTAGAAAAGGTGCGATATTAAACCAATCAGAGGTCCGCTCCACTGTGACAAATTATGTGAAGGCTCATGAACTGGTTTCCAGTGGAAATAAAAGGTAATGTTCACGTTCCTTTAGAAAATCGCAGTAATTACCTACACTGAACTAGGCAACATCAAGATACAGCATATATCAGTCACACTGGATCAACAGTGAACTTCAACAGAGTTCAATACAGTACTGTCACCTATGCTGCAAAATACTACAACACATCACAAAACACCACTTTCCACTACAAATGCCATTGCACCACAATACACGTGAGGAAATTGCATCACACTAATTCATTATCACTACACTCTTCTAAACCATACAACACAACCTTACACTAGACCACACAACACTACTCTACACCACACAGCACTACACTACATCACTCTAAACCATACAACACTACACTACATTGAACTATACAATACTGCACCACTCCACCGGTACTGTTGGTACTTGCTTAGTAATTAATTAAGGGATTGAATGATAGAGGGACTTATTGCATTGCCGTTAAAGCAAAACCAATATAGTTACTGTGGCCAATCACAGCAAACGCGTGCACACAGTCAAATTAACCAATCAGAGTTCAAAGCAAATAGATGACGTCAACACTTAACACACGTCAGTCAGGATTGGGTTAAGTTTTACTCTTTGATTGGATGAGAAAGTAGCAGGAAATTGTTTTCCTAATCACACATCTTATCTGTTTAAAATCATGGCAAAACCAGAGTATTTCCGAAAATTGCCAGTGAGTTAAAAACACTTAAAACGATGCAATTTGTTTTCCTTAGAATGGTTGTGTTGGATCCCACACTTACTCAAGTACTAGTTAACAAGAAGGAAGATTTGGAATCACTGGCATGGGACCAACTGTTTACCAGGTCAGTTACATATAGCTTTCCAGAAAATAGTCACACTGCATGGTTTGATCCACAAAGGAAAAAGATACAACCACATGGTATAGTAAAACAAACAGTACGTTAAGTAGCTTTACAAAGAATGGTCACACTGTATGGTTTGATTCACAAATCAAAGAGTTAGGACCACATTGCATACTAAACCAAACAGTACCTCAGTACAGTACTGTTCAGTAGCTTTCTAGAGAATAGTCACACTGCACACTTTTACCCATAAAAGAAAATGTTGATTTAAAGGAATGCTAACTTTTTAACATCAATGTGCACCTCAACTTGTTAACAGTTTTCATTAGTTCATATCCAGTGTTTTAATCTTTGTCTTTAGTTAGAACCACACTGTAAAGTAAAACAAACAGCACCACAGTACAGTACCGTTCAGTAGCTTTACAAAGAATGGCCACACTGCACTGTATAATAACTCCTTTCTCACGTGAGACAACTTAACTGTCTTCATTTGTTTTACTTTCAGAGTGTTGAGTAAAATGAATCATTGCCACCAAATTACGTTACCAGGGCAGGAACCTGTTGTCAGGTAGAAATGGAAAAATTCCAAAACGGCTTTACATTAAGTACTTTTTATACACTTGAACTACTGGCAGGTGCTGGGCTATTAAGTCACTGACGTCATCATCGTTCGAGATGGAGGTGCTTGAAGCCGATATAACGTGTGCTCTGATTGGTTCTTTTCCGGTTATCATTTTACAAAATCAAAGTGGTTTCAGCATGATGACGTACTCACCAGGAAATACTCGCGTCTGCTCAAAACATGGCGGAAAAGTCTTCGTCGCAAATGCATGTTGTTTACGACGCGCCACGGAAGTGGGACATGCCAATAAGCTCAAACACTGTTGTCGAGTTCTTCTTGATTGTGGGTTCTGGTTCTCCCATACAGAACACCGAGACTTGTTATCTCATTGAATGCTTTATTACAATCTGATAGGTGAACTAAAAATCACAATCATATATATACAGGAATAGATCACGTGATTTCATGCGTATTACATCATCGGATATTTGTAACCTATATTAACGATTAACTAAAACACTACAACTGTGGCAAGAAGTTTCCAAATACGGTAGTTCAGAAATATTGAATCTGGACAAGCTGTGAATGCGCGTTACATGTTTCAAGTCTTATGGGTTTCTGGTGTAATGTAGCATAAGGTCAACGACTTAACCTAGAGATCTCTGCACCATCAGGCGCATCAGGCCGTCAGCAGCTTAAGCTCATGGTGACATGGAGTAATCAAGTGAAATCCAAAATTACTCGGAACATGTTTCTCTTTGTTGGCAGGAAAGGAAAAATCGAGACGATAGAGATCAAAGTAGAGCAGCGAATGGGAAACAAAAAGGTGATTTCCTGTTTTTATTACATCCATTGTGAAATCACAGGTGATCCCTGCAATTTGATTGGCTCATATCAGTGTGATTTATTCACGAATCGCTCTATCTTAGGCTCTAAGTCGTATCTGATCTGATACGTGTGCGCCCTCGCCAACTATCATGCGATAGAAATCTCGAGCTCATAATCTAATTGCCGAGACTTTCACTTAACAAAACGAGCACTGTGATTGGTTGATTCTTGGTCACGAGCCCTTAATCAAATTCAGATGTCTCGCCAACGGGATACATTTGCGCAGTTGTAGCACAAGCGCCGAATACAGCAGCACATGACCAGTGCATGACTAAATTAAAAATGGCGTGATCTTCTAAATATATAACAAAGCACTTAATGTACGGTCCCTAGAGAAACTAGTTAGTTTTGTTTTCCCACGAGTCCTGATGTTTCCCTAGACTTTCGCCACGGGAAACATCGCGATTCTTGGAAAAACAAAACTGACTGTTTCCCTCGGGACGATACATTACTATATAATATTGAATATCCCGGGATGGTGAGCCAATCAGATTGCTCAAAATACCTAAAATGAAATCTGAGTAATATCATTATAATGTTAGGTAACGTTGGTCAAGAATCTTGAGTCATACGGTATCGACCCTCAAGAATTCGCCCACAATGTACAAATAAAGGCTGCTTCAAGTACTTCAGGTGAGTCCACTTCCTACTCCTCTTGGAAAGCTACTGAACAGTTCTGTACTGTGGTACTGTTTGTTTCACTATACAGTGTGGTTCTAACTTTTTCATCTGTGGATCAAACCATGCAGTGTGA
>OX453282.1:21894939-21939140 GCA_949710005.1 Ricordea florida
AAGCATGTCCTCAACCAAGAAGACTTTGGACCAGGAAATGAAGAAGCCCTTGCAGAGAGGCTGTTGGACCCAACGTCATTTAACTTAAGCCACGTGATGCCACGTGGTTGTGGTATGGATCTCACGTGGCAAATATTAAACAGCCTAGAACCGCGGCCCACTAAAGTGAACAAAGTACATACAGAGGATATTCCTTTGGATTAATGAAAATCTCTGGCTGATCAGAAACGCGAGACCGTTTCACGAGCAACCGCCACGTGATATGTATTAATCGATACACAGAATTAACTTTATTGACAGCTGTCACAAATAACTATAGCTACGACCAATCGCAAAGTCATTTTCAAAAGTTCTTTTATTTCAAGGACTGGAAATACCACATTAGTTTGAATATAAGCTACAGAGTGTTTGCCATAGTCTAAAGTTCAAAAAGTGAGGAAATCCAGTAAACTTCTAAGAGTATTTTTACCTTTCACAGTGACATTTGGCAATGAAGCCCATTTTACTTCTTGTCGTTAATAATGATACTATGGAATTATATATGTGTTATTGACCAAGCTTGAAGTCCAGATGGCTGCCTTGTTGTTTTTGCTTCTTTATTGATTATGTCTTGGTCAATAAAAGTGCAAAAAAGAACTTGGCCAATATCCTGCCATCTTGAATGAACAATCAAGATAGGCCCAGCTTACCCACTGGGATACCCAATCAGAACTCAGGATTCACCTCGTCTTGCACTCTCGCAGAACTAGCCAAATAATAAACCCATATATACCGCAGCCCTACAAGTCTGTAGAGATGGCATGATCATGAAAATCCTTAGTAAAAAGCCACTTGACTTGAAACATCAATCTTGCTTGTCTCTTCTATATACAGTAGACCCATTTTATTTTGTCACGAACCAAATAATCTGAAATGTAAGAAAAGAATATTACTGCCTAATCAATTCAAGGGACAACAAATTGGTTTTGCGAAACCATTGTTTAGTATTAGTAATAAGACCAGTAATAAAAAAAGTTCTTGTTGGAGTATAACTAGTGTAAAGATATAAGTAAACCCTTTCACTGCCACGATCTAAGTAGCAATTCTTTTAACCAACTGCCATATATTTGGTTTTAAGTTAGTTTAGAGAATTTGGTGTCAAATCAATTCATGTCTGACTTGATCATTTCTGTGATTCTCATTAATAGTGAACCATACATTGCCCTGTTCTTGTATGGAGAAGTTCCATGCTGATCACTTTTGGTAGTGAAGGGGTTAATTAATTAAGAAGTAAACTATGTAACTTAAGTGTCCACCTGAGGTTCAGAGAAATAGTCACTAAAAATAAATATTTCAAGTTTGTTTTAGGGAAATTTTTGGGAAAAAAGAGGCCAAAAACATTAAGAATTGCAGTAGCAGGAAAACAAAATAAAGTAACAATTGAAGTACAACATGGCAAATCCAGGTCTGAAAAAAATTACATTGGGATTCAGCAAGAGTTATCCAGAGAAATCTTTCTAATTGTTTCTAAAATGAAAGAATTTCTGTACGAATGTGTGTTAATGAAAGAACTTCTTTAAGAATGTGTATTAACAACAGACTACTGTAAATTGAATGTGTGAAGAACTGAAGCATGCAAACCCAACATTTAAATCCATATATCACACCCAAACTAGAATTAATGAGCATCCTTTTTAATAATCATATCATAAGGCTGAAACAACTTTGTTTGCTACTCCTAAGATGATTATCACTTGGTGTTCTGCTGATTCCTAAAGCTAGGTGGAGCTAGTTACAGTGAAATAAATGGTAAAGTGATACTTACACAACCATAAACAATATCATGATGACATTCCAAAGGCCAATAAAGATTCTGAAGTACCGAAGATTTATGAGAAATTCCCTGAATTTTTCAGCTGTTGGAAATAGAAACATAGCATTTTAATTTTAGATCACTGTCACAGATTGTCCACCACAATTTGACAAACTGAGTGCATGCGTATGAACGAAATTGTGTTTGGACTGCAGTTGAATACATGTAATTGACCCCCCCCCCCCCCCCCCCCACAGCATCAAGACTATTTTTAGCTAGTGCAGCCTCGTATAGCCTCAACAGCAATTGCTAAAAATTGTTACAATAATACAACAGTCAAATCTTCAATGAGGTTGCTAACAAACATTACCCAATGATGGTTCTTCATTCTCTTCTCCAAATGAATCTGTTGGGTTTCTCTTTTTCCTGTCAATAAAAAGGGAACATCAGCTTCATCAAGTGGAAACAGTATGATAATTTCCATTTGTAAAAGTCTATCTTGAACAGTGCCTCATTGTACTCTACTGAAAAAGATCACCAGTGACAGGTCAAGTAAAATTTAGTTCAAATGTGCAATTACAGGAGAGTGTTTACACTGTACCCTTTCCAATCACATCCTCAAAGAGTGTCATACACTTCCTTTAAATTTGTTACGTCTTGAATAATCTGATGTTACCACAATTTCCTATCCTTGAGTCCATAATCTCCTCAACTTAGTCATAATTTGATCATTTTTTGAGTTTTTTTTTTTTTTTTTTAAGGAGAAGACTTATATATTATTTGATCTCAAATACTGGTACTTATCATTTATTGTTATATACCTAGACTTTCACTCAACAAAATGAGCACTGTGATTGGTTGATTCTTGGTCACATGCCCCTGATCAAATTTAAATGTACGCAGACCAGGAGACAATTGCGCATTTATTGCCCGTGTGCTAGTTGTGCTGTCTTTGTTTGTTTTTGCTATAATTTGTTTGAAGGAAAGTCTAAATACGTAAAGTACTTAATGTATGGTCCCTCTGGAAACTATTTAGTTTTGTTTTCCCTTGAGTTCTGATGTTTCTATCGACTCTGTCTCAGGAAACATCAGGACTCTCGGGAAAATAAAACTAACTGTTCCGCTAGGGACCATACATTAATTGTACAATGATACAGTGTATCTTTGCAAATGGAGAAGACCCATAATGACCAACTCTGTCAAGAATTATGAGGGAGAAGTAAGAGAATTTCAAAATGTTAACCAAAGGTGCAGGAATTCTCCCAAACCAAATCAGGTTTTTGTACCCACTCATGAATATATAAAACAGCAATTCTTTATCTCTTTTACAAGATCAAAGAAAGAAGTTTTAGTAAAATAACAGCCATGTTTACAAAGCCTAGTGAATTTAGAAATTGGCCAATCAGAGTGAGTGACTATCAACGTTATCTAAAACAATTTGGACTTAAAACTCCCAATAGTGATCAACGAGCAAGTTCTCCCTACAGCACCAATTCACTGTTGACCAAACAGAAGATGAAACTGAGAAATGACCACTTTAATTAAGAATAAATAATTCGATCAAGGATCAAATTCTCCAAAGTAAAATGTTAAGGGCTATGTGGAGCTCACTTTAAGGAAAATACTATTCGAGATCTTGGGAGGGAAAGTGTACAGGATAACAGAAATGAGTGGACATTGCAGATGCAGATCACAGCAGAAATACTAAACAGCTACAAACTGAATTAGAGTGCTTACAATTTGAAGTTCAGCACAGCGCAGGCATTGATAAGTAGTGTTCTGAAAATAAAGACGTGACGTTAGTAGATTTGAAATGAAATCCCAAACTATGGTTGCTGTTCAAAAGAGCATTACAATGGACATTTTGCTTTACGTGTCGCCATCGTCCGAGTTATTTGCATATACATAATAACAAACTTTGAACGAAATCGTATGTTTGCCCTTAACCAAAATTCAATTACTGAGGCCATGTTATGAAAACATAGATGTCCTTTGATAAATTTGTACAAAAGAAAAGCGAAAAATATACAAACCCAGCCACTAGGATGTCAGAAATAAACGCCATGTTATATTATTCCGTCTTCAGCTCAAAAAATAGAAATGGAGACCCGGCTACTAAGTTTTATCGCTTGGTTACCTTGCTTAGCTCAAGATGGCGGCGGTCGTGATGGTGTTTTGGTTTTTGGCCTCAACGTTTTTCAGTACAGGAGCTGAATTTTCTGATTTAACAAAACAGGAAGGACTACGAATAGATTCGGCAGTGAATATGGAAGTTGTAACGTTTGCTGCAAACTGATTTTGGGGACCGGAAGCCCGCTTTGGCGCACAAAAAGGAGTCCTTCGCACTAAAGTTGGCTATACCGGTGGCTCGTCTTCTTCGCCGACATACTTTTCTTTGTAAGTAGCATAAAACACGGTTAATGCTTTAACTTTCTTTGTGAGATGTTAAACTATAGGAAGTAAAAACGGAATGATTTCCGCACAGGTCCCTACTTCATTATGCATTCTGTAACTATACTATTTCGTAATGCAAGGCTAAATTACCATATCGGCCCATACTTCATCAGAAATTGGGATAAGCAAAGAAATTGATAAATTTAGTTATACCACCATAAGGTAAAAGGAGGTGCTGACGTTTTAAACAACCCTCTGACCATGGGATAACGCTCGAAACGTCAGCACCTCCCTTTCACTTTACGGTGGTATAACTTACTTTATCAATTTGCTTGATAATCCCAATTTCTTTTGTTTCAATTTTCCACCAACACCTCGCATACTTCATTATGTATGCTATAGCTGTACTTTTCCATCTCTAAAAAAGAAGTAAATGTTTTCACGTCCATTACATGTATGTGCCGGTCAAATTGAAGCTTCAACATTCCCCCAGGACATACTCGGGCATTTGAATTTTGGGGTTTTTGACGGTTCAAATTTCCTCCTTCTCAGGCCAAGGAGCCATTCAAATGCCCCACCATAGCTCCGTTTCAGGGGAATGAAACAGGAAACCACACTACTTTTTCTAATGAGATGGAAACAAAGCCGGGCTTCTAATACTCTCAAATACATGAGAATCGCGAAGGTCTTCTGTAACCCGTTCTTTGTCAGCCAAGCTGAAACGAAAGCTCAACCTTTTCCATTGAAATCATGCACTTTGACGGCTTTTGCCATTGCTTTTGCCTAGCTTTTATCACCACTGTTGATAAATAAAGTTTCTTTCCTTTACTTTTTTTCATCTATCCCTGTACTCTTCTGATGAAATGGCAGGCATGTATCAATTTTTTCCACATGTAATCATAATTTTTTTACTGTGTTTCCATAGAGGTGACCATACAGAGAGTGTACAGCTTCAATATGATCCCACACAGGTCACATTTGTAGAATTGCTTGATGTTTTTTGGTCTCTGCATGACCCAAGAGAACTTCAAACTCAGCAATACAGATCTGCCATCTTTTATCACAACGAAAAACAGAAAGTGTTGGCCCTTGAATCAGTGGAAAGGAAAAGCTTCGAACTTGGTCAGGAAGTGTTGACTGCTGTAGAGAAAGCATCTTTGTTTTACGATGCTGAAGAGTAAGCATTGAAACTTAATAGTGTAGTTAACCCTTTAAGTCCCAGTGGTGACCAGCATCCAATTTCTCATTACAATATTCACTATTCGTTAACCATTCATGTTATGTGGTTAACAAAAATGATCACCAAAAAAAAGAGCTGTATTGATACTTAAACTAATTCTCCTCACTAGTACCATAAAAAATGTATGAGAACAGTCGGGAGAAAATGAATATTGATATTGGGGCTCAAAGGGCTAAAAAATGAGCCTGAGTGGAAACGTTGTTGCAGAATACCTAGCCTATTCATTTAGATGTGTCAGAGGCTTTTCAAGAACAAAGCATATAACACTGGATGCTGTTATTGTTCATTAGTATGTAAATTAGTGGGCTGGGTATTCTGCAATGTAGTCCTTGAGTGAATTCAATGTTTGCTTATTATGCCCAAAACTGATATACTGTATATAATGTCGAATTCATGAGGCACTGACACCACAGCATAGAAATACCAATCTTTCAAGAATAGAAAGACTATTTTAGTCGAATCAATGATCTCTTGTGAACACAAATCATCAAATGCCATGTTGAATCCTTTATTCCTTAAACTAGTCTAAGTTTTTGTTGTGAAATGTGTCTAAGTCTATTTTAAAATTTATTAATGTCAAAGTGTAGTAAAGGTATGTTAAAGCTACACATATGCGCACTAAGGCGACAGTGGTAGAAGGGATAAGACCCTCTTGCTACCAAAAAAGAAAAAAAAATAGAGAAAAATAGAGCTCAAAATTTATTAGCTTGATATACTGTTGTGAAGGGGTAACAATTTGCTTTTTTATCCTTATTAAGTACCAGTAGGTTTGACTCAAAGTTAAATTAAGTGAAAGACGATGCTGTCATCCCACATATTTTAAGAACTTGAGCTTGCATTCAGACATCGTGGGCAAGCTTTCAGCTTTAGTAAGGTCTTCCATAATTGGTTTCAGCCCAAGGGATCAATAATAGTGCATAAATTACAAACAATTTCCTTATCCCTGGAAGCAATAGAACTGCAACACACAGAGATCCAGGTAAATGAAAGTCTTACCAAAGCTGCAACCCCATTGAAGATTTTTACACATATACAGTCAAACCTTGCTATCTTGAACTCGGTTTTCTTGAACGTCCTGCTATCTTGAACTCAAACTCATTGCCCTTGGATTGTTTTCTCAGTCATTAACCATCAGTTACCTCAAACCCTTGCTACCTCAAACTATTTTTCATTCCCCATGAGAGCTCAAGATAGCAAGGTTCAACTGTATTCCCTTTTTGTATCACCAACACATGAAAGAAATGGGGGTGATGGTTGTACATAGACAACAAAAACCTTGGCACTGTTTCTTAAAAGTCCCAATAACTTTACGACCCAAATGTCTTCCAAATGTTCTTGTACCCCTTAGCATACAAATCAGCCTAACGTGCAAGGTACTCGTAACCTAGAATTGTCTTTCCTAACCTTGAAAAGCAACAGAACTGTTATTCCCATTCTAAGCATTGAGATCATAAAATAGTTTTTCAGGTCTGTAAAGTTAGCAAGCCTTTCAAAAAAAAGACCCCCAGACTGTATAGTTTGTCTTACATTTCTCTTTTTGTCAACAGGTTTCATCAAAAATACCGTCTCAAACAGAACCAGAAGCTTTTCCAGGAAGTGTTGCACTTGACAGCTGATGAAATGAAAGAATCGCTAGTAGCAGCCAGACTGAATGGTCTTGCCGGAGGGTACCATTCTCAATCACTGTACAGTAATGAGTTAGCTTCCTATAATCTCAGTAACCAGGGGAAATACTATGTCCTGCAACTGTTGGAAAAACAAAAAGATTAGCTACATTTTGTTGTCATTTTTTTAAGGGGTGTATGGTAATAAAACTATCAAATGTTCTCTGATAAACTGCTAGATTCTCCTTCAAATCTCCATTTATTCACAATGTCAACAAAAGGAGAGTTTTGTATTTCATCAAGACAGGGTTTTCAATTAGAATTGTAGTAGCAGGAGAATGGTGTAAAGTAACAGGAGAATGTTCTGAAAGCGCTCCATGTCTGAATTTAAAACCAGCTCAGGCCATCTAAGTTGGACCAGAGAATTCTTCATAGTAGCTGGAGAATTCTCCCATCTCACCCTGCAAGAGCCCCTGATGGTTTATTGCCACAAGCCTCTCTATTCATGGGTCCGAGACAAGAAGAGTGGTTTGTTAGAATGGTTTTCAAATGTTAGGTGACTTAGTAAATGTTAGAGAATTGGAAACCTTTTTTTTTTTTTTTGGAAATTGGAAACCTGGAAAAATGTGGATCTCAGTTTTTGTACTTGTATAAACTCTTGAACATGTAAATTTTGACCTCATGCATGTTTGTTTTTTAATGCTTTTGGCAACCGTTGTTTATTGTGTTCTCCATCTGAACTGTTCGTGAACTATTCATTTTTGTTTGTGTTGATCACACAAAGAAACCTGCCTCAGATGTCTAGAGTATGTAATGAAGTAGGAAAATGCAGTGAGCAAAACCTCTTTTCTCCATCAGTACTTGTGTAAAAACCACTCAACAACCCATTAAGGAGATAGTTTTTAACCCTTTAAGCCCTACGGGGTCTCCCTGTGACGAGTAAAATCATCTGACGTTAGCCAGAGTAAAATCAGTAAAGTCACTATCGGGGCTTAAAGGGTTAAGGAGATAGTTTTTAACCCTTTAAGCCCTACGGGGCCTCCCTGTGGCGAGTAAAATCGTCTGACGTTAGCCAGAGTAAAATCTGTAAAGACACTATTGGAGGTTAAGGAGATAGTTTTTAACCCTTTAAGCCCCGAGGGGTCTCCCTGTGGCGAGTAAAATCGTCTGACTTTAGCCAGAGTAAAATCTATAAAGTCACTATTGGGGGTTAAGGAGATAGTTTTTAACCCTTTAAGCCCCGAGGGGCCTCCCTGTGGCGAGTAAAATCGTCTGACTTTAGCCAGAGTAAAATCTATAAAGTCACTATTGGGGGTTAAGGAGATAGTTTTTAACCCTTTAAGCCCCGAGGGGTCTCCCTGTGGCGAGTAAAATCGTCTGACGTTAGCCAGAGTAAAATCTGTAAAGACACTCTTAGGGCTTGAAGGGTTTAGGCACAAACAGAAGTAATAACTCATGTCAAATGCGACAAACTTTATTAGAACCATTCTCTATGTACAGTATTTTGATTGTACATTTTGTGGTTCAATTTTTTGCTTGGTGCAAATTTTGTTTTCCTTTGTTTTTTGGTTTAGTAATCACTAATGTGTGATAATCAGTTTTAAACAAGGGAATTAAACCAAGGATAAAATTGAACCACAACATATACAGGAAATTTCCCAGCGGGTATGAAGATAGAAGGGTAAAGATTTCTACATCCTTCTGTCCGATGTTTATCGCTGGGCTGCTGTGGATGTGCAATAAAGTAACCTGTCTGCGTATGATTCAGTGTACAGAAATGACCGCCATTTGTTGGCAAAAGCTGGACAGTGAGCTGCAAAACTTTTTTTTTATTACATCACTTGCAACTAACAAGCTACTTACGCTGCTACAACAGTAATCTACTTACAGTACAAAAACTTACAGTACTTACTGTTATATATACACAGATACACACACACACATACACATAAACACACACACAGAAAAAAAAAGCTGCAAAACTTACCTCTGCTTCCTCCTTTGATTGATTGGGAGCCAGACATTTGATTCGTTGGGAAGGGGAGGGTTAGGTGATTTGGTCTCGGAAAGTACTGTAGTCCCGGCATGGGAAAATGTATAATTTGAGTCTGTACGAATTTGTGTTCAACTAGTACCTTCACCCTTCCCACCCTGATGATGTTCAATATGCAGTTTGATCCCAGGCTTACGCGGTCAAAATTCCCGGAATTGAGCTCTCGTTCTCTGAACTTTAAAAAAATTGTAATTCCTAGAAATTTTTCCACTTGTCCCTTTTATTTGCTTTGTTGATAAACCGAACATGGCGAGATACAATAGCAAAAGAGTTCCAGTGCTTGGTTTCCATAATCCAGCCGCAAGTGTATTGTATCCGACAGGATTGCACACGTACGCCATGGGGAACACAAGAAGACGAAACCTAACAGAGTTCCTGGGGACCAAAGAAGACCAACACTTGAATCTACTGTTGTTAGCTTCAGGAGACGTGAGGAATATCTTGTGTACCATTGCTGAAACATCCCAAAGAAAGCCTCACAAGCAACCTCGAAGCCTGAGTTTTCATCTTAACGACTATGATCCAACTGTTACAGCACGCAACGCAGTTCTCCTTGAAGTGGCGGATGTAATCGATCCCGATGATCCAGACGAGCTGGATTTCCTGTGGAATATCTGGTACAATATGACGCTTTCCACTTCTCATTTTTCCCGATTAAGAGGAATCCTCTCCTCCCTCGTGATGCGGGATTTTGAAAAGGATGATTCTGTTTTAAAATTCGGTAACAGTGATGTACACCAGGAGTGTAAAGACATTTGGGTGGACTGGAACAATTTGGACTTGGACGTGAATAGTGTTAAGGCAGATAGAAATCAGCACATTGCTCAGCATCAAAAAAGGTCTGGAAATCGCACAGTATATGATCAGTTACAGTTGGTGATGTTCCAGATGCTGATGGCAAGTAATATAAAAACCGATAAAATGACAGCCGAAAGTCCTTTTTACCAAGAGGTAGAACATTGGTTTCTGGAAGGTACAACAAACAGTGAACTAGAAAAAGTGAACCCAACTTTGATCCGTCCCATGTCTCACGAGTGGAAACAGCACTATGATTCCTGCCCTTTCCCAGGATATCTTCCCGTTGAAGGGTACGCACAGTGAAAACTTAGTGCTACATGTTGACGTATTATAATTGTTATGCGTTATACCAAACGTGAGGTCAAGATGGCAGCATATTGGCATAGTTCTTTGTTTGATTGACTAAGACGTACATTTGACAGCCTTTCACGGAATAGGATGTCTGTATTAATCTTGTCGGGAAATTTTCCACTATAATCAAGCCAACGTGTTGCGAAAATTTGACCTTGGGATAACGTATCGCAATTTATTTACCTTTTCGTTGTTTCTTTCTAGCTGCAAGTTGTTACATAACACTTTACCGGACTCGTCCCCAGTCGTCTCTCTCTGCTTTACGCGAAGACGACTGGGGACGAGTCAGACACTTTACGGCTAACTAGCCACTCACTCACCAAACTTTTTTTGTTACGTGAATTGGTTTGTATTAATAAAAAAATTCCGTTCAAATTTGCTCCCCTACCATTTTTATACTACTGTGTGTTATTTTTTCTTTTGTTTACCCGCTTTTATTAGTGAGGACCTCAAAAGATGTGGAACGCTAACAGATGCTTGCAAAGAAATCCTCCGGCTTGATGTGAAGCGGTTTCAGTCTTTCAAGAAGAAATCTGATTCTGCTCTTAAGGTAATGTTTCTTTTTGAAACCCGTTACTAATGTATAAGAGTAGGTGTAAAATGCCGGTCGGTCCTAGCGCAACAGGATTAAATTAAATTTCGATCAAATTTTTCCTGCTATCTCATAACCCGCATTTTACCATTATAAACCTCCAGATATCATAGAACTTCGCATCTACTACGCATAAATTATGCGACCCAATCACACCTGTAAAATTCAGCCAGAATACTGGCCTATACTAATACGTAATCGGGGAAAAATTGAAATTATTTATTAGTATGTTTAATTAACGTGAAGAATCATTTTATAGAGACCATTTCAATTACGATAACTATATTGTGTTGGTTTACTCTGAAATACATACAAACCTTAGTATATGTAGTAGAATGTCTATTATTACTTTTAGTAAAAATTATTAATGATCATAAAAAACAAAAACATCATATTGAAAATATTTTATTACAAGCTACAAATATATTCAGTGAACTAATATCACAGTATACTACTAAATCTACTAATGCACTATCTACTACTCAATCCATTACTACTAAATCTGCCAATACATCATTTACTACTACTCAATCTACCAATACACCAAAAACTAATACATCAACTATTAATCAATCTACTAATACACCAAAACTAATACATCAACTATTAATCAATCTACTAATACATCATCTCCTACTAATCAATTTACTAATACACCATCCATTAGTCAACTGACTACCCAATCTACTGACATGAAATACTATAATTCATATAGGGCCTCAAATGAATCTAGCTTTTTCTTAGATGTTGTATCTGGAGCTGACGTGAAGACATGTTTCACATGTCGTACTGCTATATACAAACCTGATAACATTAATTTTAAACCGCAACAGTTGACATGGGAACAAGTACACCAACGTTGCCCACGATCAAAATTACCAGTGAAAATCGATAATTAACTTGAATGAAACTAAAAATGCCTGTTTTAAGATGAGAAGAACTAGCTGCTTATGAATTTTTCAAACCAAAGTTAATAATACCATAGAGGAGAGCGTTTACCAATGCATTTTATCAGCGAGTAACAGAATATTATGACGATGCTCAAAAACCACATCATTCTTACCTGATAAACATCAATTATGAGTCTTTACCAGATAAAAATCCATTTCAGTGGTCTCTTGGAATTGATATTTCAGATTTCTTATCTTTTATTCGAAACATACCTCAACCTGGATACTATATCTCTAGCATTGGTATCCTAGTATACTATTTCTCGTAATAAACAGGTTAACAGCCTTCTACCTCTTGTTTACCAACATGGTATGCGGATTTTGAAATAAACTTCGCTTTTTTTTTGCGCCACAACTTGAGCAGATGCATTTTACCATATATTTATCATTACTCGTAGTAACATACTCTTCGCTGCCTTGAATACATTCAGTTTCTTTCCTTTCTTTCACGCAATAACTCCACATGTATATAGTCATACGAACATCGTATGACTATATACATAGTCATACGATGTTCGTGATTAAACAAATCGGACTCCCGCTACGCGGTCGTCCTATTTTTTAATCACTCGTATGATTACAGACCGAATTGGACTCCACTCAGTCCTATTAATCATAACTATAACAAAATTCTCAAATCTGATTGGCTATCAACTGCCCTGATTTCAGCCTTAATGGGGCAGTACGCGTCATACCTGAGTAATTGGACAGTACGCGCCATCACACGCGCTTAAATGGCTTTTTTTTTGCATTGCTAGCAAAAAAATATCTTGGAATTTCATGTGTTTTGATTTAAAAAAAGAAGTTTTTATATCGCAAATTTGATTTAAGTTATGATTAATTGGTAATAATACTTCGTGTCGTCCAATTCAGTCTGCAGTCATACTCGTGATTAAACAAATTGGAGTCCCGCTACGCGGTCGTCCAATTTTGTTTATCACTCGCATGATTACAGACCGAATTGGACTCCACTCAGTCCTATTACCCTTACTAATAGATCTATTAAAGATACAGCAAAGAGAGCTGGCGACCAAATCAGCACACTCGCGAAGAAGACGTGCGGAGATCTTATCCAGGCCCGTCGCTTTAGATTTACAGAGTTTAGACAATAGAGAGAATACTTTTGAGCTTTCTATCGTATTGAGTTCAAATCTATTCTCGGTCTCCTCAAGGTAATCAAAATAAGTTTTCGCGCAATGCACTTTTAAAGTACTGTTCCTATAGTTTAAGCTATTTAGAGATTCCATAACTTAGACTAATATTATGTCGGGTGAACAAAATAAGTTGGTGAAAACAGTGATGGACGCATCCGTATTGGTTGGATTATCTGCAGGAGTTGGTTATATTGGTAAAAAGTTATTGAAGGAATCGTTTCTTAGTGATCCCAGTAGTAGCATTACAAATTACGCCAAATTGGTGGCCGTTTTAGCCGGAAGTATGGCCTTAAAAGATTATTTGGAAACACAAAAGATTCTACCTAAAAGCATCTAGTTAAGTAATATACAGATGTCATCTATAGCGTCAATGATTGGTGGAGCTATTTTAAATGCGAGCGCATTTGTTGGAGGTAGTTATCATGCAAAAGATCTATCTGGTAGTAATGTAGACGAGGAACGGAAGAGACATGATAAGGCTATGGAAAAATATCAACGGGATCATATAGCATACCTTAAAAAGCAACAGAAACTTATGGATTGGTATGAACCCCAAAAAGGTAATGAATACCAGGCTCGGCAAAATATGTCGGATACTGATAAGGCATTGCAATTATATAGTCAGATGCATCCAGATTAAACTTTACGGGAACCACAATTCTCAGATTATCACAGACCTAGTAATAGTCAAAAGGGGGTGTGAGTTAATTTACGTGGGAGGTTGAATGTTAGCTATAGGTTATCTAGCTCGAACGGGAGAGTTACTTTACGTTGGTGGTGGAATGTTAACTCTTGGTTATCTAGCTAGTCGATTCTTATAATTTAGAGATTCCGAAAGATTAATATTAAATGGCTGAAGGAGGAATAAATTTACGAGACCCAGATGAGACGGATCCATTTGGTTTGGATGACGGTGATAGAGACCTAGAAGATCCTACATTACCCAACCAAGATGATAATACAATAGAAACATCCACAAACCGTAAACCAATGGGCGCAAGGCCAAAAGAGAAATATAAGAGTTTGGCAGAAAAATACATTGAAATGGAGGAGATGGGTGGAGATGATCCAACCTTTCCCCTATTATAGAATATAGAGGGTGTAGATAAGAGTTTGCGCATTAAATTTCCTAGAGCCAAAATTAAGTCCGCGCTCATTACTAGGAGTGATAAATTAGGTAGAGTACTGTCTAGATTATTTCGACGGGGATCCAGAGAATATGCCAAGTAGATGCGGTGATAACGTAGCTGAGGGACTCGATAGAATTCCACGCACTATGAGAGAGGCTCTTGGACCAACGGCAGATCAGATACTTGATCAGAATGAACTTGAAATTTGGAAACGCGAGGCGAGACGTTCGGAGTTACAGCAGGAACAATATCGCCTACTTGTTGATGATAGAGATAGTAGACAATATGTAACAGAGGCTGAAATAAAAAAAAGAAATAGATCAAGCCGCTGAACGAGATCGTGCACGCGGTATGCAATGGCGAGCACCAGAGGAAAGGCCAGTAACTCCAGTGCAGGCCACCGAAAACCCAGACATAATGCCCTTAACGCCGGAAGAGAGAAATGCGACAGAAAACATAGACCGAGATATCGAGGAACCAAGTAAGTAGACGATCTTGAACATGAAAACGAGGAAATAAGAGATAGAATGTCATTGAGAGACCGAGTCAAAAGAATATTTAAGAAATTTGATCGAAATTTAATTTAATCCTGCTCCACAAGGACCGGCATTTTACACCTACTATAAGCAAAAGACAAAGGGAATCAAGAACCTTGAAGTCCTTGGGTATCCAATGGGAAAGGGCTCGATTTCTTGTTTCGAGGGTTTTTTTCTGCTTGTTCTCTCTTCTTCAGTAAAATCAAACACCTTCAAATCCCAGTTTGAGCTAGAACTGAAAAAGACCACAGTAATTGGCGTTAGCTGTTGTGGTTCCACTGCCTGACATTTGCGTATAAAAGCGAAGATAATTAGTAATGGTAATAGGTATAAGTGGAGTCCAGTTCGTCATAACTTTAACAAAATTTGTGATATATAAACACATGTAATTTCAAGATTTTTTTTGCTAGTAGTGAAAAAAAAAAGCCATTTAAGCGCGCGTGATGGCGCGTACTGTCCAGTTACTCAGGCATGACGCGTACTGTCCTATTTAACTGTCCTATTAAGGCTGAAATCAGGGCAGTTGATAACCAATCAGATTTGTGAATTTTGTTATAGTTATGATTAATAGATACATTGATAAATAATTTTGTCTGGATTTCAGCTCGTGTTTTGGACTGGTGATGCGCTTTGGCTTTGCACCAGCGGTCTTCCTCGTGACCTGTACTTCGACATTATTGATACTAGCAATGTCAGTGATCACATTGGACTCCTAAATGTCCTTGTCTGTTGTGCGCCAAAGTTAAAGAGGTATGTAGTACAAATTGAGCGTATCGGCAGGGATGTCACTAATGGCCGGGGGCATGGGAGTTCCCCCGGCTACTTGGAGCATGACCCCAGGCTACTTTTGTCGTTAAATTAAACCAAGTGAGCACCCAAAAATTGTGCATTAAAAGGAGATAAGCATTGAAAAAAGTAAAGTTAATAATTATAGCACATCCTTGAAAGACACAAAAACTGTCCATCAAACTAAATGCAAGTTTCATCTGCGGCAGGTTTAAGTAATTTTTAAGTAATTTTAAGTAATGCCGTTTGGAAAACGGTAGAAGTTGTACTTCTTGAGGAGGGGAGTGGTGCTCCATGATCACTCTGCGGCTTCCTCGGCAACTAACAACAAAAACCCAGCAACTTGAAATCTTAGTGACACCCAGGTTCGATTCCCACCGTCTCATGTTGGTTGAGTTTGTTTTTGGTTCTCTCCTTACATCAAGGGTTTTTCTCCCTCCACGAAAACCAACATTTACAATTCGATCACGAACCAGTGGACGAATAGTGAACTGGTGGATGTGCCACCACTGAGAAAAGCTATTTATGTATTTCTTTAAAATGCCGCATAATCATCGGCGATCCCATGGGTCCCACTCACAAAACTCACATGTCACGCACACGCACTTATACACTAACCTCTTTGCAACTGTTTAAAGGATCTTCTCCATGCTTCATCAACAAACCCCTTCTTACAGGAGAGCTCTTACTCTTTCATGTAGGACTCGATGTTGTTTACCTTAAGTGTCACTCGATGGCTGCACTCTCTCACTGGATTTCCGGTACTTACGCAATCACCTCCCAGACTTATCAAAATAAAATTGCCTTCCGTGATGCTAGTAGCAGAGTGTGGCCTTCAGTTAATATATATGTTGTGGCTCAATTTTATCCTTGGTTTAAATTTTATTGTGCGTTGTTTCAAACTCACTATTATACATAACCATTCCAAAAAAACAAAGGAAAATAAGATTTACGGTAAACCAAGGAAAAAATGAACCACAACATACATGCGTTTTTGACCGAGCATGAGGTAAAGGTGGTTGCATGTTGGCCGAGGTTTTTTTCTAATATCCAGTCATCTTGACCGAGCAAGCTTGGTCAGTCAAGGATTTATTATATGGCCATTTTGCATTGTTTTGTTTTATGGGACAACGCGGGAAATCCTGGACGGGCAAGATCGGTCCATCTTGTCTGCTTGGGTAGCCAATCAGAACACAGGTTTCGCCTCATCTTGCCTGCTCGCGGAACCAGGCATGTAATAACAGTTAGAAGAGGTGGTGAATATGAATATCGTTAGTGATAATAGGCTTATGTTTTCATACTCTGTATTGATTAATTTTTTGATATCATTAATAAAAATGGTAGGCTTATCACTTTTGAGACTTAAAGGATTGCAACTGTAACATCAGCCTTGACATTGTGGCTTAAAGAGCAATTATCATGTGGCTGGTCAAGCTAGCTGGCATGATGAGGCGATTTATGTGTTCTGATTGGCTACCCGAGAGCTCGCCTCCCAACTCTGTTACCCGGGTTCAATTCCCACTGTCTCATGTGGGTTCAGTTTGTTGCTGGTTCTCCCCTTGCTCTGAGGGGGTTTCTCCTGGTTCTCCGGTTTTCCTCCCTCCCTAAAAACCGACGCCTGCAAATTCCAACTTGACCAAGAAACAAGTGTGCGGAAACATAACGTGTAAGGGACAATGTGTTCTATTCTGTGTCTCCCTCGCCATTGTCAGTTACAGTAAGTAAACATTTATTTATTTACTTCCTTTTAGACCTAACGAGTCCCAGCTGTTCACGGCAAGCATGCTGTGGTTCAAAGATTTCAAAAGTGTGGAGGAATATTACGACCGGTCCGTTGGTGTGCCAACTCAACTCCTCCCCACAGTACTAGGTTTGAAACTAGCTACTGATTTCGTCTTGGGCAGCGGGTACGTCTTTTGTATAAGTCTTTACTCTGGAAATGTCTTTTTGTGTTTCCTATAACAACGAGTATCATATAAACTATTTAGTTTTGAGTAACTAGTGCCTGGTCGAATTCAACCCAAGCAACCAGCAGCGGTGCTTGACGGAACTTTGCTGACCCCAACAATCAGACTAGGATAGCCAGCCATTCAAACTTACAACGAACTTGGACCAATTAGCTGAAACCAGTTGGGGTGGTATGGGGCAAATTGGGTCAGTTCAATTTGATTGGGCCAGTTTGGGGTGGTTATGGGGCAAATTGGGTCAATTCAATTGGAGTAATAAACCTAAGGTAGAATTTTTTCAGGGTAAATAGTTACCATGGGGTGGCTGCTAAGGACGATGATTGCTCAAAGTAAGAGTGTTAGTTTTACAAGTTTGATTTCCAAAGTTTCCTTTTATATCTCTTAAAACTGGCAAAAGAGATATTTTCTCCCTTGATAAAGTGACTCACTACCAAAAGAGGATGAGGTATCCTCATCCTCTCTTGTCACTACTCAATGCTCGTTCGCTTTCGTTTGCAACATGTTCTTTCAGTGCTAATTTAACTCGTGATTGTGCTATCGATATAAACTTCCGTTCCACACATCCATTCATCCAAACAAAAAGCTTCACTTCGCTTTTTAACGATTGTGCTAAGGGTGTTTTGTTATTTTCAGGAAAGTACCGGACAGGGAGGATCACACAGAGGAGATACTTTGTTGGGTGCAAGCAGACCGTATAAGAACAATATTGTCAATAGGTTTGTATCTCATTAGAATCTGAATGGAGAATAGTATAAGAGAGCTGAGATTACCCTGTTCAATCCTCACCGACATACAGGTGGTTTGTTGTTTACAAAACGTTCCCGGAAATTCCGGTTGGAAGGTAAGTGGAACACAAGTTTCCTGGACCTTCCCGGTGGAAATTTTCTGGGAGCAATGGAACGTCTGAAAATGTAGTCCTGTTTTTCCATTCGAATTGCTCCAAACGAAATTTTGTGTTCTCATTCTTTTATAGTCATGTATTATGTTGCACCTTTAATACTCAATTTCGCTACAAAAACTATAATACCGCAGGAAGTTTTTACTTTTTGCACACGGGATTTTACGATCTCATAATATTCAATCTGGGGCCCGGCCCAGGTCGCTCTCATCCTACTTGTAACACACTCCCCTCTGACAGAAATGTCGTCCCGACATTACAAGACTAAATAACAACGAAACGAAAACATGTGACTGTTCGTCCTAGTGACCACTGGTTACAAGGGAGTGATAGTCCCTGTGTTTCAAACTGAGAACTTGTTGCGACAGCTCCATCATCCGCAGTGTTGTTACTAAGTTTAACACAGTTCGCAAGTGGTTTTGGCCACTGAAGGTGAGCAAGGAATCTGCTTGTCCATGGTCAATACTCGGGACGATCAGTGGTGACAGCGGAGGTTTGTTTGTCTGTAATGCAGGTTTGTCCGGCATATGGGCCGTGTTATATGTTGCAGCTGTGGAATAAATGGCATGTGTGAGGTGCAGTAGGGTACGGGCCAGGTGGCCATGAATTGGTGGTCAAGTATCACCTGAGGGCCTTGGACTGAGTTTACGACTTGGGTTAAACGGTGGTATTCGGGCACTCCCATCCTGCTGTAGGTCAGAGTTAGTGGGGGCTGTCTTTGCCTTCTTGGTCGCGTATTTTCCTCTTGGTGTTCCTCGGAGTCTGATTCTTCACTTTCCGGGGGAAGGGCTGTGTCAGTCTCATTAAGACCGGGTGGGTTTGGCGCTGGTGGGCCACCCGTATGTACTTTTGGGTCCACAAGTGTGTTGTCTACTTAAATCAGAACGGCCGATTCATGGGTAACTGAGCGTGGCAATGTGTCCATTTCATACTCATCATCGGAGCTCTCGCCAATGTCCTCCGGTTGGGGAGGCACTCTAGATTTCGGTTGGGTGGCCTTGGAAGGATTTCTCATTAGGTTAGGCAGCGGTAAAGCGTCACAAGGGAGGAGCAGGTTACGGTGGAACACCCTCTGTTTTCCACGGCCATGTTCGGGTTTTACTCGATAGACTGGACTATCAGATATACGTTCTTCAACTACGTATATTTGCCCTTCCCAGTGTGAACGGCGTTTTCCAGGTCCTCCCCTTTCTGAAAGGTTTCTGACAAGTACACGATCACCAGGTAGTAGCACTGCAGCGGAAGCCTTCTGGTCACAATACTTTGTACTTCTAACTGACGATTTCTGAGTATTCCGAGATACTAGATCGTATGCCTGTCTCATGTCTGCTTGCCACGTCTTTACATAATTCTGGTAGTCACCCTGTGGGGGGTTGTTGCCCAGGTTAAACAGCAAATCAGCCGGTAATCGCGGAGAGCGGCCAAACATCAGGAAAAATGGAGAAAACCCAGTGGTTTTATGTTTTGTGCAGTTGTACGTATGTATGAGCTTGTTTAACGAATCTTTCCAGTTCAATTTCTTTTCCTCTGGGAGGGTCCTTAGCATCGAGATTAGAGTGCGGTTCATGCGTTCTACCTGGCCATTACCCTGTTGGTGGTATGGGGTTGTTCGTGAGCTAGTAACTCCAATTAGACGTTCGAGATTGTGAAACAGTTGTTTTCAAACTAACCACCTTAGTCGTGATGTATTCGTGCTGGGAATGCTGGCCAAACCTCGGGATAAACTCATTGTAGATCTTCTCGGCAGCGGTGCGGGCCGTCTTGTTGCGGGTGGCATAAGCTTGAGCGTATTTGGTAAAGTTATCAACAATCAGTAGTACATATTGATATCACCTACATTCTACAGTTAGAAACTAATATAGAAAGGAAATTGAAACAAGCCTGCTTCCATTAGTACAGACGGAAAACATATTCAGTTTTTCACAGGTGCCGTCTTCGGCTTCATTGTCGTGCTTTTTTAAGCTCACTAATTTCATATTTAGACGGCAAGCTTTTTCCTATGATTGGTTCCGCTGTAGATTAGTCTACTCTTGCAATAGTTAATGGGCGGTCTGAGCAAATCTAGTTTTATGTCGGAATTTCTTAATTTATACGGTGTATATACGGATTTTGCAGGTGCGTCAGGGAATGCCTTTAAATTTTTTCTTCGCGAAGCGAGGTTACTAATCGTGTCGGTTCCGGTCAGACCACGTGGCTTGCAAGCCCGAGTAAATCGAACCGAGAGTTTTTATATATGTATATGTTATATGTTATATGTATATGTATATGTATATGTATATGTATATGTATATGTATATGTATATGTATATGTATATGTATATGTATATGTATATGTATATGTATATGTATATGTATATGTATATATATATATATATATATATATATTTATGTATATCTAAATTTTAAAGGTGTCCGTTCGCAGGCGTGGTTACCTGGCAATAGTAGCGCACTTGAAAACTGCTGAATTTCCGCCATTGCGAATTCAGTGATGCCTTTTTGAAAGTAATGTAAATTTTATGGAAACCGATTTCACTCGTCCTGGAAGTACATCCCAGCAAGATTATCTCCGAGATATTCAAGAATGATTTGCGCGAGATCGTCGCCGAGTAAGTTCGAATACCGTGAAAATCAACACAAGGAAAGCACGAGTCAAAGCAGGGATAGAGAAACGACAGCAGGGAGAATAACAACAGACATCGCATCAAAGACAACAACTGCTCGCTCCAGAAAAAGGCAAACGAAACAGCAGGGAAAAAGACCAGGAATTCAACCAAGTTAGGTTTGAAATTGGTATTGACAGAAATACAAGACATGAGCGAACGATTACATAACGAAATATATTGGCGTACTAAATTAAGCAAAACGACTTATAAGGGAAACGACTTCAACGATTGGAGATGTCTCTGGAAAATAATTCTATTAGTCTAAAAACGGAATCGGAAGACGAGCAACAGATTACAAGAGAATGTAAGTAGGTATTTTTCGTAATAAAACGATAGCGTTTCCATTTTAAATAAATTCCTAACACAGAGAGTTGCAGTTGTGATAGCAATCATTTATAACGATGTGATCTGATATCATTGCAACAGTGAAAATATTGAAAATTTTCAGTTCTTGATCTAGCAGTTATGTTTAGCATTTTCAACAGAATATATACCCAGTGTCACTATAAAGTACTGGTTCTGCAATATTATCAGTGATCAATGCGATCATTTGAAAATAAAGCAAATGTTATCACTGACTTCTGAGTAGTATTTTTCTTTGCTATCTCTTTGCTATGTATCTCTGCTCTATATATATATATGTATTCTCTGATTGAAAGGTTTCAATAATATGGCGTTGAGACAAGTTTCATAGCCTTTTCACAATGACTGATTGATGTTGATTTCACATTATTTTTTTACAGGAGTATGTAATGCAGCCATCTTTTTTTAGCATATTAAGATTTCAGTAACTCTTTTTTACATGTATTGTTTTTATTATATGACCTAAAAATAGCACAACCACATACTATACAGTTGGCACTCACTATTGCCAAACCTTTATTCAAAGTTTTTTGCAGAATGCAATTGTTTTACTTCCAATTTTTGTTATGTAATGACATTGTATCTCACACTTCTGTTGATATGGCATCTCTTTTGAGGGAAGAGGAATTTTTCTATCTACCACTGGAGGTATCATTGCAACTGAAGAGAGTACACGAATTGAAACATGCACTATTCATAAATTTAATGCTCTCAATTGTGGTTACCTAGGAATGAAATAATGACTGCAGTAGACAATAAAATATCTAATCAGAAGATTCTTCTTACAATGAATCTCATGCAATTATAACAAAAAAAAAATAAAAAATAATTGTTAAAAAGTGATGTACAACAAAGAAGACAAAGCAGTAGAGACTAAGAAAATAAAACTAAAAAAACACAGATTTTTACACCATGGTAAACACAAGCATTCATATCAACTCTTCAAGATTTCACCTGCAAAAGATTTACAGTCATTTTCAATTTGTGTTAAGTGAATATTATTGTGATACTTCATCGACTCTGTATTCCCTGTCAAGATTATAAATAATTTTACTTCCGTCTATTCCGTCTGGTGCAATCTCAGTGGCAGTGAAAGAGCTAAATGAAGGTCGATTTTTAAGCACTGTGTTAAGCGGGATACTGGTCACGTAATTTGCACCAGGTGTAACTAATTGTGTACCAAACACAGCATAACAAATAAAATATTGGGATTACCCTGACATTAAAAGCATTGTGACTTCTTCAAAAACTATCTTCGCAAGGTTTTTGCGGGAGCCCTATGTCTAGTTTTAAAAATTGGTATCGTCTTTAGCTTCTCTCAATCGTTGTTTATGTTAACAACTGCAGCGCTTTTAAGAGAACCCCCACTATAGCAGGAAATAGGCGTTGGATTGTTGAAAATGATGGAAAAACTCGGAATATTAGGTACTCTTCAAATTAAATTTAAACTTTTTTCACCTCAGACGAGAACAGCGATGTTGTTGATGCGTTGCTGCGTATTGTTGAGCGATGTTTCAACCCTGGAAAGTGCGTTGAAGGTCAGGTCTGTGGAATCACCCTGTCATCCCCTCTCACATTGCTTCGCATTCTTCAGCAGATCGACCCGCTGATCAAAGGGGGAGGTTAGTAGAGAGTAGTACAGTACAGTGTGATCTGTGGATCACACCATGCAGTGTGATCATTCTTTACAAAGCTACTGAACAGTACTGTACCATGTTACTGTTTGTTTTACTATACAGTGTGGTTCTAACTTTTTCATCTGTGGATCAAACCATGCAGTGTGACCATTCTTTATAAAGCTACTGAACAGTACTGTACTGTGGTACTGTTTGTTTTACTATACAATGTGGTTCTAACTTTTTCATCTGTGGATCAAACCATGCAGTGTGACCATTCTTTAAACAGTTTTCCTTGTGGATCGCTTTTACATTAGTATATCAGTATTGTAGTTGTTTAGACCTATTGCCTTGTTTTATTCAAATATTTTGTGCATCTTTTTTCTGTACTAGTCACCCGGATCTATCAGCTTCTCGAACCTAAATTACCAGTGGACTTCCAAAGAAAGTTTTCCCTTTCATGGAACTTGTTGAAAGCATCGATTGGGGACAACAAAGGTGAAGATATAAACTGATGTTAGCGTATTAGCGTTTCTATTTGTAAGTAGCTTTAACAAGGTAGTAAGATAACTGATGTTTGGCCTCTCAACTTCCCTCGGTCTCGCGTTTGTACGATCTGGCCTCGAATTCTCCTAAACGCTAGTCGGTTACAATAGGTGAGTTTCTTTCTTATGCCAATGACACACGGTTCAACATTTGTCGGGTAACAAAGGTCAACAAATGTTGAACGATTTTGCAGTTTGTTGAATTGATGTTGCAACTTGTTGAATGACACATTCAACTTTTGTTGAGCAAGAAGGGCGGAACATTGTTTCTGAATTGACCCTACTAACACAATTTTAATGGCTAACAGCCATACACTCTAAATTTAGATCATTGGGTTCAAGCAATTTCACATGATCATCTAAGTCTTCCCAGTAGCTCATCAAATATGCATAAACATTTCGGCCAATCAAATCCCTTCACTTCTCATGCTAATCCGTAGTCGCAGAAAACAGATAAGGACGTCGACTTTGAAGGAAACAACAGGAACAGAAGACACTACCACCAATTTGACAGCTAAAGCTTGCACATGGTGATATTGATTCCTTATGGGCCGAATGGAGATCACGTGTTGTCTTTTTCCGTTTCCCTGCCCCCCCTTCCCGTAGCCTTCTTGTTTGACCTAGGTCCAGCTTTCGCGCGACGGTTTTGTCGAAAATTCACGAATAAATTTAAACACAAATTTTAAAAGAAGGCTGCAAAAGCGGTCTGGCGAGTCCAAGTGATACGGTGGAAACTTGGCAAACCGATAGAGCCTGGTCGAAGCTATTAGTAACGCCAAAAGTTTTCTTCTAAATTGTAAAATTGTTCACGTGGGAGATGGGGCTAGAACCACTACGTGAACAGGCACACAGCTTTTGGTAGCGGTGGCCATATTTTTATCTATAATCAAGAGAGTCTGAAGAAAGCTATTTCTCTTTGGAAAAAAGGCGACATCAAATGGAGGAAAAGTCAAAAAAGGAAAAAGAAAATACCTGTGTTACACGCAAGGTTCGAACCAAGAAAATACCTCCATTGCCCCACGGAAATCATAGCCCGACGATCTACCACTGTGCTACACGACATTCAGTGTGAAAGAGAGAGATATTTTATTGATTAAACAGCGCGTAGGTCAATGTGCACCCGAGTCAACGAATAGGGACCAAAACTATCCTATCAAAAGAAACAAAACCGAACGTAAAAGGAAAGAAAGGCGCTAAATACTCGAGATTTGTTGTTGAGCTGTTTGTTTTCACTTGGTCTATGGAAACAAGAAACGGAAATTCGTCGAATGTTTCAAACTGCTACGAAATGTAATCCACTATCTGACAAAGGACAAACCCGACTACAGATATCTCAGCTGGCTTATTTGCTTCAGGTCTATCTTATCTGGGGCCTTCCTAACCCTTAATTTAAGGAGAAGAAGTTTGTGATTCGCCATTTTGGCTCGTCGGGAGCACTTCCCCTGATTCGGTTGATCGACGCTGCAGGATAAGCCCAGGACGTAGATTCTGTCCAAAATCACGGTCGTCTAAACAGGCGCATTTTGGTTAAGCACCAGATGCGACACCGAAGATCCATGAATGCTTTCTCTCTCCAAACACAGGGTCAGCTACTTTTTCAATACTGTATGCAAATGGAATATGCCGATCTCCTTCTCTATTGGCTATCAGTTACGGAAGTTACTTACAGAGCTACACTATATCTAAAGTGTAGGAGACCACAGGTCACCCACACTAAAAATGGTGGATGAAGATAGGTTACTATCGCTGTGCTCCGTACGTGTTGTCGCTTTACTCATAAAACGGAGGCAATGGAGACGGAAAAATCTTAAAACTTGGACTCGAGAATGGCTAAAAAACAGAACGTCATTCGTGGCATATTACAGTAACACACTGTTGGCGGAACTCGGTAACCTCGACGTCTCCAGTCACAGGGATTTTCTTCGTATGGATATTACATCCTTTGAGGAGCTCCTTCTCTGCTATAGCTTTGTCTCTTACGTCTCTGCTCTTGTAGTCTTTCATTCGAATATCATACAGCGTAGGACATTTTTCATACAGACTGATAAGCTCACTGGTTCACTCCGCTGTCCATTCGAACGTTTCTGCAACCATTTCGAAACCTTCAGGAAAGCCCGTGGCACCAAACTAAAAAGTGATTGGTTAATGTCGCTCAACAGGCGACAACATGTTGAACGGAATAGAACCGAGCTCTGTTCGGTTCAACAACGTTCAACAACGTTCATCGTGTTGAAAGATCAATTTTTAACATTCAACACCACGTGATACACTATTCAACTTTTGTTTAGCGGGAGTGGCAACATTTGTTGCTCAGCAAATGTTGAATCGTGTATCATTCGCTTTAGGAATTTCAGAGCAGATACTGACACTCGGGGTCCGGTGGTCATGCTTGTCCAGTCTGCTCTCGAAATCCGCCTAACGCACCTTGGTACTTATAAGCCTGTACAAACACAGTAAATGATGGTGGATTTTGTTTTATGAACAGAGTCGATTGTCGAGGTGAAAGTGCGTTGTGGTGTGGAGATTCCATCTTGGTTTCTGAGCATGCTCACACCAATGGTTGTTATTGAAGAAAGGAATGATATTTTTGATTTTTCGCATTTCCTGGTGAGTACAGACGTTTTTAAGCTTGCAACTTGAACAGTGTTCTGTTTCGAATTTACATTAAATTGTAGAAAAGACTAAACAAGTATTTTGTTTACGACAACGAAGCAATAGCGATCTGGAGTTGAACTTTCGCCGGTTTTTTGTCCATTGTCGAATATCGGGTAATAATGGAGATTTGTTTGAAAGATTGATATGGCGTTTGATATGACGTACCAGAAACGCGAACTTGCACCAAAAGTTAATTTGTTCACCTGTCGTAACTGGTAAGAGACCACTTATGTTATAAGGGTCTTTGTTTATGTGTTTGGTTGTTTTTTAGGCCTTCACCACCGGCCATGTTTCTCCTGAATCGTCACTTATTTACAACAGCCTTCGATATGACGAAGAGACGCAAATGGTCACATTCCACCTTCGCGAGAAGGATTGGACTGAAATCCAATCCAAGTCCTTTCTTCGTGTAGTGTCTTATGATTTCACTCCTGTCTTAATCAGTTGCCCTGTGTTTCTCGGCAACGAAGGAGTGTCAACTGTGAAGCGTGTAGATGCGGTAGAGGCATTCGGTCTTGATTCTGTTCAAAATTTCAATGTTCTTTGTTCCAGTGACAACTCTCAAGTGGTTGAGGTTAGTCAATTCTTTGACCACTTTAGGTATTTTTAACGTCAGTCCAAGCTCAGAAATGTCTGTTTTATTTAATCGCTACACACGCATCTCTCATCTCTCATTAGTGAACAGAAGCTCGTTAACGGTCCTTGGAGTGCTGTGCATCGTGTTTTCCTTTTTATAACCTTTCAGGTAGCATTAAGTCCATATCGTGAAGTTAGGTTTAAAGATATGCAAAGATGCCAAAAGTTTTCGAAGCCAGAATTGCGTTTATATATCAGTCGTATCTTGAGTTAATTATCTGTCTTCATTTACAAGAGTCGCTTTTGGTTTCCCTTGTCAAAGTAAAGGCTAATTTATTGCGATTTCAATCCAGCTTGGTAGATTTGTAGTAATTGTACTCAACTGTGATAATTTAACTCATTTTCAGATTCTCAAAGTTGAGGAGTATAAACTTTCATACAGCGCAGACCTGAAAGTCTTGGATTCCGCGAGTTGTAGTTCGCAAACACTAAGGATACGTTTCCAGCCTGAGAGCCGTCCAACAGAAGCTAAAATTCATTTCGAAGGAGCTAAAGGGTGCTGTCTCAATTCATAGCGTGCTAACAATACACGGTCATGTTAAATTAAAAAGTAAAATGTTTTATGAGAAGAAACACTAAGGAACAAATGGTAACTTCACCAGTGACAATAACACCATTATCGTTATCATCACTGTTATTATCATTACTATCATCATCTTTATCATAGTCATCATTATCATCGTCATTATCATCATCATCATTATCATCATCATCATTACTAGAAATACGACTCCCGCAAAACCTCGCGAAGCTAGTTTTTAAAGAACTCGTAATGGTTTTTCCTATGAGGGATAAAACCCCAATCTATGTATTTACTTCACTATATCATCATTTTTTGCACTTTCTCATTTCTTGTAATTATTATCATGATTATTATTATTGTATTATTATCATTATTATTTTACTGGTATTGATATTATTATTATTATTATTATTATTATTATTATTATTATTATTGTCCATAACGTTCGCTTGATAAAACGTATCTTATATACAAGGCTATAAGGTTAAAAATTATATAATTGAAAAGTTCAAACCTGTTTGCCATCATCAGGGTTAAAAAATGACCGTCCGCACACATGTATATATATCTTATGTAATTCCCGTTGGAAAAGGTTTTGACGAATAAGAAATGACTTGTTTGTTCAAGCTGGGGCGGAATTGTTGGATCATTAGCCCCTCTACGATCCTGTTATTATTATCCTTATTATTATTATTATTATTATTATTATTATTATTTAATGTTTAACATAATATACTGTTATGGGGAGGGGGTTTATGTCCTTATCTGGGAAAAGATTCCTCTACTACTACTACAAGCAATATAGTTTTCTTCTCAATGGGGTTTATATCAGAGGTGGTAAAAATTACTCAAATCTGAACATTACCATTTCTTCTTTTAGGCTTAGAATCTATTCATGGTTGCCACAGCCACAAAATATTGAAATTCTCTGACTTTTCCATGACAAATGTAAAATTTCCCGTACCAACCAAATAAGAAAAGTCACAAATTAGTCCTGGTAATGGTCTCCAACCTCTACTCATAGCCAATCTCTCCATAGTCTCCTTCGCAGCCGCTTTTTGGGACGTCACGCAACGCTCCCCCCCGCGTGGCGGAAAGATGCGCTGTATCTAGATACAGAAACCACACCGCATCTTTCCGCCACGCTAAACACAGAAACTCTACCGAGCTCAGCAAACACACATGGACCCTTAAAGACAACAACATTGAACACTTTATTTCCTGGCGGATCCTGTCTTCACACTCGCCATACAACAGCTCAAGCAAAAGATGTAACCTCTGCCTCAAAGAAAAGTTCCTAATCATCTGCCGACCCGAACTATCCACGCTAAACAAACGTAATGAGCTTGTGTCTTGTTGCCGCCACAGAAACAAAACCCTCTTACGCAATACCTGAAATTTAACGATCTCTATTATTATGTAAATTTAACTACTTTGTATATAAGCGATGGTAAAGGACATTCCTACCATATCCCCTGATGAGTGGGCAACCACGAAACAGGCTTGTAGGGATAAACCTGTAGTTTGTTTGTGTGTTTTTTTCTCCCGCAACAACTACTTCGCTCTACGTTCACGTATTGAGCACTGTTTTACGATTAATCAACTTTTACACTTTATATATATATATATATATATATATATATATTCACATGCATACATATATATATTTATTATATCTGCAACCCTTGTATATGAGCAAACGCGCGCTCTGATTGGTTCCCTACTCATAGTATATCAGCTCATATACCATTGGCACGGAAAACGGCCATCATGGAGGGATGATTTCTTGAATTAGACAGGGAGAAATTCAAGTCTTGCTTAAAAATCATACACCAAAAAAATACTACCGAAGCAAATAAATATGCAATGAAATTATTCGACGGTAAGTGAGCAAATTATATTGCGAAATTGTTTACTACGAACGAAAGTGAAACTCTTCCAAACAGCCGCCATTTTGAAAGATCTGTGAAGCCCTTAAACTGAGTTTTTATTTTATTTCTGCCTACTTTTTCCACTTTAAAATTCTCAAACTAATTTGCTAACTCGAAAAAAAATTGACAAGTACATTAAAGAGATGTTTAAAAACGAGCCAGACTCGTGTTTGAAACTTTTTTACACATCGGCTCTACAATATGTCGGCTCGACAACAACATGGTTCTGTTCAAAAACAATAACAAAGTCAATTCTTGTCGTACAAACTAAATCCAGTGTCTCATAAGCGAGGGTTTGGAGATATAATAAAACAATTGCTCCACTCAATCTCGTCGTATATGAGCTATAGCCAACTCGGCGCTACGCGCCTTGTTTGCTCTTGTTTGCTAAATATATAGCCAACCAGCTATAGCCAACTCGGCGCTACGCGCCTTGTTTGCTCTTGTTTGCTAAATATATATATATATATATATATATATATATATAAACTCTCGGCTCGATTTACTCGGCCTTGCGAGCTACGTGGTCTGACCGAAAGCGACACGATTAGTAACTTCGCTTCGCGAGGAATCATCATTATCATCATTATTTTCATCATTATCATCATCAATGTTATCATTATTGTCTTCATTATCATCGTCATATTCACATTTACCACATTCTTCCTGCTGTTCTGTATTAAATCTACTGGGATCACTAATGGGAATTTTTATTTTTACATTGAGGCTTTGAGCGCTGAGCAAACGCTATTTAGCATAAAAAGAAGTTTGATTTATTTTGAAGGCAAAATTGCATTTGCTTAAAATTCCTTTTACACCGAGAGGGTCAAATCGTCGATTATGTTTTATCCACATTTCAGATATATGGTTCGTTTTATATAATTAAGACATCAACTAAAACGTTTTCTCTTTTCACACCTATAACCCAGGGACTGCATCCTGCACTTCTCGTGCCCCATTGAGGAGAAGACATCCAAGCTTCAGATATCACGGAAACAGGGAAAGGTGTTTTGTCGGTTTATGAAGAGTGAAGAAGGCACGGTAGGAGAGCGTGTCGTTACCAATGCTGCAACTCTTCCTTTTCATGCAATGAAGCTTTGGGATGCCAGATTGCATGACATGAACTTGTAAGCAAAATTTGTATTTGTGTTGGTATTGGTATTGGTTTTGATAATGGTATTAGTATTGGTATTGGTTTTGCTTTCTATTTCTCTATTTATCAAGATTCTTTTCAAAGTAAATAACGGGTGCGACTAACGTACGCAAATTACCACCCAGTCAAATTTACTGCATTTTTTCTTGCCTTTAGTATCTGTGGGAAAATGTTCCGTACGGAAGCCGATTATCAATTCAAGCGTCAAGGGGGTGGCGGCCCTCCATTTTATAACCTTAGAGAATCCATCGCGTTAATTTTGAGCAACCAAATGAGTGAAACCAAGGTGAGCTGCTGTAGATGCCTCAGTTTGTACGACTGATGGTCGATATAGCGAGTCTATCGTGTAATTGCTGAACTGCTTTGGCTGTTGTGATGCTGTTAGTGTCCACGCTAGATTGAGTAAGTGTTCTATCTAGTATAGTCTATCCTCGTAAGGTCTATCCTTGTGTTTGGTTTCAGTCAATAAAAAAGTCAACTATATGATACTAGATGTACCAACTCGGCAACCTTGGCATTTTGAGCAATCTGATTGGCTCTCCGCCTCGGGATATTTAACAATTCACGAAATCTCTAAACCCTCGCTTATGAGACACTGGAACTAGTTTGTACGACAAGAGTTGACTTTGTTGTTGTTTGTGAACAGAACCATGTTGTTGTCGAGCCGATGTGTAAAAAATGTTTCAAACATGAGTCCGGCTCCTTCTTAAACATCTCTTTAATGTACTTGTCAATTTTTGTTTTCGAGTTAGCAAATTAGTTTGAGAATTAAAAGTGGAAAAAGTAGGCAGAAATAAAATAAAAACTCAGTTTACGAGCTTCACAGATCTTTCAAAATGGCGCCGGTTGTAAGAGTTTCACTTAAGTTCGTAATAAACAATTTCGCTACATAATTTGCTCACTTACCGTCGAATAATTTCATACCATAGTTATTTGCTTCGGTCGTATTCTTTGGTATATTCTTTTCAAGCAAGATTTGAATTTCTCTCCGTCTGATTCAAGAAATTATTCCTCCATGATGGCCGTTTTCCGTACTAATGGTATATTTAGTAAATAAACCCCTTCTGGCGGCTGGTATATCGGAGGATAATGCCCGCGGCTGAGAGATTGTCCGAAAAATGAACAGTTGGCCGAGAAGCGAAGCTTCGAGGGCATATGTGAAATTTTGAGGACAATCTCTCAGCCAAGGGCATTATCCTCCCATATACCAGTAAGCCAGGAAGGGGGATACTTATTTTATAACCCTCCGCGATCGCGAGTTGATTCTTCCTTTGAACGTGTTGAAGAAAAAGAAAAACAAGTCGTCTGACTGCGATTGCGACTGACGCAAACACTACACGTACATTGATTGGTTAAAATTGTTTTACGTAAACTGTGATTGGACCAGAGCTTGACAAGCTGTCATGTCGAACATACTCTCGCAACGCCCCTTACATGAAAATCTCGAAAACACGGCACTTTGGTTTATTTTGTCAACTGCGTTGTTCGAGAAGTCAAAGCTAAACGTTTCCAGTGTATTAGAAAAGAAAATTCAACAATACCACTAACCCTGCGAAAGAAATTACACCCATGAAAAAGAGAAATTGGAAAGTCTCGTGTTCTTGGAGGATTTACGTTAAAAGTGGATTGTTCGCAAACTTGGCTTTGTTGTTGAATGGCGGGCGCTGAGTAGGTCGAAGAAAAAAAAACAGGTGGAAGAACTATAGTTCCAAGAATAGATTGAACGGACTGAACTGAATTTTGTTGAGCAATTAGTCGACCGATATTTGCCGATGACTCGAGCAGTTTTTCTGTACTTGGCTTTGCATTGTTCGACTTGAGGAATTTATAATTATCTCTTGCGTAGTTTATCGTTTTTGGCTTGGAACGTTTTCTCAACTGGCAGCTTTTAAGACAGTGGGAGGTTTAGCTTTGTGTAAAACCAGCCTTTTTGCACATTTCAGTGGGGAGATTTTCAAGAATTTGATTGCCCATGGGTTCGTAACTTTTGCTCACCTCGAGGCCAAAAACACCAGCAGCTTATTTTGTTGATTTTCTGTTTTATCCGGAGCTACAGCTGCGACTAACTACTTGACTACGATCACTGGATTCTACAAAACGAGTTTGTTTAAAAAGAGACTGACTTTGTTGTGTTTTCTTGCGACTGAAAAATCGCAGGGCAAACATCCATGCGGCAGAGGTATATCGCCTGATACCCGTCCAGCTATTTGACACCATGTGACCCAAAATAACCAATAAAATAGCGCGAAAATTAATCAGTGGGTTATAACAGCTGATAGCCTGTGAGTAGGGAACCAATCAGAGCGCGCGTTTGCTCATATCCAGGGGTTGCAGATATAATGACACTATCCACCTCCTAGGAGGTGAATAATGCTGGGGCTTCTGGGTAATCCTTGCGCTAGTAAGTTTTAGTTCAAGACTAAACAAAATGTCGTCGAAGCGAAGTGAAAAAAGGTACCGTCGATTCTCGCTTTGGGGCTGTTAACGAGAGGTGTCACAGGGGAAATTACGCAAAACACGACCAAGATGAAACGTTGACCAGGGGACCAAACAGTGACGTAAATGAACGGCACAATAAAACTGCAAGTACAAAATAAATTTCGGTAAGTTTCTCTGTCTTACGAATTACTCTTCAACATTTAGTTTATTTCATTGGTTGTGTTATCCTCGCCGTCGCCGTCGTGTTTGCTTAAGCTCCGTACTGAGGTTGCTTCATTGGTTGTACTAAAGCCATTATTCTCTTCAATCTGCGTGAATAGTGACTTTAGGAATATTTATCTCGCTGCTTCGCAGGGGTGAAAAATAAAAAAGAAAACGAAGCCAATATCTAGCCATATTGACCGAACAAGTTTGGTCAATAGAGGATTTTATTATATGGCCATTTTGTTTTCTTGTGTCTCGCGGGACAAGGTGGGAAAACCCGAGCGGGCAAGATAGACCCATCTGCCCCGCTCAGGTAGCCAATCAGAACACAAGATTCGTCTCGTGTTGCCCACTCGCGTAACTAGCCATATGATAATCGGCCTTTAAGCGCGGACGAATAGCACCCTTACCCCTGTCTTATAAACCCAACAGATGCCGATTGTATATTGTATCGAGGACCGTGCGACAATTTTCGGAACTTATCAAGTGCCACAGGACATTGCCGAAAAGAAGGGGCTCGTTATTAAGGTGCAAAATGTGTACAAATGGAAACATTTGCCAGTTGCCAAAGTCATCTTCTATGATTGCGAGAGGTCTGCATCAGTGGAAGCCGCTAAGGAATTTTTCCTTATAGCTTCGTTTCACAAAGTACACCGAGTTGAGGCTGACGACAAGGTATGTATGACTGACTTGAATATTCAAGCTGTTTACTAGGTCGTACCTAATAGTAACAAGGCGTGAATATAATAGTGTTTATGCACATGACGTCACGGCAGCCGTGTTGGTGTCCCGAAACAAAGAAAAGGCGGCCATGTTGGTGTCCCAAACTGATCCTCCAGAAATTAAATTCTATTCTTATGCAAACATATTCTTTTGTTTCCGTTAAAAACATGGCCGCTGATCAAGTGAGTGAATAGGCTCCATTTGAATGTGGAAGCGTTTTCACAGATAACAAACGCTTATTTTAGCACCAGTTTGTTTGCCAAAAGATTTAAACGATTCCCTCCTGCTAAGTCACATCAACTCTTCGACGAACTATACACTTGCTTTCCACTTATTTGTCTTGTTTAGTGTTGTTTTATAGTGTTTTGTTTTTCTTTCACTCCCTTTTTAAGAACTGCTAAATAATCTATTTACATGCTTAGTACCCGAAGTTTATAATCTATACTCTATATTCTTTTAGTAAAAATCTACTAATATACTAATGCAAATGCCGCAATCTGATTAGCTAATCTACTGCACACTATCAACCATTAGAGTGCAGCACCGTTTTCAAAATGGCGACGTCTTCGGGCTTTAGCGAAGCTTTACAGATAGATGTAGTATTTTGGTATTTTTTCTCCGACACATGATTCGTTTATTATGATTTTTACTAAAACAATTAGATTATTCGCTCTCGACTTGTATGAGGTAATAGTTGATTCGGCCTTCGGGCTCATCAACTATCACCCCATAGAAATCTCCAGCTCATAATCTAATTGTTAAATAGTCTATACTTCTTAAGAATAGTTCATACTTCTTCAAATAGTCTATACTTCTTAAGAAGTCCAGGAGATAGTCTATGAGCCCGTAGCTTCTATGTAGGCTTCCTTGCCATAGCCATTTTAAACTTACCTAGCGACAGTTATTTTTTCATATTTTGTACGTTGCGCAAAATGTATATTTCTTGATAATGGTATATTTTTACGTGGCTTAATGCAAAGTGCCGCGTAATGCTATTTTGATTTCTGTTCGTGTTTAAATGTCCTTAGAGTTTTTCAGACGGTTGATTTTGTACGTCGTTAGGCAAGCTATCCCGTAAGACAGAGCCCCAAAAGGCACACAGAGACAAACATTCAATAATGTGCCTTTCCCATTTCTTTCCGGCTTTGACTGCTTGAAATTTTTTTTTTCAGGAGTTACCCCTGTTCCGTAAAATGATTTACAATAATGCAGCTCGTGTTGAACAAGAAAATGGACCTGGTTCCGCATGGAAGTCCGCCTTTATCAGTTTATTGTTTCCTAGGGAATTCGCTGGCGGCTTTATAGGTAATTTTAAGCAACAGTGTCAAGATCCAATTCTCACTGCCGAGAAACATAAATTAAAAATATGTTCGACATTTGACGCCCGTATGGTAAAACAGGGCTCGACACTAACTTTTTACACCAGTTTCCACTTTGGAAAGTAGACTTCAAATTTTACTTTCCATCTCAAAATTTTACTATCCAAAATGGATTACAGTTTCATAGTTGCTAACCATGTTTAATTAATAATAAAAAATCTTACTGTGTGTCTCAGCATTGTTTTACTTTAGTCGTTAAAAAGGGGACGCCTCATCCTAGATCCACCTGACCACCAAAAATTCAGCCCAGGTTGAGGATCAAACTCCGCAGTGGTAGGCCCTTCAATACGAATCCTCATGAGGCAGTCTAATACTTCAACAGACAAACATGATCTCCAGTCTGACTTTATTTTACCCATTACTGAGAAACCTCGCTCACAGCATGCTGTTGACAGCGGTAGAATCAGCGTAATTTCAGCCAAAATAAGGACATTGGGAAATCTGTTGCTATGGTGGGTAAGAGGAAGAGGAATCCAAAATGGCGTTATACGTATTGCACCATACCACGTGTGTTTATAGTACCCAGATCTCCTCGGGAGTTCTCTTGATCCAATATGGCGGAGAATGGACAGGAGAATGCGAGAATGTTGTAAATTTGTCTTTTTAAGACGAGTAGCCATTATCATATGGTTATTTGTATCATTTTCTTACAATTTTACGCACTTTTTTTCACTCAAGCCTTTTAAGCATAAAATTTACTTTCCATTGAAGCCCAAAATTTACTTTCCAGATCGGGTAAGTATTTTGGTTCATTTTCGTTTTTTTACTTTCCAAGTAGTAAATTTACTTTCCAGTGGAAATCGGGAAAGTGTTAGTGTCGAGCCCTGTAAAACATACAGTACAGTACTGTTCAGTAGCTTCCCAAAGAATGGTCACACTGCATGGTTTGATCCACAGATGAAAAAGTTAGAACCACACTGTATAGTAAAACAAACAGTACCACAGTACAGTACTGTTCAGTAGCTTTCCAAAGAATGGTCACACTGCATGGTTTGATCCACAGATGAAAAAGTTAAAGCCACACGGTATAGTAAAACAAACAGTACCACAGTACAGTACTGTTCAGTAGCTTTACAAAGAATGGTCACACTGCATGGTTTGATCCACAGATGAAAAAGTTAGAGCCACACGGTATAGTAGAACTAACAGTACCACAGTACAGTACTGTTCAGTAGCTTTCCAAAGAATTGTCACACTGCATGGTTTGATCCACAGATGAAAAAGTTAAAGCCACACGGTATAGTAAAACAAACAGTACCACAGTACAGTACTGTTCAGTAGCTTTACAAAGAATGGTCACACGGCATGGTTTGATCCACAGATGAAAAAGTTAGATGCGCATTATACAACGAAGCAACAACACTTCATGAGCTTTTCTCTACTTCTTAGGTACTTGCAAACGGGTTATAGATGAGCAGATGAACTTCCCATGTAATTCGCATTTATTTCTGGATACAAGCATTGCAGATAGTGTCGTACGTTCCCCCACTTTCCAGTCTCCACAAGCTTCTACTGCACAAGAAGTAACACCTCCAAGGGAAACCGAGTGTAATTTTTGTCACAAGAAGTCTGGGAACCTAAAGAAATGTATGGGCTGTAAACAGGTTTCCTATTGTGACAAAGAATGCCAGTCACGTGACTGGAAAAAGCACAAACTTCGTTGTAGAAGAAAGTGAATTTGATAAAAACAAACTGTTTACTGGTCCTCCCGTAGTTCTCGCCTTTCAAGTTTGTAACGTTTCCGGCAAAATCTCGGTAAAAGCCGAGCACCCGACGACTCTCCGTTTTTGGACAAGTTCTGGAAGCCATCACGTGATTGATATTATGAGGATCGCTATATTGCCTGGTTACCTTTTACTGGAGGGCAGCATTGAAAGAATTGATTCCCCTTTTGACTGAAAACCATTTTTGTACCCTAGCCGCAATTAATCAACTTTTTCTTCGAATTTGGATTTCGCAATTTCAATTGAAACGTTAACTCTTGATGTCTGTTTTGTAACTAAAGAAATGCAGTACAAACAGAGTAGAAAAGCAATAGTAATAGCTTTGACCGCACTAGGAATCAAAGCTACAACTTCAAAACAGGTCTACCGCTGCTCTCCCACAGTGGGTGTGTAAAATGTTCAGGACGTTATCAGCTCCATTCGTTGCCTTCTGTAGTTCTTCTCCTCAATACACGGTCGAAATCCCACTGGGAATTTCAGGGGTAATTTGTAGAGGTAAATTCCAAACTAAATTCCAACTTTACGTTCCAATCTACTGAAACACCTAGCGATGGCAACGCACCAATCTTATTTAACTGAGTGAACGTGAGTTTTTCTCCAGTTCATTCAACAACATTGAACTATTTTTAAAAAGGAACTCAAAACATTTATTTTTTGCGACTATTTTAACTTCTAGATAGTTATACGATTTTACTTAGTTATTTTTAGTTTTTACTTTTTTTTAGTTACATGTATATAATTGAGTTCTGGGAATGTTTTTAGCTTCCCGCTGGAACCGCATTGAGAATTTTCAATGCGCTGACAAATCTTTGTTATAATGATAATAATGATTATAATTATTATTATTATGTCCATTCCTTGTAAACTCAGGCTAAACTAGGATGTTCGGCCTGGTATATAGTCCTTTGGAGCGGGTAACAACAAGTCACCACAGGTCCCAGGACTCTCGTTTCCTTCTTTTTTACAGAGTCAGTACTTTCCTTAGTATCTTTGCTGTCCCCAACAATGCTGTTTTCTGGATAACTTCCAGCTTCACGCCGATTCGCTTCATGCAGTGCTCGAAATTAGAAAAAAAATCCAGGTTGTCCTTATTGCAACTGCCGGACAACCTGGCCCCTGACTTTGGTTGTCCTGATAAGGATTTGGTTGCCCTTGACATGTTTTATGATTTTTGCCTGGTTATGGGGTTTGACCAGAGAAATAATACCCCTATCAGTATGCCTCTGTTTTCATAGTTCTCGAAGTGCTGCGAATAATAAATATTTAATATTTCAAACAAAGTAAGTATAACCCACCCATTTGCTTCATTATAAAGCTAACAGTTATTACTCTTACCTCTGCTAACTATGCTCAAAATCGTCACTTGAAAGATCTGTAAGCACTGATCCCACATGGCCCCAGAAAAGACTAAGTACGCGCGCGCCAAAATATTTCGAGGAGATCTCGAATTGAAGACAACACCACAAGCTTATCGTGGCTTATTTAATCGAACGAACGGCGTTCAATTAACGGTTACAATCTTCTATTTCCTTTGTTTTACAAGTTGTCATGGATCCTCATCCATCTATCAGTATCAGGAGATACATGTAAACCTCGTATTTAGAGTTGTTTTCGTGTCTCAAGTTTATAACTACTGTTCTTTATTCTGTTACGCATCACAGTAATGTAAGTACTTCCATTTTTTTCTTGGGTTGTCCGACGAATTCTTCTCGGGCAACTAGCCCTTTATTTTTCCTAAAAAATGGTTGCCCGAACGAAGTTTTAGTTGTCTCGGGCAACCGGGCAACCGCTAATTTCGAGCACTGTTCATGTGCTTCTTAAAGTTGACTGATACGGCTCCAAGAGCCCCAATGACAACAGGCACTACGATGACTTTTCGCATGCACCAGACTTTTGCGATTTCATCTTTCAATAGTTGGTATTTCTCTACCTTCCCGAGTTCCTTCTCTTTCACCCTGTCATCACCTGGGATGGCAACATCAATCACAACAACCTCTCTCTCCTTCTTATCAATAAAGACAATGTCTGGTCTTCTAGCCTCGATTTTCCGATCACACTGGATTGTGAAGTCCCACAGTATTTTGAAATTTTCACTCTCCACCACTCCCTCCGGTTTCTGTTCATACCAGCAATTAGCTCTTTATTATTATTATTATTATTATTATTATTACTAGAAATACGACTCCCGCAAAAACCTCGCGAAGCTAGTTTTTGAAGAAGTCACAATGCTTTTATATTTTTTTATATCAGCGTAATCTCCATTATTTTATTTGTTATGCTATGTTTGGTACATAATTAGTGACACCTGGTGCAAATTACATGATCAGTATACCGCTCAACACAGTGCTTAAAAATTGACCTTCATTTAGCTCTTTCACTGCCACTGAGATTGCACCAGAGGGAATAGAAGTAAAATTATTTATTATCTTGACAGGGAATACAGAGTCGATGAAGTATCACAATAATATTCACTTAACACAAATTGAAAATGATTGTAAATCTTTTGCAGGTGAAATCTTGAAGAGTTGATATGAATACTTGTGTTTACCACGGTGTAAAAACCTGTGTTTTTTTCTTTAGTTTTATTTTCTTAGTCTCTACTGCTTTGTCTTCTTTGTTGTACATCACTTTTAAAAAAAATATGTTCTTACACTGAGGATGAGTTGAATGCTCCAATTATTTTTTGTTTATGTTTTTTGGTTATAATTGCATGAGATTCATTGTAAGAAGAATCTTCTGATTAGATATTTTACTGTCTACTGCAGTCATTATTTCATTCCCAGGTAACCACAATTGAGAGCATTATGAATATTGCATGTTTTAATTTGTGTACTCTTTTCAGTTGCAATGGTACCCCCAGTGGTAGATAGAAAAATTCCTCTTCCTTCAAAAGAGATGCCATATCAACAGAAGTGAGATACAATGTCATTACATCAAAAAAAATTGGGGGTAAAACAATTGGATTCTACAAATACTTTGAATAAAGGTTTGGTAATAGTGAGTGCCGACTGTATAGTATGTGGTTGTGCTATTTTTAGGTCATATCATAAAAACAATACATGTAAGAAAGAGTTATTAAAATCTTAATATGTTCAAAAAGATTGCTGCACTACATACTCCTGTAAAAAAATAATGTGAAATCAACATCAATCAGTGAAAAGTATATACCACATGAAAGTTTAATTGTGCTGTTACAGAAACAGGCAAAATATCCATACCCAACCACAGAAGATTATATTATTTTGAATACATGAAAATTTCTATTGTAAAAACTGCAGAAGAAAGATGGTATTTATATAAGGATGGTATTTCATCGAAAAAGTCATGGCAGCCAGAGGTATTGAACTGTAACCAATGACATATAGTAACGAGAAGAACTATCATTATATTATTATCATTATTATTATTACTGGTATTGATATGATTATTATTGTTATATTTTTTATGTTAAACATAATATATTTTTATGGGGTGGGATGCATGTCCTAATCTTGGTAAAGGTATTGTTACTCTACTACTACAAGCAATACAAAAATCTTCTTAATAGGTTTTCCATCAGAGGTGGTAGTAATCAAAACAGCTCCAAACAATACCATTTCTTCGTAAAGGCTTAGAATCTAGTGCAGTCATTTGTCTATAAAGTTTGTGTGGAGAATCATTATTGAAAGCATAGGGCATTTAGGAAACTTGAAACACTTGTTACTACATACAGCACACTTGCAATGAATATATGAGAAAGATCATAAACATTTTGGCATTACAAAATTTATTTTCTTCTTTATAAAGTTTTTCCAATGTAAAAGGTTAATTGCATGCTGTGGCTGTTACGAAATATTGATATTTGACATCATAAAAATAAAGTAAACAGCAGAAAGTAACAAAGTTAATATGTTATGTCTAACTTTGCAAATTAAGGCTTGAATTAACATTTCATTTGTGGAAAAAGGGCAGCGGTTCTAGATAGCAATATTATCAGGGGTGGGGGTCATTGAACTCTAAGATAAAACTGACCCATTGTGAAAAGGCTATGAAACTTGTTGTCTCTATGCAATATTATATTGAAACCTTTCAATCAGAGAATACATACATATATATATAGCAAAGAGAAATACTACTCAGAATTCAGTAATCACATTTGCTTTATTTTGAAATGATCGCATTTGATCACTGATAATATTGCAGAACCAGTACTTTATAGTGACACAGGGTATATATTCTGTTGAAAATGTTTAACATAACTGTTAGATCAAGAAAATTTACAATATTTTCACTGTTGCAATGATATCAGATCACATCGTTATAAATGATTACTATAACAACTGCAACTCTCTGTGTTGGGAATTACTTCAAACTGGAAACGCTATCGTTTTATTATGAAAAATACCTATTTACATTCTCTTGTAATCTGTTGGTCGTCTTCCGATTCCGTTTTTAGACTAATTCCTCGCGAAGCGAGGCCGAAGGCCGAGCGTAGCGAGGTTACTAATCGTGTCGGTTCCGGTCAGACCACGTGGCTCGCAAGCCCGAGTAAATCGAGCCGAGAGTTTTTATATATGTATATATATATATTTATATATATGTTTATATATATCTATATTTTAAAGGTGTCCGTTCGCAGGCCAGGTTACCTGGCAATAGTAACGCACTTGAGAACGCTGAATTTCCGCCATTATTCGGTGATGCCTTTTTGAAAGTAATGTAAATTTTGTGGAAACCGATTTCACTCGTCCTGGAAGTACATCCCAGCAAGGTGATCTCCAAGATATTCAAGAAATATTAGCACGAGATCGTCGCCGAGTAAGTTCGAATACCGTGAAAATCAACACGAGGAAAGCACGACTCAAAGCAGGGATAGAGAAACGACAGCAGGGAGAATAACAACAGAAATCGCAGCCAAGACAACAACTGCTCGCTCCAGAAAAAGGCAAACGAAACAGCAGGGAAAAGGACCAGGAATTCAATCAAGTTAGTTTTGAATTTGAATGTGTTATTGATAGAAATACAGGACATGAGTGAACGATTACATAACGAAATATATTGGTGTACTACATTTAGCAAAACGACTTAGAAGGGACACCGAGTAAGAACGACTTCAACGATTGGAGATGTCTCTGGAAAATAATTCTATTAGTCTAAAACCGGAATCGGAAGACGACCAACAGATTACAAGAGAATGTAAATAGGTATTTTTCATAATAAAACGATAGCGTTTCCAGTTTCAAGTAATTTCCAACACAGAGAGTTGCAGTTGTTATAGCAATCATTTATAACGATGTGATCTGATATCATTGCAACAGTGAAAATATTGTAAATTTTCTTGATCTAGCAGTTATGTTAAACATTTTCAACAGAATGTATACCCTGTGTCACTATAAAGTACTGGTTCTGCAATATTATCAGTGATCAATGTGATCATTTTAAAATAAAGCAAATGTGATTACTGAATTCTGAGTAGTATTTCTCTTTGCTATATATATATATATATATATATATATATATGTATGTATTCTCTGATTGAAAGGTTTCAATAATATTGTGTAGAGACAAGTTTCATAGCCTTTTCACAATGGGTCAGTTTTACCTTAGAGTGCAATGACCCCCCCCCCCCTGATAATATTGCTATCTAGAACCCCTGCCCTTTTTTCACAAATGAAATGTTAATTCAAGCCTTAATTTGCAAAGTTAGACATAACATATTAACTTTGTTACTTTCTGCCGTTTACTTTATTTTTATGTCAAATATCAATATTTCATAACAACCACAACATGCAATTAACCTTTTACATTGGAAAAACTTTATAAAGAAGAAAATAAATTTTGTAATGCCAAAATGTTTATGATCTTTCTCATATATTCATTGCAAGTGTGCTGTATGTAGTAACAAGTGTTTCAAGTTTCCTAAATGCCCTATGCTTTCAATAATGATTTTCCACACAAACTTTCTAGACAAATGACTGCACTAGATTCTAAGCCTTTTAGAAGAAATGGTATTGTTTGGAGCTGTTTTGATTACTACCACCTCTGATGGAAAGCCTATTAAGAAGATTTTTGTATTGCTTTTAGTAGTAGAGTAACAATAACTTTACCAAGATTAAGACATGAATCCCACCCCATAAAAATATATTATGTTTAACATAAAAAATATAACAATAATAATATCAATACCAGTAATAATAATAGTAATGATAATAATAATGATAATAATATAATGATAGTTCTTCTCGTTACTATATGTCATTGGTTACAGTTCAATACCTCTGGCTGCCATGACTTTTTCGATGAAATACCGTCCTTATATTAAATCTTTCTTCTGCAGTTTTTATAATAGAAATTTTCATATATTCAAAATAATGTACTATTCTATGGTTGGGTATGGATATTTTGCCTGTTTCTGTAACAGCACAATTAAACTTTCATGTGGTATATACTTTTGACTGATTGATGTTGATTTCACATTATTTTTTTACAGGAGTACGTAGTGCAGCAATCTTTTTGAACATATTAAGATTTCAATAACTCTTTCTTACATGTATTGTTTTTATGATATGACCTAAAAATAGCACAACCACATACTATACAGTGGGCACTCACTATTACCAAACCTTTATTCAAAGCTTTTGTAGAATCCAATTGTTTTACCCCCAATTTGTTGATATGGCATCTCTTTTTGAGGGAAGAGGAATTTTTCTATCTACCACTGGGGGTACCATTGCAACTGGAAAGAGTACACACATTAAAACATGCACTATTCGTAATGCTCTCAATTGTGGTTACCCGGGAATGAAATAATGACTGCAGTAGACGGTAAAATATCTAATCAGAAGATTCTTCTTACAATGAATCTCATGCAATTATAACCAAAAAAACATAAACAAAAAATAATTGGAGCGTTCAGCTCATCCTCTGTGTAAGAACATATTGTGTTCAAAAGTGATGTACAACAAAGAAGACAAAGCAGTAGAGACTAAGAAAATAAAACTAAAGAAAAAAAAACACAGGTTTTTTACACCGTGGTAAACACAAGCATTCATATCAACTCTTCAAGATTTCACCTGCAAAAGATTTACAATCATTTTCAATTTGTGTTAAGTGAATATTATTGTGATACTTCATCGACTCTGTATTCCCTGTCAAGATAATAAATAATTTTACTTCTATTCCCTCTGGTGCAATCTCAGTGGCAGTGAAAGAGCTAAATGAAGGTCAATTTTTAAGCACTGTGTTGAGCGGTATACTGAATCATGTAATTTGCACCAGGTGTCACTAATTATGTACCAAACACAGCATAAGAAATAAAATTAATGGGGATTACGCTAATATAAAAAATAAAATATATAATATAAAAAAAAAATAAAGAATAAAATATGAAAGCATTGTGACTTCTTCAAAAACTAGCTTCGCG
>OX453282.1:21939340-21966840 GCA_949710005.1 Ricordea florida
GCGTAGCGAGGTTACTAATCGTGTCGGTTCCGGTCAGACCACGTGGCTCGCAAGCCCGAGTAAATCGAGCCGAGAGTTTTTATATATGTATATATATATATTTATATATATGTTTATATATATCTATATTTTAAAGGTGTCCGTTCGCAGGCCAGGTTACCTGGCAATAGTAACGCACTTGAGAACGCTGAATTTCCGCCATTATTCGGTGATGCCTTTTTGAAAGTAATGTAAATTTTGTGGAAACCGATTTCACTCGTCCTGGAAGTACATCCCAGCAAGGTGATCTCCAAGATATTCAAGAAATATTAGCACGAGATCGTCGCCGAGTAAGTTCGAATACCGTGAAAATCAACACGAGGAAAGCACGACTCAAAGCAGGGATAGAGAAACGACAGCAGGGAGAATAACAACAGAAATCGCAGCCAAGACAACAACTGCTCGCTCCAGAAAAAGGCAAACGAAACAGCAGGGAAAATGACCAGGAATTCAATCAAGTTAGTTTTGAATTTGAATGTGTTATTGATAGAAATACAGGACATGAGTGAACGATTACATAACGAAATATATTGGTGTACTACATTTAGCAAAACGACTTAGAAGGGACACCGAGTAAGAACGACTTCAACGATTGGAGATGTCTCTGGAAAATAATTCTATTAGTCTAAAACCGGAATCGGAAGACGACCAACAGATTACAAGAGAATGTAAATAGGTATTTTTCATAATAAAACGATAGCGTTTCCAGTTTGAAGTAATTTCCAACACAGAGAGTTGCAGTTGTTATAGCAATCATTTATAACGATGTGATCTGATATCATTGCAACAGTGAAAATATTGTAAATTTTCTTGATCTAGCAGTTATGTTAAACATTTTCAACAGAATGTATACCCTGTGTCACTATAAAGTACTGGTTCTGCAATATTATCAGTGATCAATGTGATCATTTCAAAATAAAGCAAATGTGATTACTGAATTCTGAGTAGTATTTCTCTTTGCTATATATATATATATATATATATATATATATATATGTATGTATTCTCTGATTGAAAGGTTTCAATAATATTGTGTAGAGACAAGTTTCATAGCCTTTTCACAATGGGTCAGTTTTACCTTAGAGTGCAATGACCCCCCCCACCCCCCCTGATAATATTGCTATCTAGAACCCCTGCCCTTTTTTCACAAATGAAATGTTAATTCAAGCCTTAATTTGCAAAGTTAGACATAACATATTAACTTTGTTACTTTCTGCCGTTTACTTTATTTTTATGTCAAATATCAATATTTCATAACAACCACAACATGCAATTAACCTTTTACATTGGAAAAACTTTATAAAGAAGAAAATAAATTTTGTAATGCCAAAATGTTTATGATCTTTCTCATATATTCATTGCAAGTGTGCTGTATGTAGTAACAAGTGTTTCAAGTTTCCTAAATGCCCTATGCTTTCAATAATGATTTTCCACACAAACTTTCTAGACAAATGACTGCACTAGATTCTAAGCCTTTTAGAAGAAATGGTATTGTTTGGAGCTGTTTTGATTACTACCACCTCTGATGGAAAGCCTATTAAGAAGATTTTTGTATTGCTTTTAGTAGTAGAGTAACAATAACTTTACCAAGATTAAGACATGAATCCCACCCCATAAAAATATATTATGTTTAACATAAAAAATATAACAATAATAATATCAATACCAGTAATAATAATAGTAATGATAATAATAATGATAATAATATAATGATAGTTCTTCTCGTTACTATATGTCATTGGTTACAGTTCAATACCTCTGGCTGCCATGACTTTTTCGATGAAATACCGTCCTTATATTAAATCTTTCTTCTGCAGTTTTTATAATAGAAATTTTCATATATTCAAAATAATGTACTATTCTATGGTTGGGTATGGATATTTTGCCTGTTTCTGTAACAGCACAATTAAACTTTCATGTGGTATATACTTTTGACTGATTGATGTTGATTTCACATTATTTTTTTACAGGAGTACGTAGTGCAGCAATCTTTTTGAACATATTAAGATTTCAATAACTCTTTCTTACATGTATTGTTTTTATGATATGACCTAAAAATAGCACAACCACATACTATACAGTGGGCACTCACTATTACCAAACCTTTATTCAAAGCTTTTGTAGAATCCAATTGTTTTACCCCCAACTTGTTGATATGGCATCTCTTTTGAGGGAAGAGGAATTTTTCTATCTACCACTGGGGGTACCATTGCAACTGGAAAGAGTACACACATTAAAACATGCACTTTTCATAATGCTCTCAATTGTGGTTACCCGGGAATGAAATAATGACTGCAGTAGACAATAAAATATCTAATCAGAAGATTCTTCTTACAATGAATCTCATGCAATTATAACCAAAAAAACATAAAAAATAATTGGAGCGTTCAGCTCATCCTCTGTGTAAGAACATATTGTGTTCAAAAGTGATGTACAACAAAGAAGACAAAGCAGTAGAGACTAAGAAAATAAAACTAAAGAAAAAAAACACAGGTTTTTACACCGTGGTAAACACAAGCATTCATATCAACTCTTCAAGATTTCACCTGCAAAAGATTTACAATCATTTTCAATTTGTGTTAAGTGAATATTATTGTTAATATTATGAATATTAACATAAATCACTGTTATTGGATGTTACTATTGGAATGACCTTCCTTTATCTATACGCAACTTAGCGACTAGAAAACATTTTAAAAAAGCACTCTTTCAGTATTATTTTGCTCAATATTAATTAATTTATACTTCTTCTTCTCCTATTGTCAAGTTTAACTTTTTTACCCTAATTTCTATTGTCAATTAAAGAAGGGCATCCAATTAGCTTGCTATATTTTTGCCCTTTTCCATTTCTACTCTTACTTGTGTAATTTATATTTATCTTTGTAATTCTGGAATGGAATAAATAAATAAAATGAAATGAATGAAAATGAAATATTATTGTGATACTTCATCGACTCTGTATTCCCTGTCAAGATAATAAATAATTTTACGTCTATTCCCTCTGGTGCAATCTCAGTGGCAGTGAAAGAGCTAAATGAAGGTCAATTTTTAAGCACTGTGTTGAGCGGTATACTGATCATGTAATTTGCACCAGGTGTCACTAATTGTGTACCAAACACAGCATAAGAAATAAAATAATGGGGATTACGCTAATATAAAAAATAAAATATATAATATAAAAAAAAATAAAGAATAAAATATGAAAGCATTGTGACTTCTTCAAAAACTAGCTTCGCGAGGTTTTTGCGGGAGTCGTATTTCTAGTATATGTATATATATATATATATGTATATATGTATGTATCAACGGAATATGTATCAACGGAATATGTATCAACGGAATATATGTATATATATATATATATATATATATCTATATTTTAAAGGTGTCCGTTCGCAGGCCAGGTTACCTGGGAACATTACTTCATGTGAATTTCCGCCATTTCGAATTCCGTGAATGATGTTTTGAAAATAATGTAAATTTTGTGGAAACCGATTTCACTAACCCTGGAAGTACATCTCAGCAAGAAGATCTCCGAGATATACAAGAAAGAGCGGCGAGGGATCGTCGTCGAGTAAGTTTGAATGCGGCAAAAATCAGCGCACGGGAAGCGGCGACTCAAAGAATAGATTAAGAGACTACGGTAGGGACGATAACAAGAGACATCGCAGCAGAGACAACAACTGCTCGCTCAAAAAGGCAAAGGAAACAGCAAGGAAAAGGACCAGGAATGCAATCAAGTTAGATGGGGAATTGAATTTGTCATAGATAGTAACAAAGACTCGTTTTAGCTATACAGGACATGAGAGACTTAGAACGGAAACCGAGTAGGAACGACTTCAAAAAGATTGAGATACACTGGAAAATATGATAATCAAAGGCAAACTGCAATGAAAACAGATTCAGAATTTAAGGAAAATCATGGCAACAGCGTACAGACAGAATCAGAGGACGAACGAGGAAACAGATTACCATATCGTCGTGAAAAAAGTTTCATTAAAGGGGAAACAGAAACCAACCACAAAGAAATGAAAGATGACAGTCACGTAGTATTTATACTGCAATGAGAATGCAAGTAGGTATTTTTCGTAGTGAAACGATTGCCTTCCGTTTTAAAGAAATTCCCAATACAGAGGTTGCAGTTGCGATAGCAATTATTTATAATTATGTGATCTGATATCATTGCAACAGTGAAAATATATTGTAGATTTGTTTGATGTAGCACTTTATGTTCAGCATTTTCAACAGAAAACATACCAAACAATAAGTGACTGGTTCTGCAGTATTATCAGTGATCAGTGCAAGTATTTATAAATAAAGCAGTTGTCATTACTGACTTCTGAGTAGTATTTCTCTTTGCTATATTTCTTTCCTACATATATGTATTAAGTAATTACAAGGTTTCGGGGGGACAAGCAAGTTCCATAGCCATTTCAAAATGGGTTTTTACCTTTGAGTTCCAAGTATCCCTGGGAGTTACTCTCTTAGCCCCCACCCTTTTCCCACAAATGAAAAGTTAATTTAAGCCCTACATTGCAAAATTAGGCGTAACATCTTAACCTTTTTCCTTAATGCTGTTTAAATCATTTTTATGATGTCAAATACAAATATTTAATGACAACCACAATACACAGTTGACCTTTTTCATTAGAAAAACTCTATAAGGGAGAAACTAAAGTTTATAATGCTAAAATTTTTAGTGATCTTTCTTATATATTCATTGCAAGGGTGCTGTATGTAATAACAAGTCTTTGAAGTTTCCTAAATGGCCTATACTTTCAGTCATGATTTTCCACACTAACTGTATGGACAAATAACTGCACTAGCATGATTGCCACAGGTAAGAAAATGGTAAGGGAAAAAAATTCTTCAAGGTCAGTGAAAAGTCAGGGAATTTCAAATCAAGTAAGGGAAAGTTTAAGTATTTGAGAGAATTAGGGGAAAAGTGAAATTTAAGACTACTAATTTATTTCTTGCCAATTTAGTGATGGTTTGGTGTGGTCAAGAATGTGACATGAATTGTGTTGGATTGGTAGAATTAAATGGCTGATTACCTGATTTTGGGTATCCAAGAAAATCAATCCTTCTTCCATAACCTTGTTATTTTAAGAAACTATAAATCCATGTACACTGTATGTGAATTTCGGAAAGCATATTAAATAAATGGGTGGAGAGGTAGGCTGTTAGGAGAGGTTGGAGGCCATTACCAGGACTAATTTTGGACTTTTCTAATTTAGTTGGAAAGGGAAATTTTACATTTGTCAGGAAAATGTCAGGGAATTTCAAGATCCTGTGGCTGTGCAACCATGACCTGATTATAAGTCTAAACTGAAGAATAAATGGTATTGTTCATAGTTGAGTAATTTTTACCACCTCTGATACAAACCCTATTCAGAATAAAACTGTATTGCTTGTAGTAGCAGAGGAACCTTTTCTCAGAATAGGACATACACCCCCACCCCATAACAGTATATTATGTTTAACATAAAAAAAATAACAATACCAGAAATTATAATAATAATAATAATGCAATAATAATAATCATAATAAATACAAGAAATGAGAAAATACAAAAAGTGATAATGATTTAGTAACCGAAGTAAATACATAAATTGGGGTCTTATCCCTCATGAAAAACTATTACGAGTTCTTTAAAAACTAGCTTCGCGAGGTCTTGCGGGAGTCGTATTTCTAGTATTTCTTGAATATCTCGGAGATCACTTTGCTGGGATGTACTTCCAGGACGAGTGAAATCGGTTTCCACAAAATTTACATTACTTTGAAAAAGCCATCACCGAATAATGGCGGAAATTCAGACGTTCTCAAGTGCGCTACTATTGCCAGGTAACCTGGCCTGCGAACGGCACCTTTAAAATATATATATATATATATCCATATATAAAAACTCTCGGCTCGATTTCCTCGGGCTTGCGAGCCACGTGGTCTGACCGGAACCGACACGATTAGTAACCTCGCTACGCTCGGCCTTCGGCCTCGCTTCGCGAGGAATTATTATTGTTATTATTGTTAACTTTGTACTGCCTTCTATTTGAAAAACGTCACTTTTCGTTCCAAAAAAAATAAATTCGATGAATTTAACAATCAGTTTTCTTAATTCTGCCTTAATCAGACATGTTTTTGTGTTGTGCGTGTGTGTGCATATCTGCGTTTCTGCTTGTCTTCGTTTGTTGATATAAATTCAATACATGTCTTTACAATCTTTGTGTACAACAAATAACAAGTTGTAAGTGTTCAGATACAGCAATATCTGCGTTATCATTTATTGGTTTTCCAAAAAGCTTTACACGCACAGGAATCCCACAGCTATGACGCTAATTGAATATTAAATATTCAGTCAACAACTGCACTAATTTGAAGCAATTTTATTTTACAGTTGTATGTATTTCCCAGCCAGCAGGCAGTCACGTAATGCTAACAGGTGTACTGTTTAACATCGACAGTGCAGCTAACAAAGGCAAGACAGAACATTTATTATCATAACATTGCCTGTACAATTTCTTGGCACGCAGTTAGCCAAGAAAAAGAAAACGCTAGTCGTGGCGTGCCAAATTAAGTATATTACAAATTAGATGTTACAGACAACAAGTAAAAAGCTAAGAGAAAGAGGAGAAAATGTTTTACCTATCTGTAATAGTAGGGTAATACTCTAGGGTTTCTTTGGAAAATAAAATTTTGATTGCCACGATTAGTAGATGTAATTGGCTGATCCTGGTGGTTCATTGGGTGGTTTAGGGGGGTGGGGGGGGGGGGGGTGCCGTGCGCCAGGATCGGCCAATTACATCTACTCGATTCAATTTCCATCTGAATTGAGGACCAGACTAATTGTATTTAGGCATGCGCGGTTCAGGCAACTGCCGACGCCCTTAAAATATGGGTAAGTCAAAAGCAAGAGGGAAAAATTTATTTGACGCTAGCTTTGAAAGACGCTAAGATTTAGAATTTCGCAATTTTATTTTATGTGTTATCGTTGCCTCAAGGTGATCATCTTTGTCTCGCAATATTTCAAAGAGCGCACTGATTAATTTTCGTTTTAAAAACTTTTGTTCACCTATCTCTCATTCTACCTGGTATCTCATTCCATAATTTAACGCCAAAGAGATAAACAATTAACGAAACAAAAAAAAAACTGCATGGAAGTTCAATTGAAAAGTTGTTGATAACATAAAATATTTATAATCTTTGTATGAAAGTTTATTACCAAACCCGTCAGAGGTCAGAAGGTGTTGACCGACAAAGCCTCGAAGTACATTAAGTCTTGTCAAACATGAGAATGTATTAACGTGTCTATTCAGGGCAAAGAGTTTTGGCTTTAAAGAAGGATCTGGAAAGCAAAACGTTGCCAATCCTGCGATGTAGGTGAGACTTTCTTGCAGAAACGTTTCATTGTTTTTGATGAGATTTGTTAAATGCTATTTATTAGTTTTTGTACTGAAAATATTGAGGACGTGGTTTGAACAGTATTTTGAAACTCACTGCCTTCTGGTTTTATTCTTTGTAACTTCTTTCTATGTCCCATAAAATGTTTACCCGTTAGTTACAATACTGAATAGCTCAAAAAAGTTCTTTACGGAGTTTAAAAGAAACATAAGACAACCATGCAAAACCCTTTTAAAGCGTCGTTCGTTCACGGTTTACGAACTATGTTAATTACAGGAGCGGTAGAATGGTATACTAGTTACTTTGAGAGAGAGCAAATCCCTTGTTTATAAACTGAGACAGAAACGACATTTTTTTGCCGCAATCGGGTCTACAGTCGAGTCTAGATTCCCTATCACTCAAATCCGAATCGAGGGTTGAACTTTCTAAACAAAGTATTATATTCTTCTTAAATCCAATCCCAAATTGACAGGATCTCATTTGCCATTTCTATGCCCTTTCATTTTCTGTTCTGCTTAATATAATTTCAGTCAGAAAGCAAGACACTTTATCTGCAGGGTCAAACGCTAGGAAGCATATTATAGGGCTTTACTTGTGAAAATAAAGCGGTGGTTTCGTTCTTTATCTTAGTTTCTAACAGATTCAGTTGCTATGTAAACACAACAGAAAACTCGGAAACCAGAATGGAGCTTGCTTGGTTGGTTGCTTTTCAATTGTTTATCGTCCAATCACATTCAAACCAGGATCATCAAAATTGTTCCACTGCATCATGTCAACATTTCAAGTTTGTTATCGACCAAGATGTCGTTCATGACCACGCCCTTGAAGGTCACGTGTTTAAGCGATTCACGGTGCAGATGGCCACACAGTGTCACGTGATGTGCAGAGATGATTGTCGCTGCGTCTCTATGAACTACATACACAGCAGTCAACACCACAACTGTGAGTTGAATGAGGCCAATAAAAACATGCAACCAGCTGCACTCAAACACAAACCTGGAACTCAATATTACGATCTGTTGCGGGAATATACAGTCGCGGTAGGTTGGAAACTTATAAGAAAAAAAAAAAAAAGCTTACATCTTCATAAAATTCATCCCATAATCATTTTAATTATTGAGACTTTGGATTGATCCATTTGACGCCAGTCCTTATCTATCGGCGGAGCCTTCGAGGCTCCATTCTTACTCTTCTTTTTCACCCTCCCTCTTCACGAATCGAACGCAAAAACATAACACTAGTTACAGTTTTTCTGATACTTGTCATGTTATCTTTTCACTAGGGTGGCCGTCCATTTCTTCTAGGGCAGGATCGTTGTTTCAACAGATGCTGCCAACCTAATCTTTGTCACCAGGGAGGGACCTGTGAGGAAATCTGTGACCCCTCCACAGTGAGGTTTAATTGCACCTGTCCCGCAAGTTACACTGGTCAGCGGTGTGAGAAAATCAAGGATCCACGTGACTGCCTGGATCTATTTCATAATGGTGTCAGGAAATCAGAAAGCTACAATGTCACCGATCAACAAGGCAATCGATTCCAAGTCTACTGTGATTTTGATTCTGAAGTTGATTTTATCTGGACTTTGATCCAGTCGTTTTCTCTTGGCAATAACGACCAGTTCTCACGAAAGCGTTTCGGGATTGACTTTGCTGTTAACGAAAACAAAGTAACCTGGGAAGCCTACCGTTTGTCTCTGTCACACATGACGTCAATTGCTGATAAATCAAGCCATTTCAGAGCCACCTGTAATTCCCCGGATGACGGTCTCGTGTACACTGATTACGCACGCGCTAACTTAACTGGCCACGATTTGTTTGGGATCTGGACAAGACAATGTCGCACTTTCGAGTACCTCAACATACGGGGAATAAACTGTAGTGACTGTACAGCGGGAACATGGCAACCGTCTTCTGAAATGTGGCACATTAACAGTCATCGCAGTAAATCTTTAGTTGGCTGTGAGTTTGATGGTAGTGATGGAGCGGTTACTTTCGAACACAACTTTGGGTATTATGAGATAACGTCTCCTCATTTTCGGTGCACTTCCAATTTGAGTTCTACCACTCAACATTGGTTTGGATTGAAAATAAGCTAAACGAAAAGACAGTTTGTTTGAACGAAGTTATTGAGATGTCAAACTGTATAAGTTCTGATCAATACACACCAAGCCGGTGGCCTTATAGCAATTACATTTAAGGAACGGTTTCTTTTTGGTTCACCTTTCTACTCTCTGTTATTCTCAAGATATTGCTTTATGTTCCAAAATCTAAAACACAAATAAACTTCGGCAAATTCGACATAAAATGATTTTAAAAATCGGCCTTAAGTGAACATGCTGACGTTCGACCTCACCCAATAGAAGTGTAAAGCGCCTTTGAACATATTCAGATGTAAAAGTGCGCTATGTAAATTCCCTACATCATCATCATCATCATCATCAACATGTCTGTGTATTGAGTGTATGTACTTTTATTATATAGACAAGAGTGTTTTACCGGAAAATGTACCACTCGTAAAATTCATAAAAACTACATCCGGGACCCGAGCGGTTATTTTCCATAATCTCACACGTGAGTTTACCTTTACTGACATAGAACTCTTCATGTTCCAGTGCAGTGTGTAGCTTTCTCCAGTTAGTTGTTTTACTCTCAAAACAAAACCGGAAAGCATGCCAAACATATGTATAATTGTGACGTAACTGAAAATGAAAAAAAAAAAGACATTCAAAGCCTAACGGAATATCTAACTTATTGTTATTGAATCTTCCGTGACCTGGAAATCATGAATAACAGAGAGCATAACTTGAACGGTTTATTACCTTTTCGCAATTTCACATGCGACCGTTGCATGCTAAGCAGACATCGATTGTTTGCACTTCCCGTTCTCAGAAACAAAAAGAATCATTTATAACGCACATTTCAGCAAATACCTAGTTATAAACAATATCATAGGATCGAATAGAAAGAATTAATTTGTTTATACATTCATATTTATATTACGTACATATTTCATTTCACTGTAATTTTTAAATGCATGCAGTTCAGTCGTGAGACTGCAAAATGTTTTTTTTTTTTATAAACGCTTCTTCTCAATCTGTAACCTGTCACCTGTCATCTGCGACCTGTGACCTGCGTTTTGTTCTTGCTCACGTCCCGTCCCATGGGGACGAGGTTACTGGGAAATTGTACAGGACTTGAAATGATCCCGGCCTTGAAATGATCACCGGGTCCGAAATGATCCCCATTTTTTCCGCACTGGCCCTGAAATGATTCCCAAGTAATTCCAAGAATGATATCCGGAACCGGAGATTGTAGAACGTGCAGGGTAAATAGATTCAATAAATTTATTCTTTATTCAATTAACTGGCAGATCATTTATATTTTTGCCAATTCAAACTGCAAAGGGTCACATCAACCAGAGTGTCTGAAAATGCAAGGGAAAACAAATTACCATTTTCGGAAGAAGGAAAAATCAAACTTGTCTTTTGTCCTAACACCGTCAATGTCTCACTGCAGTCTTTTGCTCAGTCCTTAAACATTTCATAATCCCAGTCAGACAACTGCAGACCCCATGGTTGTTTACTGTTCTATCTTTCGGCAGGTGTTAACTCAGGAAATGAAGACAAATCTTTTAGTTCTAACTCAGATGTAAAGAATGATGCCAAGATGAGTTGAACTTTGAACTGAAAAAAAATCGAACTAAAGTTAATGTCCAAAACAATAGCGTTTCTATTAACTCAAATTGCTTTACTGATAGCATCACTGAAATGTCCTATTACTTATAAGTTCAAAGTTCAAGTATTATTTTAGAGTAGGTCATCGTTTATTAGCAGTCAGGCATTTCTTGTTTCGTAATTTTTTAAAAACGTTTACTGTTTCATTTAGACACAGCGAACTTTTTTCACTCCAACACAATTTAGATTTTACCCTTCATCGTTAAGTAAATATAAATGGTTAGTATTTGTACTTTTTATCCTGATTTTTTTTTAATTTCAAAAGGATACACTTTCACCTGATTTTTCAATCATGACTGTTTCGTTTTTTATTGCAGTTTTTGAGTGCAAATTATTTGATTTACGCTTTTAGCATTTTTGAAAGTTTGGAAAATAGAAGTGAATTAACATGCCATTTAATCGAGTTCTTTAAAAACTTCCTTCGTGAGCCTAGGTTTTGCGGGAGCCGTATTTCTAGTTGAGATGAATAAATACTTTATAACCTACGAATCTTGCACATTCCACAATCCCCGATTCCAGATCTCGTTCCAATAGTTACTTGGGATCATGAAGTTACTACAAAATACATTCGTTTTCGGGCGAAACACTAGCTCGCTACGTTCCTCAGTTTTTTAATTTCAAAATTAGAGCTTAAGCACAACATCGCCTCGTTACTGTTGATTATGAGGAAAAGGTATTTCTTCAGCAATGCTTTGTATCAGCTACAAAAGAGTTAAATTCGCAATCTTTACTGTGGTAAAGTACATGAAAAGAGTACAAGTAGTGTATTACAGTAAAAATTAAACGATTTTACTTTTTTTATTTAACTTTTTACCAAAATTTTGAAAAACGAATTTAATTTTTTTATTGAAACCCGTCTTTACTTTTTTATTTAACTTTTTACAAAAAATTTGAAAAAATGATTTTAATTTTTAATTTTGAAAAAAGACGAATTTGAGGTTTAAAGATTTGTAAAAATTTATATTAAACATGGAAGAAGACGAGGAAGAATTGAGAAAAATACAGGGGGCGGTTGAAGAACTTAAAAAAAACAAGAACAAGAAAAAATAAAAAAACAAGAAAAAGAAAAATTACAAGAACTAGAACAAATAAAACAACAAGAAGAACAAAAAGAAAGATTGGAAAAAATATTAAAGCAAAAAGATGAGAAAATAAAACAAAATGAAGAACAATTAAAACGAAACGAGCAAATAAAAAGAAATAAACAAATATTAGATCAATATCTTGAACAATTGGAAAGAAAAGATGAACAAATAAAACAACAAGAGGAACAAATAAAACAAGCTAAAAAAGAGGTTAGAGATTATGAGAAAAAAGGTGATAGACCTAAAGAGCCAAAACCACAAAAACCACCACCTGAAAGAAAAGAAGATTCAATTATAGGTAGGGATAAAACAAAAAATAAAAAAACTAATAGAACAACAACCCTTAGAATATTTCCAATAAGGCCCCCCGAACATGGAGAAACCCTTCAAAATATCACAGAAAGAAATGAAATTATTTTTCAAATAAGGAGAGATCTAGATAATGACTTATCAGAAATAATTTATAATGAATTGGAACCGCAAATAGAAATGCGTTCAAGAATTGTTATCAGTTTTAGCTCTTTGATTCATAGAGGGAATGGGGAAATAATTAATTACCACCACACATTTAGGGGAGAGGGGTCTTTTTCCATGCTTTCAGAAATAAAAGATTATATTGAGAGGTGTGAGGGACAAAGATTGAGTTTAGACGGTATTGCTTGGAGTAGAGCATACTTACCTCCATCAAAAATCATTGATAAAAAGGGTGCTAATGAAGGGAGAGTTGAATTTACAGAGGTAAAAGTAAAAGTTATTCACAGTAACGAGCCTCTAATTGGGTGTGGAAAATTACCAGACAGTCTTCGTAATAAAAAATGTCTTTATGCTGTAGATGGTAAGGATGATAATATGTGCTTTTGGCGGTGCCTGGCTATTAAATTGAACATTATTGATGGTAAAGAAAGACCCGAGAAAGACATTGAAAAACTATCACTATCATTGGCACGAGATTTTTATAATAACAAAAAATTGAAAGCCTCAGAAGTTAGATCTACAAAACTTGTTGATTTTGAGAAAATTGCAAAAATGTTTTCTATTAACATTAGGGTTTACGAACAAAAAGAAAAAGAAAACTATGAAATTTGGAAACTTATTTTTGGTAAAGGCCAATTCAAAGAGAATTTACCCAGTTTAGATATGGGGCTTTATGAGGGCCACTGTTTTTTCGTAAAGGATATAGAGATGCTATCCAAAAAATGGGAATGTTCAGGATGCAAACAAATATTTAACCGCCATGACTATCTTGGAGACCATGTAAAAAATAACAGCTGTAAAGGAGGTGAGACAAAAATATTATGCACAGGAGAAAAGATAAAATATATTATGAACAACTCGGAAAAGGTGTTTTATGGTGGTAATACACAATTTAGCTATAAAGCTTGTAGGTGGATAGATGAACAATCTAAGATTATGGGAAAACATATTCATCATGCTTTATGTGGTCATGGTGGTGAAAGGTGTGTTAAAGATGAAAACGGAAATGAGATTTTTTTGGTGGATGGATACGAACCCGAGACCAATACTGTTTTTGAGTTTTATGGGTGTAAATGGCACGGTTGTACATGTTCAAACGAAGATGAAACTAAATATAATGAAACAAAACAAAGAGAAAAGATTATTAAAGATTTGGGGTATCGTGTTGTATCGGTTTGGGAGTGTGAAAAACCTAAATTGGGTGATATATGGTTTGAGAAGAAATTTATACAGTACCCAGATTTTATTAATTATGATTTTGAGGCAATATTGCAAAAAGAATTTCAACATATTACTGATGATTTATCTTTTAACCAAACACATATACCGGTTAGCGTTGCAATACATGACACTCTTGAAAAAGAACCTACATGTATTATAAATTCAAATCCTGATGATCTTGTAAAAGAATTTGTTGAAAATTTAGAAAAAAGAAGAAAAAAGATTGTTGAAAAGGTTAAAAAAGAATATCCATTACCTGATCAAGATTCTATCCCAAAGAAAGTTTTAGAAGAGTATGAAAGATGGTGTAATCAAGTTCCTGTTTTGGGGTTCAATAGTGGAAAGTATGATATCAATATGATTAAAAGATATTTTGTAAAAAACATGACTGATAAAACAAAGGATATTTTTGTTGCAAAAAATGCGAATAAATATATGTTTTTGACAACCCCCCATTTCAAATTCTTGGATGTGATGTCTTACTTGGCGCCAGGACTTTCTTTTGATAAGTGGTGCAAAGCAAACAACTGTGAAGCTAAAAAACTTGTATTTCCCTATGAATTCTTGGATAGTTATGATAAGCTTTCTCACGTTGGCCCAGTAAAACATGAAGACTTTTACTCAAGTTTGAAACAAAAAAATATTACAGTAAAAGAATATGAAGAATATTTGATTGAATTCGAAAAGAGAGGCTGTGTTACAATGATGGACTGGTTGAAAGAGTATAATCTTCACGATGTTATCCCTTTCAAAGAAGCTTTGGAAAAAACACGAGCACAATATTATCCAGACAAAATCGATATATTAAAAGATGCTGTATCAATCCCAGGAGTCTCAATGCGATATGTTCTAAATAAATATCAAAAAATGAAAAAGAAAGGCGATCCTGAATTATATGCCCCGGGCCAATACTGCATTCATAGATGCAATAAATATTGTAATAACGAGTTTTGTAAAAAATGCCACCAGATAATGAAAGATTGTAAAACATGCGATAAAAACAAGATTTATAAACTATTGAAAACTGGTATGGTTGGGGGGCCTAGTATAATATTTATGAGATATGCAGAGGCGGAAAAAACAAAGATTCGCTCTCATAAATATAAATTTCCAAAAAATTGTGTAAGAATTGTTGGTTATGATGCAAATTCCTTATATCTTTTCGCGGCGGGGCAAGAAATGCCATGCGGTAAAGAAGAATGTATTGAGGTAAAAAACCCATCAGATACAGAAACTGTTACGAAAATTTGCAAAGATATTCTTGATGGTAATCTTTTCGGTTTTTGTCAAGTTGATATCCATGTGCCTGAACACTTAAAAGAAAAGTTTGAAGAGTTTTCACCTCTATTTGTTGTAGATAGCGTTCCAGAAGATTTGGTGCCTGAAAACATGAAAGAATACCAAAAAGCTACAGGTAGAAAACACCTAAAAGATAATAAAAAATTACTGGGGGTTACCAAGACAAAAAAGATATTGTTATATACACCTTTAATAAAATGGCTTCTTGAGCATGGTTTGAAGGTTACAGCTATTCATAATATTTTGAAGTATGAACCTGGAAGACCTTTTGGATTTTTCCCCGAAGAAGTAGCTAAAGCTAGAAGAGATGGAGATATAGAGGTTATGCTGGAAAAATTAAGTAAGGCTTTTGATGAAAACAAAATAGATGATGTCGTAAACCTTACTAATGAATTAAACCAATTCCCTGATATATTTAAAATTATTGAAGAGAACAAAGACATTAAAGTATTGATTGAAAAATTAAAACCAAAGTATAAAGGTTGTAAAGAATTGGCTGACACTTACAAACTAAAAGGAAATGCATTCTATGGGAAAATGATAGAAGATAAGGAAAAACACAAGAATACAAGGTATACCCAGGATGAAAGTGAGGTTGATAAAGCATTAAGGTCCCCATTTTTTGAAGATCTTACAGAAATAAATGAAACATATGAAATAGTAAAAAGAAAACGGCAAATAAAAATAGACAGGCCCTATCAATGTGGTATAGCGGTGTATCAGCTAGCCAAACTGCGGATGTTGGAATTTTATTACGATTTTGTTGATAAATATGTAGATAGAAAGGATTTTGAATTGATACAAATGGATACTGATTCTATGTACATGGCAATTTCGGATAAAAACTTTGATAATATTATAAAACCTGAAATGAGAGAAGAATATTTTAATGGAGGAAAACGGGGAAACCCCTACCCGCAAAGCGGAAAACAAAAATTCCTATCAACCTCGAAATATCACGACAGGACCCCAGGACTGTTCAAGTTGGAGTTTGATGGTATTAGAATGATTGCGCTTTCATCAAAATGTTATTACGCGGAGGATGAGAATGGAAAGGTAAAGTATAGTTGTAAAGGCACAATTCATAGGCAAAACGAAATGACCTGGGATAGATACATGTCAGCTTTGAAAGGGTCAATTGATATGGCACAAAACACAGGATTTAGAGTCAATGACAACCAAATTGTGACATATACCCAAATTAAAAAAGGATTGAATGGGTATTATGATAAAAGAAGGGTTGATGAGGATGGAATTCACACATACCCCCTTTATTAAAACGGTTTCAAAACAGAATCTGGCGGTAACTCAGTATCATAAGGCACAACTTGAAGCGCCTCCCTTACAAAACCGCGTTTTGGCCCGTCTTGTAAAAAATATAAAACCGGTTGATTAGGAGAAACCTTACTTCCCGAAATATAATAAAATTTTATGCTCCAAATAGGATCTGTGGCTCTTCTTTTTTCACCACCCTCAAGCTCGCCGGGAGATAATAAATATCTAACACTTACCTCAATTGGTAATCTAACTTCATCAAAACCGACAACTCTCTTAGTTCCTCCGGGTAGTCGGTAACTTTTTGGTTTGATATCAACCCCTTTCATTTTTATGGCATCCCCGGGTTCTTTACCGGTTATTCTAGTTGGTGTATTGTTCAAAGTTTTTAGAATATCAGGTAATCTTTTTACCCATACTCTTGATCGGGCTATGCCGACCATTTCTTGAGCATATTGATGGCTAAATAATTTTTCACTTAATGTCCTATTTGCTCTTTCCACAAACGCTTGGGCTCTATGATTTCCAGCTTCACTTCTTTGTATTTTCACATTATGGTAATTCATAAGTTTTGAAACCTCACCCATAAATTCCTTTCCAGGATCAACCATTAATGTTTTAGGATATTTCAATCTTCTAGAATATATTTTTGTAAAAGCTTTGGATATCTCTCGACTTTCTTTTGAGGTTAATGCTTCAGCATCTTTGTATCTACTTGCCACATCAACAACAACTAATGCATATTTATATGTTTTTCTTCCAACTCTATCATGCGGTAAAAATAATAAATCTGCTTGGTGAATCTGATTAGGTTTATCCACAGTCCAGCGCGGTCTAGGAATATACTTTGGAGCTGGTAGATATATTTGCCATATTGCCTGTTTTTGTAACCATTGTTTTGCTTCATTTTCACTTACTTCCACTTCGTGGGAGGGTCTTGCCCGATTAGCCTTTTCAGCTAATTTAGGAATCGCAGAATATCCTTTCCAATATCCTTCAGTTGAATAATATATTTTTGAAAGTATTTTTTCGCTACTCATTTAAAGATTAACCAAAGTATCTTATAAATTAATATGACAAACGTGTCTGAAAAAATTAACCCAAACAGGACTCCTAGAGTACCACTGGGTTTGAAAGAGGAATCAATATTGAACAGAATTACACTAAATCCTTCATCAGCCAATCCTGGAGAAACACTATACATAAATATTCCAAAACTTACCGATAATTTAGTTATTGTTCCCGGAAGTGTATCTCTGGTATTTAACTTGAATGTTGAGGGGCATGAAAATAACACCCTTGTGAATAATGTGGGTAGTAACCTTGTTTCCAGACTAAGGGTTCTTTTTGGGGGTGAAACACTACAGGACACACAAAGATACGATCTATTTCAAACATACCACGACTTATTCTTAACGGATGAAGAAAGAGATGATAGATTAAAGCAAGGTATTTCTTCTTTAAACATGAGGAAACTACGGACAAATGCGGGTGATAAAGTAGACACAGATGCAAAGGAAGTAACACTTGCAGGAGTACACAATACCAAATACCAAATCCAACTAAACCATCCTATTCTAAACGATCATGGGGTTTTCTACCCAAAGGCGCTGGATCATCAACTAATATTTGAGATTACACTAGCTCCAGTTACTGATATTGTTGTTTATTCTGATACAACAAAGACTCCAAATTATAAAATCACAAACCTTGAGTTGGAATATTCTTGTATATCAAGTGAATACTTAGCTCGTGAGGCACAAGCGGCTTATCAGGTTGGTAAGGGATTCTTTTATGAAAATATCACTCTACACAAAACTTTCACCATATCCAGACCCACAGATACTGTTATAAACCAGCATATTAATCTACCGAGAAGGTCAATTACAGGCATATTATGTTTGTTTATATTACCATACACAGGAGGAACACGAAATTCTGAGAATTTTTTCAATCCAGGTATCACCACAATCAATGTTGATGTTAATGGTGTTCCAAATCGTTTATACTCAAAGGGAATGGTTCCGTCAGATCTTTGGGAGTCGGTAAAGAAACGTTTTAGGAGAAATGACATGAAAGAAAAGAATTTTTATAATAATAAGTTTGCTCTGTGGATCGATTTGAGAACTAACCCAGATAATAACATTCATGGAGGGGGTCTGGCATTAAACAACGCACAAGACGGTATAAAAGTAGAAATTAGAAGAATAGCTACTGGTTCTGGTATTATTAATTGTTACATGTTTGTTGTGGCTGATGCATTAATGGAGGTTATGAATTCAAACTTAAGATCAATCATGTACTGAAACAAAAATGGAAGAATTACGAGATAAAATTCCTTTTCATTGTATCATAACCGGACCAACAAATTGCGGAAAAACAAAGTACATCATAGATCAACTACGCGGCCCATTCCGAAAATTGTTTGAATTCATTGTTTTAATTTGCCCAACCTATGCTAAAAATAAAACATATCATGGTTTTGCTAGAGGAGATAAACGTTTCTTTGTATTATCGCCAGATGCCAGTAACATTGATGAGATTAATGAGTTATTAACTGATTGTCAAACTTTATTCTCCGGAAAAAATACACTAATAATTTTAGATGATTGCGCTGTTTCTAATGACCTGAAAAAAAGATCAAACAAGTTTATAGATTTAGCATTTTCCGGAAGGCATCATGGGTTATCAGTTTGGGTTCTCACTCAGCAATTAACATCTATAGCAAAACCATTCCGGGAAAATGTGGCTTGCGTTGTTACTTTCCATAATCCGTCGCAGAAAGGTATGAAGATGTTTTTCGAAGATTATGGGGGTGATTTAGACCCTGAAACCAGTAAAAAGTTTGTACAACTCCTGAAAACTGAAAAATATTCTAGACTATGTTTGAGTTTGCGATACCCATTTAATTACTATTTAGAGATTCCGAACGGGGTCTAAAAGAATCTTTGTATTATTAGAAAATTATAAGATGACAGATTCTCCGGAAGATTATATTGGTCCGACCAGTCCAAAGGATATTAAAGTAAAAGAAGATGAACCCGAAAGAACTGAGGAACTTGAAATTAAACAAGAATCACTGGCTATTCTAGCATCTCTTGGAACCACAAAAGAATATTTAGGAGTTGATATGAGTTTGGGGGATGTAAAAAAATTATCAGTAAAAGATGTTGAAAAATATTATAATCGTTATCAAGCGGTATTAGGTAAAAAAATTAGTGGTGGATTGGTAGATTCATCCCTTCAATTGGTTTCACAAGTCATTTCTTATGTGGTTCCGGTGGATGATATAGAAGCTCTTTGTTCAGATTTGAAGAATGATGATTTGGTTAATCGCGAACTAACAAACATTGTTGGGCTCTTAGCATTGAAAGCAGGAAGGTTTGCAGCACTTGCTAGCGGACTATTTCAAGTTGCTAAACACGTTAAATTCAAGACCCAAAGGGCCCCGGAGGACAAAAACCCGAAGGGCTCCGAAGGAATACAACAATTTTCAGTAAATTCTAACACAACTGAAGGTGTTTATACTGTAAATTAAACAGATCTAAAAACTTATTTAAAGCATCTAAATAGCAATGTCTGAACAATCTGAAGTAGAAGCGGAACAAATTACGGCTGATCCCACACCTAAAAATAAAGATACTAAAAAGAGGGAGAAAGATCCTAAAAAAGTAGCGGCTGGTAAGAAATTAGCTGAATATAATAAAAAAGCAAAAGAAGCATTAGCTAGGGAAAGGAAACGCGAAAAAGACAGAGCAGAAGAGAGTGAAGATAAAACAGAAAATGGAAATCGGGCATGGCTTCCAGAGCTATCATTTACGACTGTTTTATCCGTTGTTGGATTAGGTTTTACAGCATTTGATCTTTTTATGAGATATAGGGAAAAAGCTAGAGCCGGATACACCGAATATAAAAATAGGATACCAGATTTATCACAAGTTCCACAATTACCACAACCCACAGATAGACCAAAAATGGGAATGATATAATTATAAAGATATTTAAAAGTTTATCACTGGTGTAGTAAAAAAATTATGTCAAACGAAAACAAACTTGTGAAAACCGTTACTGATTCAGCGGTACTTATCGGATTAGGGGCTGGAGTTGGTTATGTAGCTAAAAAGATGATGAAAGAATCATTTTTGAGCGACCCATCCTCAAGTGTTACAAATTATGCAAAGTGGGTCGCTGTATTGTCGGGTAGTATGTACCTAAAAACATATTTAGAGGATCAAAATATTTTACCAAAATAATTATGGCAACAATAGCAATGATGTTGGGAGGAGCTGTATTAAATGCAACTGCCTTTGTTGGCGGGTCATATCTTGCAAAATATCTATCTGGTGGCGGTGGAGCCTCCGATACAGAGAAAATAAGACACGATAAGGCATTAGAAAAGTATCAAAAAGATTACGCAGAATATCAGGAAAAAAGACAGAAATTAATTGATTGGAAAATAAAGAAAAAAGATGAAAAATATCAAGCATCAAAAAATCTTTCAAAAACGGATGAAGCTTTAGAATTATATGAACAAATGCATGAACCTAAATTCTCTGATTATTATAGACCCAGCGATAATCAAAAAACTGGGGAAATGTTATATGTTGGAGGTGGGATGTTGGCGCTGGGGTATGCAGCTAGTAAATTATTATAAGGCTTCCTGATCTAAAGATTTCTTACTGACGAGTAAAAAATCATGGCAGAATATTTACCATTAGATGATAGTCCTCCCAACCGGCGATCGAGCACTCCTACAATGGAAGATTTAGATCCAAGTGAACTAAATGAACCCGATGATGATGATGATTTTGATAGAGAAAATATGGAAATGGATCCAATATCATCCACATCTATGTTAATTAACCCTGATGATGATGAGGTGGTAGAAACCTCTTTTGGGGGTAGAAATTATGAGAAAGAGGGTGCTAGACCTAAATCAGCAAAAACTATTTTTAGAGAACGTGAAAAAAATCAAGATGAATCTGGAGATGCAATTAAATCACGTTTTCCTGATGCAGATACTTCTATTTTTTTACATTGGTATGATGAATATGGAGAATTAAAAGTAAAATTGAGTAGGGAAGGAGCAAAAACTTACTCATTATTCAAAAGAAACAAATTGAATGGTGAACTTCCTGATACAATCAAAAACGCTCTAGGTGTTGATTATGAATCAATGCTTATAAAAAATAATAATCTTTTATCACAATTGAATGAAGCTAATCAACAAAATAGTGAATTACTTAATGTATTACAAGGATTGGAATCAACCACAAAAGTATATCCTATGGAGATTAGTCGATATGAAGAAAGAGAAAAAGAAATCCGCCAATTCGCGGAGAAACAACAAGCGGAAAAAACGGAAATGAAAAGTCTTTTTGATGCAACTGTTAAACAGAACACAGAATTAAAAATACAGAAAGAGAAACTTTTGAATGAATTGAAACGATACAAAGATGAAATGAATAAGTATAAAGGGGGTAAATCTAATTTAACAACTTTAGAGCGGGCTAATGAAAGATTACAAGCTGAAGTTGATAAATTTACGGAACTAACAAGAAAGAGTATTATTTACAACCAAGAACAAATAGCCGAGCTTGAGAGTAAAAATGAAGAAATACTTAAAAATCTTCCATTAAGAGAGAGGGTAAAGTACATCTTCAAAAAGTATGGTTTTACAGTATTTGCAGTTGTAAGTGCTGTAGGTGTGGTTATTGGTGTTATAGTTTCTAATCTTTCAAAGGGTTTATCCACATTAGGTAAAGGGGTTGGTAATGGGTTGAAAGCTATTGGTAAAAAAATAGGTGAAATATTACCAGGAATGGTTGGAGCGATTGTAAGCTTTCTTTTCAAAACAGCGGGCGAGGTTATTGGATTTTTAGGTAAGAATGCTTGGCTTTTGATAATGGCTGTGGTTCTATATTTTGTGGAAAGGGTAAAAGGAGGAACAAGGCGGTAACAAATTTGCTTCGCGCCCTTAAAGGGGTCTAAAGGTATCATGTTGATCAGTAAAATACAATATGGATGACTACAGTAGAATTTACGGCGTAGCCGGTCCTGATCAAAGTGGAAGCTCTATTTATCCACAATTACCTGTTAATGGTGATCCAAATAATTTCAGACTACAAAAATCATGCGAAGTTCTACAAAATCTTGAAAAGGAAATTAAACATTATGAGGATGTAAGGAAAAAATACAATAGAGCAAGAGGTATATTTACAAAAATAAGTGTTTGTAGTGGGGTTTTTTCAGTTATTCTATCTGCAAGTGGCCTTGGAACTTCCCTTACTGGTTTTGGTGCTGTTGTTGGTGCCCCATTAGGTGCGGTGGGTGGTATTTGTGGGGCAATATCGGTTGGTTTTGGTGCTGCTTCTAAAAGACTTTCACATAAAGTTAGTAAACATGAACAAACAGTTTCTCTAGCAAAAGCAAAAGTAAATACCATTAACGACTTGGTTTCAAAAGCACTGAAAGATAATAAAATATCTGACCAAGAATTTTCTCTAATTTTATCAGAGGTGGACAAGTTTGAAAAACTAAAACAAGAAATCCGGCAAAAAACTCGTAAATACACAGAAAAAAACTTAAATATGAATCAGATAAGAAGAGAAGTTCGCGAAGATCTATTAAAAGAATTAACCGGAGGGAAAGAACATTAAAAATTTCATACGAGAGAACCGATGTTGGTTGTAATTGCTTTGCGGGTGTTAGAAATACTATTGAATCGGGCGAAGATTAATACTTTACATCTTATTCTTGATCTTTGCTGCTCTGCAGCGGCCAGCTTTGCTGGTTTAAAGATCGTATTATCTGAAACACAAAAGAATAAGATGTTATTAGACGATTTCAAAACCAGATACCCAAACGCCAATCTTGATAAATTTACATTTATTAATGATATATATGGTGGATACATTAAATGGAAAGTTAGTGGGGCAACAGTTATGTCAAATGATGATCCTACTGGAAAAACCTGGATTGATGATCTTTCTACTAATTTAAAAGTAATGTTGTGGGAAGATTTGGGATTGGAAAGTATTAAAGTGAGTTCTTTTCCAAAAAGTTTATCAATAACCAATCAATCTTATCCAATACCTGCGGTTGGTTTTGATGACTTTACAACCGATTTAACAAAAATGCTAACCTTTCTAGATATATACGTTTCAAATACGAAGAAATTTGTCGCAAAGATGAGAAACATATTTACATCTCAAGTTGTAACATTCAAATCTGGAAAGCAAAGTAGAAAATGGTTGAATGCGCCTGATATGAATTATTGGCCTCAGCAACTTAACTTTGCGGTATGGTGCGCAACATCTGGATGCGGTATAAGTCCCTTTGAAAATCTAAATTATCCCAAAGTAGTGAGTAGTTTCATTAAGTTTCATGTGTATTTCACAATAAGAAGAATATTGTATGAAATGAAACTACCTTTACCCGATGAACAGCCTTTTTTAATAAATAATAATCCATATAGTAAAGTTTCATATCAACGATTGTGCGCAGAATTTGGTGTTAGTACTTCTGGTGACTTTAGATGGAAAGGTGGAAGAAACAACGGGTTGGGTGATATATTCCTTGATTACGGCGCAGGATATCATGGAAGAGGTGGGGGATATCAAAATGTGCACATTGTAAGAAATTATGATGTTGAAGCAAATCAATGGCCCGGTGAAGGCGGTAAATTTGGTGATGATGGTGGTAAGAAACAAGATGGAAATTTAATATCATTTATCCGTAATGATGACTTTTCTGATTTCAAATATGCTTGGTTTATCCCAACAAGCGGTCATGGCCTCACTAAATCTGGACTCGGTAGATTAAATCGATCCGCCGAAGCTTTTGTTTACTGCATATTGGGGGCACAAGTTAATACTAGAAACTCAATTTATGGTAATGGGGGAGGTGCGATTGAAACGCAACAAGAATTCTTAGCATTATTTGAAAGTAGCGTTATAGAAAATGATATTTCTAAATCTATTCAAAATTACCAACAATCTGTTCAGGAAACTAAATTAAGACTTGATTTAGCTATTGCTCCAGGCGTTTGGCTGATGCCTAGTAATATGATTATAAATACAGAGAGCGTGGTTGGGTATAATAACAAACTAATGAAAGCCACTGAAGATATGAATTTTGGGGTAAATAATGCATTAAATACTGAAACAAAAACTGTTGGAATAAACCATAATTTAGGCGCTTCAAAGGTTTCTTTACCTCATAAACCCGAAACAAAACCAAAACCTATAATACCAAAAGAAGAAACACAAACAGATATAATTAAGCCAGAAAATAAACCCTCCCTTCGGCCGGAACATGAAGATAATCTGATAGTATTTATGGTTTTTGTTGGTGGATTAGCTTGGTTCCTATTTCGTTAATGTTTTAAAGACCTAACCTCTACGCGGAAAAATGTTAAGCATTACCATGTATGGGGCAGAAACTAGGATTTATTTAGATCCTCCACTGAAAAATCTTCGGGAAATACAGCTTCTGGATTGCAATATAAAAACTAAAAGATTAATTAATTTCAAGGACAAACAGATGCTGTTTAATGTTGAGAATCAGCCTATAATAATATTACAACCCGGTACATATTCTTTGCGTGATATTCAATCAATCTTTCTTATTGATAATGATAAGGCAAAGATAACAATAATTGAGACTGATACTGTTGACTATCTATATTCAAATAAGAACTTCAACATTAAACTTGCGAGGGGGTTAGCTGTTGGTTTAGGAGTGCCTGAAATCATAAATCCTGGTAAATTATACCCAATAAATATGCAGATTAAGGAGCCTCTGAGACTTATGTGTAGTATAGTGGATAATAAATCTTCATACATGAATAAAGCAAAATATGGCGAACTTGTTAAACTATCACCGTCAACCTTGCTTGCAAACATCCCCTCAAAGGATTATCCAACAATTCCAGTTCGAAAATATGAGAGCGTCATAAACCACTTCGATTTAACAATATTAGACAATGAATGGGAAAAACTTGATCTGAAGGGTTCTCCCATAACTTTTAGTTTAAGATTTAGGTAATTTTTTGTTATGTAACCATTTTTCGGTTATATAACATAATTATTAGTAACAGAAATATAAGATTATTCATCCGGCAAAGAATTAAAAATTTCTTGCTCCTCAATATCAAAACACCAATTTACAACTCTTTTTGGATTCCATGTTTCAACAATTAATTCATTATGCAAATCTTTATAGAATTTACGTTTATGTATTTCTTTCATTAAATCATGATGTAAACTCTTGTAAAATTTATTTTTATGATCTTTTTTATAAGGATCTATATATAAAGTAACCTCTAATAAACAAACATAAAAATTTTTATCAAAGTTATTAATATCGCTCTCTTTATTATAATAAGATTTATCAATACTTTCTTTACAGCAATCATATTCGAGGGGATCAATATCTTCATTAACAATTTTTAAAAATAACTCTTCATACTCTTTATTAGCAATTTCTAATATCTCTTTTGCAAATTTGTCAGTGCATATTCCATTTACTCCAAAATTTTTATTTCGATTAAACTTAAATCCATCCGTGAAATATTCGTCCTTATAAGAAACATAAATAAAATGAAAATAAATATGATCACTTTTTTCATCATATATATCAAAAATGTTGACATCATCATATGGATTATAATCAATAAAACCACGAATTTTTGATAGTCTTTTTAACAAATCTTCTTTAATTGACTCTATAAAATCGCAAAAACAAAATCTTTGTTTATTTAAATACCTCAAAATAATATCAACTTCTCCATTAAAAGATATTAATTCCATCTTTTTTTTATTTTATATTTATATCTTTAAACTATAATTCATTTTTTTTTATTTAATTCTACATTCCTTACACTTTTGTTTTTGTTTACCGTGCTCGCATATTTGTGCCCCTCCACATTCTTTACAATATGCCTTCTGCCTTTTGTGTATACATATTTGGGACCCTCCACACTCTTTACAATGTGTTTTCTGTCTGTTGTGTATACATAATTGGGATCCTCCACACTCTTTACAGTGTGTTTTTTGTATGCTGTGTTTACAAAATTTTGATCCTTTACATTCTTTACAACAATATTTAATTTTTTTGTGCATACATAATTGCGACCCGCAACACTCTTTACAAAAATATTTACACTTTTTATGGATACAATAATATTTATTATTAATAGCGTCTTTTTTAATTTCGTTAATGATTTCCTCCTCTGAAAAATTTTTAATGCTTTTAATTAAATTTTTTTTATTCATTTTTGTTCGCCCTTTAATTTTCAACTCTTTTGCAATATTTTTTAATTGGTGAAACTTTAAATCATCCACTTGTTCCATGTTTAATATAAATTTTTACAAATCTTTAAACCTCAAATTAGTCTTTTTTCAAAATTAAAAATTAAAATCATTTTTTCAAATTTTTTGTAAAAAGTTAAATAAAAAAGTAAAGACGGGTTTCAATAAAAAAATTAAATTCGTTTTTCAAAATTTTGGTAAAAAGTTAAATAAAAAAAGTAAAATCGTTTAATTTTTACTGTAATACACTACTGTACATCAAAGAGAAGGTTTGAAAATGACAGAGTTTATAAGTTTTAAAATGTACTTTCCTTCGAGGCATCAAAAGCAGTGGAGATGACTATTGTTAAAGATTGCTACCGGTATTCTTGGGTCTCGCTTGCAGAGAAAGTTGCAACGTACCAAAAATATAATGAGAAACATGTACGACAGGAAACAGCCCGCTATAAAAGAGAACTTATTTATACTAATTCAACCAAATTAACTTAATTCAAATTTTTCCATTAAACCTCATGAAGTGTTTGAAGACAGGAAGGTAGCTAGAATTATAGAGCGAGTTATTCGACTTGACAGGAAGTTCGTGTAAACACCCATATTTCTAATTTAGACCAGGGCCTGTCGAGATCCAAAGCTAATTGGACATTTTCTCTGTGTATTACTGAA
>OX453282.1:21971840-22116840 GCA_949710005.1 Ricordea florida
CATACTTTTTATCCAAGTTTTTCTTGAATTTCAAAAGGATAGATTTTCACAGCATATTTCAATCATGACTGTTTCGTTTCTTGTTGCAGTTTTTGGCACTACTGAGTACAAGTTATCTCACTTACGCTTTTCTTCCACATGCCATAAGATCCGGTTTCAAATGGCATTCCTAGAATTACTTGGGGATTATTTCGGGGCCAGTATGCAAAAAATGGGGATCATTTCGGAGACAATTTGGGGATCATCTCGGGGCCGGTATCACTTCGGGTCCTGTGCAGAACGCACTGTTGCCCCCTTTTCAATTCAGGATTTAATGTTAATACTTCCCATACGTACTTGCAGTGAGTTGATTTTCCAAAAACAGTAGACATCTTTATTCCGTCCCAGAATGTTATATGGTGTTGCTATTCACATATTTCGGGGAAAGAATGGCCTGGGAATACTGCAATACTTATCATCAGGAAGTGTGAACAGTTCAGAGTCATTTCCGTTCAAATGTTCACACAACTCTATTCTATTCAACAAACTATGCCATCCATGTTAAGTACATCTCGAGCAGCTTCCAAAAAGTCTTTTAGAATGCAGCTGTATACCCCCGAGTGTATAACCGTAAACAACACGCAAGGGAACGCCGCGAAAGACGTGGATGCTAACACAGTTGTGTCAATTTTCTAAGACCACTTTTTAAAGGAACTTCGGACGGTCCAAGTTCCCAAAGCGTGCGGCGAGTTAAATCCCGAAAATTACGTTGGATATAAACTATGGCTATTTTGGCTAACAGAGCGGCTCATTTCAACTTTTTATCCACGTTTTCTCTGACTCGTTTGTTTCTTTTTCAACGGGAACGCTAAATTAGTATGAGCAATGAGAGTCACACAAGCGGCAAAACTGCAAGAAAACAGAAGTTAAGCACTTCTAGTTTCCGCGGTATGTTAAACGCACGTACGTTGAAAAATTATTTGTGCATCTCCATCCGTGCATTTTTTTAGGCGGGGCGATGATGACCTTTATTTGAGTGTCAACTGCATTTGGCACTAACGTACTAATTGGGGACACTAAAGCACAAATGAAATCAAATCAAATCATATGAAAATTAAATCAATCAAATCTAATGTTGGTTTTTGTGGAGAGAGGAAATAAATAATCTTACAATTTTAAATAATCTTACAATTCAATGCAGCTGTTTTTGATTGTTTGTAGGTTTTTCAGTCCTTTGAAATCATCACCCCTTTTAATTCTTCTTTACCAAAGAAGGAAGTCTATTTGCGAAATTGAACAAAACCAAAATTATGCAGAAGCTTCAAAATGCAAGATTCAGTAACTTTGCTCTCTACTCTCTTTTCGAGGATGGTAGTTTTGTAATTCTATGATTTTGCATGACTACAAAGCTCCTGTTAATAAAATTCTAAAAGCTCTGATCAAATCAGATTCTGGAAACGTCTGTCTTTACCAATTCCGAGCCGAGAGTTTAGTTTCCTTTGAGAAGCTGTGACAAGAACTCGAGTATGCTTTTTCTAAGCTCGTGATCCTGGTTTTCTTTAGGAATCCAAGCCCAAGATTTTAATTTTCTAATGAAAATCGAACCTCAAGACTCTAGTTTTTCCTATTTGTTAATCTTTAAATTTCCTTAACAAAACTTAGACCGAAGCTCAAATCATTTCATAGTTACGACCACTGTCCTCTAACTTCCAATCATTATTTTAGCCCGAGATTCAACTTTTTTCCAAATCCGGGCATGATAATTTTGTTTCCTTATCAAAACTACGAGTTAAACCCTAATTTCCTTTTGAAATCTGAGCCCCTTCACTATTTCTTCCAAAAAATCCAAGCTCGAAATTCTGCAGTTCTCAACTCAGCTTTTAGCCCGTATTATCGATTTATAAAACTGTAACTGAAATTTCCAAAGTTGATCACGAAAAAGTTGAATCACTTGTCTTTGGCAGTAAGGGATCTTAACTTTCTGCCTTATATTTCCCTCCGGCTTTGAGTTTCTTCAGTTTAACTTTAAGAATTCTGGGGATGGGAAATATAAAGCAAATGTTTTCTTTGTGTTTATTTCCTTTCTTGTTTCTACCAGATTGAGCTGCTTTGTAAACACAACAAAAAACGCAGAAACCAGAATGAGGCTTGCTTGGTTAGTTGCTTTTCAATTGCTTATCGTTCAAGCACATTCAAGCCAGAATCATCAACATTGTTCCACTGCATCATGTCAACATTTCAAGTTTGTTGTCGACCAAGATGTGATTCATGACCACGCCCTTGAAGGTCACGTGTTTAAGCGATTCACAGTGCAGATGGTCACACAGTGTCACGTGATGTGCAGAGATGATTGTCGCTGCGTCTCTATGAACTACATACACAGCAGTCAACACCACAACTGTGAGTTGAATGAGGCCAATAAAAACATGCAACCAGCTGCACTCAAACACAAACCTGGTACTCAATATTACGATCTGTTGCGGGAATATACAGTCGCGGTAGGTGCAGACTTCTTTAAAAAAAACATTAGGTCGTCATAAAATTCATCCTATAATCATTTTAATTATTGAGAGTTTGGATTGATCCATTCGACACCAGTCTATCTATCTGCGAAGCCTTCGAGGCTCCATTCCTGCTCTTCTTTCTCACCCTCCCTCTTCGCGAATCGAACGCAAAAACATAACACTGGTTACAGTTTCTCTGATATTTGTCATGTTTTCTTTTCTCCAGGGTGGCCGTCCTTTTCTTTTAGGGCAGGATTGTTGTTTCAACAGATGCTGCCAACCTAATCCTTGTCACCAGGGAGGGACCTGTGAGGAAATCTGTGACCCCTCCACAGTGAGGTTTAATTGCACGTGTCCTGCAAGTTACACTGGTCAGCGGTGTGAGAAAATCAAGGATCCACGTGACTGCCTGGATCTATTTCATAATGGTGTCAGGAAATCAGAAAGCTATAATGTCACCGATCAACAAGGCAATCGATTCCAAGTCTACTGTGATTTTGATTCTGAAGTTGATTTTATCTGGACTTTGATCCAGTCGTTTTCTCTTGGCAATAACGACCAGTTCTCAGGAAAGCGTTTCGGGATTGACTTTGCTGTTAACGAAAACAAAGTAACCTGGGAAGCCTACCGTTTGTCTCTGCCTCATATGACGTCACTTGCTGATAAATCAAGCCATTTCAGAGCCACCTGTAATTTCCCGGATGACGGTCTCGTGTACACTGATTACGCACGCGCTAACTTAACTGGCCACGATTTGTTTGGGACCTGGATAAGACAATGTCGCACTTTCGAGTACCTTAACATACGGGGAATAAACTGTAGTGACTGTACAGCGGGAACATGGCAACCGTCTTCTAAAATGTGGCACATTAACAGTCATCTCAGTAAATCTTTGGCTGGCTGTGAGTTTGATGGTAGTGATGGAGCGGTTGATTTGGAACAAAACTTTGGAGTCTATTACAGATCGTCTCCTCATTTTCGGTGCACTTCCAATTTGAGTTCTGCCACTCAACATTGGTTTGGATCGAAAATAAGCTAAACGAAAAGACAGTTTGTTTGAACGAAGTTATTGAGATGTCAAACTGTATAAGTTCTGATCAATACACACCAAGCCGGTGGCTTAATAAGAATTGTATTTAAATCGGAAACTATTCTTCTTTCGAAGCAATTTTTTTTTAACAGTTTTAACAGATGTACAGTGTAACATCAACTGTGTTGCTTCGCAACAAAGTTGACAGCGTGACATGCAATTTAACAATTTGACGTCTTTTTGCCCATTGCACGTTGTGTTATGGTAAGAAATGAATTATTCTTGAGTACAGTAGAATGCATAATAAATCAAAACTCACCCCCTCAGCTTTATGTTTAACCCAGAAACTTATGATCTTGGAACAATAATTTTTAAGACTAGTCTTCTGTTATCACATTTTAAGAAGTAATGGTAATAGGACTGAGTGGAGTTCAATTCGGTCTGTAATTATACGAGCGATAACAAAATCGGACAACCGCGCAGCGGGAGGTCGTTTTGTTTATCACGAGTATGATTACCGACTGAATTAGGCGACATGAAGTTTTATTACCAATTCATCATAAAAAATACAATTTCCGAGAGAAAGAGCCAAATGCAACTTATGAAAGAAAAGACTGTCATTGTTCGAGGGAAAAAAAATCTCCATTTTGAAGGAAGCCCCAATTTAGGAGTCTGTACACTATTTCTATGGCGATTAAAACCAAAGTTGGATTGGTTGATTTAAAATAGAACTTTATGTGTGATTGGTTGATTTAAACTACAACTTTGAATGTGATTGGCTCATTGAACTGTCTGATAACAAACTGTCAGATAACAAACTGTCAGATAACAACTTAGAAAGTGAATTAGTCAAAAAGAGGAGATTTTTAAACCATTCAGAAACAAGGAAATTGTAATTTTTTGTGATTTGTTTGGCTATTTTTCGAATTACAAGTTACTAAGTACAAAGCACAGGCATTCAGCCCCTGGGAAAAATATGGAGCTTATTAAAGACTTGAATTGTATGTAAAAGCACTGTAAAACCTCTGCACGTTTGAAACATTAAAGAAAGCACTCTTTCCTCCCGTTATGATACGACAAAAACTTTTTCAAAGCTTCTCTAAAATACCCCATTATGATAAAATGGACGAACACATCAAAATTCAATTCATACTCACTGCACTAAAGTTTCACTTAAAAGTTGTAGAAACCATCTGATATTGATGACTCGTGTATCCGGGTTTTTGTATCAATGTACACTTGTGAAAAGTCATAGATTGTTAAAGGAAAATGTTTCCATGCAAGGCACAAAATCTCATATTTAAAGACCGATCTGGGAAAACCTGGAACCTGCAAATCTGCATTGAAATGGTGTGATATAAAAATAATGACCTTTATTTCAGTGTCAACTGTATGTAGCACTGACGCACTAATTGGGAACACTAAAGCACAAATGAAATGAAATCAAATCTAATGTTGGTTTTTGTGGAGGGGGGAAAATCGGAGCACCCGGAGGAAAAGAAACCTTTCAGAGCAGAGTAGAGAACTAACAAATTCAGCCCATGTGTGATGCCGAGCCGGGAATCGAACCTGAGCTATACTGGTGGAAGGGGAGCGCTCTCATCACTGGGCCAACCCTGCTCCCCAACACTGCTCCAACCCTGCTCCCCAATACTGGGTCCACCCTGCTCCCCAACACTGGGTCCACCCTGCTCCCCAACACTGCGCCAACCCTGCTCCCCAATACTGGGTCAACCCTGCTCCCCAACACTGGGTCCACCCTGCTCCCCAACACTGCGCCAACCCTGCTCCCCAATACTGGGTCAACCCTGCTCCCCAACACTGGGTCCACCCTGCTCCCCAACACTGCGCCAACCCTGCTCCCCAATACTGGGTCCACCCTGCTCCCCAACACTGGGTCAACCCTGCTCCCCAAATAATGCAGTTCTGTTCTTCTAAATTGAATGTAACCCACAATCCTCTCATTCGCTCCGACGAAGGGCTAACGCGCGAAATGTCAGCACCTCCCTTTTACCTTACGGTGGTATAACTTACTTTAATGAACTCGTTTGATTTACCCAATTTCTTCTGTTCTTCTAAATCGAGCAGTTTTCGATTCAGTATCGATTTTCAAGAGTATTTGTGTGATTGATATGGTTTTGCATCGCTACGTTACGTGATCGGTTGGAGAATCTCGTGCCACTATATAAACCAATCAAAAGTAAGACAAAAGCCGCTCGCAACGTGGTGGCACGTCCTGACGACCGGTTAGCTCAGTTCATTGAACATCGTTCATCATTCGCTCCGACGAAGGGCTAACGCTCGAAACGCTCAAAACGTCAGCACCTCCCTTTTACCTTACGGTGGTATAACTTACTCAATCAGCTCGTTTGATTTACCCAATTTCTTGTCATTGAACATCGGACAACCCTGCGGAAAGTCGCTGTAACTACGGCAAACAATGGATGTACGTCTAGGATGATAAATGTCGATGTAGGTGACTATTGCTCGGTACACACCGGAGCTTAAATAGAGAATATTACATGCCCGCTTGCTTGTGAATATGAATTTTATCTTCCCGCGTTCAACTCGATATTTCACGAGTGAGCGCAGCGAACGAGAGAGATAAAATTCAAGCGGGCATGTAATATTCTGTTTATTGTGTAAACGTTCTTCAGCTATGCTGATGAAATTTTGTCGAGACAAAGGCGCCGCTCTCATAGGGACCGCTGAGAATTAAGGCGCGATTTATTATGTAACCATAGCAACGGTGCTCTTTTCACGTGTGAAGATATCATGTTATTTTCACAGGTGAAGATGTTATTTTTACGTGTGAAGATATCATGTTATTTTCACGTGTGAAGATATCATGTTATTTCAACGTGTGAAGATAACATGTTATTTTCACATGTGAAGATAACGTGTTTTCGCACAAAAGTTCACCTGGTATTTCATTGTTTTTTATATAATAAACATGTGCTGTAGTTCAATTTTTTCCTTGGTTCAAATTTCATTTTCCTTTGTTTTCTGGAATGGTAATGTATGATAATGAGTTTGAAACAAAGAAAAATAGAATTTAAACCAAGGATAAAATTGAACTACAACACATGTTTAAAAACTGTTTAGTTAAACATGGTTTGGAATCACTTTGCGCAAAACAGCTCCGTGTAAATTCTTTACTAACTTTAAAGTTATTTCTAATGAATCACTGTTAGACTCTTTTCCTCACTATGTGTAAAAATTAGACTTTAGGAGGCTGTTTGGCAAATTTTCAAAAAGTTAAGTTGGTGTGAACGCGGCATATGTATTCATTTGGGAAAAAAGAATACTTGTGAATTCCTTACACGATTTTTATATTTTTGGTTGTGTAAATGTCAATGAAGTTCGTGTGAATGTCAAACAAAAAAAGAAAATATTTGTCAACTGAGGGATTTTTGCGACTATTCCTTGTACCAATTCAGTAAAGTTTTAAATTCTTAAAAAAAGCTTAAAACTGCGGGAATGCAAATGTAAGAAAGAGGCTTCACTGAAGTAAAAATATTACTGATTTTAAAGATTTGCAAACAAACTTCCAAACATTTTTCAATCTACGACTCGCTGTGCATGCGCATCGACTTCGCCCAGATAAGAAAATTCCACCTGCTCCCGGAACCAATCAAATTGCAGGATTTTTTTAAATTCCGTTCGCTCATACATCACAGAAAAAAATATGTTTTATTTATACTGAAATTCAAAATTAAGATGTGTCAGTCAACAGGTGGACTGGTTAAAACATTTGGAATATGCAAAAACACCATAAAATGGTAAGGTAGGATAATGAATAACTAATGAGAAAAATAAACATGGGTTCAAGCATTTGTTCTAAAATTCGACAATGGAGAAAAAATCTTGTGAGTAAACGCAAAGGCAAAGAGGAAGAAGCATTTGTTGATGAAAATCGGGAAAATTTTCAACAACAAGATGAGCAAAGGCTCCAAGAAGCAAGGATTGTGATATGTCAAGAGGACGATGAAATGAAGGTTATGGAGTACAGCAAAGCTGATATAGAGGAGCTTATAGCTGAGCTGGAGAGACAACTGCAAAAGACGTGGTGCAGCAGAACTGAGCGGGAGAAACTGTCACTGGACTTAGGACATGCATACTATAAACTGTGCAAGTTTCAAACTGCGAGAGATTATTATCAAGAGTACTGGAATATAGTGAAACGTAATCGATCCCTGCCGCGTTTGCAAAGAGCCTATTGCAATCTCGGTTGTGTTTACAGAAGGCTCGGAGATTACGACATGGCGTCGGAGTTTCTCGAGAGTGGTTTAGCGATTGCCGAAGAGCTAAACGATTTGCGATGTCAAGGCAGGCTTTTGAACAACCTTGGAAACATATGTGAAATGCAAAAATATTTTGAAGGGGCCATTTACTATCACTCCAGACGGCGGAAAATTGCCGAGGTCATGAAGGATGGCGACAGAGACGCCAAAGCAAGCGCAAGTATAGCGAACGCGTACCACTGCTTAGGAAACTTAAGGAAAAGTATCGCGTACTACGAAAGAATGGTTGTTTGGCTGAAGAGGAAATTAGGTAAGAAAAATTACATGGTTTGATACACAGATGAAAAAGTTAGAACCACACTGTATAGTAAAACAAACAGTACCACAGTACAGTACTGTTCAGTAGCTTTACAAAGAATAGTCACACTGCATGGTTTGATGCACAGGTGAAAAAGTTAGAACCATACTGTATAGTAAAACAAACAGTACCACAGTACAGTACTGTTCAGTAGCTTTACAAAGAATGGTCACACTGCATGGTTTGATCCACAGGTGAAAATGTTAGAACCACACTGTATAGTAAAACAAACAGTACCACAGTACAGTACTGTTCAGTAGCTTTACAGAGAATGGTCTCACTGCATGGTGTGATCCACAGATGAAAACGTTAGAACCACACTGTATAGTAAAACAAACAATACCACAGTACAGTACTGTTCAGTAGCTTTACAAAGGATGGTCACACTGCATGGTTTGATCCACAGATGAAAAAGTTAGAACCACACTGTATAGTAAAACAAACAGTACCACAGTACAGTACTGTTCAGTAGCTTTACAAAGAATGGTCACACTGCATGGTTTGATCCACAGATGAAAAAGTTAGAACCACACTGTATAGTAAAACAAGCAGTACCACAGTACAGTACTGTTCAGTAGTTACCGTTGGGTGTTTCACTAATATACAATATTTGTTTCTTACAATTGCTAGCGTATCAAGAACGGTATAGCAGCAGACTCAGCCTCGTTTCTAAACTTCCCATGGAGCAGGATCAATGGGTTTAGTTTTATTTTAAGTAATAAACAAATAAACACGCCGCGCCCGAGCCCGCGGGACATCTCCCAACCAGCTAGAATTTAAAAGAAAGTTTACTAAAAAGTTAAGGGATGGATGAACAAGCATAGTGATAAGTATAGTGATAGCCTTAAAGTCACTAGTGTTAAGAGTCATATAAAACACATAAATAAGTCTGAAGCGTCCGTAACAGGCATTGGATATACAACGCCTTTAAAATGAGTTTTAACTGAAGAGGAACTCCTACCAATATTATACTTGTGTGCATCTACATGAGAGAAGCGATCTTATCAGTGAATCGCAGATACGTAAAGTGTTAAATAAATAAGAATATAAGTTATCTTAAATAAATTATATGAATAATGTATAATTTATTTAATAAATTATCATTATAGACTTTTAGCAATAATTGCTAAATCAATTACAATGAGAAATATATTAAATAAATTAAATGAACTATCTATAATTCGTTTCATAAATTATCATTGTAATTTATATAACCATAATAACCATAGATAAATTACAGTGATAAGTATATTAAACGAATTGAATTATATTGATTTATTTAACAAATTATTATTGTAATTTATTTAACAATAATTGCAAAATAAATCGAAATGATAATTAGTTTAAAATACGCCCATCAAAGAGGTCTCATGATTCAACTAAATTCATGAAGGGTTTTCTATTATTTCTTGCTCTCATCTAGTTTGTCTTGAGCCCAATCCAGTGTTGAGTGGTGGACTGCAGACTCGCAGAGCACCTAAAATTAGGATTTTACTCCCAATAACTTCCAAAGTTTCTCTCACTATCAACCCCTCCACTTCGTCCATCAAAGTCGCAATTCGTGTGGGACTTGCTGATATGTCCGTTAATAGGCCACATGTCTCCACTGTCCTGCCAAACCCCAGCCGTGCATTCATGGCACTCCAATAAATTAATTGTCTAACGGGAATGGAGTGACAAAACCAACCATTACTATACCTCATGGTATGACGTACATACCATGAGGTAAAAAGGACGGCCACCCTGGAGAAACGAAAACAGCAAATAAAGGACACACTATAGACTGCAAAGCAGGTTATGTTTTTGCCTCTTTTCCGAGAGTAAAGAGCAAGGATGAAAGAGCAGAGTGAGACTTGAGCTTGGCACGCACAGCAGACAAAGAAAGACTGGTGTAGAGTAAATTGTAAAAAATCCTTAAGAAGAATAAGATTTTGCGATGAATGCTATGAAGACGGCAATAGAAGGTAGTAGTAGTTTGTAGCTAAGCTATTTGCTACTAGCTAGCTTCATTCTGGTTTCTGCGTTTTTTGTTGTGTTTACAAAGCAGCTCAATCTGGTAGAGACAAGGAACGAAATAAACACAAAGAAACCATTTTCTACATTTTTCCTCAATGCCACTACTGACCTCGATTTCTGAGTATGATATTGTTAAATATTGAAGCATCTAAACAATAGTAGCTGTACATCACTCTGCTGAGATTCTTACAATAAATTCAGTTACCGTACAAAGATGGATCTAACTGATTTATTAAGAAAATTTGATTTCTTTTTCACCTGTTTTCAAAACAAATATTTGATGAGTAACCATCTTTGTTTTTATTTAGCAACAATGCAAACATGAAAGCTTAAAAGATGACTGGAACTAAGTTTATTTTCCCTTTGTTTCAACACTGATAAGCCATAAGGCGCTTCTTAATCTTTCACGTTGTATCAAATAGATCTGAAAGAGATCTTGGCAGTTAAAGCGGGGTGCTGTTGCCGTTGTAGTTTTCAAAGGTCTGAGCAGCTGACAGTACATGAAGGCCATAGATGGGGACGAGAGACACACAGCTGTTTCTGGTGTGCAGAGTTGACACTGTACCTTCAGCAAGAGTTGTGTGCAGTCAGTTGCAACTGCCTTAAAACAGTGCCAGAGGCCTAACATCAAGGTGAGAACATTTTCATCTAATAATTATTGCTGGAGATAGTACTAATACTTTCAGCGACTAATTGACTGATCGAGAACGTAACAAACAGCTATTCATTTCTTTTTAAATCTTCTTAAGCCTTTAATAAGTAAATGAGATTAGACTTTGTTTACATTTGGTTTACATTTCTTTCTTGGCCATTTATTCTTTTAAATTACCACAAACACAAGGTTGACAAGGGCAACCCATTATTGGATACAAAATTAAAAGTATTCTTTTGTTACGCGTTTTTGGTTAACGGACGCGATCGATGACATAGAATCTACGACCCTCCGGCCGTAGATTCAAAAAAGAGACATTGTATCAGTTAGAGTGTTTTTTCAGTTTGACATATTTGACAGGCATGAAGGCACTTTTTTCTCGAAATAATTCCAGTGCCAGTAAGAACGTTAATCCTAAGGATTTTCAGAGGTTTGTTTTAATGAAACCTGGGCAGAGATTTACTCATAAAGGCTTACAAACCAAATGAACCAGGCCTAAAATAACAAGATTAGCAGTCGACTTGCGTGTAACGAACACGTTTTTATGTGCATGTGTAGCGCGGAATACCTCTGAGACCACTACATAAAGTCTTTAAAACAATAGGTGTTAGGAAAACACTAATTGAAAACACAATTACAAACAGCAATTCATTGAAATTTGAAATTCAAACATGACCCAAACAAACTTCACCAGGATTTTCTAAACAATCTCTTTAACATACGTTAAGTCAGTTCTGCAACTGAAAGCAAGCATATCAAAGGAAGAAATAGAAAGTAACAGATCAATCTCAATAGAACCAACAGAAAGAGCCGTATCCAAGTAATTTAATCGAAATGTACTGTCAATGTAGGCCCCGTTGGTTTAATATTGAATAGGGCCGCGGTTCGATTCAGCGATAAGTGTGAATTATATATGCAGTTTAACGGCTGCTTGTCTGATCAAAGCTTGATATTAAACTCACGTAGAAAGGCGTAGGTGGTTCTTGAAATTGAATATTGGGTTCCGTAAATGTTAATTGAGCGGCTCAGTGTTGTTCTCCTATTTTGAAATGCATATGTGGACAAGATCAACCAAAATAGCGTTGCCTTTTAAGCTAGATCCAGTGTACTTGGTGAAGCCTGAAATAGTCGACTGTGGTAAACCGCCTTCGGTCGAAAGAGCGAAATCTCGTACAGCAACATGCATAAAGCGCACTGAAATCTCTTGTGGAACAGTTGGCGCAACTGGGCATGACGTCATAGGAAGCGCATGCGCAGGTTGAGATCAAACTTAGAACAATAGACTACCCTAATTTTTCCATATGATATCAGGTGCAGCCGGCGTGGTCTAGTGGATAGAGCAGTCGACTAGGATGCGATAGGTACCGGGTTCGAAGCGCGGGATGGCTCTCGATGTGGCTTAGGGGCCGGGCCATGCCACCCCCTTGGCGTTTCTACGAAAGTGTCTAGGAATTACTCTCCATCTGGCTCGGGGACCGGGTAATTTCACCCCTCCATCCGCACGTTTTTTATTATATTATTTTATTTTTTCATATTTTAACTTCAAAAACAGGCAAAGAAATCAAGATCCACTGTTCTGAGGGCTTCCTTTTTTCACTTTTTTTCTCTTGTTTTTTTTTTCTTTTTTTTCTTTTTTTTCCTTTTTCCTCTTTTCTTTGTGCGTTAATGTTTAAGTAAAATTGGACTTTGGTATTTTTCTCTTGTCTAATTATTTCTTTAAAAAATTACTATTAACAGAAAGTCCACAGGGGCAAACTTTTATTATATGGGACATTAGAAAAAAAAATAGAAGAAGTAAGTGTACAAGTTACAGTGCTCTTATTTTCTTTGTCTAGTTTTTTTCTTCCTTTTTATTTCTTTTTACATCTTCTCTTGTGCTCTAATGTCTAAGTAAAATTGGACTTTGTTATTTTTCGCTTGTCTAATTTTTCCTTTAAAAAATTACCATTAACAGAAAGTCCACAGGGGCAAACTTTCATTATATGGGACATTAGAAAAAAAAAAGAAGAACAAGAAGTAATTGTACCAGTTACAGTGCTCTTATTTTCTTTTTCTACTTTTTTCTTTCTTTTTATTTCTTTTTACATCTTCTTTTGTTCTCTAATGTCTAAATAAAATTGGCCTTTGGCATTTTTTATTCCTTACCTTTTTTTCCAAAAAATTACCATTAAGCAAAGGTTCACAAAGGCGACGCGTCATTATATAGGACACAAAAAAGGAAAACCAGAAGAACGTTTACCAGTTACAGTGTTGTTTGAATGTGAACGCTTGAAACACATGTTTTTTTCTGTTTTCTAGGCACCTGATTTTCCTAAAAAATTCAATTTCTCCTTAACGTTTCGGCTTCTTATATATACCTATGTGTGAAAAGCACACCTCGAGAAGAGGATATTCTTTGGTTTATACTGTAGTTGGTTAAAAAGTAGAAGGAAACAGACCCTCAAAGTAGACAGCTCGCTCTGTCTGCTGCTATTGTTATCGCTGATAGCTGGCCGGAACCGTAGACATGATAAAGAGAGTTAAACAGGTAGTCAGAAACATCTACCTAATAATTTTTGTACAACTGTGTAGTGATTTTGTGACTGATTCTCCAAAACAACAGATTATTTCTTTGGATCTCTTGAGCATCTCTTTCAGAAGTGTAAATAGGTTTTATAAACGTTTTCGCACTCATTTAGAATTGCTCTATTTGTTGTAGCAAAGTGTTACCGCCAATCTTTAACTGGTCACTAATGTCACTATTGACCTCGATTTCAGAGTACGATATTGTTAAATATTGAAGCATCTAAACAATAGTAGCTGTACATCACTCTGCTGAGATTCTTACAACAAATTCGGTTACCGTAAACAGATGGATCTAACTGATTTATTAAGAGAATTTCATCTCTTTTTCACCTGTTTTCAAAACAAATATTTGATGAGTAACCATCTTTGTTTTTATTTAGCAACAATGCAAACAAGCAAGCTTAAAAGATGACTGGAACTAAGTTTATTTTCCCTTTGTTTCAACACTGATAAGCCATAAGGCGCTTCTTAATCTTTTACGTTGCGGTTCGATTCAGCAATAAGTGTGAATTATATATCTGCAGTTTAACGGCTACTTGTCTTATCAAAGCTTGATATTAAACTCACGTAGAAAGGCGTAAGTGGTTCTTGAAACTGAATATTAGGTTCTGTAAATGTTAATTGAACGGCTCAGTGTTGTTCTCCTATTTTTAACTGCATATGTGGACAAGATCAACCAAAACAGCGTTGTGTGTTAAGCTAGATCCAGTGTACTTTGTGAAGCCTGAAATAGTCGACTGTGGTAAACCGCCTTCCGTCGAATGCGGGAAATCTCGTTTAGCAACAGGGGTAATTTTACCCCTCCTTCCGCACGTTTTTATTATATAATTTTATTTTTTCATATCAATATGTACTGTTCTGAGGGCTTCCTTTTTTCACTTTTTTTCTTTTTTTTTTTTTTTTTTTGCCATTGTTTTCCTTTTTCTCCTTTTTACCTCTTGGTATGTTCGTCATACCATGAGGTATAGTGATTGATTGGATTTGTCACTCCATTTCCGTTAGATAATTGATTTATGCATTAAATCTGCATTGAAATCAAACAAGTTTTCCCCTGTCTCCGATACAAGGTTGGTTTTGTTCGCCAAGTGGTGCAATTATTTTGTTTTTATTCCTGTGGGGGTAGTGGGTGAGATAAAGCGGCTGCACATGTCTGCAAAATGGCGTCTATTGTGTCGAACCCGACGTAAAGATTGTCAAGGCGGGTTTTGGTTCCTTTTGCTCCTTGTTGTATCAAAATACGCTTTTGAAGATCTCGCAAACAAAAAGGAAATGTGTTAAAAAATACTCTAGTAAGAGTAGATGGGTTTTGAAATATTAAAAGTGAAGATTTATAGTTTGGGGGAAAAGTTAAGCTATACTCCTATGGGGCGCCAAATGTACAAAAAATATTTTTGGCAATTATATCAAAATTATTTAAAAATTATTCAGACAAATGTAATTATTTCAGACCATGCTCTTATCTTTTGTATCCTTTGTTTTAAACAATAACTTCCCCTTCAATCATTTCTTTCATACAATCTGAGCTTGCTCTTACATAATTAAAAACCACTGCCGGTTGGCCTCTATCACACGTTATTTAATACAATCGACTTCCCCTGTTTATATTCTTTCAAACAATGATTGCCAGGAAAATTCCTTGATTTAAACAAGGCAACATTACCTGCAAAATTAGTTGAAACCATTTATTCTGACACATCTTGTTGTTTGAAACAATGTAAATCATGGTTTGATAATTCATGCCGTCAGGTGGAACTCATGGTTTGAAGTAATGCACAGGTTGGAGTAATGCACGGGTTGGAGTAATGCACGGTTGGGGTAATGCACGGTCGGGTTAATGCACGGTCGGGATAATGCACGGTCGGGGTAATGCACGGTCGGGGTAATGCACGGTCGGCGTAATGCACGGTCGGGTTAATGCACGGTCGGGATAATACACGGTCGGGATAATGCACGGTCGGGGTAATGCACAGTCGGCGTAATGCACGGTCGGGTTAATGCACGGTCGGGGTAATGCACGGTCGGGTTAATGCACGGTCGGGATAATGCACGGTCGGGGTAATGCACGGTCGGGGTAATGCACGGTCGGCGTAATGCACGGTCGGGTTAATGCACGGTCGGGATAATACACGGTCGGGATAATGCACGGTCGGGGTAATGCACGGTCGGAGTAATGCACGGTCGGGTTAATGCACGGTCGGGGTAATGTACGGTCGGGGTAATGCACGGTCGGCGTAATGCACGGTCGGCGTAATGCACGGTCGACGTAATGCACGGTCGGGGTAATGCACGGTCGGGGTAATGCACGGTCGGGGTAATGCACGGTCGGCGTAATGCACGGTCGGGTTAATGCACGGTCGGGATAATACACGGTCGGGATAATGCACGGTCGGGGTAATGCACGGTCGGCGTAATGCACGGTCGGGTTAATGCACGGTCGGGGTAATGTACGGTCGGGGTAATGCACGGTCGGCGTAATGCACGGTCGGCGTAATGCACGGTCGACGTAATGCACGGTCGGGGTAATGCACGGTCGGCGTAGTGCACGGTCGGCGTAGTGCACGGTCGGCGTAATGCACAGTCGGCGTAATGCACGGTCGGCGTAATGCACGGTCGGCGTAATGCAGGGTCGGGGAAATGCAGGGTCGGGGAAATGCAGGGTCAGTTAAATGCACGGTCGGCGATGTTCACGGTCGGCGAAGTGCACGGTCTTTGAAGTGCACGGTCTTCGAAGTGCACGGTGTTCGAAGTGCACGGTCTTCGAAGTGCACGGTCGGCGAAGTCACGGCCGGCGAGGTGCACGGTCGGCGAGGTGCACGGTCGGCGTAATGCAAATTGTTTGCGTGATTATATTAGCAGTAAACTTAAAATACGCATCAGTCTAGCCTCGTTCTGATGATCGCGTTGCTGCATTTAGAGTTTTCACGTTACTGTTACTTGCTGACTTGTCATCGTCGTGAGCATCGTCAACTGTGATGGAATTTTTAAAAGCTTCTTGTGAAAATGCTGCTCTCCAATTTGGCCCAAGACATGGCAACGGCTATAAGTCGGACCATCATGAGCTGCCTCCAGTCTCATGGTCAGCCCGACATTAGCGATAATGACCAGCAGCAAGCAGTAACAGTCAATGCGACTGCAAGAGCAGCCAGCACCGGCGCTAACACAAACAGTGACGAATTTAAAAAAGCTGTGATAGGCCTACACGACTCCTGCTGTTCGGAAGTGTAGTTTTTTTGCCTTTAGAGTTTGGATCTCACGAGTATGTCCTTAACGGGGTCCTTAAGCGATTTTCCCTTTTGTACGATACGATGGGAGGCTCTTTGTATATCTCACTCAGCAAAGGTTAATCCTGTATTAGATGCCATTTGCTCAATAAGATTTTCTTTACATTAGGCACCGCTAGGTGGTATTGTGTGACGAAAGGAAGAATTATATACTGCGTTCTTTTATTTTGTTGAAGAGCCGACTATCTCTCTTCGAATTTCACTTCAGAGAGGACGTTATTTACCAGATTATCTGGATACTCTCTCGCGTAAAGGCGACTACTTTCAAAAGTAGTTCTTGAAGAGTTAGTTCGAAGCAGCCTAAGTGCTGCGTCTTTGATGAAGCCTTTACTGACCCCTGGTGAGTGGCAGGAAGCGAAATGTGTGTACTGAATGGACGAACTACTGAAATGTTTCTGTCGGCTTGTAGTGCCTGAGTGAGCACGTCAAGTATAGATCTTTGTCTAAATCTGTCGCATTGATCTCTCTGTTCTTAACACGGTGTCGCTTTACATCAGTGTCATTCGATGTACTAGGTACAATTCTAGAACGCGACTTTCGCTCAAGTTCTCTAAGTTTCAGTTTGTTTATCTCTAAATTTCTTTAACGCTCCTAGCAGTTTTTGCTCTGCGTCTTTTCTTATCTTATAGATGTCGGATTTAAATTCTGGATCTGGCCTGATTTTTGCCCGTGCAATGTATCTCAGTGTTCGAGGGCGAGAATGTTTGTTCCAATTGTTTTTAATGCCACATGATCATCAGAACAAGGCTAGACGGATGCGTATTTCCAGTTTACTGCGCATATAATCGCGCAAACAATTTACTTTATACTAGATATACGACTCCGGCAAAACCTCGCGAAGCTAGTTTTTTAAGAACTCGTAATGGATTTTGCTATCAAGGATAAAACCACAATTTATTTATTTACTTATCATTATAGCATCATTATCATTTTTTTTACTTTATCATAACTTGTAATTATTATCATGATTATTATTATTATTATTATTGGTATTGATATTATCATTATTGGTATATTTTTTATGTTTAACATAATATATTGTTATGGGGTGGGATGTATGTCCTAATCTGGGTAAAGATATTGTTCCTCTACTATTACAAGCAATACAGTTTTCTTCTTAATAGGGTTTGCATCAGATGTGCTATTAATCAAAACAGCTCTAAACAATACCAGTTCTTCTTTAAGGCTTAGAATCTAGTGTAGCCATTTGTCCATAAAGTGTGGAAAATCATGATTGAAAGCATAGGGTATTTAGGAAACTTGAAACACTTGTTATTACATACAGCACACTTGCAATGAATATATGCGAAAGATCATAACAAGTTTGGAATTACAAATTTTAGTTTCTTCTTTCTAGATTTTTTCCAATGTAAAAGGTCAACTGTATATTGTGGTTGCTTTCAAATACTGGTATTTGACATCATAAAAATGAAGTAAACAGCAGTAATGAATGGTTAATACGTTATGTTTAATTTTGCAAAGTAGGGCTTAAATTACCTTTTCATTTGTGGGAAAAAGGCGGGGTTCCTAGAATTCCCAGGGGGTCATTAAACTCTAAGGTGAAACTTGTCTGTCGCAACGTACTATTACTGAAACCTTTCAATCATAGAATACATATATGTAGCAAAGATATAAAGCAAAGAAAAATACTACTCAGAAGTCAGTAATAACATTTGTTTTATTTTCAAATGATCGCATTGATCACTGATAATATTGCAGAACCATTGCTTACATTCTACTGCAATCTGTTGCTCATCTTAATAGAACTATTTTCCAGAGACCTCTCCAATCGTCGAAGTCGTTCCTACTCGGTTTCCCTTCTAAGTCGTTTTGCTAAATTTTGTTCGCCAATTTCGTTACGTTATCGCTCGCTCATGTCCTGTACAGCTAAAACGAGTCTTTGCTTCTATCGATAGCAAATTCAACTTCCAATATAACTTGATTGTATTCCTGGTCCTTTTCCTTGTTGTTTCCTTTGCCTTTTTTTAACCGAGCAGTTGTTGTCTTTGCTGCTATGTCTCTTGTTATCGTTCTACCGTCGTTTCCCAAGCTCTGCTTTGAGTCGCCGCTTCCCGTGTGCTGACTTTTTGCGGCATTCAAACTTACACGACGACGATCTCTCGCTGCTCATTCTTGTATGTCTCGGAGATCTTCTTGCTGGGATGTAATTTCAGGATTAGTGAAATCGGTTTCCACAAAATTCACATTATTTGCAAAACATCATTCACGGAATTCGTAATGGCGGAAATTCACATGCAGTAATGTTGCCAGGTAACCAGGCATGCGAACGGACACCTTTAAAATATAGATATATCATAGCGAGCGCATGCGCAGGTTGAGATCAAACTTAGAACAACAGACTACCCTAATTTTTCCATATAATATCAGGTGCAGCCGGCGTGGTCTAGTGGATAGAGCAGTCGACTAGGATGCGATAGGTACCGGGTTCGCAGCGCGGGATGGCTCTCGATCTGGCTTGGGGGCCGGGCCATCCCACCCCCTTGGCGTTTCTACGAAGGTGTCTAGGAATTACTCTCCATCTGGCTTGGGGGCCGTGTAATTTGACCCCTCCATCCGCACGTTTTTTATTATATAATTTTATTTTTTTATATTTTAACTTCAAAAACACAGGCAAAGAAATCAATATGCACTGTTCTGAGGGCTTCCTTTTTTTTTCTTTTCTTTATTTCCTTTTTCTCGTTTTCTCGTTTTCTTTATACTTTAATGTGTAATTAAAATTGGACTTTGGTATTTTCCTCTTGCCTAATTTTTCTTTACAAAATTACCATTAACAGAAAGTCCACAGTTGCAAACTTTCATTATATGGGACATGAGAAAAAAAAGAAGTAATTGTACCAGTTACAGTGCTCTTATTTTCTTTTTCTACTTTTTTCTTCTTTTTTTTCTTTTTACATGTTCTCTTGTGCTCTAATGTCTAAATAAAATTGGCCTTTGGCATTTTTTATTCCTTTCCTTTTTTTTCCAAAAAATTACCATTAAGCAAATATTCACAAGGGCGACGCGTCATTATATAGGACACAAAAAAGGAAAACCAGAAGAACGTTTACCAGTTACAGTGTTTTCCGAATGTGAACGCTTGAAACACATGTTTTTTTCTGTTTTCTAGGCACCTGATTTTCCTAAAAATTTAAATTTCTCCTTGAAGTTTCGACATTTTTTCCAAATAGGTCTTTAAATACGAAGTGCTGCGCACTGCATGGAAGAGTTTTCCTTTAACACCATATGATTTGTTACAAACGTACATTAATAAGTAACTTCGACTCTGATGAGTCATTAATGTTACATGATTGGTACAACTTTCAACTATCGTGCAGTGAGGGTGTGAATTGAATTTAAATCGTTCTAAGTTTTTCGGTTTTCTCAAAATAGGGTATTTTAGAGATATTTTTAATATTTACTTTCGAAAAGTCATTGTCGTATTATAGCCGGGGAGGAAAAAGCGTTTTCTTTAATGTTCCAAACTTGCAGAGATTTTACTGTGCTTTCACATACAATTAAGGTCTTAAATTAGCTCCATTATTTTTCCTAGGGGATGAATTCCTGTGCATTGTACTTAGTAACTTGTAATTCGAAAAATAGCCAAACTTCTTAAAATGTCATAACAGGAGACTAGTCTTAAAAATTACTGTTCCAAGGTCATAAGTTTCTGTCTTTGACATAAAGCCTCAGGATGAGTTTTGATTTATTATTCATCCTGCTGTACTTAAAAATAATTTGTTTCTTGCGATAACACAACGTGCAATGGGCAAAAAGACGTAAAATTGTTGTTAAATTGCAGGTCATGCTGTCAAATTTGTTTTGAAAAGTTTTGGGTTTGTTAGATGTTTACACGGTTGCGTAGCAACACAGTTGTTGTTACACTGTAAATCTGTTATCTCCTCCACTAACTATGGTATCACATGACTGCCTGTTAGTAGGAAACACACAAAACTGTAAAGAAAATTGCCTCAAAAGAAGAATAGTTTGGAACTAAATAATCCAGTTGTCATTGGAGGGAAGCTGTGAATGAATTTCTCTTTGTGTGCAAAGCTTTAAAATCCGAATACAATAAATGTTCTTACGAAGTGTTGACAGGAAAATAAAAGAAGCTAAAGACAAAAATTCTTCAAAATAAGTGCAGTTCTCGGACAAAATTATCTAACTTTAATTGGAGATTGAGGGGAGCATTAGGATTTTTTTTGTGTAGAAAGTTTTATCGAAATCCGACTCCAATAAATATGCGTTATTGACCGAGCGTGAGGTCAAGATGGCTGCAACGTCACCTCGTTCGTTTTTGAACGAGGCCAATATCCAGCTTTATCTACCGAGGCACGCTTGGTCAATAAATGGTTATACGGCCATTTGGTTTTGCTTTGCTCCGTGGGACAAAGCGGGAAGTCCCGTGCGGGCAAGATAGGCCCGTCCTTCGCTCTAGCCAATCAGATCTCAGGATTCGCCAAATTTGCCTGAGAAGGAACCAGTAATTTTATAATACAATAAGTTTTTTAGCCTTGTTAGAAAACTAGTAATAATTCCTTTTGTTAGAACATGATGATGATATACATTAATCCTTTTCTTCGGGGGAAACTTTTCCATCAACCGTCAAGTAACATAGCGCTCTGAAAGAAAAGCTGTTACGACACCCTTACCATTTAATACAAAGGTTTTAATGTTTCAATGAAAACAATGTATCCATACAAGTCTAGCTTCGTTTAATCAGAACTCATATAATCCCCCGTCAGGAGCCCAGACCGATAAAGTGATTTTCCATTGACTAACATAAGTAAAATCAGTTACTTCAACCAATCGCAGCAGATGCACGCCTTCCAATGAGCAAATCAGAACTCAAAGTAGATCAAAGTAAATACAGGTCGTCCAGACCGTGAGGCGCGGGAAAACACGTGCGACCACGTTGCGAGTGTCTTTAGTTTTACTTCAGATTGGTTGATATAGTGGCGCGAGATTCTCCAACCAATCACGTGTCGTAGCGATGCAAAATCGTGTCAATCACATATTAATTACTCTCGACAATGGTCATGAACCGAAAACTGCTCTATTTATAAGGGCAGAATTACATTATCACATCCATTTCAAAGCAGATTTGACTAAATTGTGAAATTTAAAACACCCGCCACAATTTCCGTGAAAACTCCAAATCAATGTAAGTGTCTCAGCAACTGTGCACCTACCCCTCCCCTAGCCCAACAAGTTATAATTAGTTAAAAAGCTAGCGTCAACGTTGGGTTAGGGGAGGGGTAGGTGCACTTAAAGTGATCCAAAACGCCTTTATAAAAACGCAAGACAAGTGGTGTAGGTTTTATATCGCTTAAGTAGAGATAGCTTGATTCATCTTTTAATTCTTTTGATTCTTAACATTCAACCCTCAGATGTATTCCACCACTGTATCAATAAAGTCAGGGTCCAACACTGAGTTTTATTTCCTATTACAATATCATAATCATAATGAAAAGTTATTTTGAGGAAATTCTATGAGATGGAAAAAATGAAGGCTTCTAGATCATTTTACTTAAGTTTGTTTGTAACATAATTAAAATTCTGGGTTTCTAGATTTTACTTACAGAAAAAGAGCCTTATTATTTTAGTTAAGACTTTAATACAAATTTGGAGAAGAAAGTACAAGTGAGTGACATGAATATTGCATTTAATGCTGTAAATGTTTGTAATCAAATTTTTGATGGGAAACTTTTAAGTATCATTGTTTCACATTGTCTTAGAAAGAAACACATGGCATGTGACACCAGTCCAAAAGAGATGCTGGAACGTTACAATTTAGTTCATGTCAAAACTCACAAGATTAACTGAACCATCGCAGCAAAGTTCATAAACCTCCATGAGTGGGACACCTTTTTCAACAGATCGGTATTCGTCAAGAACGACCAGTAAGTTATACCACTGTGCTTCTTTCTGTCCTGCTACTTCAGATTCTATTGACGAAAAACTTTTGTTGCTGTTCAAATGCTGCTGGAATTCTTTGTACTTCTCATGCACTTGCCAGTCAAGATTAACTCCAAGAGCTGGTGACGTCAGTAACCAGGCAACAGGTGAGTGCCCTCTTATAAATGTTTCACTTATAGGGGATGTTAGAGATGTTGTTGCAAATCTATTGTACAGTTGAGCTAAGAATATTTCCAGGTCAGTGTATGCCAGAGCTTCAGTCAGAATCTTAGTATCCTATGACAAATAAAAAAAAGTCTGTTAAGAAACATCAAAGACAAATCCAGGAACTCAATGCAAATACACGATTCTTTCAAATACTGTTTTTTGTAGATTCTGCACTAATTACTCATTTGCACTTTACTAGTCTAGTATACCTGTTGCTATCTAGGCAATCTTCCTTTCGTAGTATAGAAACTACGTTGCTGACAGAAAATGCTTGGGACACCAGTAAAAACATGTCATTCAACAACTACTGTGAAACCTTTTAAACAAACCACAAAAAAGATAGGTTTAACTCCCCAGTAAAAACTAACCTTGTTGTAATGTTGCTAAGACACTGAAGAACATCTCTGAAAATTTGTGAACATGAAATCAAGATATGGGGGAAGGGGGAGGTATAACAGTAAACATCTTAAAAACATGTGTACTGTCCTCAGGGTTTCTGCCAAGACTGTAGTAGCCTATGTGGGGGGGAGGGTGCGGCTACATGTATGCTAAGACTGTAGCTACCAGTATATGTATGATGAAGTATTATGTTCTTTCGGGTGAACGATATGTGTACAAAATTGTTTTTAGCTTCTTTTCTTTGTTATTCAATCTAAATTCCTTAACCCTTTAAGCCTCAATATCAAAATGCATTTTCTCCTAACTGTTCTCATACATTTGTTAAGGTACTAGTGAGAAGAATTTGTTTAAATATCAATACAACTCTTTTTGGTGATAATTTTCATTATTCTTATAACCTGAATGGTTGATGAACACTGTCTACTTTCATTAGACTTAGAAAAATAGATCAAGTTCAACTGCAAAGAAGCTAAGAATATGATGAAATAGTTAGCATAACCAGCCAAGAAGTATACAGATCATAAATACCCCAACTATCAACATATTTACCTGCAACTTCTCATCATCATACACAGAGTCTTGTTTTACGACTTTTCCACTCACATAGCCATAGACTCCCACTATCTCACTTTCAAAAACTTTAATTATTTCTTCATCAGATCCAAACAAGACAGACATCCTTCCACAAATTTCCACTTCATTAACATCTTCGACTGTAGTGTGCATTGGTTTATTTTGAATTATTGACTTCAACATTTGTAAGTCAAATTTCACTGTCCTGGATGACATTTTTCTGTTGTGTGTTTGCTTCAACAAATATAGAGGCTTCTCAATGACTGCATTTGGGAAGTGGTTTTTCCCTCTTTGAGTGTTCCTCAACTGTAACCTCTGGTTGGTATCACTTTGAACAACACTTTTCGCAAAGGAAGATGTCCTTTTCAGCTCTAATAAATAGTTCTCTTCACATTCTAAACTTGTCATATGAACGTTATTCTCAGGAAAGCTCACTCGGCTATGGGACTCTTGCAATTTGCCTTTGTCTAATCGTGCAGAAGGCTCTGAATTTTGTGCCGTAACTGCTTTTCCTTCCATCTCACTGTTAGATTTAGCATCAGGATTAAAAGTCACTGGACTAAAATCCTGGGCTAATTTTAGAGGGCTAAATATATTTTCAGCTGATTTTATACTTAGAATTTCTGGGTGCAACTCTGCCTTGTCGTTACTGTCCGAGTTATTTGCCGAGCCTGTAAAATCGGAAGAAAATTTACGGCGGTCATCAATACCATAACTTCTTCTGCAATCAGCTCTTTCATCAATGCAGGATTGAGTGTTACGTTTTATATGCTCAGTCTCACTGGCAAAGCACTCTTCAGAAGTTGATATTCTTCTCAAATTCGTCGACTTTCTAAAGTTTTGCTCTTGGGATGCAACATCACCAATCTCAAAATATTCCTCGGACACAGAAGATTGAAATCGTCCTACGAATTTCGAGTTCAGAGCTTCCACTGGAAAACTGGATGGTTCAAACCCACGAATATTATGTTTAACTGTTTTACTTTGTTGTAAATTCAAGTCTGCACTATGGCTTTTCGTAGCACGAGCTGAGTCTTCCATGGCGGTACATTCGTTTGTAAATTTCCACATTTTGAGACCCAGCTGATGGCATGATGGAACAAAAATGCAACTTTCTCTCTCTTCTGCAGCATCTCCGATCCTAGGACTAGCGGGGCAAAAAGGTCTTAGAAGCCGCTTTGCAACTTCTTTGTCTGAAATCCTGATTTCACTTACGTAGCCTTGTTTATTTCGCTGCAAATCAAGGAATGCTAACGAAAACTGTCGCGCATTTACAGGAAACATGACGCTCTGAGGCCACACTTCAATCGAAGACAAGGTTTGTATCCGCCATCTTGATTATGAACACACAATCTGTAAGCAGTTTACCTATATTACAGCAGATTCAGTTCAATTTCTCGTACCAGACCTCTTAGTTCCGAGCAACACTTGTTAAAGTTTTCTGTTTTTCTTCTCGAAAGGTAAATTAAACACAAACACAGTTAGCTGGAAATGTTTGATGTAGCTCTGAGCAGTGCTGGAGCGACAATTGCCCTTGCAACATCTTATGATGAAAATTTCCCACCGGAAAATATAATAGATGGGTAAGTGTAGAAACTCATTTTGATCCTTACACGATGTAAAGTGTAAATTATTTGTCTGAAATTAATTCTACACCGGTAAAAATTAATTTCTTTCCTCATATCAAGTCTTAAAATTCTTTTGCCTTATTTCAACTCATTAGTGTTCAAATTTCCTCTTGAATATACATTATTTTTCCGATTGAAATCGGGCCATGTTTGTTGCCATGGTTACTCTGCACTTGCATACGCTGTAGTTTTTTTTTTTGTGAGTGCCATGGAGATTAAATGTTGGTTGCAGATATAAATTGTTGGTAAGATTTCCGTACAGGTCCCTACTTCATTATGCATTCTGTAACTATAATATTCCGTTCTTCGAACACAAGAAATATTTGCACGTGCATTACACCAGACGGGACAGCTTCAGCATGCATAATGAATTAGGGACCTGTGCGGAAATCTTACCAAATTGTTTTTGAACCAAGCTACAGTATGCCTGTTATATGTGTTTGAAATACATTCGTTGTAATGTAGAAGTTTATACTAACCTGTCCCCTCACCCCCTAAAAATCCCCCTTCCCCCCCTCCCTCCAAGACAAAACAAAATCCTCTGAAAACTCTATAACAGCTACAGTCAGGAAAATGAAATCATTAGTTTCTGCATGCTGTACATACCTCTTATTAATCGAGTTCGAGGTCCGTACTGTAAAATACGGACCAAGTTTTTTCCCGTCGATTTATGGCCCAAGCGCGAAGCGCGCGGGCCATAAATCAACGGGAAAAAATGAGGATCCGTATTTTACAGTACGGACCGAGAAAACGAGGTTAATAAGATATTTATTATATCTCTGGAGTCATTTTGGCAACCAAAACAAACTTTAGCGGGCTGTACAGTGAAGTACGGCCCGCTAAATTGACCAATCACATCGTGCGTACTAACTGAGAGATATAATAAATAACTGAATTGTCAAGGGTGCAGTAATTAACAAGTGTAAATAGTATGTACTTTTTTTGAAGGACAGAACAGTTCAGCCACAGTATAGTCACAATGAAGAATGGGGTGAAATGGGAATATAGCCATAATGTCATGATTAAATCAGTACTGTATAGTTAATCAGGACATCTGCGAATTAGAGAAAGAAAACTACCTAGTAACTGTGCGCTATTTCTCTGACTGGATAGAGGTTTACAAGTTAGTTGACACATTCTGCAACTGTCGTAGAGAAGATCAAAGAACACTGCAAGATTTGGTGTCCCCTAAAATGGTGCTCGATATTGGCAGCTATGCATATGCCAAGCCATGTCCGATTCAATGTGGCAAACCATGGATCTATATATGGTGAAGTCATCAACCAAGATTCTACATGATCCAGACCCCGCGAGACATTACGATCGGGTGAAACAGAGTCCAACTGAGACCTGCTGCCGCACCACCTCAAGAAACCAACCCAAGCTTGTAGAACCTTTAACCAATGGCCACATGAGCGCTATCCCAAATCCGATTGCAAAACCGGCATTCCATTGACTTTTAAGAATATCCTAAGTCCCCCCGTGGTCCAGGATCAACCAAACCACAAACAACAGAACAGCCAGGTGAACCCTGAACCACCACCCTGTCCGCAACCCCCAGTTACAGTGAAAAGGTTGGGGCGGGTAGTTAAGACTCCAGGGTGCTTTGTTAAGTTAGCATTGTAGTTTGTTATACACTGTAATGTATGATTTTGTAAACCACCCCCCCCCCCCCCCGTATATTTCCATACTCCCAAAAGGGGGAGATGTTGGTCAGCGACCCTGGATGTGATAATAGTACGCCATATTGAATAAAGGTTATGTAGTTTGACCCATGTATTGGCCTTAGACTACCTTAGATTCTCCAGACTAAGATATAAGGAACTGAATGACTCTTGGAAAGGAGAATAATGTCTTAGATATTGGCAGTTAGCATCAAATTCTCCATACTAAGATAGAAATAAGTGTATGGCTCTTGCAATTAAATCAGAATTACAACTCACATCTTAGAAGTTAATAGACAAATCAATTTTATTTCACTCTGTCTTTCTTTACAGGAGTCTGGAAACATTTTGGCCAACAACTGGGATTTTCCCTCAAGAATTTGTTGTTACCTTCAGTGCACTTATGAGCATTGGAAATATAAAGATCATGTGTTCTAATGGTAAGAATTCAAAGGAAAAATGTAAAAAGTTGTGGGAATTGAGGCATTATTTATTGTATAATTATACATGCTACTTATTGACTGAGAGTGAGGTCATTTACAGGGAAATCTTGGACCGAGACCTTGATGTATTGACCAAGTGATAGTGAGGTCTGAGATCTCCTTGCAATGACCAAACAGACACGGTTAATAAGTTATTTATTATAATTATGGCCTTTTAACACTGGAAAATTGCTTTTACTGCTGCACTTGGAATTTGTCTGAAAGGTTTTTGTTCCTTGGAAAAATGTCTTCCAACTCAGCCTCTTTCCTTCCCCACCCCCTCCCCATTCCCTTTTCCACTCAAACTTCAGCTCATTTTGGAGTGTACTGTATGTTCATTGTATTGATAGCAGTATTGTTGTACTCAAATACATGTAGACATGTTACATATGAATAAACTGAGGTAATTATAAGGTTTGTTTTGAACTTGTGTACATTCGACTTCAAAGACAACTACACAATGACTTGTACAAAGTGTCTGGTAACACTTTTCAAAACCCTGTGTACTGTTACCATGTTAACATGATTTCAATACTGGATCACTCCCCAGGGTGTGGCCCCTTGATTTAAAATTATAGATGAGTATTGTCCCTTGATTTAAAATTATAGATGAGTATTGTCCCTTGATTTAAAATTATAGATGAGTATTGTCCCTTGATTTAAAATTATAGATGAGTATTGTCCCTTGAAAGTAGTCCAGAGTTCTGGCTGTACAATAAAACAGGGTGCACGTGGAAAATCTAGAAATTCTACTTTACATGTAAATAGAAAGTGAAACAGAAACGATATAATAAATCCTTGCTCACTATTTAAATATGTTTTCTCAACAGTAAAAGAGCTTTGCATTGAGAAAAGTACAAAGACTGAGCCAGTTGATTTCGAACCTCTTGTTGACAAAGGTAACATTTTTTTAACTACAAACTCTTTCTTCAGAGCAACTATGTACTTTGCAAGGTTACCCCTTCAGATAATATTATAGCAATGATAATGATAGTAATAATGACCTTTATTTGAGTGTCAAATGCATTTAGCACTGATGTACTAATTGGATGAATTAATTGAAACCAAATTGTATTAATTAAAATTAAATGAAATCAAACTAAATCAAATGTTGGTTTTTGTGGAGAAGGAAAACTGGACCACGTGGAGAAAAACTTCTCGTAGCAGAGTAGAGCACCAACAAACTCAGCCCATTTAATTTCAGTGTATGATGCCGGGGCGGGGAATCGAACCTGGGTCACATTGGTGGAAGCTGGGCAAGCTCTCTCAACACTGAGCCAACCCTTTTCCCCCAATCTGTACAGGTCTATACTATATTTCAGTCATTTAAGTTTTTATGTGGCTCTCAAGCCAGAAAAAAATAGTTTTTGAACTTTTTTTCTTTTCTTGACATTTGTATTGACTCCCAGCAAAGTCAAAGAAATTCTTCTTTGCTTCTGTAGTTCCTTTTAATAATTCCAATCCTTTGGCTTTTACTCAGTGGCAGTTTCAGAAATGATTTTCACATGGAATCAATATTTGTTTCTGGGGAACTGAATTGAATTAATGCTATTCATGCTTGAGGAATGACTTGAGCATGATTGCCTTTGTCACCAGTGCTAGTTGAGCTTGATAAAACTAAAAAGTTATCAAGCTCAATAAAAAGCAAACAAATTCTCATGGCACTAAAATGTTCACCTCAACTTGATTCTCTGTTTGCCACTTACAGCTGTATGTTTGTCGATAGACAACAATTTAGGGGCATAACTATCATGAATTTTGTGCCAATACAAACTTGTTGCATGTTACATGAATGGTGTTGCAGGCATTTTTTGTCTAAAGTTAAATTTATATTTAAAAAAGGTTTTTTAAAGCTAACTTCCTTAAGGGGTTTACACTGTAATTTGATTGTCAGTGAATTAATCGAATATTCACCTTGACTTCGTCTCGGTGAATATTCACCGATAATCATCTTGCCTTTGGCGAATAATTGTTTTAGTATGAATAGACAGGTGATTATTTTTAAAAAAGAAAAGAAAAAGCATTGTACAACACAAAAAATTTCATTTAATCAAAAGCATGTGTTTCAATTGAAAAACAACTGGCAGCCATTTTGTGCGAGGTGATTATCGGCTGATAATCTGAGATAGCGAACCAATCAGAGCATGTGATTTTGTATAATCACCCGAGTATTTACACTAAAGAAAATTATAAAAAATAACTGAATTAAAAATAAAATTGACTGAAGAAAATTCTTATCTGCAACATTGTCCATGGTGCAAATGAAAGGTGGAAGAGAAATTAATTTGTTGGAGAGTTTAACTTTGAAGGTATATGTACGCAGAAGCATTTCATTAACAAGCCAATCACTCACTTAACTTATTGCTCTCTAGAGTTTCAAAACTCTGAAGGCCAGTTACAGATGGATGAGATGAAGGTAATGCTTTTACACTTGCTTAATAAAACTATGGGCACTGAGCTTTAATTGCTTCCTTGATCAAGTGACAGCATTGAGAATTTCTTGCAGTTAGTTTGAGGAGGCAGTGTGGTCAATTGGTTTTTTTTTTGGTTTTTTTTTTTTTTTTTTTTTTTTTCAATTTTTTTTTATTTTTATTTTTTATGGGTGCTGGGCTTGAAATCTGGCTGTGTTTTCTGTGAGTTCTGATTAGTTTGTAAAACAGTGTACAGTTTAAGTCTGTTGTGATTAATACTGATTGTGTTTAATACTGAGAAATTATTTTGATTTTGATTTTGTCTGAAAACCAGTTGCTTTCTTTTTTTTCATTATGGGCGACTGATTCAAAGCATTCATATGCAGTATAGCTGCTTGGCGTGTTCATGTGTTTTTCTTTCTTGTCATTTTTTTCCTCAGATCCCTGTCACATCTGCCAGTCATCTCAGATTTCTTATCAAAAGTGGTTTTGATCATTTCATTTCAATCCATAAAGTCAGTGTTGATGGCACAGCGGTTCATTGACTTCCTTCAAATTTTTGTTATGTGCTATTTATTTCATTCAGACATACTGTACTTCATCCATAGAAAAAGCTACAAGTTCTTGAGATCCCTGTGTTTTGTGTGTACAATACACTACATTAGTAGAAATACTCAGGTTATACAAAATCTTGCACTCTGATTGGTTCGCTATCTCAGATTATCAGCCAATAATCACCTTGTTGAATATTCACCTCGACTTTGTCTTGGTGGATATTCACTGATAATCTCTTCGCTGTTGGCGAATACTGGTAATTGTTAATTGTTGGTTGTTTTGGTTTCTCAAGTTATTACTGTTTACCAATGGATGTTGTGCATCCTTGCTAACAAGTCTCCTGTTGCTCAGTGGTAGAGCATATGAACTAGTCATCAGAAGGTCATAGGTTCAACTCCTATTGGGAGAAGTTGGATTTGCTTTTGCTTGTGGCAGTCCTAAAAAAATGCATGTTTCACATATCTTGTACACATGCTTAAAAAAGTTTTCATGTGTACTGTACAAAGTGAGCTACAATGGCCATGATTTATTGATAAAGTTGCAAGCAGGTAAAACATGGAAATAGTCTGTCTCAAAATTTTTTAAAGTAGATTCGATAACAAACCAAAATGAAGCTGAAGTACGAGAGTTCATAAAGTTTGTTTATTGTGAAAATGTATGTATTTCAAATAATAATGTAACAGATATCATTTATGGTAGTATTTGATAATGATATTTATGTGTATAATCTCGTCTCCATTTGTTCTCAATTATACATATAACTTTGCCACATTGCTGTAAAATAGTGCTTAAGCTTCAAGACGACTGTAATAAACTGCTACTACTACTTTTAAGACCTGAGGAATGCAGAGCACATGTGAGTAATCCTTTGAATTTCAGTTGTGAATAATTGGTAATTTTGCCTTATATATGACAGTACATTTTAATCCTTTCATTCCCATGATCTGAACAGTAATTTTCCTGGACGAGTGCCAAACACTTCCTTTTTTATCAGTTGAGAGAATTTGGTGTTAAATTAACTCATTAACCTTGATCGCATGTTCAATTCTTACCATCCATTTTCTTGGTACTGTATAGATATTGAAATGAGAAGTTGTATGTTGATGACATCTGACTGTGAAAGAGTTAATGTAAGCAGTTAATTAGTAATTAATGAATGAGGCTGAGTAGGATATGAGGAATTAAGCGGATTGAGGAAGGTGTTATCCAGCGATGCCTATGGCCTCGGTGGATAATACCTTCCTCGATCCGCTTAATTCTTCATATCCTACGACAGCCGAATTCATTAATTGCTTTATTATTTATCAAAATGTTTACAACACTTAAAGGAGAAAATGAGCTTTGTTTTCACAAATTTCACACCCACCAACAAAATAACACAAGCTTGTCCCCAGGTCTTCTTGGTTAACAGTGCCTTAACCTGCAAAAACGCTGCATTTTTGACGTCATTTCCTCGTTAAAGTCAAAATTCTTCCAAATTTGGTCATCAGTAACTGGGTATGGTGAATTAAACGTGTGCTTTTAGCCAATCAGAATCAGGGAAATATTTTGAATGAATAATAATACGTATTAAGGGAATCATCAAATGAATATAAGGATTTCCACAGAGACCATGATCTCAAAACTAACAAAGTGCACAGTGTATGGCACTCAGGAACAATTAACATCAACTAATAATAGTAATAATAAGGGCAACGCGATGATAATGATGACAATGGCCAGTATTACATGTAGGAAGTGTTTGGCACTCAGTAATAATAAGCATGAATTATAGTAGTAATAATAATGATGTAACGATGAAGATGATAACGATGATGATGATTTATTTTAGGGCCTGTGAATATTACATGCGAGTGTATGGCACTCAATAGTGCTGCTACTACTAGGACTTAATAATAATAATAATAATTATTATTATTATTATTTAATTATTATTTTAGAGGCTGACAGTGTTTTTTTATTGAAATGAATTGTTTTTTAAATTTTTCTTAGTTAAATTAATTCTTTTTAAATTGACAGGAATTGTAAATAGCGTTTTGAATAAATAGTTTTTTCTTTTTTCTCAAGCGAATTAATTGTAAATAGGATTTTAATAGTTAGCATTGTTGTCAATAAAATATTAAAAAAAAAAAAATAATAACAACAACAATAAAATAATCTAAAAAATATTGACAATAATGAGTATTGAGGCTACAATAATGAGTATTGATTACACTTTACTTAGATCTCAAAGATGATAGAAATGGTACTTATTATATGGCTATTTCCCGAAGCAGGCAAGATGAGATAAATCCTGAGTTATGATTGGCTACCTGAGGGGGCAAGACAGGCCTATCTTGGGATTGCCTGCTTTGTCATGTTAAACAAAACAAATATTAAATGGTAATTGAACTGAGTGGAGTGCAATTTGGTTTGAAACCATACGCGTGAGCAGCATAGTAAATTCAGGTGGTGAAAGACCAGCTCTTATACATGTTCACCCAGCTGTTGGAGAAAACCCATTCTGGTGTGACCTTAAGAAGTTCTTCAAGTTCAGGAGATGAGGACTGTTTGTCGTGAATGTAGTGGCCTGCAACTGCAAAATCCAACAGTTTCGTCTTGCTTGGGAGGTCTTCTCTTGCCTGAATAACGATGTTTTTTGTCAAGAACATTTGCCAAGAAAAATCATGAAACATTTATAAAGTGCACTGTATACCAACTCAGCAACCTTGACATTAATTTTTACGAAATCTGATTGGCGCACCATCACAGGATATTCAACATTATTCAATTCTTAGGAGGTAAGAATTAATAGTGCTGGAGCCTCTGGGAAATCCTTGTGCAAGTGAGGTTTGGTTGACACACAAAAAAACAGCTTTTTCTGAGAGATACATCTGATGTTGCTTCATTGGTAAATACCGGTAGTGAAACAATAATGTATTATTCTCTTCAATCTCAGTGAGTAGCAGCTTAAAAAAAATATTTACATGTAGTTTGTTGATTCATAGCTTGGTCAATATTTTGCCAATATTGACCTCGAATTCACAGAAGAATAATTGTTAAATATGACTTAAACTTTATTAGAAAACAGTCCTAAGAAAGTATGTGCGCTGATTGGTTAGAAATCGTGTTTCTGTAACTCGATAGAAACACAGAACTAGCATGAGCTGTTGACGTAATGATGACGCAAGCAAAGAGAATTTACATTTTGATAATCAAAGTTAACAAGTTGTTTTTCTTTTTTTCGTCGCGGTGTTTTCTAAAAGAAATAGAAGACATGTTCTTCGTGTTTCTATCGAGTTATAGAAACACTTGTGAAAGTTTGGGAGAACTCGAAAAAGCTGTGGAAACACTCGCCTGCGGCTCGTGTTCCCACAGCATTTCTCGTTCTCCCAAACTTCCACTCGTGTTTCTATAACTCGATAGAAACACGGTAAATGTTTTCTATTTCTTAAATACAACTTAAATTTTAATAGAGCTAGTAAAAATGTCCAGGAAGAGAGAGCATTTTACTTACAGCTAGAGAAACGGATAGTTCCCATGGTCCAACATCCACGCCATGCGAGTAATATATGAAGTAGGTAAGTCTGCCATCAATACCAATTTCTTCAATAGGGTACAGTTGACCAAGAGAAGACTGCACTAAAGCCACTTTAGTTACCGGGGAAAGATACATTGACATGTGGTCAGGTCCTGTACAAATATTTGGAAATGAAAAATTTATTTTTCCCCTTGCACTCCCAGATGTGATCAATGTACAATTTCTCATTTCAGTATCAATAAAGTAATAAGAAAATGAAATTTGAGAATTGGGCATGCAATCAACCTGAGGAAAATCAGTTGATTTACCACCAGATTCTCTGAACTAGTTATTAAAGAAATGTATGGTGCTCAGATCTTGGGAGTGAAAGGATTTTAACAAGCATTGCATTGTGCTATTCTATTTAACAATAATTATTAGACTAGAGTTAGAGTTTCCTGATACTCAATGGTCAACAAAGCGTGAAGTGCTGAGTAGACTATGTAACTCAATATTTTTTTACTTAATTCAATTGAAACTGCATCATTTTATTTACCAGTGATGGACATAGATGGGAGTTGTGCGAGCCTGTGCAAATCACTAAATCTTTTTTTTTTCGGCTCCTGCATATGAAATAATGCAGGAGCTAATATGTCAAAGGAAACATGAGTGATTGAGTGAGTGAAGGAACCAATCAGCCCATGCCTAACATTAAGCCAATCACAATACACAATACAATTTGTGCACTGCAAAGAATTGTGGGTATGTAAAAGTAACGAAATCGAGGAAAGGCGATAGGTATGGCAAAAAGGTCCGAATAAACTTAACAAATGCAATAGCCACATGCATGCAATGCTTGCCTATTTTTTTTTTTTTTTCATGCTTTATTGTTCTCAACAAAAAACTCTAGGTCATGAGGGAATCTAAAGGAAAAAATAGGCTCTTGCTCTTTAATACCAATGAGCCTTTCTTAAATGTCAATCTTTAACATGATGGCTTAATGCAAATGTATAAACTCAGTCATTTTAACGTGTTTATTGGTACGTTTAATTTGGAATGTGCAATTAAGTGCACTTAATTCTGAGTGGTACTGTTCATACATGTAGTCTCCTTCCAAGCACAGAAATTTTTTGCTATGCATACACATACTCCTTGTCTACCTCAAAATAGCATAGGTACTTCATGTATCTAGAATAAAACATCTATAACATATATATATATACACATGTATTATAATGTATTTAGAATATCTCTAATATATAAGAGGGTAGACATGAAGTACTTACCCAAGATAGATAGTAAGTAGATAAGCCAATTTTTTTAGGGTTAATTGCAATTGCTAAAGATTGTTTCAACACTTTGAGGGTGGAAACTTGTTCACATAATGCCACATGCAATGTACAGTACAATGTGTAAATCTTAGACTAGTGATAACTCTTAACTATGTTGTCATCAAGTTCAAGCCTCCAGTGATTCACCTGCATGTCTTGTTCGGCTCATCTCCAGTGTAACGTAATTTATTCACTTAACTGACGTAAAGAAAGGATACAAAGCATTCTTAATGTACCTAATCCTAACTAACAAAGAAAATGAATAAATTAGATATATTATACTGCAGATGAGCCACTTGTTCAGTCCTTTTGAGCAGTGATTAATAAACCTGCCTCATATGTTTCACCTTAACAAACAGTTGAAATCGAAAAATTAATGGTCATAAAGATCAGTAATAAAACTACTGACCAGAGATGGAGAACTTAAATGTGAAGGTTCGGCCATCTTGTTTGCGAAACAACAGTCTAACCTCCAGTGGTGAAGTTCGGATGTGTGGTGGTGGAGCAGGGAGATACCACGACTTCCTACAAAATGAAGGTCAAATAAAGAATGCACTACCACCAAGGTACCTTTTATCATCATTAAACTTATATTTATTAAAAATTGTCATTATCCAAATTTTTTTGCAAACAAAATCTTTTTAAGTCAGACATAGTTTGATGCTGCGTAGGTTTGAAATAATGAATGCAACATAAACTTCAACTCCCCTGTCTAGTGCCTTCTTCAGGGGTGATTGGGCAAGGCAGTGAGGCTCCTTTTATACCAGCGATGAATGGTGTTACTTAATTACAAGGAGTAAATAAGCATCAGGTAATAATCCGTCATCGCTGTGGTTTAATGGAGTGTGGGTGCTATTGATATGTTAAGCTTCTTTTGAAAACGTTCAGGATTCTGCTATTCCATTACAGTCTATTGTTATATTGCTGGTTCCTTGGGAGGGAAAGGTCAGGTGTATCCCGAGATCGGTTGGGTTACCCCAGCAAGCAAGAATGGCCTGTCTTGCCTGTTTGCTGCTTGGGATTTCCTGCTTTGTCCCATAAAGCAAAACGAAACAAAATTGCCATGTAATAAACCTCTTATCGACCAAGCTTTCTTGTTCAAGATGGCTGGATATTGGCCTCATTTTTTTTTCCTTTGGCTTTGTTTTGTTTTGGGCTTTTATTGACCAAAATGTGCACTGTAGTTGAGAACAAAAGTAAACAAGCATTGCATGCATGTGGCTACTACATTTATTAAGTTTATTCAGACCTCATTGCCATATCTATAGCCTCCTGCGCAAACTTCCTTAGGGCTTTTCTCCCCACAGTCCGTGGGGGAGAAACGCCGTAAGGACGTCTGCTGCGCAGGAGGCTACCATATCTATCGCCTTTCCTCGATTTCATTACTTTTACATATTCTCTTCTGAGTTTAAAAATAAATTGATTGGCTATTAAAATACTAGGCACATGCTGATTGGCTCCTTCACTCACTCAATCACTTGTGTTTCTTTAGCATATATTTGGCTCTTGCATTATTTCATATGCAGTAGCCAAAACAAGAATGTAAAAATGAATTTGGCTTACATGCAGCCATCTTGACCTCACATTTGGTCAATAATGCATGTATATTGGCAGCTCATTGCTGAAATTATTTGGAGACCCAAAAAAGTCCAGTTAAAACTGTCTGAGTGATCCCAAGTATGTTGATCTTGAATAAAAGTGTAACTATGTTTCTTGGAAAAACTAAATGCATAGCACAGGTTTCCTATGACTGTAACTGGCAGAGACCATTAAAAAAAGAAAAAAAAATTGCCTGTTAGTTTTTTATTTTTTTTTCCACCGAATTGTCACATGTGATAGTTTTGCTTTCAGATCTGTAAACTTGTGTTACAAACATGCAGCCCTGGCACTTACAGGAACTTAAATTTGTGAACTGGAAAATTCTTAAATATGTATGAATATGATATATCTTGAGTGGTTTAAACTGCACACTCATTGAATAAATCCCATAACACCTTTGCATAGTGTTAGACACAAGACACAGGGGCATATCTGCATCGCTAGGGTTTTTCAAAGCCAAGGGGAGTCACAAGGTCACCTTCATAATTTTAGTTATGAGCAGGAATATGGTACACTGTAGACGCTTCATCCTGCAAGTGGAGTATGTACAGTAACTATCTAGCACAAGAAAAGATTTATTGCATGTTTTTGCCACCTGAATTATCTCACAAATTTGGGGTCACAGGCACCCCTGGACACTTCCTAGATATGCTCCTGAGACAAGTAACATTTACCTCATAACGTGCCGTAACGGTAAGTAGTAGGGAAAACCACCATAGACACCCTCATCTGGAGCGAGTTTAGCCTGCTTAAACTCTGCTACATGACTCAATGGTTCAATTCCTAGGTAATCTAGCGGTGTTATCCACACACCTGCATCGCTCTTGATAACTGTACCTTCATTGTCATAAAATGTCCTGGACATATGCTGTTAAGAAATAACAAGACTGTGTTCAGTGTCACTCCAGGAAATAACTGGCTGTATTTTTTAATGACATGGACATGTACATGTAATTATCAAATGGTAAGTTAGTGAGGGTTGTCCAATACACATGACTAGAGTCAATTCAGCTGAAGAGTGTGACAATTGAATTATAGGAAGTTGATTTGCAAAATATTTCAGTGACATTCGCTCTTCTGATTGTTGAACGAACTCAACATGATAAAGCTTTGCAAACCTCTTAAGAATGATATGTTCAAGTTACCCTTGCTTCGTATTTGTCATTATCATTGCTCCTCTGTGTCCTTAGCTCTATTTCTTGAATAGACTTCCAGTAGTTGAATCATCATGGCCTTCCACTGATCTGACTCAGGTCAGGTGTAGTGGACATGTGTCAAGTTAGTTTGTTTTTTCTTTGTGCCCTCTGGCACATCAGGCATCAATAGCATCAAATGGTATATGGACATTTGATGGAAATGTAACCCACTTGCATGTGGTATGTGGTGTCTGCCCTGCTTCCTAATTATGTCACTTGACATATTTTTCAAACGCATCAATAATGCCTCGGGGAAAGACAAAGGAAATCAGACACTCTGATGTGTTTGGATATCTGATGAAATACCGCTTGTTTTTGCATTGTTAATGTCTCCTAAATAATTTCATTTGAGAAGCTATATCAAACACTTGATACATGTGTTTAACCACATATCAAACACCTCCAGTTTCACTAAAAATACTCCGCTGTGCATCATGTTTCAGCTCTGTGTTTGATATGTGATGAAACACCATATCTTGTGTTTGATGTATTACTTGAAAGTACTTTCCATTTTGCACCCTTAACATTAAAATAATAACATATGATGGTAAAAGGAGGTCACAAAACAAAACCTGTAAAATTATTGGGAAAACAGAAAATGTAATGTTCAGTTTTCTAACTTCAAAAATTGAGTTAAGAATGATAGACTGAGTAAAATTGAAAAGAAGCCAAAAAGTTAAATATTGAGCTAGTTGTAAGTAAAAGGTACACTAGCATTACACAAGGCTCATACAGTTGCAGCATCTTCTCTCTTACTTTATGGTGGTACAACATATGAGTACCCAGGGTTTTAACTAAGAAAATTGGTTGCCAGTTGAGATAGCCAATCAGCTGGCTGACAAAAGATTACCTAACAAAGACTTTAGGCTCATCTCCGGTGTAATATAATTTATTCACACAACTGACGTAAAACAAAGGACACAAAGCATTCTTAATAATGTACCATAGTTAATAGTTAATAACTATGCAATGTACCTAACCCTAACTTAAACAAAGAAAAGGAAATATTATATTACACCGGAGATGAGCCAGACTTTGGTTGCCACCATAAGTGTATCCAGGGAAGTGCGCTTTCTCAGCCAGCTAATTTTGTGGACAGCTGGCGCTTAAAAACACCCCTAAGTACCTTAAGTTATCAACTTAATTTATAAACCCACTGCTTTGTGTTTCAGTTTCCCTCCAATTCACCATGCCTTGAAAATGAATAACAGATTAAAGGCAAGGGCAGGATGCTACCTGTATCCTTGCTACTAATTACTACTAAACACTACGTGAAGTTTACCTGGGTGAAAATTCTTTTGGGGCACTGATTGATAGCAGAGTATGGAAATGACAGGCCCGACAGCGATGCAACAAGAGCAACTATGCAGGAACCCAACAAAATGGCTGCTGGAAACTTGAAACTGTCCATTACATACACTAGACTAACCTGCAGCCAAAAGGTGTCACAATTAGGGTGCATTCTTTTGGTATGATCTGTATTTGGATTTGTGGTGCAAGATCAATAAGATCATGGTGCAAACGATAAATCCACTCTATACAGGGAATCAATGATTCCTTTGATGAGAGAGTGGAAGGGTTAACCCTTTAACTCCCAAGATCTGAGTAGCAATTCTTTCAAGCAAGTGCCATACATTAGGTTTTAAGTTAGTTCAGAGAATTTGGCGTCAGATCAATTCATAATCAGCCATTAAGGCCCATACCAATGGCTTCAAAAAGAGTTTCTTCCCAGCAATCTTCTAGTATTTAATGTTTGAATTTTTAATTTTTTAATGTAACTTTTTATGCAATTCAGTCTGTGACTGCTGTATGTAGAAATCTCTAATCAATTATCTATCTATCTATCTATCTGACTTGATCCTTTGGTTGATTCTCATTATTATTCAGCTTTATTTAACAATTATTCGCCGAAGGCAAAGTGATTCTCAGTGAATATTCACCGAGACAAAGTCAAGGTGAATATTCATAGAGAATCACTGAGCCTGAGGTGAATAATTGTTTTAGTATAAATACACAGGTGATTATTTCAAAAAAGAAAAGAAAAGCATTGTACAACATGAAAAAATTAAATTCATCAAAAGGGCGCGAACGACTGGCAGCCATTTTGTTCGTTGAGGTGATTGTCGGCTCATAATCCGAGATTGCGAACCAATCAGAGCGTGTGATTTTGTATAATCACCTGAGTATTTATACTAAAATCTATTTTATACTGATTTCATCTAGGAGTGAAAAGGTAAAACACTGTACAATCACTGCTTAGTTGTTTCTTATTATACATACCATGTATGAAGTCAACATAACTACAGAAAAAGAACACAGCAAGCAAATGAAGACATCAGGCACCACCTGAGTTCCTCCTCGCCCCATGATTGGTACAAAAACATCGAGTATAGAGATAGTCACGTAAGTAGAGAACTGAATAGGCACTATTACGCAAAACAGATACATGGCTACAAACTGTCCTTGACTTGAATGAACTGCCTGTGGTTTGAAGAGTGTTTCCCACAGAAGGGCACGAGAAACCAAAGGAAAAGCCACCCACAGTAATGGTAAATATGCTGATGCTAAGCGACTGTATGTCATTATTGAGAAAATAATTGTCCAAACCAGTAATGAAGCATAGAATGATTCAGATTCTCTGGTGGAAAGCATTATGTTGATTTTGTGGTGCAACATTTCAGCAGATTTCTCCTTTTCAACAGCTGTTATCTGGAAAAAAAAAGTTGACTATTGAATGATAAAAAACAGATGAAAGAATAGCAGTTGCAATTATGGACGATAAATATTATTAGTATAAATATTCAAGTGATTATACAAAATCGTGCACTCTGATTGGTTCGCTATCTCAGATAATCCGCTGATAATCACCTTGACGAACAAAATGGCTGCCAGTTGTTTGCACGCTTTTGATGAAATAAAATTTTTTTGTGTTTTACAATGCTTTTTCTTTTCTTTTTTTGAAATAATCACCTGTGTATTTATACTAAAACAATTATTTGCCTCAGGCTCGGTGATTATCGGTGAATATAGTACACTCTGTTCTGGTCCAAAATGGTATACAATGGTATTATTCAATAGGCACACGTAAATTTTTCAAAAACTGAACAAATTGCAGAAGCCTGTAGGGCATGTACAATTTGTTGTCTTTGAAGAATTTACAAGTGTTTATTTGTACAAAATTGCACTCTAAATCATTTGATTACTTGTTAGTAATAGACATGAAAAAATTTAATTTCAAATTTCTGCACTCAATATCAACTTTCTGCACTGTTTGGGATTAATTGACATGCTCTTTTCCAAACAGAATGTTGAAATTTTTGCATGTATAAAAATTATTATTAATAACAGTAAATTATATTTAATTACAGTTACATCCCGATAACTTGAATTGCCATGGGAAATAGAAATTACTTTGAGTTATCAGGATTTTGAGTTAAAGGGGTTTCCAAGAAGATCAAAAAACACACGAGTAAAGAGGTTTCATGCTTACATATGTTTTACTGTAATATGCATTGCAATCATTCTTAATAATGAGCTGCGCAAGATTGACAACTAATGGCAAACAACATATCAATTCCAGATTATGCACTTTTTTATTTCTCTTCTAAAGAACTGTTGAAGGTCAATTTGTCATAGTCTACTTAGAATATAAAATGAGATCAATTGTAATTTTCTGGTGCAAAATATTATGGCTCATTAGTCCATAAAAGTGAAAATTGATTTTGAGCTATCAAGGGTAAAATTACAAAGAAAAGCACCTGAAGGGAAAAAATGACTTTGAGTTAAGGGGATTTTAGTGAAAGGGTTAATGGTCCACCTAAAAAGCACTTATCCTGGTTTTGGTACCAAGAAGCACTTAGGAATATTGTTACTCCCCACTGCCTGTGATGCCAGTCTAATTCAGGGCTACCCCCAGCAGTATATAGCTGGTACCTATTTATATACCTGGGTGGGGAGAGACAGTGTGGAGTTTAGTTTCTTGTCTAAGGAAACAACACAATTTACCCCCAGCATTATATCACTGGTACCCATTTGTACACCTGGGTGGAGAGGGACAGTGTGGAGTTAAGTTTCTTGTCTAAAGGAACAACATATTGCCATCACCACTGCTTGAATGCCAGTTCTCCTGCTCAGAAGTCTGACAGGCTAACCACTACACTACTGTGTCTCCAAAATTCCTGGGTTTATTGGATGGACAGGAGAGGAAGCTGACTCACCTTGCATACCAAAGACAGCCTTACCAAATAATGCACAAGAACAATACTGCACATAGCTGGTACAGCGTAAAGTGGAAGAAGAAAATAAGGTCGGCAATACCATGTTAATGAGTGTCCAGTATACGTAAGCAGTACAGCCAGCAACTGAGGTACAACCAGACCAGCCACCCAGGATAACAACAGAACCATTAGAGACGTTATAAAACCACTTATTGATAATGAGGTCACTGCATGAGAAATACAAAATGCAGAACACATGGTGAATATCTCCAGATTGGTTCAGCTACATTGGTCTAGTTATTAGTACATTAGGTGAGTGATGCTTGGGGGTTAGGATCTTGTCATACCCTTGGGATCACAAATGGAACAGTGTTTTAAATATAATCGACTAAAATATAATTATTCAAGGGGTAATGCTGCTATACACTTACATGGTATCAAGGGAAGAGAAGAAAGTAATATTCTAAATGGATTTCCTTTTAAAATGAAAAGTGTAAATTACAATCAGGTTGGCGATCAGACATAGTGCGATTCTATGCTGATTTGAAATAATGAATGCCACTTTCACTCAACATTTTGACACTCCTGTCTAGTGCCTTCTTCAGGCATGGCTCGACGTTGCGACCTGTGGGGTCGCCAATGCGACTAGATTTTATTCACTGGCGACTAAGTTTTCACGCCTGGTCGCCTGGCTGGCCCCAAGATTTTTTGATTTAGTTTTAAAATTTCTTATTGAGTTCAATACTCTGATACTTTCGTGTTCGCGTATGAAGCCGATGAAATCGTTTGTTGAGGTTTATTAAAAGACCTTTAGTGTATTATATTCTATTTTTTCTTGAAGATAATTTTGGCGACTAGAATACTTGTCCTGGCGACCAAAAACGAAAACTTGGAGGCCAGGTGGCCCCAAGATTTTTTTCTGTTTTTTTTTTTGTCTGCGTGTCTCTGTGTAAATTTCATTCAAAGTATGATAGCAAGTTTATGTCGCAGTGATGCTGAAAGCTCTTGTTGTTTGTTTCCATTTCAATTTCTTCAGGCTACCATTTCAGAAACATGATGCCTATTTAATTTGAATTCTCCCCAATTGTACCTTCTAAATCATGGATTAACACTTATCAACCTACCATGCAGCTGATACGGGCCTTCTATAGATTATACCCAAATTTAAAATGAAACTTAGATTTTTGGCATAGGAATCTATTAAACTGAACAAGAAATTTGAAATTAATACTTTCCCTACCCTTCTTCTTGGCTGAAAATCTTGCAAATTTGCTGAAAAGACAAAGCAGCACAACAAAAATTGTCACACAGTTTATAACAAAGCCAATTCTTTCTGGGTAGTGAATAACAAATGCTCCAAGAAAATCAAAGAACACCATTGCACCATGACGGTACTCTCCAGGGTCCCCCAGATAGGGTGAGTTAAGAATGGTCTTGAGTAAGGTAAGTATATTATCCCCAGCGCGTTGGATGGAACCAGGGGTAATAGCTGCAGGTGTGTCATAGTTGGTGTGGTACACATATCCATTTGCTGAGTAGGCAATGTCTATTCCTAAAGTCAAAAGCAAAAGAGTGCATGTAAAGGAAAGGTGCACACAAGTCTCACAGCCCACAAAGCCTGAGCTTATCTTCATTTCAGTAGCATGACACACCTAGGAGTACTGTTCACTCCCCCCTGTATGGGATGCCAGTCCAAAGTAGAGTTACATGTACTGGCCCCATCATTAAGTCGCCCGTACCCATTAATACACGGAGACACAGTAGTGTAGTGGTTAGATGGCCAGAGTTCGAGCTCTGGTGGTGGCAGTGTGTTGTTTCCTTAGACAAGAAACTTAACTCCACATTGTCTCTCTCCACCCAGGTGTATACATGGGTACCAGTGATATAATGCTGGGGGTAACTTGTGTTGTTTCCTTAGACAAGAAACTTAACTCCACACTGTCTCTCTCCACCCAGGTGTATAAATGGGTACCAGTGATATAATGTTGGGGGTAACTTGTGTTGTTTCCTTAGACAAGAAACTTAACTCCACACTGTCTCTCTCCACCCAGGTGTATAAATGGGTACCAGTGATATAATGTTGGGGGTAACTTGTGTTGTTTCCTTAGACAAGAAACTTAACTCCACACTGTCTCTCTCCACCCAGGTGTATAAATGGGTACCGGTGATATAATGCTGGGGGTAGCTTGTGTTGTTTCCTTAGACAACAAACTTAACTCCACATTGTCTCTCTCCACCCAGGTGTATAAATGGGTACCAGTGATACAATGCTGGGAGTGACCCTGCGATGGACTAGCATGCTATCCATGGAGGAGTAATAACACTCTCGGGTGCTTCATGCTACAGAAACTGGGATAAGCTCCGGCCTTGTGGGCCTTTGGCTTGTGTGCACCTTTACCTTTTTTACGTATTAATACACCTGGGTGGAGAGAGACAGTGTGGAGTTAAGTTTCTTGTCTAAGGAAACAACACAAGTTACCCCCAACATTATATCACTGGTACCCATTTATACACCTGGGTGGAGAGAGATAGTATGGGGTTAAGTTTCTTGTCTAAGCATACAACACAAGTTACCCCCAGCATTATATCACTAGTACCCATTTATACACCTGGGTGGAAAGAGACAGTGTGGAGTTAAGTTTCTTGTTTAAGGAAACAACACAAGCTACCCCCAACATTATATCACTGGTACTCATTTATACACCTGGGTGGAGAGAGACAGTGTGGAGTTAAGTTTCTTGTCTAAGGAAACAACACAAGTTACCCCCAACATTATATCACTGGTACTCATTTATACTGACTGGGATACAATTGGGCAGTTGTTGCCCGTGCGTTGAATACAGCAGCATGTGATTAGGGCATGACTAAATTAAAAATGGTGTAATCTTCTAAATATATAACAAAGCACTTAATATATGGTCTCTTGGGAAACTAGTTAGTTTTGTTTTCCCTTGAGTCCTGATGTTTCCTTTTTTTTTTTTTTTTTTTTTATTTCAATATTTTAACAGGAACATCTATTTAGCATAGCTAGTTTAAGTAGAGTCCTGTGACCAGAGAAAAAATTAAAATCAGATATTTTCTCCTTTGACCAGAGAAAAAATTAAAATCAGATATGGTGGCTAGTTCATACATGTTTTTTTCTATGACTTCCAGTGAAAAAATTTACCCTCCTTAAAAGACTACCTCCCTTAACCCTTTAAGCCCCAAGAGTGACTTTACAGATTTACTCTGGCTAATGCCATACAAATTTACTTGTCACAGGGAGACCCCTTAGGTTAAGTACCCTTCAATTTAATGCACTGTGTGCATCTGTCATGAGTGGCCAAATCAAGAATCACTATATACATTATTTCCCCCATCCAGAGGCATGTGATAATTGAGAGAAGCATTTCCCACTTTTCCAATTCCATAGAGCAACTGGAAACTTGAATCACATACAAAATACCTGACCACTTCATTATATGTGTCGGAGGGTTTTGAAGAACAAGGACTAATAATAATGGACTCTATTGTTATTCGTCAGTATGTAAATGAACTGGCACAGTATTATAATAATAATAATAATCAACTTTACAGGGCTCGACGTTGCGACCTGTGGGGTCGCCAATGCGACTAGATTTTATTCACTGGCGACTAAGTTTTCACGCCTGGACTGGTCGCCAGGCTGGCCCCAAGATTTTTTGGTTTAGTTTTAAAATTTCTTATTGAGTTCAATACTCTGATACTTTCGTGTTCGCGTATTTAGCCGATGAAATCGTTTGTTGAGGTTTATTAAATGACCTTTAGTGTATTATATTCTATTTTTTCTTGAAGATAATTTTGGCGACTAGAATACTTGTCCTGGCGACCAAAAATGAAAACTTGGAGGCCAGGTGGCCCCAAGATTTTTTTCTGAAAGTCGAGCCCTGCTTTATTTAACGAGGGTAACACGGGACAGTACTTCAACTGAATAACTGGTGGCCCTCAATCCACCTGTAATCTACTGTACATGTTTACCTGGAATGTTACCAAAGTCTCTGTAGATTCTGAAATCTGTATCACTGGGTATCAGCCCACTTTGAAACACCTCTTGAGCCATGGCCTGTGCACATGGATATGGAGCCACCTCAGCATAAGTCTTTATCAACCAAGGGTGGTCTGGTCCAGCTTGGAATACTATCTCTTTTCCACCTTAAATCATGTCCAATATTAATAGTGAAAAAGGGTCCTGATGGGTGGGACGGGGTGAGGGGGAGAATGGGGGAGGGTGAGGGGGGAGGGTGAGGGGGAGAATGGGGAGGGGGAAAAGGAGAAGGGGGGAGGGGGTGCCCATCCCATTTCCCAGCCAATTTTTTTTCGAAATCCCCATTCCCAGTGCTCAAATCCCATTCCCACCACTTATGGCCAGAAATACAATGCCGCATTCTTTAACAAATATGTTTGTAGGGGTGATTTGGGAATCCATATCACTTCATATAGAGGTCCAAATACTGTAGGAGAAACTGAGGTGAATAGTGGCAGAATGTTGACCAACCTGTGAAGCAGTGAGGTTTATATTTTGTAAAACCACTGTTCACTGAGATTCAAACAAATCATTGTTTTGGTATAGACCAATGACCAACCTCAGTGACATATCACAGAAACAGCTGTAAAACAGGAATTGACGCTGGCCATTTCTCTTTTGACCAAAACTCACTTGCATGCACAATGATGGGGTGACATGGTTATCTAGCCCACAGCCCTGATGTTTTTAAAACTTCTCTTATTTACAGCTGTAAGCACTGACTAGAGATCAGTAAGGAGAAATTCTATTTTGACATCATATAAAAAAAATTAACCTGCACCAGCTGCTTCTAAATTGACAAAGGCTCTTATGGTGGCCACCCATTCATGTTGGGTGATAAAGCCATGGCTGGCCTGTAAAACATTCTCCTCCGCTCCATTAAAATTAAACACCACTCCATAAAGGAAACGAAACTGGCGCGTTTGAACAAGAGATCGTATGATCTCTAACATCACAGCACAGCTAACTGCATCATCACTGGCGCCCGGTCCACCGGGAATGCTATCAAAATGGCCGTTCATAAGCACAGCGTGCTTAGGAGGAAAATGTTGTTTGGGTGTGACGCGCACCAGAATATTAGTGATGTTTCGGTAGACGCTCGTAAAACCCTCAAAGAAATCCAATGTAAAAGTCCCGCTAGGTTTTTGGACGTCAATCTCAAAAACGACGTCTTCACGAGCTGATCGTTTTATACTTTGCAAGGCGTTGAGAATATAGTTGACTGCTTGGACCTCATTTGCGTAGCTGCCTGTAGGTCGCGCACCAAATGATGTTATCGCTTCAAGGTGTTTTCGGGCATTTTCTTCTGCAAACTCACTTCTCGAAGATCCTGCCGCTGTTTTGGGTATGGGTACAGTACGCGACGCCCTATAGCTGATATAGAAGGAAGACGAATATAAAACCAAAATAGCAACGAAAATCCAAGGGATGGATGTTTTGCTTCCCGGTTTTCCACTTGACGAAGAGATCGCATCAGATTCTTGCAAATCTTGGGAAAAAGAAGAAAACCCCGCGCCTCTTTTCCTCAGCTCCGCCATCTTGTTCCTCACCGAGGAGAAGACTGAGACGAGTAATCTTTACTAGATACCAGTCTACCTGAGAGACATCCGGGGCATCGGTGAGGATCCAACATGGCGTCGGACGCTATCACGGTGCTCATGAGTCCGTTTCGTAGGATGCAGTAACCTCACGTTTGCAGCATTTAACCAAAATGGTGGAGCCGAACGAAGCGCACGTAAACACGCTACTAAACATGGGCTTCGTCGATAGCGGTCAGATCCGCAAAGCGCTGAGTTTGTCTAAAAACGATTTGAACGAAGCTGTGTTACTCCTTACTGGTGAGGACACGGGGTCGGGTTTTGATTTCGAGGAGACGGAAGTAAAAGACACAGAGACACAACATGGTTCTGACGATGGCGAGATGGATATTCCGCCGTTGGTTGAATCCAGAGAAGGGGAAGAAAGCGAAGTTTTTGAGACCCCTGTTGACCCGCCACCTCCGTACCACGAAGTTGTAAACGGTGGTACTTCAAACGGGATGGGAGAAAATCGCCAAGCAGTAGAGAACATGGACATTCCTCTGGAATTTCCCACCACGAATTTATATGAACTAGAGGAAAGGGTTTTTGTGGAGAATTGGTCAATTCCTTATAAAAGAGAAGAATCCCTTGGAAAGTGTTTGATAAGCGCAGCTAGGTTTGCGCAGGAAGGTGAATATACATGTAGTGGGATGGGCCGTATATTTACTACGAAAGTTTCTTCGGAGTTTCACTTTGTTTCGGTTTACTTCGCTTTCATTTTGGCATTGTTTCTGTTTCGTGTGATCAAAAATTGTTCAAAACCTGAAAACTTGGACTTTGGCTCCAGTTTCTAAAGAAAACCCTTAAATATTGATTTGATGACTTGCAGATTACTTCTTTTACGCAATTTATCAGTAACTATACGCAAAACGAACACTTTTTCTGGAGAAATGTATCTTGCAACCTTGTCACTTCGCTAAAACACAGTCATGCTCAACGGTTGTAGGTCGATTAGCCCCCAAGTCGATTAGCCCCCAGTCGATTAGCCCCCACTAAGTCGATTAGCCCCCAAGTAAAAGTCGACCAGCCCTAAATAACTAATGCTTGGAATATAACTTGCGATCTAAGTTATCTACTTGTGACGCTGACATCGACATTCTAACAAACCTGCGATGGGCCACGAACCAAACGTTTTCGATGTTGATGAAATTGTAGCCTGTTGCGATCGAGAAAAATCAGTTGATCTGATCGATTAGAACTTTATCTTGTAAATGTTGTTTACTTCTTAAACATTCAGAACTAAAATCTCTTTCTAAAGATCATGAACCAAGCAACAGTGATGAAGTTTTTAAACGCAAAGTAAAGAAAGGAAATCCGATCACCCTCAACGGACGAACGAACGAACAAACGATCTTAAAGTTATTGACTTCAATTCCAAGCATAAGTAAAACAACGAGAAACCCGAATAAGAGTAATCTAGTAAGTTGAAAACAGATTTTCGTTAGGGGCTGCTCGACTTTTACTTGGGGGCTAATCGACTTAGTGGGGGCTAATCGACTGGGGGCTAATCGACTTGGGGGCTAATCGACTTAGTGGGGGCTAATCGACTTGGGGGCTAATCGACCGGATACCTGCTCAACATTGGGTTTAGTCATACTTTTGAAATAGTGAAGCAGTTTATAGAGATTGTATCAGTGTGCTATTATTGCAACAAAATGAATCAGGGGTCAGTTCAATAAAGCTTTTCCGAGTGTGTATTATTTTCAAACTCTAGAACAATAGCTCTGCCTGTAAGTTTAAGAGTTTTGTTACATCCATTTTGAAATCACAGATGATCTCTGCGATTTGATTGAACCATAGCAGTGTGATTTATTCACAGATTCCACCATTTCTTGCTCTAAATTGCATCATTTTTAAAAAGTTACTCTTACCAGGCTTCCTGAAATGGATAAATAAATGAGTAATATTGACAAAAAAACTGTGATTTCAAAATGAATCTAATAAAGTGTTAAATTGAACTTCGTGTCATGCAATTTTGGTCTGTAATCATGCGTATTATGTCAGACCAAATTGCACTTCACTCAGTTCAATTACCATTATAAATTGAATTGATCCCAGGGTAGTGCAATTATAATATTATGTGAGGTGTATTTTCATAGATTGATAGTATTTTCATTGCAGCTTATGTCAGTCGTGAAAGTGAAATCAATCTGTTTAATGTGGAGCTGTAGCAGCTGCGTACTTTCATATCAATTACTACATTACTGTGTGTCATGGTTTAATTTTATCCCAGGTTTAAAGTATATTTGCTTTGTTTTAATTGTATTATCATACATACATCTCTGTTGTAGGTTAAAATGAATTTAAGGTCAAAATGGTTCCAAACTAGTTTGATTTTTTTTCATATTGATTTTGTTTCATATTGATTTCCATAAATTAAATCCTCCGATAATCTGAAACAAAAGAAAAAGCAAATCAAGCCAGTTTTGACCTGAAATTCATTTTAACCTACAATTACTCTGTTGTGGTTCAATTTTATCCTTGGTTTCAATTGTATTTTCCATTGTTTCAAACTCATCATACATTTCCTCAGCAAAACACAAAGGAAAATAAAATTTAAACCAAGGAAAAATTGAACCACAACATCTCCATACCCAAAAACAAAGGATAAAATTGAACCATATAACATATTGTATTATTAAACCTGACATGAACCCTTTTGGCCATGTTTCTGTCTCCCTCTATGTTTCATTACACATTCTATAGCCATATTGTTTTGTAATTTGATAAAAAAGAACCAAATTTTGGCGCATGCATTAACCTAAACAGTCAGCCACAGCATGCATAATAAAGTATGGGGGGATACAGAAATCTATTTACCTTTTTGTCAAATAAAACAGCATGGATATCTGTCCAAGGCTGTTATTGGTTACAAAAAAAATCATTTTGTCAGGTGAAAGCTCAGTAGACAGTAGAAGACTCCAATAACATCTGCAATAGTGTTACAAGATCAATGATAACCAATGAAAAAAAAACTACCAAGTGTAAGACTGCTCAAAGTCAAAAATGAAACTCAACTCCTAAAACACATGGTCCAACGTTTTTGGGGTGGCCATGTTAACAGTCAGGCGTCCCTACCCAGGGGTCCCTTAGTTCTAAATGTTACAACAAATAATATACATGAAGAAATTTCTCAATTGTGATTGGCTGAGGGCAGTGCAGTTCAAGAATAACACCAGTGAAGAATGTGTAATATCAGTGCATAAAGTATAAGACCAATGAAAAGTGTAACACCAGTGCAGATTACAAATAAAAATTTTCCATATATAATTATTAACAAGACTTCACACGGTTTCCTTGTTGAATTTGCGATTTATTTGCACTCATGAGTTTTTCAAAATGCTCAAATTGCACTCACCGAAGCAGCTCATGCAACATGAGCTTTTTGAAAAACTCACTTATGAAAATAAATCACAAATTAAACTCAAATCCATATGAGTAGCATTACAAAAGAAATAACCACAATTTAGATGACTCATATGTTCTAAAAGCACTTTTCCTCAATCATCCTTTTTTGTTGTTGTTAGGTCTTGCTGAAGCTGATGAGAACTGTAAAAGGTTTCTGGACAGAGCCTTGCCTGAATGCTTTAAGAAGGTACCAAGGCCTTTATACTCGGCATTGTAATTTTTCACATACGTGATACTACTGGCAGTGTAGCATTTTGTTGAAATGTTACCACTCAGTACTCAGTTTACTACTAAATTTTTTGTGATGTAAGATAATTTAATTCATTGTTGCTTTTCTCACACATTTTTCTTTCATTTTGAAAAATATTGCAATCACTTGAAGAGGAATTTCATCTCTCTCTGTGGTCATGTACTGTCTCTTTGTGACTGGTTACCTGGTAAATTTGATTTCTGCTCAAAATGATTTAACCTAGGTTGGTTTGTAACTTTTTTTGTGCCCAGTATTCATTGTCACAAATATAGACAAAGAAATTGCAAGCTAAACTGGGTTAAATCATTTTAATCAGAAATCAAATTTAACCTGTAACATATACATTGTATAACAAAATAAATATACTGTAAAGACTCGTGTATAATCGGCACTTGTGTATAAGCCGCACCCCCAACTTTCACCCAAAAAAAGCACTCTTGTAAAAAAGGTCATTTGCTCTCAGATGTTCACAATAAATAAGCCCACAGTTAAAATGAAAATGATGGAATTTGCACGAAAATAAAGCACAGGGAAACGATACGATATGTTGCTTGGTAACCATGCAGTCATTTAACGAGGGAAGTTTGGACACCATTAGATGTTCAGAGTTCAACGACTGTTGTTGTTGCTTAGTTACAAACCAATAAAAGTCCTCGCTGTAGCTTTCACCAAAAAATGCCAGAGCAATCTGTTTTCATTGCTGCTTGTTCGAAGTGATCTGCATAGTATAACTGGTCATCGGACTCCTGCTCCCAGATTTCTTTATCTTCTGTGCCATTCAATGCGTCAGTGATACAGCACTTACGAAGTGACTTCGTGATCATCTCTGGTGGAAGGTCATCTCTGGAGTTTCTGATCTATCTGCAGATCTTGTCAATCTCGACCTTATGAACATGACCTCTACCAGTAAAGCTGTGCTCTCCATCCAACATCCAAACAAATGGCTCTTTTAGGGGGTTGGTACATTTCGCTGACCCCCAGTCCATGGACTACCCAATGGACTACCCAAATCCATTGTTCCAGTATAATTATTCAATATGGCGACTGTAGGACGACTTGCGCCATATTGAATAATTATACTGGAACAATGGATTTGGGTAGTCCATTGGGTAGTCCATTTGGGTAGTCCATGGACTGGGGGTCAGCATAATGTACCGACCCTCTTTTAGGAGCCACCACTTCTACCGAAAGCAGTGATCAACTACAGGCTTCAATATGTTTAATCTTTATTTACTGAAGGTTTTCAGTTCAATTTTTGACCCCTACAAGCCAGTTTTCTCCCTGTGAAAGTAATGGTCTCATGTATAAGCCACAGCTGTGATTTTTGGCTCAAAACTTAAGTAAAAAGGTGTGGTTTATACACAAGTCTTTATGGTACATTATTGACCAGGTGTGGTTTATACACAAGTCTTTATGGTACATTATTGACCAGGTGTAGTTTATACACAAGTCTTTACAGTACATTATTGACCAGGTGTGGTTTATACACGAGTCTTTACAGTACATTATTGACCAGGTGTGGTTTATACACGAGTCTTTACAGTACATTATTGACCAGGTGTGGTTTATACACGAGTCTTTATGGTACATTATTGACCAGGTGTGGTTTATACACGTGCTTTACCATACATTATTGACCAGGTGTGGTTTCAAACAGCTGCATATTGGTCAAGTTCTTTTTCAGGTTTGTATTAACTAAGATACAGTTGAGGTCAATAAAAACACTAAAAAGAAAGAGGCCAATATCCAGCCATCTTAACCAAACAACTTTGATCAGTAAAGGAGTTATTTTATGGCCATTTTGTTTTGATTTGTTTCATGGAACAAAGCAAGAAATCCCAAGCAGGCAAGATAACCCTTTAACCACTAACGGCTCTCCCTCTGATGAGAAAAATTATCTGGCATTGGCCAGAGTAAAATTAATAGAGTCACTCTTAGGGAGGAAAGGGTTAAGAGAGATAGCTTTTTAAGGGAGATAGTGTTTTAACCCTTTAAGCCCTAAGGGGTCTCCTTGTGAGGAGTTGAATCATCTGGCATTAGCCAGAATAAAATCTATAAATTCACTCTTGGAGGGGGGGGGGGGGGGGGGGAAGGGGTAACCTAGCCCTCTTGGCTAACCAATCGGAAATCAGTATTCAGCTTAACTTGCCCATTCTCAGAACCAACCATATGATAAAAGTTTTAACAAGAGCACTCCGAGAGCACAGACCTCCACCAGCGCATTCGACCCCCAACCGCTAGCAAGGGTAGTGATGTTACTGCATCATGTGACATATGGGCAGATGCAGAATTGAAAGATGCACATTTTAGTTTTGGTTTGAAGTTGATATGATGATTCTAGTGCAATTTATTGCAAAGTAATGGTTTTTTCATTATTCTGTGACCTTGACCTTTGACCTTTGACCTAGACACCCCAAAATTAAATCAGTTCTAAGTTAGACCATAGCCAATGTTTTGACCAAGTTTGATGGTGATTGGTTGAGCGATGTGGACGCTAGGCTGCTAACATACAAATAAACAAACAAACAAACAAACACCGGTGAAAACAACCTCCTTCCAACTCTGTTGGCGGAGGTAAAAAGGAGTTTGTCTTAGGATCTTTGTCAATTCCTTGTTTCTTGATAAATTTATAAACATGGTTAATTTTAAGCTCGGTAATGAAATGTGAAGGTGAAATAATCAACATGACACGAGCATGGGACAAAGGAAAAATTCTAAGTCCCAGACAGGAATCGAACCCATGATCTCCTGAACACCGGGTGGGTGCTCTATCCACTGAGCTACAAGAACTCATGGAGAGCAAGGTCATTTAACTGAGTTCATATATGACAGGTGTCCTGCATACTGCTTGGATAAACGCTATCGAAGTCATCGTGAGTTGTGATAAATTTATAAAGATGGTTAATTTTAAGCTCAGTAATGAAATGTAAAGGTGAATTAATCAACATGACACGAGCATGGGACATGTTTCTTGTTTTCACTAAATTTCCACTTTGTTATACACGCAGTTGTTGACTACACAAGCAGTGCATAGATGGGGACCTGAAATCCATGATGGTATCTACGACATGTTGCATCTTCTCCTGGATTTGATTGCATCTAGACTCAAATACAAACCTATTCCTTTTGGCTTGCTGGAATTATTAACACAGGTACATTATAACTTGTTCCACAGTCTTGTTAAGTAGTTCTAGTTAAGTCTAAAAACTGTAAAATGGTTTGAATCCAGCAGTCTTGGTATTTGTATGTTGAGTTTGATTTTCTTGTTTCAGATGTAGTTCTGAAGAGTACTAAACAAACTTTTTATTTTAAATGTATTGTATTTAATCCTTTCTCTCCCAGGGGGTCTCAATTTGACCAGTAAAATCATCTGGCATTAGAAAGAGTAAAATCTGTAAAGTCACTCTTGGGAATTAAAGAGTTAAGGGAGATAGTTTTTGACCCTTTCACTTCCAAGGGGTCTCCATTTGACGAGTAAAATCGTCTGGCGTTAGACAGAATAAAAGCCATAAAGTCACTCTTGGGAGTGAAAGAGTTAAGTGATTCAAATTTTTGTGATTTTGATTTGTTATTTTCTAGGTATTCAATCCTGATACAGAGTTTCAGTTCAAGAACAGAACAAAACAATGGGACAAAAAGTTCCACGAAGGGGTGTTTGGTGCTGACGATTGCTATGCCGTCTGTCCCCAGAACTCAGTATACTACACACACGCTTCATACAGGGTTTGTCTGTCACCACCAGCATTTAAGTAGTTTGTAGAATTTGATTCTCATTAACAGTTAGCCACACATTGCATTGTTCTTGTAAGGAGAAGCTCCATGCTGATCAATTCTGGAACTGAAAGGCGTAATATCTTGGAATGGTTCTTCTGTATTCAGGACATTAGAATAGAAAAATTGAGTAACTATTGATAATAATTATTAATGATTATGATAATGGTAATAGTAACAGCAACAACTATACTTATATACCTAGAAACTTGATTATGTGGACTTTTCAATTATCTGGACTTGTTTCTCTGGTCTCGTTTTTCTCATTAATATTAACCCTTTCACTCTCAAGTGATCAAAACAGAACTTCTCCTTTCCATAGCGTTACACTGTAAAGCAAACTGACTATGAGAATTGAACAAAACAATCAACTCAAAGATAACAAGTTGACCTAATAGCAAATTCTCAGAATTTATTTGTGATAAATTGTAGGGCACTCACTTAGGAGAATTGCTACTCAGATCTTGGGAGGTTAATAAGCTGTAAGACTGGAATTGCAACGAAGCACTCATTAGAAAGCTTCCAAATGTGTGTGAAAACTTGAGAGTTACATGTGTTAACAAATGAGTTCAAACTCAGGGTTAAAATTTGTTTCAGCTCACAAGGGCACAAGATGAATAATCTATTATTGTATGTTTATGGTACTTGTACTGATTTCAAATGCTGTATTTGCTCAGTTGCAGCATTTTTCAGATAAAGTTCTCTTGTTTGCCTGAAAGATATACGTTATTGTTATATACCTAGACTGTCACTCAACAAAACGAGCACTGTGATTGGCTGATTCTAGGTCACGTTCCCCTGATCAAATTTAAATGTATCCCGACCGGGATACAATTGTGCAGTTGTTGCCCGCACGCCAGTTGTGCCGTCTTTGTTTGTTTTTGCTATATTTTGTTTAAGGGAAAGTCGAAATATATAACAAAGCACAAAGCACAAAGCACAGGAAACTAGTTGGTCTTGTTTTCCCTTGAGTTCTGATGTTTCCCTCGACTTCGTCTCGGGAAACATCAGGACTCTCGGGAAAACAAAACTAACTATTTCTCTCGGGACCATACATCAAGTGTATAATATAATTACGTGAAAGTTAGTGGTACATGTGATAACCAAATTAGAAATTTTTGGCTATGATTTTTGTCCAAAATATAGGATCCTTATGGCTGGCTGGTAAACCTTGTCAACAAGGTGAGTTACAGATAGGTGATTTTATTTTGTTTCAGTGCTTTGAGTATTGAATCAGAGAAAATTTAAGTTAATCGTCATAAATGGCCCTGTATCTTTTCTTTGCAGTTTGCAGAACTTGGTGGTTTTGAGGAACTAAAAACACAGATTGAAACAGCTGACAAAGTTGATGCCCCAGTAAGTAATTTTATTCGTTATTTTCATTCTTTTGTTTAAAGTACCAGGAAAATGCAAGCTTTGTTCCAAAATGGCATGTTTATTTATTTGTTTATTTGTTTTATTTTTCAGATGTTGGCTGCCCTTTTGAAACCTGTAGGAGTCTGTGCTGGTTATTTGAATGTCAGAGTTATACCAGTAAGTAGAGGACAGTGAAGCCTCCATTTTACCCTTTAAGCTCCAATATCAATATTCATTTTCTCCTAACTGTTGTAATATATTTGTTATGGTACTAGTGAGGATTTATTTTTAAAGATCAATACAACTCTTTTTGTGCGATCATTTTTGTTATTCTCATAACCTGAATGGTTGATGAACAGTTAATATTGTAATGAGAAATTGGATGCTGGTCACTCCCAGGACTTAAAGCGTTAAAGGTAATTGCAAGTGGCCGCTTAAGATAGGTTGACCACTTATTAGAGGTTTGCCAGAAACTAGTTTGTCTTAAACAGTGTAAACCAGTGTAAATCCCGGCCTCAGTTGTTGAAGGATGATGATGATGTAAACCAAGATATCATATAGCAAATTGTAAACTGAAATATTGCATTTACCAGTGACTAACACTATTATACGGTATGTATTTGTCAATCTTTGCGGGGCTTTAATTGCTTGCCGGTTAATAAAGTTGTGGGCGCTACTGTGTTTCCCTTGACTATATATCAAGTCAAGTCCAGAGTTTTTACAAAATAAAAAAGTGTACAGTACAAAATGTAAAAAACAGGTTTGCAATACGTAATGTGTGGCTTACTAGACCACATGACAGGCGCTCAACTCTCGTGGACAAAGTAAATAAATAAATATATCTGATCATGTCATAATGTGGCTACACTTCGTGCAAGCCACACTAAACGTGTACATTATACACTACATGCAAATAGCCAAGCGAATCAAAACATGTACTGTAATAGCATACCTGAGATATGAAATAATAAGATAGAAAAACATAATTTATAGAGAGAGAAATTACATATAGCATACATCAGCATGAGCAAAATTACATACAGTAAATAATTTTATGAATTGAAATAGAAAGGCAAAAAACAGTAAGAGAGAAATAGAACAAAATTAGTAATACAGTATTGTATGGAGAAGTTTTTAGATGTATAGGTCACATCTGGAGGTGAAAGATTATTTTAATTTCAAATGATACAAGTAATGCATATTTCTTGTTTCTCTTTGCATTTAGACTGTGTTTAGTAATGTTTTTGAGAAAACACTTGGATACATCCAAGAGCTATCAGATGAGGATATGAAACAAAAGGTTGGTTGGAGATACAGTAATCATATCTTGTTTTATAGTGCAACTGCAGTACCACCTGAAAGTATTTACCCATTAGGACACGGTCAAACCCTGTCTTTGCCGATGTGTTCTGCCGTGAATTCACCGTGGTGGGACAAATTCCTCAACCTCGTCTTGGACGGACATGACCGAACGCCACAGCAAACAAGACGCGGAATACCTCGGTGAAGAAACAATAGAAGCTACTTTCTTTTGTTAAAATTGTTCCCTTTGTAATTTCTCTTTTTCACGCGAATTTCCATGCTCAACACCCGTTTATGGGTCATGCAGAACCTTCAAGGATTTAAATTACATTCAAAACAACAAACAAACAATGAAGTCCCTTGGAGTGAATACAGCATCGCTCCATCAGCAGAATATCGCAATTTCAGACCCTGGGTACTGTACATGAACCAAGGCCACTCAATCTTGTTGTACATAAACTATAGCCAACTTGGCACTAGGTGCCTTGTTGGCTGTTAGCTCATGTATGACTCCATTTTGTGGAATAATTGTTAATTGTAGCATTAATAATGTAGTCTGACAGCTAATAATAACACCAGCCAAGGAGATTTTTCCATGTCAGGCCCCGCTAGGGCCAATATTGTCCCAGTATGGCCCTCACTCTTGGTCTGTAAGGTACATAAAATTTGCTTGCAGTCATTAAGTTGTTATTTGACTGTTACACAGGCTGTGGGAGATGTATTTGACCTTCTTACAACAATGAAGCTTCTTTGTATGAGACTTTGGCAGAGTGAAATACCAGGAGTTGACTTACTAAGACTGGACGTTGCCCTTAAAATGTTAAAGAGTCCACACTTTAATGCCAAGATGAACTCTCTCAAAGAGGTTGGTACTTGAAGCTATTCATCATTAGTAACAATGCACTTGTAAAGTAATGCAAATGCTGCAATCTGATTGCCTTAGCTGCTGCAGACTATCAACCATTAGACAGCGCTTGGTTGAAGATTGTTTTCAAAGTGGCAACGTATAGGTGCTTTTAGCAAAGTTTTGCTGGAAGATTGAGTATTTTGATGTTTTCTTCACTGACACTTGATTTGTTTATTATGATTCTTACTAAAACATTTAGATTATTTGCTCTCGATTTCTATGAGGTGATAGTTGATTCGGCCTTTGGCCTCATCAACTATCAACCCATAGAAATCTCGAGCTCATAATCTAATTGTTAATTATCAAGCTAAAAATGATTGCACACTTGTTAGGAATCACATGGTTTCAAGGAAACAACAGTGTGTAACAATGGGAGCAATGATGCAAATGAATATATGAAAGACCATATATTTGAACTGCGGAGTAATGTAATGACATTAATTGATCATTGCAGTTATGTGCACAACTTAAGCAGCTGTGAAATTAAAGCCTGAAAAAAACTCAGGTTTGAATAGGAGCAATGTTGGCACCATGGTGATGGCTATCGTCTTCCCCCCCCCCCCCTTGACCTGGGTTCAGTTCCCTCTGTCTCGTGTGGGTTGAGTTTGTTGTTGGTTTCAATCAATCAATGTATTTTATTGTCAATAACATAGGGAGTGGTCACCCAATCTCCTGAGCCAGGGGCTCATGTAAGAAACTCTCAACGTAATTATATAAATTACAACTGCAACTACAAGGGCCTAACCACAACACCAGGTTCTGCATCCCCTACCCTACATCCTCCACTCTACTCTAAGGTTTTCTCCTTGCTCTGAGGGTTTTCACCTGGGTTCTCCAGTTTTTCCTCCATCCTGAAAAACCAACACTTCCAAATTCCAATTCAAATAACTGGGGCTGTTTAGCTGTTGTGCGTTAGAATTTAGTGCATAACATGCTTAGTGGAAACTTAGTAAAGGTGAAGACAATTGCAGAACTTCCATCAAGTTGCCTGCTCAATAGAGGTTCATATTACTGTATTACTGTATTATTGTACATTTTTTTTTGGGGGGGGGGAAGGGGTACTTTGATCTGTTTTAATAGAGGGTGGCTGCTTAAAGTACTATACATGTAGGTGGTTGCTTGACAGAGGTTCTGCTGTATTCAAAGGCTACTAATACTGGTCAGATTTACATTGAACCATATAAGCATAGGAAACTGGAAAAAGGGACACAAATGGATTCTAATGATGATAATAATAATAATAATAATAATAATAGTGATACAAATAACTGTTTTTTGCAATTCCATTTAAGAACTTGAAGAGAGGTTTTCCCTTTCTAGTTTATCCCCTCTTTAAAATAATCCAAAATTTACATCTCTTTTAAAATACAGAATATTTGACCTTCAATGAAGGCCTCAAACAAAAACAAAATGCTTCCACACACTTATATGCCTTGAATTTCAAATTAATTACATAAGCATATGCATGGAAATTCAAACACAAAATGTAGTGTTTGGATTTTTATCTCTGATGAAGATGGACAGTGGCTGCCTAAAACTCAGTTAAGGAATGCAGATTGATGAAGAAATGGGAAATGTGCAGCGAACAACCATCGAGTCATGAACACATGCGGGAGGTTGGTAAGCATGAAAGAAGCGTTACAGATGTGTCTCGAGCATCTGTAAGTTCTTGAATGCTTAGCAAACTCCCAAGTGCGTCCATAACTTGATGGCTGCACAGCTGCTGCGTTCACCATTTCTTTTATAACATAAGACTTCCCAACTTCACAATCTGACGTCAGCATTGTAACCCACAGGCAAATGGATCGTGCGTATTAGCCAATCATAGCGCACGCTTTCTGAAAGCTTTGTTATAAATAAAACTGGAAGAAAGCTCAGAAAAAAAGAATGTGTTTATTGACAGGTATGTAAGCTGATTGATGGTTCTGAGAAGACTAAGAATGATAAAGTCAGTATCTCTCAAGATGCTATTACTGAGTGGCTTTTACAGAACAAGGTGCTCTCTGTTGCATTTGAAAGTAAGTGATATTTTTTTAAATTGCCTATACATGTATTTTGTATAAATACTCAGGTCATTGTATAAAATCGCACGGTTCGCTATCTCAGATTATCAGCTGATAATCACCTCGACAAACGAAATGGCTGCCAGTTTGTGTGTTTTTGATGAAATAAAATTTTTTTGTGCTGTACAATGCTTTTTCTTTTCCTTTTCTGAAGTAATCACCTGTGTATTGATACTAAAACAATTATTTGCCTCAGGCTCAGTGATTATCGGTGAATAATTGTTTAGTATGCGTTATTGACCAAGCATGAGGTCAAGATGACTGCATATTGGTCTTTTTCACATGTTTATTGCCTGAGATGTAGTCGAGATCAATAAAAACGCGTAGAAGAATGAGGCTATCATCCAGCCGTCTTGACCGAACAAGCTTAGTCAATAAAAGATTTATTAGATGGCCATTTTTCTCTGATTTGTTTTAAGAGACAACGTGGGAAATCCCAGGCAGGCTATTTACAGTAGGTCCGTCTTGCTCACTCCGGTGGCCAATCAGAACATAGGTTTCGCCTTATCTTGCCTGCTAGAGGAACCAGCCATGTGATAATTCTCAGGAATGAGCATGACTCTATTTTAATGTGATCCTTGGTCTGTCTTTGTCTGTCTTCATGAAATACTGAAAATAGCTAGACTTAATAATTATTAATCAGTGGTGAATAGCGTCAATGAGTAATTAATGGGCTATCATTGATCAATCAGCTGATCAGTCATTGATTATTATTGATTATTATCAATAACCTATAATCAGTGGGTTATTGATGACTAATCAATGACCCAAAATCTTGTGTTTTATCAATTGCTCACTGATAGCATTAATAAGTAAATGATGTGATTGATTACTCATTGACTATATGTACTGATTCTGTATTGATAAGTCATTGAACACAAAGGTATTATAATGCAGCACATCTCATACAGTTTCCGGGCAATTTATTATTTGGCTACAATAGTAAATGCGCTCTGATTGGCTGCTAAGCAGGCAAGATTTTCTTGTAATGACTGGGCATTATGAAAATTTTTTAGAACAATTTTTTTTAATTAGACAAAAGTTGTCTCATTTTCAAAGAAACTGTTTCTTCTGTCACTTCTGGTTTCGATTGCATGGTCAGGTGTGTTTTGGTTCAGAGAACATAATCTCGAATGACCTCTTACACATGCAAGCGGATAATGAAAAACCCTTCTGTTTTTTTTTTTGTTTTCAGTGCTACAAAGACCACACAATAAATTACTTATTAACCTTGCCCGTCCAGTTATTACAAGGAAATCTCAGACCTCGGCCTTGATGTATTGACCTCACTATCGCTCAGTCAATACTTCAAGGCCTCGGTCTGAGATTTCCATGCAATGACCTCAATCTCAGTTAATAAGTAATATTTCTTAACTAGAACTTACTCTGTGTGAAAAAAATTTGCATACATTATAAGTGATTTGTGACAATAATGATCCGCAAAGAGGATCATTATCAAACATGGAAGATAGGTTTGTTTAAGAATTGTTTCTTTATCGATTATTCATACCGTTTGTAATGGTAATAGGACTAAGTGGAGTCCAATTCGGTCTGTAATCATACGAGTGATTAACAAAATTGGACGACCGCGTAGCGGGAGTCCGATTTGTTTAATCACGAGTATGATTGCAGACCGAGTTGGACTCCACTTAGTCCTATTACCAATTAATCATAACTTTAACAAAATTTGTGATACATAAACTTCTTTTTTTAAATCAAAGCACATGAAATTCCAAGGGTTTTGCTAGCAGTAAAAAAAAAAGCCATTTAAGCGCGCGTGTGATGGCGTGTACTGTCCAATTACTCAGGCATGACGCGTACTGTCCTATTTAACTGTCCTATTAAGGCTGAAATCAGGGCAGTTGATAGCCAATCAGATTTGAGAATTTTGTCATAGTTATGATTAGATGACTAATCAACTGATTACCCATTGATTACTCATTGATTTCATTGTTTTCTTTGGTTTATTTCATCAGGAAATAGATGTCCTTTCACTCTTTTAATGTAACCCTTGCTGCAACAGAAGTGTTTAATACCATGTTTTCTCTCTCTTCCTGATCAGGCAACCTCCATCAGTCACAATACTGTGATAGAATCAAGGTTTTAGTGGAGTTTTTGGGTACAAAACTTTCATTAGATGAGCTGACCACCATATGGAAAATGCAGGTTAGCACTAGTCACTGTTTTGTTGTCCTTTGACATTGAGTCAACAACAAATCCATTAAAAATAACTTAGACTATGACTTGAGTTTCTATGAGTCCACGAGGCACTCATTCCAACAGCCATGTTCATAATAAGCAAGTGCTTTCAACATATGATGTAAAGTTGTCATTCTGTCAAGTTACAGGTTCTTCTCAAGATACTGGCACAGATGACCCAAAACAAGGCCAGGCAATAAAAAGGATGTTATTGCATAATCTACACACAATGGTGAAACAAAATGCTATGTTTTCAGTGCCGGTACCTGGAAAAGGAGCCGAAGTTACTTAAAACTTATAATTTAGCAAGCTGTGCAGTTACTTAACTGTTAACCTTTTCACTCTGGATGTGATCAGTATGCAACTTCTCCTTTTAATATCAAGACAGTACCAAGAACACTGATGATGAGAATCGGGCAGCTGATCGCCCTAAGGATACTGAGTTGATTGAATACCAAATTCTCTGAACTGTTAAATAAGGAGTTGTAGGGCACTTGTGAAGGAGAACTGCTATTCATTTTGTGGTAGTGAACAGGTTAAATACATGTATGCCAGTCTAAATTGATGAGTTAGCATCCATAAGCAATGCTCCAATATTACTATTATAATTATTTCACATACCCTTAGGTTGGTAAGTTTTACTTCTGCAAAATTGATCAGTCAAAATCAAAATTGATCAGAAAGGGCACAGACTGTTTGTAACAGATCTTATGTATTATGTTATTAACCACCGGGCAGAAGGTTCATATGGGAGAAAACTGTTCCCAAGGTCTTGAGTGTGGCCCAAGGCCAAAGGCCGAGGTCTGTACTCCAGACCAAGGGCACAGTGTTTTCCCATATGGACCGACTTATTTCTTTTTTGAATGTATTCTTTATAAAGTAAGAAAAGAGATAGGAAGTTGCTGCTGCAAGGAAAAAACCCAGCCCGAGGGCTGTATCCTAAAAAGCTGGACTGGTTAACCAATCAAATTCGAGGATTTAGGATTCTGGCCTGCTCAGATGCTTGAGAAAAAAAATAATAATCATTATTTGGCTGAGTTCTTGGTCAATAAAACCACAAAAAAGACCTTGGCCAATATGCATCCATATTGACTTATTGCTTGGTCAATAACAAACATGTATAGCCTAGGAATACTTAACAGTAATGTAAAATTGTTTTGGTCTTTTGTTAGGTTGGCAAACATCCAACAGAAGTTGATAACATCCACAACATCCTGGCAACAGCAGCTGTTCGTTTCAATTCTAATCAACTGGATCACCTTTTTGTTCTTATACAGCAGGTATATAAGTTACATGTGCCTGTATGTGTAATAGTTGTAGACGCACTTCTGTCCCTTGCACTTCTGTACACTTGATATGGACACCTTTCACAAGACTGAGCTCGTTAAATATGACATCATTTGCTGAAGTAGATAAGTAATTTTACTGGTACTGAACTCTCTCTAAGACACACACTGTTGGTCCCTCAGCTGCTATATTTCAGTCATTTTACTGTAACTGTGCTTTCTCTAATGCAGACACCTAATGTTGGTCTCTCAGATGCTATATTTCAGTCATTTTACTGTAACTGTGCTTTTTCTAATGCAGACACCTAATGTTGGTCTCTCAGATGCTATATTTCAGTCATTTTACTGTAACTGTGCTTTCTCTAATACAGACACCTAATGTTGGTCTCTCAGCTGCTATATTTCAGTCATTTTACTGTAACTGTGCTTTCTCTAATACAGACACCAAATGTTGGTCTCTCAGCTGCTATATTTCAGTCATTTTAATGTCAGTAACTACTTTCCCCCCCCTCTCTCTCTAAGACAACCTATATTGATCCCCCAGCTGCTATGTTTTAGTAATTCAAATGAACTCTCTCAAGAACAGATTCCTTTAGGTGGTCTCTCATCAGAATGAATTTTCCTTTGTAAAATTTCCCTAAATATGTGTTACTGACCAAGCTTGTTCAGTCAAGATGGCTGCATATTGGCCAAGTTCTTTTTTGCATTGTTTTTTGACTGAGATGTTGTGGAGGTCAATAAAAACGCTTAAGAAAGAACAAGGCTTATATCCATCCATCTTCACTAAACAAGCTTGGTCAATACATGTCAATACAAAGGATTTATTATATGGTTATTTTGCTCTGTTTTGTTTTGTGGGACAGCACGGGAAATCCCTGTAGGCCCATCCTTGCCACTCAGGTAGCCAATCAGAACACAGAATCCACCTTATCCTGCCTATGTATGGAACCAGCCATTTAATAATGTATATTATTTCTTCCATTTTGTGCAAAGAGCTGGGGAACTGAGAGTGATCGCACGAAAGAAAAGCTGCTTGTTCTGATTGGTCGAATTGGGAAGGAAGCCAGAGTGGGCAAAATTACAACCAAGGTACGTTCTTTATCCATCATAGACAAGGAAGTGCATTTTGTTTGTCTCAGTCACATCAAATACCCATACATTATCTTCTGCTAGGGAATGTTTCGTCCTACAGTAACTGTCATGCCCCATTATCTCCGATTTCTTTGTCTCTTCCATGTCCCACATAGCAGACATTCCAAACTCTTTTCCTCTTTCCTTTTTGTCCTCTCCCCTCCTCTGTACAGTTTGGAATGTCTATAAGGCTACATGGCCATCTTGTAAATACATGCAGTCCTAGACTTCCTATTTCTTTCATATCTCTTGTTAATTGGAAATTGTGATGTTTCGTCAGGTACTGGACCTTCTGTGGAGTCTGTCTCACCTGCCGTCACTTACAACAGAGATGGTTGACCAAGCTCTCAGATCTCACATTGAGATCTTAAGTGACTCGTTCACTGTCAAAGACCAGATCAAGAGAAACTATGCTGTGAAGTGTGTGGAAGATATTCGCAAAGGTGTTCTGATCGTGCCAGCCATTCGACAACTGCTGAAAATCACGAGGGGGATGGTGAAGCAACATTTCAACAAACACGACAAGGTTTGTTTAAAAGTGTTGTGGGGATAGTTTCTAAAGAAACTGGTGCTGCGTCGGTGGGAAATTGAAACACAAGAAATAATTTGGTAAATCAAACGAGTTGATTAAGTAAGTTATACCACCGTAAGGTAAAAGGGAGGTGCTGACGTTTTGAGTGTTAGCATTTCGTCGGAGTGAATGAGAGGATTATGACACTGCTATAGTTCCACCAATAGCATGGCTCCAAACTTCTCTATATAAATTGTGTTTAACCCATAATCCTCTCATTCGCTCCGACGAAGGTGTAACGATCGAAACGTCAGCACCTCCCTTTTACCTTATGGTGGTATAACTTACTTTATCCACTCGTTTGATTTACCCAATTTCTTTTGTTTAAAAGTGACTGAGGTTTTCTTAGCAATGCATTTCAAGCAGAGGGATGATGACAGGTATCTTTTGTCTTTGAACAAGTTGATGAATGTAACTTTTCCATGCATTTTTGCACAATACAACACAGTGACTAGGCCATAATATTGTAGCATGCTCATACAAAAGGCAACCATGTCTGAAGTTGCTTTCATTTTGGCAGGACCATGTGTACCTACGTTGTATAAAGCTAACATCTCAGGTCTTGTAGCAGCTCTGTGCCTGATCTATCTAGTAAAGAAGCAGACAAGCATCAAGTTCATTATTTGTTCATTGAAGAAAAGGGGTTGTAAGACTTGATACTCAACTCAATCCTCTATTGCTGAATCACGATCTTCGATTCTCGATACACGTGAGAATCGCTGATGATGATTGTGTTCCAGTCCTCATCTTGAAAGCAAATGTCAATTAAGTTTGCACGGTAATGTATATTACCAGAAACCCACAAGATTTGAAATGTGTACATGTAACTGCCTTTGAATGTCTTAACCACAGCTTGTCCACATTCAGGGGTTTCAATAGAAGCCGGCAACCGGCAAATTTCGCCACCTACTTCCCAAATCGTCGCCGCCTACTTTCTAACATTAAATTTCTTTTTGGTCCCTTGAGTTTCTTGAGTCACAGAATTTCTCACCTGTTACAGCCGCCTACTTTAATATGGTCAGCCGCCTAATTCAGAACTTATTGAAACCCCTGCACATTCAATATACCAAATACCATATTTGGAAAATCAAGAGAAACCGAATGAACCAATCAAATTTGCTGCCGTAGCATGATGTACTTACTGGGAAATAACCACCTCTGCTCAAAAGATGGTGGATATGTTGTTGCAAAGGCAAGTTGTTTACAACACGGCATAGAAGTTGGACCTTCCCAACAAGCCCAAAGACTGGGGCAAGCAGTTTCTAAATGTGGCATGGTACTTGGGAAATATTGAATCTGGACAAGCTGTGAATGTGCATTCCACATTTTCAAGTCTTATAGGTGTTTTATATTATATATAGAACTGCCCTTGTTGTGTTTATGGTTCAACAGGGTATCCTCCCAGAGTTACACAAGACCCATGACATAATCAAGTTAACAGTAAGCAGCCTGGTTCATTGTCACCAGTTGGCAGTTACTGCTGCTGGTACTAGTGGACTGGATGAGGACACATTGGTGGATGGACGGTACACTCATAAAGAGTTCGTCATTATCCATTTGAAATTTTTGGCCTTCGTCCTGCAGGAAGGTGTGTTATATCTTCACTGGCACAGAGCACGGGATATATGGGACTGTTTAGTGGCTAATCCTGATGCCTGTGAGTTTGACCGTGAGGTATGTACTCTACATTGTGTGTACGTAGAGGAATTAGTGCAGCATTGGGTTGGAAAAATACTTGAGATGCTGCACCTTTGTGAATGTACATTTGGGTTCCACGTGCATCAACCAAGACTTAAGAAGTTGGGATAATCAAACAAGTTGATTAAGTAATTTGTACCACCGAAAGGTAAAAGAGGGGGTGCTGACGTTTTGAGCCCTGGTCCTTCATCAAACTAAACTTTCTTTAGAAACTACCCCACAATACTTGTCAAACAAGATTTAAACTGTGGCTATGTTGCAGGTCATTTTTTTCCCTAGGTCAATACATAGAGTTTACTCCATGGAAAATGCGCGCGTACGATTTTTATTCACGAGTTGAGTTTTCTGATACAACTCAACAAGTGAATAAAAAATCGTATGCGCACATTTTCCATGGTGTAATTTGTTTATTTTATAGATACTGAGATTTTTGAAAAGCCAAATTTTGTTAATCTTACGTGCGTGTTTAGGGAACCCATTCAACTACAATGTATTCATGTAAAACTAGAATAACTAAAACATCAGTTTCTCTTTCAAAATGAAATATTTAATGAAGTAACACAAGAAATAAAACGTCAGTTTATACCTTCACAACTTTTATAAACATTTTTCAGCTGAAAAAAAAAACCTGAGGCTTAAAGGGTCAAATTTAATCGACATCGCGATGCGATGTTGTTCACTAGTGAGTTTTCGTCGTTTGCGTTTGTGATTGGACGAACGACGTTTTTTCACTAGTGAGTTTTCATCGTTCGTGTTTCCTATTGGCTAATGCATTTTACGTATCATTTTTACGTACTCTTTTTTTCATACTCTTTTTTTTCGTGAGGAAATCTCAGTATCTATGATATAAAGTATGTTTCAACCTACATCTGTAGGTCAAGTTGGGGCAGGTACAAAACACATCTCACAGGTCATTGTTTTACCAAAACAGAAAGTATCTTAAGCATTCATTAAAGCTAACAATAGGATTAATTAGACCTAAGCTAAAGTTTTTAGACCCAATGTTAGTATTCATAAAATCATTAGGGTTGTTTCTTTATTGCTAAAACAATGACTTGTGACCTTTGTTTTTGAACCTGCCCCAACTTGACCTAGATTGAAGCAACTCGATCATGTTTGAAACATGTTGACCTAAGAAACAAAATAAGCTGCAATGTCCTCACTATATGGGATAGCACTTGCATCGATCAGCACCAAAACCCTACTGGAAAGGCCTTTTGTTCACACACGAAGCTCTAGTTTCGGAGTTATTTTCATTACACCTTCCCAGGCTTGTTTCAGTTCTAACCTGTTTTCATTCACATTAGGCCAGCACATATTTCTTTTCAACATGAAAAGTTATCCAGTATATTGTAGACGTAGCCTTATAGTAAGGACTGCAGCCTTTGCCAAGTAGTCAAGACACTCTGAATAAGGGCCCCGCTGCTTCCTTGAACCCTTTCACTCCCAAAAGTGATCACCTTGGAACTTCTTCATTCTAGGACAGTGCAATGTATGGCTAACTGTTAATGAGAATCACAGCGATGATCAGCTCATATGTCAAGTAGCAGGGCAACTTTCCACCTACCCCTCCCCTAACATTAATTCTAACTTTTTAACTTATTATAAGTTGTTGGGTTAGGGGAGGGGTAGGTGCACAGTTGCCCAGATACTTTCATTGATCCGAGAATTGCCACTTAGATCTTTGCTGGTGTAAAGCTTTGGTGATTTCCCATCCCCTCCCTCATTCCTTTCAAAGTAATGTGTTCAAGTGTTCTGAATGATTTTCTATTTTGCTTGAAATACTGGTAGGGGTGGGGTGGGATAGGAGTTGTCTGTACAAAAGGAGGTGGTAACTGGCGCAAAAAGTTGCAAAAAAATACTTGACACTACTGGGACTTAAAGGGTGAAGTAGGCAGCCCTATAACTGTCTTTATATAATAATGATAATAATAATAATAATGATAATGATAGTGATAGTGATAGTGATAGTGATAATAATAATAATAATAATTAACCAACTGCCTTGTTTAAGTAGAAGGTGGGTGCCTGGGATACCCAGGGGTTTCCACTGTAGCCAGCCAGCCCACAGATAGAATACTGACTTCATAGCTGGCAAATCCCTGCAACCCAGCCATGAGTGCCCAAGCTTGTGGGCCACTTGACTGCTAAGCTTATTATTATTATTATTATTATTATTATTATGTCCATTCCTTGTAGACTCAGGCTAAACTAGGATGTTCGGCCTGGTATATAGTCCTTTGGAGCGGGTTACAACAAGTCACCACAGGTCCCAGGACTCTCTTTTCCTTCTTTTTTACAGAGTCAGTACTTTCCTTAGTATCTTTGCTGTCCCCAACAATGCTGTTTTCTGGATAACTTCCAGCTTCACGTTCACGCCGATTTGCTTCATGTACTCCTTAGAGTTGACTGATACGGCTCCAAGAGCCCCAATGACAACAGGCACTACGATGACTTTTTGCATGCACCAGACTTTAGCAATTTCGTCTTTCAATAGTTGGTATTTCTCTACCTTCTCGAGTTCCTTCTCTTTCACCCTGTCATCACCTGGGATGGCAACATCAATCACAACAACCTCTCTCTCCTTCTTATCAATAAAGACAATGTCTGGTCTTCTAGCCTTGATTTTCCGATCACACTGGATTGTGAAGTCCCACAGTATTTTGAAATTTTCACTCTCCACCACTCCCTCCGTTTCTGTTCATACCAGCAATTAGCTCTTTCCAATCCACATTTACCACAAAGTTGCCAGTGAATATACCGTGCCACGTTATCATGCCTGCCTTTATATTCTGTGTGCGCCAACTTACTGCATTCACTCACCACATGGGCCACCGTTTCTCCCTTACTACCGCACATTCTACACAAAGGGGATTCTGCTGTGTGATCAATATGAAATCTCGTATAATTTTGTTCTCAAAGATTGTTCCTGAGCGCTGCATATCAGGGCCTCAGTACATCCTTTCAAATCTCCTTTAGCAATCCACTGCCAAGTTCTATCCCAATCAATACCTTCCTTTTCTCTCACATACTGCCCATGCATTCTTTTCCGCTTCCATTCATTCTCCATCTCCTTTACTTCATTCACTTTGAACTTCTTTGGGTCCACAGCGTCTGAGATATTGACTACATTACTATCTCCAACTTTCCTGAGTAATACCTCTTCACTATTCCTTACATACCAACTCAAGTTGTTCTCTTCCCTCCTAACGCAACACTCGCAGCTGATCAAGCCTCTTCCTCCATTCTTTCTGGGTATGTATATTCTGGCAACATCACTTCTAGGGTGTAGTTCCTTATTCATTGTCATGATTTTTCTAGACTTCCTATCTATTTCCTGAAGTTCCTCCTTATTCCAATTAATTGTTCCTGCTCCATACCTCATGAGCGACACAGCCCAAGTATTTACTACTTTGATTTTGTTCTTGCCATTGAGCTGAGATTTCATGACAAGTTTAAACTGCCTTACGTACTCTGTTCGAAATATTTCTTTCATTTCCCTTTCCTTAAACTTGTCCAGCTCTAGAATGTCCAGATACTTGTAACCTTCTTCATCAACTTCCTTTATCGTCTGTCCATTTATCAAGTTAATACCCTCACTTTTGCACAACTTCCCCGCTTCAGTACCACAACACCACATTTCTTTACCCCAAATTCCATTCCTATATCTTGGCTAATCAACTGTACCGTCGAAACAAGGCTTTCAATCTCTGCTTTATCCTTGCCATAAACCTTCAAGTCATCCATAAAGAACAAATGATTTATTTTGACATCTCCTAATGTATATCCAGCTTTTGCATCTTGCAAGATCTTGGTCAAGGGTACCATGCAAACAGTGAAGGTAAGGGGGGACAGACTGTCTCCTTGAAAGATACCCCGCTTAATTTCAACTACACCAAGTGTCTCTCCACAAGAAGTCAGTTCTGTCTTCCAATTTACCATAGATTTCTGCAGAGCAGTTATTATATTTTCCGCCACTTGTGCCATTTTTAGGCTTTCAATAATCCAAGAGTGAGGCACCATATCATATGCTTTCTTATAGTCCACCTACGCCATAGCCAAGTTCTTATGCTTTCTTTTGCAATCAGCAAGGACCATCTTATCAATCAACAACTGATCTTTTGTGCCTCTACTCTTTCTCCTACACCCCTTCTGTTCTATAGGAGAAAGAGTAGAGTATTATTATTATTATTATTATTGTTATTATTATTATGTCCATTCCTTGAAGACTCAGGCTAAACTAGGATGTTCGGCCTGGTATATAGTCCTTTGGAGCGGGTTACAACAAGTCACCACAGGTCCCAGGACTCTCTTTTCCTTCTTTTTTTACAGAGTCAGTACTTTCCTTAGTATCTTTGCTGTCCCCAACAATGCTGTTTTCTGGATAACTTCCAGCTTCACGTTCACGCCGATTCGCTTCATGTGCTCCTTAAAGTTGACTGATACGGCTCCAAGAGCCCCAATGACAACAGGCACTACGATGACTTTTTGCATGCACCAGACTTTAGCAATTTCATCTTTCAATAGTTGGTATTTCTCTACCTTCTCGAGTTCTTTCTCTTTCACCCTGTCATCACCTGGGATGGCAACATCAATCACAACAACCTCTCTCTCCTTATCAATAAAGACAATGTCTGGTCTTCTAGCCTTGATTTTCCGATCACACTGGATTGTGAAGTCCCACAGTATTTTGAAATTTTCACTCTCCACCACTCCCTCCGGTTTCTGTTCATACCAGTAATTAGCTCTTTCCAATCCACATTTACCACAAAGTTGCCAGTGAATATACTGTGCCACGTTATCATGCCTGCCTTTATATTCTGTGTGCGCCAACTTACTGCATTCACTCACCACATGGGCCACCGTTTCTCCCTTACTACCGCACATTCTACACAAAGGGGATTCTGCTGTGTGATCAATATGAAATCTCGTATAATAATTATTATTATTATTATTATTATTATTATGATTATTATTATTATTATAAGCTTCATTTGAGTATCATCTGTATATAGCACTGACTTATGACTTACTAATTGGAGACACTGTAAAGCACAAATGAAATCAAATAGAAATCACATTAAATTAAATCAATCAAATCAAATCAAAATGTTGGTTTTAGTGGAGAAGGGAAAACCTCTAAAATATTATGATGTGGTATTTTTTAAGAGTTTTTCATTTATTTTTTTCTTTTAGACGTGTTTTGATTGGTTCTTCAAAGGACAGTGTGACTTAGAAGCTGACACACTATCTCAGATGTTCACAGGAAAGGTTTTAAAGCTTGATCCCAACAGACTAACAATGAAAGGTGAGAGGTTTATCTCCTCCCCCCCCCCCCCCACCTCCAAGAGTTGAGAGATTTAAAGCCTGATTTATGGCAATTAAAGTGTGCACATTACTAAAATTAGTAACAAGTGTGAATGAGGTCTTTAGTTACTAAGTGCTAATGTGCTACAGAGTTGACCCCTGGTTGCAATGTGAACATAATATTGTCTTTTAACTAGCATGACGTGAACGTGGCAATATATTGAAACTGATGTCATTTGTTTTGTGGATTTACGGTTTTCCTGTAGTACCCATAGCTACAACACTATCAAGTGTGGAAGTGGGTCCATAAGTAAAAATAGAACGTTTCAGCAAATAGTGGCTTATCTCTCGGGTGCTATTTGTTTTCCCAGCTCCATTGTCTGGTCTCCCACATCTTCTGATTTCTTTGTCTATCTATTTTCCCCTTCTTTGTACAGCACAGCTCTCAAGGTTTTCATTGCTATGTGACCATCTCACAGATACAAAAAAAAAAAAGTCATGTGTCCTTGATTGCCTGTTTTGTTTTTGACTGATTTATGTTTTAAAATAAAATTGACAGGTTTTGCGTGCTTCAGAGCTTTCCTTGAGAATGTGAATATGAATGATCATCGTCTTAAGAAGACAGGCAATACATTCACAGTGGAGAAAATGGATTTAGTTGGTTTGGATTATCTCTGGAGAATAGTGCTTGATGTGCCCCATGAAGAGATAGCTATGCTGGCTGTTAAACAGCTAATGGAGTTGAGTTACACTTGGTTATCACCTAAACTAAAGAAGGTAAGAATCTAAAATCTCACTTTATTTGCATTTATGAGCCAAGCATATTGTCAAGGTGGCTGCATATTGACCAAGCACAAGGTCACCGTAGCTGCATATTGACCAAACATGAGGTCAAGATGCCTGCATATTGGCCAAACATGAATTCAAGATGGCTGCTTACCAGTATTGACCAAGCATGAGGTCAAGATGCCTGCATATTGACCAATTGTGAGGTCGAGATGCCTGCATATTGACCAATTGTGAGGTCGAGATGCCTGCATATTGACCAAGCATGAGGTCAAGATGCCTGCATATTGACCAAGTGTGAGGTCAAGATGCCTGCATATTGACAAAGCATGAGGTCAAGATGCCGGCATATTGACCAAGTGTGAGGTCGAGATGCCTGCATATTGACCAAGTGTGAGGTCGAGATGGCTACATCTTGACCAAGTTCTTTTTAGAATTTGGGAACTGCTGTAGGGAAACTTGATGATTTTGTATTATAGAAATAAAAAACTCACTGATTGCATTAAAATCAATTTGATTAAGTCAGTCAATAAAATGGGGAGTCATTAGTAAGAATGATTTTTGTGACAAATAAAAATATCAATGCAAACAATTCAGTAAAAGTCCCGGTTTTTTTCAACTTTTGGCAGATCAGTTGACAATAACTCATTCTTGGTTTTCTTCCATACAGGATCTTGTCAATATCCACAAGAAATTCATATTAGAATGCTACAAGCGTCTTGAGGTAATGCTCTGAAATAAATGTACGACCCATCTTGGAATTACCTCCCAATAAAATGTTCCTTTGAAATGTAAATAAATAGACAAAATGTCCAGTCATCCAAAGACCTAACTTGACAAAACCCTTGAGTGCCTGGATAATAATTATTATTATTACCAGTAATTGTAAATAGTTTGAACCCAGGAGTCTCAGTTCAATCTTTTGGGTTTTAGGTAGTTATGAAAAGGGCTGTTGTTGAACAGAGACAAATATCACGACCCAACGACATGTAAATCACTTGGCTCTGATGATAACTTCCGCTCAGGTTGTTGAAACATCAGTCAGCATCACCAATAACAGTTCTTATCAGAACTACTTACACTCCATTAAGCCCTGTCATTGTTACTCTAATGGTGTTGCCTTGGTTATTTCAGTCAATGATGTCTGGTCTGGGACAAACGTCTGTGTCACAGGCAGCATGCAGTGTTACTGCTACAGTTACAGCTCCTTTGACACCAGATATTCAGATGTCATCCTTGCCAGTCAAGTGAGGGTTAACTGATTTTTTTATATAAGAAATTGGGATAATCAAACGAGTTGATTAGTACTGGTAATAGGACTTAGTGGAGTCCAATTCAGTCTGTAATCATACGAGTGATTAACAAAATCGGACGACCGTGTAGCAGGAGTCCGATTTGTTTAATCACGAGTATGATGGCAGACCTAATTGGACGACACAAAGCCTTATTACCAATTAATCCTAACTTTAACAAAATTTGTGATGTATAATTAACAACTATTCACCGAAGTGGAGGTGGCTAGTGGTGGATATTTACCGAGCCGCGAAGCGGCGAGGTAAATATCCACCACTAGCCACCGACACTGAGGTGAATAGTTGTTTTAGTATATACTAAAACAGTGAGATAAGTGTACACAAAAAAAGAAAAAGGGCTTGGAAAATGGAGGACTTCTCAAATGACAATCCAACGCAGCGCCGATCGCCGTTAGTGATTTTTTGTTGCAATTACTGCCGTACGTCTCGTTTTCTCGCTGAGAGAAAAAAATTTGTTTAGTTCTAGTGGCGACATTTCATCAAATGGAATTGCAAACCCATTCTGTAAAAAATATAATTCAACTTTGGTTCTCAAGTAAACAAGCGACATCAAATTTGGTTATGCAAGATTAATTTGCATTTGTAAACAAAACCTTTCTCGTTGGTTTTTACCGCTGAACTCCGGGTTAAAAACATAAGCCATTACCTCTGAACACGGCCAAGCCAAATTTAGTCGCTTTCTTGGAGTTTCCAGGGACTGCTTCGTTGTTAATTTGGATGATTTCTTCGCTTGTCATACATACAAACCGGGCCGCCGTATTTGCGCGGCAGAGCGAAAAATTCGCAAGTTGCTCGGAGGTAAATAGCACAGGATATTCGGAGTTTGACTAGCCAATCAGAGCGCACCTTCAACGCTATCCACTGTTTTAGTATATACTAAACTAAGATAAACCAAGATTGTTTATGCCATCCAGCAGTGAAAAAAAAAGCCATTTAAGCGCGCGTACTGTCCAATTACTCAGGCATGACGCGTACTGTCCTATTTACTTGTCCTATTAAGGCTGAAATCAGGGCAGTTGATAGCCAATCAGATTTGAGAATTTTATTATAGTTATGATTAAGTAAGTTATACCACCGTAAGGTAAAAGGGTGGTGCTGTCGTTTCAGAAGGGAAGTGTTCCAACGAAGGGCTAACGCTCGAAACGTCAGCACCTCCCTTTTACCTTATGGTGGTATAACTTACTTACTCAACTCGTTTGATTTACCCAATTTCTTGTGTTTCAATTTCCCACCGACGCAGCAACAGTTTCTTTAGAAACTATCCCCATGATAAATGATTTTTTTTATATGGTTTGTTATTCAGCAAGCAGGCAAGAAAAAGCGAATCCTGATTTCTGATTGATTACCTGAGCAGGCAAGGTGGCCGACAGCAGTATCTTGTAGTTAGTGTTTTTATTCTGTACCTGAATGTATTTTACCATGTTTAAATAAAGTATTACCTACCTACCTACCTACCTACCTACCTACCCACCTACCTACCCACCCTGCCTGCTCGGGATTTCCGACTGTATTACACAAAACAAAACAAAACCAATGGCTATGTAGGAAAAAACTTTTATTGACCAAACTTGTTCATTGAAAGTGGCTGGATATTGGCCTCATTTCTTTCTACTTCTCAGTCAATAATCACGCAAAAAATGGAATAGGCCAATATGCAGCTATCTTGACCTCAATTTTGGTCAATATACACATATTCATTGACTCTGTCTCAGTCAATGATCACGCAAAAACAAACGAGGCCAATATGCAGCAATCTTGACCTCAAGCTTGTTCAATAACACATATTTATTGACTCTGTCTCGGTCAATAATCACACTAAAATGAACTAGGTCAATATGCAGCCATCTTGACCTCAAGCTTGGTCAATAACGGCTTTTATATTAAGAGGTTTTATTGCAGTACAATTTGGTCTGTTGCACAGACATGTATGAACCTACCATTGGCTTATTTGCAGCGTAGTTGGCCAAATAGCTCCTCTGGTAGAGCGTTGCATTGGTATTCATCTGGGGCCAGTTGTTCGAAGGCCGATTAGCGCTAACCCAGGGTTAACTTTTAACGTGGGTTTCTTTCCTCTTCTTAAAAAGTGTTTTCTCCTCTAACTTTCTCTATTTTATTCAGAGCATTGGCATTCAGCATACAATTATCATATTGTATTCAAAAAGAATTATACTGAATGTGCTTTTTAAGTTCTCATATCTGCATTTAAATTTCGCACTAACCCTGGGTTACAGGTACCTTAACCCTGCTTTGAACAACCCGGCCCTTGTTGATGGGTTTAAGTCTTGTTCAAGCCTGTTCATTTTTAAGCTAAATCACAATTGGTAAAGTGACACTTTTAACTTTAAAATGTCATTGTTAATGTTAAACAGAGCAAACTACTTGTTGAGTATTGAGAGGCTGTTAATGCTGGTGGAACAGTATATAATCACAGTGGAGGTGAGTTTTTTCAGTGTTTTGATACTGTCTTCTTAATGTCTTCATCTTTGAGAGCTTCCCTTAAACATCTTTAAACTAGGCATAGTTGTCACTAAATCTGCCCCCGACTTTGTAAAACTGAATGAAGACTGCATGTGGTTGTCCATGTATTTGTTATGAACCTTTGAAATGTAGTTTTCGTTTGAGAGTTTGCGAGTGCAAATTCCTTGTTGTGTTAGTGTTTTGTCAATTATCACACTTTGTTTCTTGGGTTAATGGAAATCCTCATACATATCGTGTTTAGGATGGGTTTACATTATAGCTTGGAATGAAAGAAGAAAGCTTGGAATGAAATCGTGACGACTCGTTGCCAAACTTGCCAAACCCAGTTTGCGCGGTTGCTGAGCCAGGCGCACATGCTGAAAATTAACCGGGACCACCGTGCGCGCCTATTTTCGTCAAATCGAGAAAATTTTCGCATACTAACACTACGACCATACGATACTTCTTATTTACGCGGGGAACATTAGGGTGCCTCCTCGGGTTCCGGCCTCTGGGCCGGAACCCTGCGGGGGCGAAAACAGGCTCACAATGTGTGCATGTGGCTACTGATGAACTGATTTGTGTAGGGGACTATTTTAAAGATGGTTTCAAGTTATTTTTGGTCATCTTTGAAGGAGAACAGAGATAACTAACAAGGAACTGAACCCATTTCAGGCTGAGAAATCGTAGGTAGCTGATGTGTATTACAAAGCTGCAGATATTGAATATAGCAATTCCAGTAATCTTGAACGGAAGCGTGAAGTTGATTGTAATCTGAAACTAGACCAAACACTTGAAATCCTAGCATCCCTCATGCGTCAAGTTTTCTCTCTTACTTACATCTCAATGGCGTAGTGGCTACCAATCTTCTGGATCATAGCCACAAAAACAATTTATTTTTTGGAATGACTAATAAATTTTTCGCTCCATATTGGCGTTTTAGTGGAAATATTTCCTTTATACTTTTATAGCGGGGCTCCCGCGCGCGAAGCGCGCGTGGAGCAGAGCCCCATACTCATGGAATATGGTCAACCTCTTTTCTTTTGGTTGTCACGTGACTGACCGAGCGTACGTACGTACGTACGTACGCGTCTACAGATTGTACGGGTAGGGTAGGGGAGACTATCAAAAGGAAGGGAGGGGTATCTCAGGCTTGTCTTGGCAAATCCACATCTTTTATATTAGACATTCACAATATGGTCAATTGACACCTGTCAAAACGGGATAGCCACTGACCAGCATCACATGACCATATTGTGGGCTCATGTGTCAATTCATCGAGGTGACGTGATTTATTTGGAAGCTGTTCTGGTAGCCCGCATATTTTTGGCGGGAAATTGCGTTGACGACTGAAAAAGAAATTTTCAGTTCATTGTCTTTTTGAGACACAATATTACTACTCTACACTGTTAAAGTTTTACTAAAGGATAAACGAAACAATTTCTATTGCTATGTCAACAAACAAAAGCAGAGAAAATATAATTTGCAGAACACAGGGTTCAGGTGAAGAGCAACGGGAAAGAGAGCAAGAATTAACTGAGGAAGAATGAGCGAAGTAGATCGCCAAAGAAGGCGCGCTCGGGAAAGAGAAAGGAGACGAAATTATAGTGAAGAACGCCGATAAGCAGAAAGAGTCCGGACTCGAGAAAATAGACAAAATGTTAACGAAGAACGCCGAGAAGCGGAAAGATTCCGGGCTGTGGAAAACAGACAAAATTGTAGCGAAGAATGCCGAGAAGCGGAAAGACTTCGTGCGGTGGAAAACAGACATAATTTTAGCGAAGAAAGCCGAGAAGCGGAAAGACTCCGTGCTGTGGAAAACAGACAAAATTGTAGCGAAGAAAGCCGAGAAGCGGAAAGACCACAAATTTGCATAAGTTTTGTCTGCAAAATATTTGCTCATTGATGCGTGACTCAGCACTCGCACTTTCCACTTTCCCTTAAACTTGACACTTGACTTGGAAAACCGACTTCTAAAAAAACCTTCTTCAGAAAAATGATCTTCTGAATGCACTACTTTTGAATGAGAAGCAAACTGATGAAAGATTTCAAATTTTTATGTCCTTTAATCATATAAACATCTCCCCTGTCGACGGCTAAGAAATGCTCCCGCGGGAATTTTCTCTTGGCGACAAATTGCAGAATGTAGCGCTTTCACTGGCAGCTTTTCGCGTTGTCGACGTTGTCATTTAGTGTGTCGATTGAGAACTTTGGTTTCAACGCCGTTGTTTTCGTAAAAAATGTTCTTCTAATTTGTAAAATGTCTCAAATGTATGTTAGTCATTCACGTGTTGCGGTGGACCAGGTCTACGTATAGTTCACACTTTTACGGTTATTTCTTTTGTTAAGTAACTACAGCTGATTGTAGTGAATAAATGAGGGCAGTAATTTTTTAAAGTTACAATGTAATTAAGAAAAAAATAATTGATAATTATTTTTTCATTCTCGTGAAAAATGTTTTTCGGGCTGGTAGATGTTGGTTACAGCTTAATCTGTAAAATTAATTTTCTTTGCACCCTGCTTGGAGTAGACATTTATTTTACCGAGGTGTTCGTTTTAACACGAAAATGACAAGAGTTGTGTCCTGCATTTCCCAGTAGCGTGTACAAATCTTTTAAATACATTTACGCAAATAAAATGGTTAATTTCATCAGGAATAGAATACAGTACATTGATAATTTGTGTTTTTTGTAGAATATACTCCATGACTTTGTAGGTAGAAAGACCGTACTTATGGCAGACGAAAGTTTAGACAAAAATCATAGCAAGTTAACGGACCTCGACACTTAACTATAGTTAAAAACGTTTGTGAATTCCTTCGCAATATTTTAGAATGCTTTTACAGTTTAAAGTGAAATGAAAGTGCTAACGGGAGCCCCGCTTTTAGGCTTGGCTAAATCTATATATTAGGTCCATAAATGGATGGCAAGAAACGTTATACTTTTCTTCCCCTACATACACCTTCAAAATCTCGCGCTGTGCCTCTGGTAATCTCAGCTGTATTTTAAAGAGCTGTTCTCTCACTGTGAAAAACATAAACGCATATCTTGCATTGTATCTTCGTAAAGTATTGCTGCTAACTCCTTACTCCCGGCCATTTGTGCAACTGCTAACAACTTGAACCTTTTTCAATTACAGTGGTATAACCTACTCTATCGATTCGTTTGGTTATCCCAATTTCTTGTGTTTTAATTCCCCACCGATGCAGCACCAGTTTCTTTAGAAATTACTCCCGCAATAGAAGTCAACTGTAGTTTACAGGAACAACCTGAGACAGTGACTACTCAGGTTGTAATAGACTCAGTCCCTTGCTTAATGTTACCTTCTTCTGTTACCCCGCTTGAAGTAGAATCTTACTGCTAGCAGAGCCGCGTGATTCATTAAGATATCTACTGATTGTTGTGCATGTGATACCTTGATTTCAGGATCTTCATGCTGGGCCCCGCACTTTATTACCTCATGGTGCCTCTTTCCATGGCTACCCAATCACAATTCATGTGTCGTCTGATTTGCCAAGACAAGAACTTACTTTACAGGTTGTCAAAGAGTACATGCATTTTTGTCAGTTTCCTTTTTTCCACTATACATTTATTTTCATGTCAGTGTTCTTGGTAACATTTGAATGTACCAGATTTCTAGGTTTAACCAGTGGATGTAAGCATTGAAACTGAATATCCATGTCCTATGTATTCCGCTATATTCCAGTGGAGTCGATTGTTGTCCACTGGAGTTTCAGAAAGTCTTGTCCTTTAAGCCGTGACCTAAGGCAAGCATGCTACACATTTACCAGTATATATCACAGATCAAAATTATTTTTTTAATTATTATATTTTTAAATACCTCTTATTAATCGAGTTCGAGGTCCGTACTGTAAAATACGGACCGAGTTTTTTCCCGTTGATTTATGGCCCAAGCGCTTCGCGCTTGGGCCATAAATCGACGGGAAAAAACGAGGATCCGTATTTTACAGTACGGACCGAGAAAACGAGGTTAATAAGATATTTATTATATCTCTGAAGTCATTTTGGCGACCAAAACAAACGTTAGCGGGCCGTACAGTGAAGTACGGCCCGCTAAATTGACCAATCACAGCGCGCGTACTAACTGAGAGATAAAATAAAATAGTTTATTATTTTTTAAACTAGGTTGATTTTTTTCAACCAATGTCAATTTTTTTCAGCCTAGGTCAATTTGCTTCAATTCAGGCCAAGTTGTTTCAAACCAGGTCAATTTGTTTCAACCTAGGTCAACTTGTTTCAACCTTGATCAAGTTGTTTCAACTAGGTCAACTTGTTTCAACCTAGGTGAAGTTGGGGCAGGTACAAAACACAGGTCACAGGTCATTGTTTTGCCAATACAGAAAGTATCCTAAACATTCACTAGAGCTGACCTTAGGTCTAATTAGACTTAGTGAATGTTTACTCACTGACTTTAGGATACTTTCTGAAACAGGTTGAAACAAATTGACCTAAAGAACAAAGTGACCTGCAACATATATAAACACTGTGACTCTAGTGGGGTTTAGACATGTATATTGAACAACCCTTGTTAAACTGAGATGCTGTTGAACGTCCTATTTACAGTGTCATTCCAATGAAAGCTTGAAGTCTTTACGTCACAGAATTGCTCAACGACTGAGTGCCAACCCAGAACAAATCCAAATTTCCACCAATGAGAGACTGGTAGGTGGAATTTTGAGGTCTTTGTTGTAGTGAATCGTAACTTGACATTATTGTCTTGTTACTGCTTAATGTTTTACCAACTGTAAGCGTAATACAGGTTAAACTAACCGTAAATCAAATAAATTTTAACATTAAATGCAATGAATCACCCCACCATAAATATGTTCAAATTGATATCTCACTCATTCATTGCGCAAGAAAAATTTCAAACGTTTGTTTGTTGTGTGCATTTGTGAGATATCAGTTTGTCTCCATGCATTCATCTATTATTCTCTGTTTGTTTCTATTTTGTGAGTTTGCATCTAATCTTTGTGATCTGTGTTTTCAGCTCTTGCCATCGAAAGATCAGAAGCTTCTTTATCAACTGGAGTTCGAAGATGAACAGCTTCTCTACGTAAAGTTCTCTGGTGTCACCACTGTGCCAACGAAAGAGGAATCCGAGGTGCAGTAATAAGGCCTTTTTTTAATGACTTGGTTTACGGGACATTTCTGGAAAAAAACTAATGTCGGAGGGGGGAATAAAAATAAAAATAAAATAGAGTATTCAACCTTTTTTTTCAGGCAACGTGTACAATTTTATATCGGAGGGAAAAATAAGATGTTTCGTAGCCAATGTAACACAAACCTCGTACCTAGGGCTCAGTTTGGTGCTCTAATACATTACAGTCCTGAGTGTAACTCGGCACTGGGTGCGAGGTTGTGTTGGTAGACTATTACATCTCACGAAAATGAATGAAAGTAAAACACACCTTGGCCATTTGAATAGTTTTATTTCCGAAAATATGACAATATGAGGTTTTGTTTTCTCCGCTTTTGAAAATAAAAAAGCACATTTGAAGTATACTATCGGCGGGAAAAAAATAATACAAAATTTGCAATTTTATTTTTTTTCTGAAATCGGGAAATTCAACGTCGGCGGTTCCGTAAACCAAGTGATTAAAAAAAGGCCTAACCAACACTCTTCATTCATGTTCTCTTACCTTACATATTTTGCATTTGCTTCAAAACTTTGCTGATCGGCTGAGAGCATGCCAATTAATCCCAAACAGTTCAGAAAGTTGAAAGTTGAAATTTGAAATTACAGTTTCGCACGTCCATCATCAGCGAGTAATCAAATGATTTCAAGCCCAATTTTGGACCAAAGAAGCACTCTTAAATTTGCACTCGCCTTATGGGTCGCGCAGGTTTTTTAGTCATTGCATGTTATTGCATGTGTATTACTGACAAGTAGTCAAATGATTTTGAGTGCAAGCAAAATAATTTTTCAAAGACTACAAATTGTACTCGTCCTACATGCAGTTTTTTTGAGTCTTTGAAGAACTTTTATGTGCTCATTTATTCCAGAATGCACTTGAAGTCATTTCATCACCTACACAAATTACACTCCAGTCAGCTCAATTGTCATTATTAATCGACAAAATACTGTTTGTTGTTGCAGAGCCAAGAGTCAATGAGAATTGATGAGGTTTGTATGTATTAGCTCGAGATAACTGTGGGTATTTGGCCTACTTATGTCACAGTTTCTACAGGTAATTTCAATTAGTCATTCACTCACAGGCCAAGAAAACTTTATTAAATCTATAAGAGTTTATAAACTGAAACCTTGCAAGTCTTTCAGAGGATGTACTGAAACAAATGACAGAGTGTACTGTTATGCTATGCTACGTTATGCTATGACTGAAACCCTTTCGCTCCCAGTGGAGCATAGGTCCACGGAAACCAGTGCTCGCCATCGCGGTCTGTTTTGGACAATCCTTTCACGCTGCCACCAGGTGTAGCTTGCTTTGCTCGCTTCGTCATCTACCGTCCTCCTCCAGCTGTTTCTGAGACGGCCTCGACTCCTCCTCCCCCGTGGGTTCCATCTCAGTGCCTGCTTGGTGACATTGCAGTTAGTTTTCCTGACGCTATGCTATACAAAACTATAAATATACTACAGACTAGACTAGACTAGACTATGCTAACCTAAGTAGTAGTTGCAAAAGGCGGGTTCTGGCGCACGCATACATCAAAAATTGCTCTTTAAGTCTAAAACGTGCAGGATCCAAAATCGACTCGCGCTAGTAATGTTGTGAGAGAGGGGAGTGAATTACATGAAACTTTTGAACTCCCCCTCAATTTTAGATAATAGTTTCTGATTCTCCAAGTAGTCATTGAGATACATGCTACCTGCCATAACGGCGACCCATTTGACATAATTCTCAAATTTCGATGATGGATCCGCAAGAAAGTTCTCTCTGAGGGCTTTTCTGGCAAGCCACCCCAGACCAGCGGAAAGGCCAATAAGAGTCGCGGAATAAGTAATGGTTTTCGCAAACTTGTTTTCAGTCATTTAAAGATTATGATGCTTCTATTTAAGTGAGAGCCATATCACAAATTCTTGACCCGAATCGTGTTCCCAGAGAACTGAAAGGTTTGAAAGCGGAAGCATCATTGAATCGAATCAAGTTCACTCCCTCATCCGCCAAGCCTGGTGAAACATTATATGTAAACATCCCAAAACTATCGGAGACCATGGTTATAGTTCCAGGTAGTGTATATCTTCTCTTTGATTTTAATGTGTCTGGTCATAAAGATAATACTCTCATTAATAATTTGGGAAGAAATCTCATTTCCAGATTTAGAGTTCTATTTGGTGGAGAAACTTTGCAAGATACCGAGAGATTTGATTTATTCCAGACTTATCATGATTTACATTTATCGAAGAAAGATCGTGAAAATAGATTGAGACAAGGCATCTCATCTGAAAATATTAGGAAACTTCGAACAAATGCTGGAGATAAAGATACTTCAAATTCAAAGGAGGTTACTCTTGCGGCGATTCATAACACTAAGTATGCAATCCCTCTAGATCATTCCATTCTCAGAGATCATGGGGTTTTCTATCATAGAGCGTTTTCTGACTCGTTAAAATTTGAAATTACATTAGCCTCAGTTGATGATATCGTCGTCTATTCAAACACTGAGACCCCTCCAAATTATACAATGACGAACATTGAGATGGAGTATTCATGCATCTCAAGTGATTATTTGGCTAATGAGGCACAGGCTTCCTACCAAGTGGGGAAAGTATTCACTTACGAAAACATTCTCTTACACAAAACGTTTAAAATTTCCAGACCTAATGATGGTATGATTATAGAAAATATAAATATCCCCAGAAGATCCATGTCGGGTATCCTTTGCCTATTCACAGATGATTATGCATCAGGAAAGAGAGATTCTGAAACTTTTGTGAATCCGGGAATCACATCAATCAAAATTAGCTTGGATGGGAGACCAAACCAACTCTATTCCAAGGGGATGTTGCCAACCGATTTATGGAGATCTGCTACTAAACGCTTTGGGCTGAATGATTCTATGAAAGAGAAAGATTTCTACAGAGACAAATTCGCCTTGTGGATCGATTTGAGGTCCTATCCGGATAATGAAATTCATGGGAGTGGTTATTCTCTAAATAATACTCATAGTGGTATTACACTTGAAATAAATAGGCAAAAGGGAGGAACCGGAATCATTACATGTTATATGTTTTTGGTTGCTGATGCAGTCATGTTAGTTCAGAATTCCACTCTGAAGGAAATCGTCTATTAAATGCTCAACAGAAAAATCAACAAAAATCAATAGAATGCTCAAGAGAATGCTCAACAAAAATCAAGACATTCCAGGAAGTTGTTGGAAGTTGTTGGAATTTTGTTGGAAGTTGTTGGAATTTTGTTGGGAATTTTGTTGGGAGTTTGTTGGGAGTTTGTTGGAATTTTGTTGGGAATTCAAGTTTGCGAAAACCATTACTTATTCCGCGACTCTTATTGGCCTTTCCGCTGGTCTGGGGTGGCTTGCCAGAAAAGCCCTCAGAGAGAACTTTCTTGCGGATCCATCATCGAAATTTGAGAATTATGTCAAATGGGTCGCCGTTATGGCAGGTAGCATGTATCTCAATGACTACTTGGAGAATCAGAAACTATTATCTAAAATTGAGGGGGAGTTCAAAAGTTTCATGTAATTCACTCCCCTCTCTCACAACATTACTAGCGCGAGTCGATTTTGGATCCTGCACGTTTTAGACTTAAAGAGCAATTTTTGATGTATGCGTGCGCCAGAACCCGCCTTTTGCAACTACTTAAGTTATAACCCACTGATTAATTTTCGCGCTATCTTATTGGTTATTTTGGGCCACATGGTGTCAAATAGCTGGACGGGTATCAGGCGATATACCTCGGCCGCGTGGATATTTGCCCTGCGATTTTTCAGTCGCAAGAAAACAAAACAAAGTCAGTCTCTTTTTAAACAAACTCGTTTTGTAGAATCCAGTGATCGTAGTCAAGTAGTTAGTCGCAGCTGTAGCTCCGGATAAAACAGAAAATCAACAAAATAAGCTGCTGGTGTTTTTGGCCTCGAGGTGAGCAAAAGTTACGAACCCTTGGGCAATCAAATTCTTGAAAATCTCCCCCACTGAAATGTGCAAAAAGGCTGGTTTTGCACAAAGCTACACTTCCCACTGTCTTTAAAGCTGCCAGTTGAGAAAACTTTCCAAGCCAAAAACGATAAACTACGCAAGAGATAAATCGGCCAACTGTTCATTTTTCGGACAATCTCTCAGCCGCGGGCATTATCCTCCGATATACCAGCCGCCAGAAGGGGTTTATTTACTAATTATGCTATACTATACTATGCTACGCTACGCTATACTATGCTACATTGTGTTACGTTGCATAACCAGTCATATTACTTTGCGTTCTTCTTGCTAAATGACTCTGCTTTTTGTGATTTTTTTATCCAGGCCAGTGCTAGTGGATCAAACCGTCAGACCTATGCATTAGAACAGGTAAACTCATGAAACTGTACACTTCTTGTGAATCCTGGTTTGTTCATTGGATTGTATCTCAATCTATCTATTTATCTCTGTGTATCTCTGTCTCTATCTGTTGAAATTGGCCCGAGTACAATAATTACTTCAGTTTCAGTTTTACAACAGTCGTTTGAAAACCGGTCTCATAAAAACACTTCCAATTAATGTTTGTCGAGTGTTGTCGTCCAGCTGTGGGTAACAGCCAATAACAGCACAGCTTAGCCGACCAGTCAAAACGTTGAACCAAGACTTGAATACCACCTCGTGACAACATGCGACTCACTTGACGCTGACAATGACGTGCACTCGTGATGTCGAAACGCTAGTCAATGTCATCAAAAATAATTAGCTTTTCACTCCCGGACGGTAGAACTCGACAAACAACCACTGAGAATCCAGGGTTAAAACCATGTACAGCTCAACAAATATAAGAACTTACACTAGACGATCAAACTCAACAAGCAGCTACTGAGAATCCAGGGTTGAAACCATTTACAGCTCAACAAATATAAGAACTTACACTAGACGATCAAACTCAACAAACAACTACTGAGAATCCAGGGTTCAAACCATGTACAGCTCAACAAATATAAGAACTTACACTAGACGATCAAACTCAACAAACGACTACTGAGACCCCTGGGTTCAAACCATTTACACTAATAATTGGTCCTAACTGCCGACTGGTTGTCTCAGTTGGTGGAGCACCGGACTACCGTGCGGGAGGTCGTGGGTTCAAACCCCGGCCGGACCAACACTCGGGTTCTTTAAATAACTGAGTAGAAAGTGCTGCCTTAGTAATGACAGCTATAAATGGTTAGACTTTCTAGTCCTCTTGGATAAGGACGATAAACCGTAGGTCGCGGCTTTGAACCCGTATTCATGATAATTTACTTACTTACTTAATCCTCTTCGTTCCTAGTGGAGCATAGGTCCTCAACTAGAGCACGCCACCTAACCCTATTCTGCGCAGTGACCTTTGCCTCATTCCAAGTCAGATGTTTTCTCTCCAACTCTGCCAATCTCTTTCGTCGCCAGGTGTGCTGGGGTCTCCCTCTCTTTCGCTTCCCCTGTGGGTTCCACTCCAGTGCCCTCTTGACTACATGCCCATCTGGTCTCCTCAAGTTTGTGGCCGATCCAGCCCCAAGCTCTTTGCCTTATCTCTTGCTCTATCGGTCGCTGCCCTGTTTGTCTCCAGAGCTCCTTGTTGCTGATTTTCCTAGCAACAAGGAGCTTTGGAGACATGATAATTTAGTGGACGATAAAGAACCAACACACACTGATCGTAAATAGCGGAGTAAGGGATGCAGTTCCCGGTGTTGTGGTCTGGCCTTTGGGTTGGCGCTTCAAATAGGAATAACCTCATTGCGCCTTTACCCCTTGGACAGAATTGCCCAAGAAAAATAAGTATATATGTATATGCTTTTGTTTCATGTGTGTTAGGAGCGTATGATGCCAGGTGTTATAATGGCCACGGAATGCAAAGCGTTTGACAAGCTTTACCAACTAGCAGAAATAGAAGAACCAAGGTTTGTGTTGTAATGGCATGCTTTGATTTTTTATGAGGTCAATTCCACATTCCACTTAGGTGGATCCTTTTTTCAATTCCCATTATCTGCTTGCTTGACACTCTTTTGATTGTACAATGAGAAGTTACAGATTGGTCACTACTGGGAGAGGAGTAAGATCCTCTCTGACTTGATCAGTTTCTCAATTCTCATCATCTCCTTGCTTAGCACTATATTGATAGTACCAGGAGATGTTACAGATTGGTCACTTTTGGTAGCAAAATTGCCAAGTAATGTAATTTAACTTACCGTAGCATTTCTTGTTGTTTGTTCTTGTGTTTTGTAGCATCACAGTGCATGTACAGAGACTGCTTATGTTATTACCAACTGATCCTGATGTTCAAGAATCGCTTGAGTCAATTGGACAACAGGTGCGTTCTGAAATCCCGGCAGTTGTGTTCTGAGACGTAACCTTAAAGGAACTGTGCTATTAGATTGTTTAACTCAGGGTTTGATTCTGTGAGTGAAAGATTTAAAAGGAAAAACCACATTGTATAACACGAGGTTTCACCCTGAGAGTGAAAGGTTTATTAGAAACTCATTGAATGACTCAAGGATTGACTGTGGGAGTGAAAGGGTTAAAAGGTAGAACCACATTGTATGACCCAAGGTTTGACTGTGGGAGTGAAAGGGTTAAAAGATAGAACCACTTTGTATGACTCAAGGTTTGACTGTGAGAGTGAAAGGGTTAAAAGATAGAACCACTTTGTATGACTCAAGGTTTGACTGTGAGAGTGAAAGGGTTACAAGATAGAACCACATTGTATGACTCAAGGTTTGACTGTAGGAGTGAAAGAGTTAAAAGTTAGAACCACATTGTATGACTCAAGGTTTGACTGTGGGAGTGAAAGGGATAAAAGATAGAACCACATTGTATGACTCAAGGTTTGAATCTGAGAGTGAAAGGGTTAAAAAATAAAACCACATTTCATGACTGTTTTCACTCACATTTTGCCTTTTGTATCCACAGTATTCCATCAGCTGTTCTCCTGGAGGTTCTGCACAGGATGACAGGAACATCTGTCGAACAAACTTACAGAACATGTTCAAGTGTGTCACTCCAGGCATGTCCCCCTTCAGAGTTCTCTACAATCTCGAGGTACATAAGTAACTTGCAGCAAGGAACCCTTAAAGTCCCAATGTATAGTGATCAGCATCCAAATTCTCCCAGTGATATCAAGACCTTGTGATGAGTATTGGTATCAAGAATATTGGGATGATCATCACTGATGCTCCAACACTCAAAGAGAAATTTCGTATCTTCAAGCCGCCATGCAATGTTTTCTACATTGCATAAAATTGACTGCTATACCGAGTGATATAAAAAAAAAGAATGAAAAAGAAATTAAAATTTGCCCGCTTTCGTGAACAAAAAATACTTAGCCCTTAACCGTTTCCATGGCAAAATCTTCACCAATAAAAGAGCCTCTCAGAACGCTTGGATTGTCCCCTAGACTAGCTTGCCATATAGTATAATCTTCTATTATTTTTGGCTGCTTCCCCTAGCGGGCAAGATGAAGCAAATCCTGTGTTCTGATTGGCTACCCGAGAGGGCAAGATGGCCTTCATGCCCGCTCGGGATATCCCGCGTTGTCCCGCGAAACAAAACAAAACAAAATGTCCATGTAATAAATCCTTTATTGACCAAGCTTGTTCGGTCAATATGGCTGGATATTAGCCTCGTTCTTTTTGCGTTTTATTGACCTTGACTACGTTTCCGTCAATAAAAATGCAACCATGAATATGCAGGTATCCTGACCCCTCGCTTGGTCAATAACGCATATGTGTGTTCTCCATCTACGGATATTATTACAAACTCACAACATGACCAGCTCCCAGTTGGCTTGATAGCTCAGTTGGTAGAGCACTGCTCCGGTATCGCAGAGTTCATGGGTTCGAATCCCGTTCAGGCCTGAGTTTTTTTTTTCAGCCTTTAATTTCACAGCTGCTTAAGTTGTGTACATAACTGCGATGATCCATTAATGTCATTACATATTACTCCGCAGTTCAAATATATGGTCTTTCATATAATCATTTGAATCGTTCTTCTCCATCTACGGGTATATTACGAACTCACAATATGACCAGCTCCCAGTTGGCTTGATAGCTCAGTTGGTAGAGCACTGCACCGGTATCGCGGAGATCATGGGTTCGAATCCCGTTCAGGCCTGAGTTTTTTTTTTTCAGGCTTTAATTTCACAGCTGCTTAAGTTGTATATATAACTGCGATGATCAATCAGTGTCATTACCTATTACTCCGCAGTTCAAATACATAGTCTTTCATATATTCATTTGAATCATTCTTCTCTGTCTACGGGTATATTACGAACTCATATCATGACCAGCTCCCATTTGGCTTGATAGCTCAGTTGGTAGAGCACTGCACCGGTATCGCGGAGGTCATGGGTTCGAATCCCGTTCAGTTCTGAGCTTTTTTTTATAACTGCGATGATCAATTAATGTCATTACATATTACTCCGCAGTTCAAATATATGGTCTTTCATATATATTCACTTGCTTGTGTTCTCATGTTGGTTAGGTCTTAAGCAGTATGCTGATGCCAACACAACACAGAGATGGTGGAGCCAATGCCAGAATGTTTAAGGAGAATTTTTTAGCCGCTGGTGGACTGAGGTGTGCTGTCATTTATTTCTATTCTCTGTGCAGTACAAATGAACAAGAACAAGTCAATTAAAATCCACAACTGGACACTCGTTTTTGGCAAAAACTTTATAAAATAGGCTTGAGTATCTTGATCGGCAGATTTTAATGTCCAGGGTAAAATGTCTAGGCAAACGTTCTTAAGCTAATTTATATTTACCGACTGCGGACCACGGTAACAGACAATCTTAACTTCGTCCACTGCTTTTTTTAGAAAACGACTGCGGGACCACGGACCGTGGGGCATCGCCATTACGCTCAAAAAAATTGTGGGGTATTCTAAAGTTGCTGCATTATCTATTATCTAATCAAACTATTTAAGTTGGGTACATAACTGCGATGATCTTCCACTCATTAAATCAAACTATTTCACTTGAGAAGAAACCAACTTCCATGTGATCATGAGTACTGCGATCCGACAGGCTAAGGTTCCTACGATCTATTAACCATTGAACTACGTGTTCGAAATTTCTGTTTAACAATAGAGTGTTTCTGTCGAGTATTGAATATTTATCATTAAAAGAAATAAATGTTTTTAATTGTTACAAGACAAGAGGTCGGTTATGGCCAAGTCGAGGAACTATCGGCTGATGTTGCCCCGCGGAAATTTGATTTTGTAGTTTGATCTGCTAGTTTTAAGAACGTCAAATTTCCAAGGGGCAACTATCGGACCGACAGTTCAGAGACATAAACACTCTATTGTCTTTATTGTTCACCACTAAATTTTCTTCCGCACGCTTGTTGAAAAACAGTCGAAACCCACTAAATACGTATCATGTCAAATATTTATTCGTGCGTACCTTTTGGTCCAACCCCATTGACAAGGATAGATACATCTTCGCTGACCTCGGCGAAGCGAGTAGCCATACTTATTAAAATTTTCTCGGACGAGTACTATCCATCCGGGTATTTCATCGGAAGGGCACTATGGGCTGATAGTGTCTCTCGGTGGAAGAAGACTATCGTGTCACGTGATCAATTTAAACCAATAAGAATCGGAGAAAATTTAGTGGGAAACTATAAAGCTTGATAGATGGTTCAGGCTTTGCCCTCATTAACTATTCTGCATAGAAATCGAGAGTGAAAAATGAATTTTTTTAGCATAAGTCTACTATTTTAAGTGGAAGTTAGTGATTTTAATGTAAATCTACGCAAAAAGCAGTCGCCGTTTTGTTGACAACCAATCTACCAATAATAATGAACTTTATTTGAGTGTCAACTGTATTTAGCACTGACGCACTAATTGGGGACACTGTAAAGCACAAATCAAATCAAATTATATTGAATTAAATCAAATGTTGGTTTTTGTGGAGAGGGGAAAACCGGAGTACCCGGAGAAAAACCTCTCGGAGCAGAGTAGAGAACCAACAATTACCAAGTACCATATTTGGAAAATCAAGAGAAACAGAATGGACCAATCAAACTGGCTTCAGTAGTATGACTGAGGCTAGCAGTTTCCATATATGGTACTTGGGAAATATTGAATCTGAACAAGCTGTGAAGGCCAGTTACACGTTTCAAGTCTTATGGGTGTCTGATTATGTTTCACATGTTTTCCTTTAAAGGTAATCTTGTTTGCGTGGTATATTTTCTTTGCAGTGTTGTAGTGAATATTCTCCAAAAAGATATGTTCCCCCAAGACGTTGACACTGAAATACGCAGAGGATGTTATGCAATTTGCCTGCAGTTAGCAAGGTTCGTATTTTCTTAATATTTTAAGTTGTTTCAACTTTGTCCATGTTCAAGTTCAAGTTTCAAGTTTATTTCGTGCAACAATACAAGTATAACTGAAAACAGAATAATTGTTCTAAAATGAGCGAGTGGCGATAAGGACCATAGAAACCATAAGGCTTATGCGAGATGGTTCTCCCCGCCAAGTCTGAATTAAATAGTGGTTATCGGTAGACGGTCATGTTGATGGTCATGATTTTTTGTGTAGGTAATCAAACACAAGTAAAGTTTCCAAAGACTGAGAAAATTGCAGTAGCCTGTAGGGCGAGTGCAGTTTGTTGTTTGTGAAAAAGTTACGATTGCTTAGTTATACAAAATTGCGTAAAAAAGCATTTTGATTACATGCCCTAAGGGGTCTCCCTGTGACAAGTAAAATCGTCTGGCGTTAGCCAGAGTAAAATCTATAAAGTCACTCTTGGGAGTGAAAGATAGTTTTTAACCCTTTCACTGCCAAGGGGTCTCCATTTGACGAGTAATTAATTTCAACTTTTGCACTCAATTTCTTATTGCTTCACCCAGTTTCTACTTTCTGCACTGTTTGGGATTAATTGATGCCTTCAGGTCGCCCAAGAGTGCATTATGGCTTAATTCCTTGTCTTACATTTTTTGCCTCTTTTTTTTCAAGGTTCCTTCTCTGTGGGCAGTCGTCTGAAAACTCCTTCACTGCCCCACCCTCCCCACCCTACAGAGAACCTGCCACAGTTGCGGCATCACCAGTTGCCATGGCAACGGGCACCATGGACATGGAGCTGAATGACTCATTAAATAACTCAGGAATAGAAGCCAAGCGGCCACGTTCCAGTAGTATGATTGATGATGTTCACCCCAGTGTGCGAGTAGCTATAGAGGCAAGTATGCGCTGACTCTTTTACTCAAGAGATCTACATAGCAATTCTCATTACCTAGTCTCGTACCTCTGTATTATACTTTAGAGGATTCAACCCTTCAGTACTTCAATTAAACCCTCCTTCGTGGTCCCTGAACATTTCATACGGTACCAGTGATGAGAATATGGTCGAACATCTACTTACCTACTCTGTAGTTACCTACTCGGTTCGTGGGCCACTTGTTTTTTCTTTCCACATTTTGACATCGTGTGGTCTATTATTCAACAGACACAAAACATTTGGTGAAACAAGATTTTGTGGTGTCTACTGTACATGCATTAAGATTTCTTGGAAACTCAACGAATTTGGTCAACTGTCAGTTAACCTTATAGCACCTTTTTGTAAGATAATAGAAACAATCATCACTCGTGTTCTCAAATGCCCGTCGTGTTTTATCACAGTGTAATACGCGGCTTAGGCTTCTTTATTCGCTTTATGATATAGATTTTACACGCCGCGAGTAGAAACAACAAAGCACACAGATCGACAAACCGACGCCATTGATTAGCAACTTCTCGACTGTTTTCGCTTCTTCTTCTTAATTTGTTTTATTATTCTCAGCTTCAAAACTTTCTGCTGCTTCGCAGGGAACTCCATCTTGAATTTCTTCAAAGAAAATGTTTTTCGCCGTCTCTTACAGAATTGTTGAGTAGAGGTAATGTGGCGAAAAACAATAAAACACGCCTTTTCTATGTTTTATACTCTGATAAAACATAGGTTTTTGACCAATCAGAGCGCGCGTAAGAACGTAACTATATTATAATGATGAATATTTATCAAATATGGCCAAGTAGCCGGTGAGTCGATGACTTACAGCCGCCGGAGCTCCCGGCTGTACCTGTCTTCTAATGAACGTTCTGTATGACTGGCTAGAGAGGTTTTTTTGTCTTTCTGCTACCACTTGTTTTACCACCAAAATTCGCGTAATATGAAAAAAGCACATCGGCGCTTGGAGATACGAGATACGAAATTTATCTTGTCGATATATTGGAAAATATTCTGCGAGGTCGTGTAATATTCCCCATATTTTATGTATCTTCCATCAGACAATGGGGCGAGATGACTTCGCAGAGACCATAGCCTGTTTCATGCGTGTTGCATGGGCAGCAGCTTCTGGTAGAATAAACCTGGCCGGGGGTCGTCAGCGGCTTTCCAGTCAAAGTTCTGATGATGAGGGGAGTGGTGTCGGTGGGACCAGCAGTGATTCAGAGTCCGTGAAATCATTCAGGTCTAGTGGTTCAACTGGAAACCTGTCCGAGGTTACAAACAAGGTACATATATGCCCGTGTTAGGAGTGATAATAGTAATAATGATAATAATAATAAAAGTGACAATGGCAATAATAGTAATGATGATAATGATTAGAGTGATAATGGTAATAATAATAATAATGATAATAATAATAGTGATAATGATAATAATAATAATAATAGTGACAATGGTAATAATAGTAATGATGATAATGATTAGAGTGATAATGGTAATAATAATAATGATAATAATAATAGTGATAATGATAATAATAATAATAATAGTGACAATGGTAATAATAGTAATGATGATAATGATTAGAGTGATAATGGTAACAATAGTAATAGTGATAATGGTAATAATAGGGTGGCGAGGCGAGGCGAGGCGAGGCGAGGCGAGGCGAGGGTTTCCTGTGGCTGTTCTGCTGCTTAACCTTTCTCTTCTATCTGATTCTGATTTTTATTCTGTGTTTGTTTCCTTTGACGTATGTCAGGACGTGGTGATCGTAGGGGAAGCACTGCAGCTCCTTGTTCTCTGCCTGCAACTCAGAACACAGCTTATGGGTGAGAGAATGTTTTCTTTTTATTTTAAGATGTTGTATTGTTTGTATAATAATATATCTGATTGGCCCTGTGATATCAAAATGATGTGGTATGTCTTTAACTGTGCTTTCATTTTTCAGGTGTGTTTTATTACCTTCCCAATGTAAATGACTTTATCATTGAGGTTCTAATTGGATCGGTCAACTCCCAGGTCAGTGATATTTCAGTTGCATTCTAGATCATTATTTTGAATTAAAATGTGTTTATTTTGTAGCTTACGCAAAGTGTGTAGCTACATCATGACACGATCGGATTCATTTACTTTGTCCACGAGAGTCGAGCGCCCGTCACGTGGTCTATTAAGCCACACATGTACGCATTGCGGTCTTATTTTTCACAACCAGCTTGAGGGAGCGGTTTTCATTTGCAGAATAGTATATCCATTTTTGTGTTTGATTTGCATCGCTACACCCCTTTTCTCGATCAATCAAAATTAAAACAAGAACCAATCGTGACGCCTTCTCCCACGTGGGTGCTGGCGTTATTCGCTTTGTGTTTTCTGATTGGTTCACTGAACGGTGTTAATCTGTTGTGATTGATCAGAGCAATTGATTTGTATCTTGTTTTATTACATCCATTGTGAAATCACAGGTGATCCCTGCAATTTGATTGGCCCATAGCAGTGTGATTTATTCACGAGTTGCACCATTTTTTGTTCTAAATCGCATCGTTTTTAAAAGTCACTCTTCCAAGCTTTTGAAATAGATAAATCAGTAGTATTGAAAATAAAAACTGTGTGATTTCAAAATGGGTGTAATAAAGTGGTAATTGAACTTCGTGTTGTGCAATTTTGGTCTCAAATCATACTTGTCATTTCAAATCGAACTCTCGCTGCGCGCTCGTTCGATATTTGAAATCACGCGTATGATTTCAGACCAAATTGCACTCCACTCAGTTCAATTACCATTATTTACAGTACTCATAAAAAACCCGTGTACTATCCGTTATTTTTAGGCCATTGTTTGGGTTCCGCCATGACTACTTACGCTATTGTCTTTACCCTACCAACTGACCTTACTCTTTCACTCCCGAAAAAAAAGTCGCTTTTCTCATTAATGAGTCTCACACAATTCCTTGCATGTTAGTTTGAAGAATTTGATTGTAGATCAATTCAACATCCCTAAAATGATGAATTTCTCAATTCTCCCCAAATGGTTCCCTAGCACTATTTCTATAGTGTTAGGAGAAGCTAGATTTTCATCACTCAACCAAGTGCAAAGTGTTAACCCGAGTCTGGTTTGTTGATATTGTAGGTGCGGTCAACAGCACTGGAGCAACTCCTGATCCTCAGTCAGACGCCAGTTGGGGGTATGTTCTTGTTCACAATAGGGAGCTTAAGCACGCGCGTTTTTGAGACGCGGACGGCAACCGGAAGATAACATTTCGCTTGCCAGGACAGTGGTGTCTTCCAGATTTTTGCAGTGATCATCTCTAATGGAGAAACGATGCTAATCAATGTAAATGTAGTTGTGTGAAGACAAGCTAAAAGGGGAAACAGCTCACTTCCGGTTGCTGTCCGCGTCTCAAAACGCGCTTGCTTAAGCTCCCTAATGCTACACTATCCTAGTCTGTTTTACCTATTATTATATGACTTGGTGGACTTGAGGACAATGCGAGCATTCTGATTGGCTCATTGTTATTTGAGATTTTGTTACACGAGGCACTACACTAGGTGAAAAAAAAAACAGAGAAAAGCCATCTAAGTGGGGAGCGTTGTTCAGTGTTTGTAGCAAAGATGCAAAGAATGTTTTGTGATTGATCTCAATGCTTCATTTTTCTTATTTTTTTTAGAACCGAAGCTTCAGACTCCAAATCACTTTCTACTGAGTGTGATGCTCTATGCTCCTCTACCGCTGTGGACTCCAACGGTGTATGTCAGAGGAAAGAACCAGAGGTATGTGAGAACTACAAGCCAGTAACTAACCAGGGTCGTCAAACGGTTTTAAAGTAGACAGTTAAATTTGAAAAATAACCGCCCGGACAATCAAGCGCCAGAGAGAGGGGTCTATGGGCATGCCATGATTTAAATCTAGATTTGGGCAAAGGACATTGTATTACCGTGTAGTTAGCTTACGGAACAGTTTAGACAAGTTTTTTAACCTCTGCGATTCTGTTCTTACTTTTAAATGCTTTCCTTTCAAGTCGGTCGTAGGTATTTAGTTTCTGGCTCTGCTATGACGGTCCTCTTGTTCAAATAATAGGGAGTTAAAGATCTCTGAAGGCGACGGTAGACGAAAATTTCACCTCAAAATATGACTTAGCTCTATCATAAGTTTTTCGCGATTATTCAGTCTCGTTCACGTCCTACAAAATGGGCGAAGTATCCTTAAAATAAATTGGTACGAGCGGTTTCAGAATGAAAATAGAGAATGAAAGATTCTATGTTACATGCTTAAGTTGTCATCAGAACCTCAAGTTTGGTGATTTCACGTCGTTATGGAGAGAACCACTGATAGCGGAGCTCCACAGCGGCTCGAAGAGCCGCAGAACGGAGCCCCATAACTACCGTGCGAGGATAGAAATTGAGAAAACCATGCGTTTGAGTTTTCATGGTCATCGTGGCTAGCGGCATGGCTCGCGGGCGCGTGCGCCTAGCGACGACGACGACGACGACGTTGCCCCAACATGGCGGCCATAGTCATCCGGGATATTTAGAACGTCTTAAACCGAAACGAGGCTTTGTTTTTCGCGCGCTTTTCGCGGCTTGCCGCGGCTACACAACCTACAGCCAGCAGTCTACAGCAGTCTACAATGTTTCGCTGAAGAAAAGGATTATTCATAGCGGTTTTCGAGGAAAAAGTTTTTTCCTACAAGTTTTCAAGCGTTTTTGGAGGGACAAGCATAAAGCTGAGTTCTTTCTACAAGTTTTCAAGCATTTTTGGAGGGACTGTGTGAGGAGCTCCGCTTTTAGTCTTGCCTAATATTATATTACTCTTTTAACCAATGATATTATTGTTTTGTGGCGTTGTCGTGGTCGAAGCCGTCGTCGTTTCTGAAACTCCCAAGTTTTTATCCTATAATTTTTGTAACGTCTACATTCGATCTTTATTCATTCTTATTATTTTAATTTTTAGAAATGCTGTCGTTATAGCTAATAGCACAATAGTACTTAGCTTATAGCTAAGTTAGCTGATTTTGTTATCATTGTCACTGTAACAGGGTTTTCAATAAGAAGTGTAGTAGCAGGAGAATTGTGTAAAGTAACAGGAGAATATTCTGAAAGCGCTCCATGTCTAAATTTAAAACTAGCTCAGGCCGTCTAAATTTGACCAGAGAATTCTTCGTAGTAGCCGGAGAATTCTTTGTAGTAGCCGGAGAATTCTTCGTAGTAGCCGGAGAATTCTTCGTAGTAGCCGGAGGATTCTCCGATCTCCGATACCTAAAGAACACGCTGCTGTAAAGCCCTCTTTAGCGATTATCGATAAAGTTTTGTATTGTGTTTGCATGCCAAGCAGAGTAACAGACCGATATGGCGAAGTAGGCGGCGTTTTTCGCTGGCAGCCGACTATTTCTTTACAAAGAGAAATCCAAAATAATTACTCAGTAACGAAACTGAACTGTTTTACGAATAGACCAGAACTCAAAGCAAATATGGCTTGATTTCAAGTCCGGTACCCTAACCAATCAGCCACACTTCCTCCTCAAACTTACTACAAGAAATTCTTAATGCTGTCGCATTTTGACAACCCTGACTAAATACCTCTTACTAACCGAGTTCGAGGTCGGTACTGTAAGTTACGGACCGAGTTTTTCCCCCTCGGATTTATGGCCCAGACGCGAAGCGGGCAATCCATAAATTCAATCGGGAAAAAACGAGGATCCGTAACTTACAGTACGGACCGAGAAATCGAGGTTTGTAAGATAGTTATTACATCTCAAAACAAACTTCTGAATGTAGTGGGCTGTACAGTGAAGTACAATCACAGCGCGCGTACTTACCGGGAGGTAGATCAACACTTGCTAGTTACTCGGTGAAGAGATGGTCTCCACAATTTAAAGATAACAGTACTGTTCATTATATCTCACACCAGATTGCAGTGCCAGTGTAGTCAATTCTTTGATCTTCTGTGCCGACTTCTGGACTATTTGACAGGTACAACTGTTGATATTAAACCCAGTAGATGTCTTAATAAAACAATCAGCCGGGACTTTATTGTGAAGGTCATCAGACTGATTAACTTGACTTGCGTTTCACGTATAGTGTGTTTTCCCTGAACTGTCCAGATTTCAGTAACATTAGGTTGCACCTTTTATGGACTTGGGAAGAGAATCCTAAGATTTAAATAACCTTTATCCCCTCAAGGCCCAGCAGTTATCAGCTTTAAATTAATTTTGTCATTATAAAATCGATATAATGAAATCAACATTTAACAATTATTTGCCGAAGGCGAAGTGGTTCTCGGTGATATTCACCGAGAATCACTGAGCCTGAGAAGAATAATTGTTTTAGTATAAATACACAGGAGATTATTTCAAAAAAGAAAAGAAAAGCATTGTACAAATACATAACATTCATCAAAATGCGCACGAACGACTGGCAGCCATTTTGTTCGTGTAGCGCGCAATTTTGTATAATCACCTGAGTATTTTTACTTATGATCATTAGACTACCGTAAAAATTCAATAGTAACGACCCTTCCAAAGTAGTGACCTTAAAATTTATTTTCCTTTTTTAGCAAGAAATTTGTTGGGTTTGATCGTCTAGTGTAAGTTCTTATATTTGTTGAGCTGTAAATGGTTTGAACTCTGGATTCTCAGTAGTTGTTTGTTGAGTTTGATCGTGTAGTGTAAGTTCTTATATTTGTTGAGCTGTACATGGTTGGAACCCTGGATTCTCAGTAGTTGTTTTTTTAGTTTGATCGTCTAGTGTAAGTTCTTATATTTGTTGAGCTGTACATGGTTGGAACCCTGGGTTCTCAGTAATTGTTTGTTGAGTTTGATCGTGTAGTGTAAGGTCTTATATTTGTTGAGCTGTACATGGTTTGAACCCAGGAGTCTCAGTAGTTGTTTGTTGAGTTTGATCGTCTAGTGTAAGTTCTTATATTTGTTGAGCTGTACATGGTTTGAACCCTGGATTCTCAGTAGTTGTTTGTTGAGTTTGATCGTCTATTTTAAGTTCTTATATTTGTTGAGCTGTAAATGGTTTGAACCCTGGATTCTCAGTAGTTGTTTGTTGAGTTTGATCGTCTAGTGCAAGTTCTTATAATTGTTAAGCTGTACATGGTTCGAACCCTGGATTCTCAGTAGTTGTTTGTCGAGTTTGGTCGTCTGTGGGTAGGTAGTTCTGACAAGAACTGTTGTTGATGCTGACTACAATGTTAATGGAAACCGCCAATAACAGCACGGCTTAACCGACCAATCAGAACATTGAACGGGTAGTGAATCATGTAAGCCTTTACAAAAAGTATCCCGAAGGGTAGTGAATCATGTAAGCCTTTACAAAATATCCCGAGGGGTAGTGAATCATGTAAGCCTTTACAAAATATCCCGAGGGGTAGTGAATCATAGAAGCCTTTACAAAATATCCCGAGGGGTAGTGAGTCATGTAAGCCTTTACAAAATATCCCGAGGGGTAGTGAATCATGTAAGCCTTTACAAAACATCCCGAGGGGTAGTGAATCATGTAAGCCTTTACAAAATATCCCAAGGGGTAGTGGACCATGTAAGCCTTTACAAAATATCCCGAGATCTTCTGATTAACCCCACCCCCCTCAGGAGATCCTGGGATGTTTTATAAAGGCTTACATGATTCACTACCCCATTGAACAAAGACTTGAATAGCACCATGTGGTGACACGCGACTCACTTCACTCTGATGATGACGTTCACTCGTGATGTCGAAACGTCAGTCAACGTCATCAACAACAGTTTTTTTCTGAATTAGCTTTTCACTCCTGGACGGTAGAACTCGACAAACAACTACTGTTGTGTTGTACAAGAAACTGGGATAATCAAAAGAATTGATAAAGTAAGTTATACCACCGTCGGGCTGACCTCCCTTTTACCTTGTGGTGGGATAACTTTATCAATTCGTTTGATTATCCCAATTTCTTATGCTTCAATTCCCCACCGACGCAGCACCAGTTTCTTTAGAAACTGTCCCCACAATACTGTTGTGTTGTGTTGACTTGCACTTTCTTGCGTCGTGTGCTTTAGTACCAGAACAGAAACAGATGAAGATTGATCCAGTCAAGATGATAGAGAGTGAAATACAGTGGCTGCTGAATTTCGAGTGTGGATCCAATTTAGGTCGGTAATTTTGTCTCTAAGTTTCGACATTTGTCTGTTGAAGTAGTGACTGTCTTCACTAATGTGACTTATGTGTCTTCACTTATGTAATTAAAATACTTGTCTTTTCTCTTTATTTTCAAATGTTGCCTAGTATTTAAATTGCCCGTGGGGGTAAATCTCTATTCCTCATAAGCTCTGCTTCTCGGAGATTTCCCCGCCACAGTCACTCTTTCCAAGTTCTACGCTTATTTTAAATTTAACAGTAATTATCTCATTTCTTATCTTTTCTGTTCTTCTTGTATTCTATTCTGTGTGGCAAAATAATAAGTAAATAAATAAATAAATAAATGTTTGATCTGGACTCCTTGCCCTAAGCACATGGTCGGAATTGCCTGTGTTGGAGGGCTGCCCGTGCAAATAGTGCGTGAAATTCCGGGATCAACATATCAAACTTTTCTTATTGTTATGGTTAGGAATTTATGCGCACACGAGCCACAGGAGGCCCAAACGGCCGGAGCCTATCCCGTTTTCTGTAGCATTAAGCACCTGGGAGTACTGTTACTCCCCCCTGGATGGGATGCTAGTCTATCGCAGGGTCACCCCCAGCATTATATCGCTGGTACCTTTTTATACACCTGGGTGGAGAGAGACAGTGTGGAGTAAAGTTTCTTGTATAAGGAAACAACACAGTGCCAGCACGATGTCTCGAACTCCAAACCTTCAGTTTGGAAGTCCGACACGCTAACCACTACACTACTGTGCCTCATGGTTAGGGGTTTGCCAAACAATAACTCTTGTTTAGTTTGTTTCATATTACGATGCCCAACTTTTTCTATGGGGTATTGTGAAATAGCGTTCAGCCTTAAGTCGCGTCCAATCGACAAATTGTCGGTGACAACATTTTTGCATATAATAGTGGTCCTGTGGGGGGAAATTTATCTTAAAGAGTAACCGACAGGGGCGGAGTGAGTAACTAGTCTGGCTGCATTGTCACCACTGACCGAGTACATTCGACAAACTACATCGACATTGTGAATAGAAACCTTTCTTCAACAGACCAGCGCACTTCGGTTTGTCTGGTAATTATCAAGTGCTTGCCGAAGAAGCTAAATAAGCTACGTTTTTCACTTAAGTGATTCTATTGACGCAGAAGTGACCAAATTAAATTTACAGCATAATTAGCAAGTCTTGTGGAGCAAACAGTATTTGTATGGCTGGTGTATGTAGCCGATATAATATTTACTTTAAACGGCTAGTTATAGGGCAATAGGTCAAATAACACACAGTGAATGGTATTTGATAAGTCATAGACAACGTGTTTGTGACTCCGTGCAGCAACGCGAAAATTAGTTATAGATTCCCCCGTAATGTCCAAGAACATTATGAGTTATTGTTCATGCCTGTGCATAACCAGATGTCAAGTAATATACCAAACACGAGATACAGTGTTTCATCACATATAAAACACCTAGAACAGAGCTGAAATACGACGTGCAGCGGAGCGTTTTTAGCAAAATTCTAGGTGTTTGATATCTGATGAAATTCGCGTATCGAGTGTTTGATATAGCTTCTCAAACGAAATTATTTAGAAGGAGAAATTACCGGTGGAAGAACGAGATGTGTTTCATCAGGTATCATACCCAGGGGTTTCAATAAGTTCTAAAGTAGACGGCTGACCATATTAAAGTAGGCTGCTGTAACAGGTGAGAAATTCTGTGACTCAAGAAACTCAAGAGACCAAAAAGAAATTTAATGTTAGAAAGTAGGCAGCGATGATTTGGGAAGTAGGTGGCGAAATTCCCCGGTTGCCGGCTTCTATTGAAACCCCTGGGTATCCAAACACGTCACGATGCTTCAGTTCCTTTGTCTTTCTCTTATGCATTATTGATGACAAACAAAGCCATACAATTAGCTGCTTATTAACAGATAATGTTTGGTCTTGACGAACGGACTCAAACCTCGGCCATTATGCATGGAACCCTCTGTCGCTCGGTCAATAATACAGGGCCTCAGTTTGAGACATTCCCTCAAAGACCTCGCTCTTTGTCAATGAGTAGTATTCTCCTTTGCCATGCTATTCTACTTTGAGGGATGTTACCTATTCCACTGAATATCTTTTATCTCCAGATAATGAATCCCCCCTGCTGGCAGGTCATCTGAAACTTATCAAAACTCTGTTTACTTGTGAAGGTGTGGACAAGAAAGCGTTGGGTAAGACCGCGAGCCACTGCGGTGCTCACGTTAGACCTCGATAATGACCATTCGTCATCGTTACGTCATTGGCCACTTATCGGTAGGCTCTGATGTTATTGGGTGAAAAGACTCGAAGCGCGATTGGTTGGGAAAAGATTTCATTTCCAAAGTTCAAAATTATGTTTCTTCAGGCCTCGCAGACCGCGTTTTTAACAACTCAAAGTCTTCCGGTCCTTGGAGTGAGGAAAAGCCAGTTTCTCTTTGCAATATAGACACATCTTCAATCCAACAGGGTGTGAAAATTGAGAAAAGTATTAGCACAAGGAAATTATATCGATCAGGCACAGTTTTCTCCATACTTGTTTGTAAAGAATTGTGTGTTACTCTCGTAGGAGAATTAGTACACAGATCTTCGTTCGGATTTCTGTCTCTGATGTAGGTAGATAGTGGCCACTAAAAATTTATTGTACAAACATTTATTAAACAATATTAAATATTAAACATTTATTAAACATTTATTAAAAATTTATTGTACAAACATTTATTAAACAATATTAAATATTAAACATTTATTAAACATTTATTAAAAATTTATTGTACAAACATTTATTAAACAATATTAAATATTAAACATTTATTAAAAATTTATTGTACAAACATTTATTAAACAATATTAAATATTAAACATTTATTAAACATTTATTAAAAATTTATTGTACAAACATTTATTAAACAATATTAAATATTAAACATTTATTAAACATTTATTAAAAATTTATTGTACAAACATTTATTAAACAATATTAAATATTAAACATTTATTAAACATTTATTAAAAATTTATTGTACAAACATTTATTAAACAATATTAAATATTAAACATTTATTAAACATTTATTAAAAATTTATTGTACAAACATTTATTAAACAATATTAAATATTAAACATTTATTAAACATTTATTAAAAATTTATTGTACAAACATTTATTAAACAATATTAAATATTAAACATTTATTAAACGTTTATTAAAAATTTATTGTACAAACATTTATTAAACAATATTAAATATTAAACATTTATTAAACATTTATTAAAAATTTATTGTACAAACATTTATTAAACAATATTAAATATTAAACATTTATTAAACGTTTATTAAAAATTTATTGTACAAACATTTATTAAACAATATTAAATATTAAACATTTATTAAACATTTATTAAAAATTTATTGTACAAACATTTATTAAACAATATTAAATATTAAACATTTATTAAACATTTATTAAAAATTTATTGTACAAACATTTATTAAACAATATTAAATATTAAACATTTATTAAAAATTTATTGTACAAACATTTATTAAACAATATTAAATATTAAACATTTATTAAACATTTATTAAAAATTTATTGTACAAACATTTATTAAACAATATTAAATATTAAACATTTATTAAACATTTATTAAAAATTTATTGTACAAACATTTATTAAACAATATTAAATATTAAACATTTATTAAACATTTATTAAAAATTTATTGTACAAACATTTATTAAACAATATTAAATATTAAACATTTATTAAACATTTATTAAAAATTTATTGTACAAACATTTATTAAACAATATTAAATATTAAACATTTATTAAACATTTATTAAAAATTTATTGTACAAACATTTATTAAACAATATTAAATATTAAACATTTATTAAACATTTATTAAAAATTTATTGTACAAACATTTATTAAACAATATTAAATATTAAACATTTATTAAACATTTATTAAAAATTTATTGTACAAACATTTTACGGAATGACAACACCCAAATAAGTTCAGAACATGCCTATTTTTGCAACAGAGGTTTATGAGAAATTTTACAATGCACTCGCTAAAGTTAATATCTACTTAACTAATTCACGTCTTAAAATCTGTCGTCTCGAGAACTTTTATATCTGTTGTTATATGAACTTTTTCATTTGTCTCACGACCTAGTTCATAATCCACGATGATCTATGATATATTCATAACACCTTTATGTCTCTTTTCAGGGCAAAAGTTGATGGAAGACTTGTTACACGATTTTCTGTTCCCTGCATCCAAATTGATATTTGACACTAGAAGCACTCCAGCCAAGGAAACAGTCATTGACGTATCTCCAAAGTAAGTCAAATCTGTGGCCTGTCTGTTGGAATCAGCTGCACATGATTTATATGCGTCAACAGAAAATATAGCACAGTCATACATATAACGTTAAATGCGGATTTTACAATAACTGAGCGAATTCTCGCGCGCTGATTGGCTAATTTTTATCATCAATAAGAGTGCAGACACAAAATTTTAATTTAAGTCTTCATTTGACCTTTTTCGCGTTTTGTTATTGTAAAAAAAACAAATTGACCTCAGTTTTTTATGCGTCTGCCTATCGGCTCGTGGTTCTACAACACTTTGACAATGTTATGACGCAATTTATCATCAATAAGAGGACAGACGCATAAAAAACTGACATCAATTTGTTAAACTGAACATTACTAAACATTAGAACTACACTGTGCGATTAAGATTTGACAGCGCGGTTCAAAAAAATGGAGACAAGGTCTAAATGCGCAAGTACAGTCGAACCTCTCGGTACGGACACCTCTCTAATACGGACACTTCGTTCTGTCCCTTCGGTGTCCGTATTAGTGAGGTTCGACTGTAGATGTAGCAAGGTCAATCGTTTCTGGAAACCACACTGTATGACGCAGTGTTTGACTGTGGAAATTCAGGGTTAGAATCAAATTTTATACCGTGGCTACAGCCAATCAGAATGCAGGAAATCCGTTGTATATTCGTCAGGATTCCACCGAACCTTCTCATCGATCTGTGCAATTCAGTGGTATCACACCCAAACTTCCCATCGTGCGTTGCGTTTCTCGGTAGTTTCTTTCAACTTTTGTTTGCATTTTCTATTGCATGGTATAAAATAGTTATGAAACGCTTTCTCATGGTATACCATGTATTATCTCACTAGTCACTCGTATTTTCTGTTGCATGGTATAAAATAGTTATGAAACGCTTTCTCATGGTATACCATGTATTATCCCACTAGTCACTTGTATTTTCTATCGCATGGTATGAAATAGTTATGAAACGCTTTCTCATGGCATACCATGTATTATCCCACTAGTCACTTGTATTTTCTATTGCATGGTATAAAATAGTTATGAAACGCTTTCTCATGGTTTACCATGTATTATCCCACTAGTCACTTGTATTTTCTATCGCATGGTATAAAATAGTTATGAAACGCTTTCTCGTGGTTTACCATGTATTATCCCTCTCGTCACTTGTATTTTCTATGGCATGGTATATAATAGTTATGAAACGCTTTCTCGTGGTTTACCATGTATTATCCCTCTCGTCACTTGTATTTTCTATCGCATGGTATATACTAGTTATGAAACGCTTTCTCGTGGTTTACCATGTATTATCCCACTCGTCACTTGTATTTTCTTTGCATACACACTCACCTTAAGGCTCGTGTCTGCACCAAGAAAATACAAGTGACTCGTGGGATATTCCACGGTATACCACTCGAAAGCGTTGCATAACTAGTATGTTTTTTGTGTTTGAGGCGCCCTCTGCCCGGGTCTAGTAGTGCAATGACCGGTGTGTGCAATGGCAGCGCGACATGTGATACCTAGAACAGCCCGAAGTGCAATGGACTCTAACTAGTATGTATGACGGAAGGTTTGGCTCTGGAGATGAAAAGGTGAAATGATAGCACCACCTCGTGGAATTCAGGGTTTTACTCTGAGAGTGAAAGGGTAACCAGATGAAATTCATTTTTTATGACTCATGGTTTTAGTCTGGGAGTCAAAGAGTTCAAAGTTAGAGCCAAATGATTTGAGTTTTGACTATACTCTGTCTGTAGTGTAAAAGCCAAAATTGACAATGAGGAAGAGAATGAACTCTAGTGCTGTCCATTGTTTTTTAGGTGTGTAACTATGGAATGTCAAGTTGCAGCGCATGATCTTTTGGTTGAACTTGCTGATAGCTGTACAGAGAACTTGTTTTACATCGTCTCACAGCTGATCAGCATGCACCACACTGGAGATCCAACTACGCTCAAGGAATGGGAGGTAACTAAAACACAATATATAGTAAAACAAACAGTACCACAGTACAGTAGCTTTACAAAGAATGGTCACACTGCATGGTTTGATCCACAGATGAAAAAGTTAGAACCACACTGTATAATAAAACAAACAGTACCACAGTACAGTACTGTTCAGTAGCTTTACAAAGAATGGTCACACTGCATGGTTTGATCCACAGATGAAAAAGTTAGAACCACACTGTATAATAAAATAAACAGTACCACAGTACAGTACTGTTCAGTAGCTTTACAAAGAATGGTCACACTGCATGGTTTGATCCACAGATGAAAAAGTTAGAACCACACTGTATAGTAAAACAAACAGTACCACAGTACAGTACTGTTCAGTAGCTTTACAAAGAATGGTCACACTGCATGGTTTGATCCACAGATGAAAAAGTTAGAACCACACTGTATAGTAAACAAACAGTACCACAGGACAGTACTGTTCAGTAGCTTTACAAAGAATGGTAACACTGTATAGTAAAACAAACAGTACCACAGTACAGTACTTTTCAGTAGCTTTACAAAGAATGGTCACACTGCATGGTTTGATCCACATATGAAAAAGTTAGAACCACACTGTATAGTAAAACAAACAGTACCACAGTACAGTACTGTTCAGTAGCTTTACAAAGAATGGTAACACTACATGGTTTTATCCACAGATGAAAAAGTTAGAACCACACTGTATAGTAAAACAAACAGTATCACAGTACAGTACAGTTCAGTAGCTTTCCAAAGAATGGTCACACTGCATGGTTTGATCCACAGATGAAAACCTTAGAACCACACTGTATAGTAAAACAAACAGTACCACAGTACAGTAGTGTTCAGTAGCTTTACAAAGAATGGTCACACTGCATGGTTTGATCCACAGATGAAAAAGGTAGAACCACACTGTATAGTAAAACAAACAGTACCTCAGTACAGTACTGTTCAGTAGCTTTACAAGTAGCTTTGATCCACAGGTGAAAAAGTTAGAACCATAACTTCTGTAAAAAGGTATACCATCCCGTTTCTTTAGTTCCAGCCTCCTGTGACACCAAGAGCACATTGTGGCTTTGTTGGTCTCAAGAATGCTGGAGCAACATGCTACATGAACTCTGTTATTCAGCAACTGTACATGCAGCCAACATTGAGAGAGGTGATTTAAGAAATAATCATAGAATTTAAGTCGCACATGAGTTATGAAGTCCACACTGTAGAGGGTCATGCCGGTTTCTGTAACATGAAGCACCTAGGAGTATTTTTACTCTACCCCTATCCCTCTTCCTTTCTGGATGGTTTGCCAGTCCATCACAGGGTTACCTACGAGCACTATTTCCCTAGTATCAGTATATATGTTGGGGTTCAATTTCATCCTTGGTTTGAATTTTATTTTGCTTTGTTTCAAACTCATTATTATACGTTACGATAGCAAAAAAAACAGGGAAATAAAATTTAAACTGAGGGAAAATTTGAACCACAACATATACACTGTGGTGGAGAGAGACAGTGTGGAATTACGTTTCTTGTCTACAGAAACAACACAAGTTACCCCAGCATTATATCACTGGTACCTATTTATACACCTGGGTGGAGAGAGACAGTGTGGAGTTAAGATTTTTTGTCTAAAGAAACAACACAAGTTACCCTCAGCACTATATCACTGGTACCTATTTATACACCTGGGCGGAGAGAGGCAGTGTGGAGTTAAGTTTCTTGTCTGATGAAACCACAAGTCGTGACAAAATGTGAAACTCAGCGAAAACAAACCCGCCTTTAGATGATTTAAATCACATGGTTGCATTGAGAATTTTTGTTGCAAAATTTGATTGTGGTTTCAGTTGTTGATTTTCACATTAGTATTTCCTTTCATTTTGTAGGCCATCTTGTCTTATGACGATTCTCATCCAGAGAAGGACAGGTACATTTTTCCTCGTTTCCATCATTTCCATTCTGAACAAAAGAAAAAACACAGCAACCTTTCACAATGAAAAACATACAAAATTCCTCACAAAATTCATGCATTTGCCGTTGATTTGTTTTATACTCAGTGGATATAATTGTTTTCTGCCTTGATACACAAAACCAAATGTTTTTACAGCGGCACTGAGAGACTGGCTCCTTGATCTTACACTTACACGCTATTTCAATTTTTACATTTCATAGTGGACTGACCTGCAGGTAGCAATGGCTAATCTAGGCGGGCCAAGAGCAACAACAACTTTATTCGTACTCTGTAGTATACATCGTTAATTTAGAATTACATATTAACAAGAGTATAATGGAGTACATGCTGCCCAGAATAACCATACAGGCTAGAAAGAATAGGGCAGCCATAATAAGATGATTTACTGCATCGAGTCTAGTCAGATACATACAACACAATACACGCACAATACACGCACAATACACGCACACTCGCACAGTCACTCACACTCATGCCAAAACAAAGAGGACTTTAAAAAGGATTATAAGAACAGATGTTACGATGGCTAGACTTACATCATTTAAATTTTAAAGTAAATATGTAAATGAAGAAGTAAGTCAAGAGAAGAAGAAGACGAGCAGGAAAAAGGCAGTAAAGGTGAAGAAAAATGAGAAAAGGGCGGTTTCCTTAAGTAGCATTTAAATAAATTATTTTTTCTTTTCTTTTTTTTATCTTTAAGTATTTTACTCTCCTCGCTGTCATGATCTCATGTGTTTTCATACTTTTTCTGCAGTGTTTTCTATCAAATCCAGTCTGTGTTCGGCCATTTGATGGAGAGCAAGTTGCAGCATTTTACCCCTGAACAGTTCTGGAAGTGTTTCAAACTCTGGGGTCAGCCAGTGAATGTCCGCGAACAGCAGGTGTGTCTGTCATGGGTGAAGCGTTTAATTTAGGCGACATTCGTAGTGCAGACAACTTTACCTGTACTGACTGGATCTGTTCAAGTTCTACACCTGTTCACATTGGGGACCGTTCATTTTTTACGAGGGAGGAGGGGCTGGTGGTATGTTTTTTTTTGGGGGGGGGGGATGGGGAACATGCTTTTGAGGGGGCTCATCCCAAAAAAATTAAGGAAAAGGTGGATCACGTAAAATATTTTAACATTACTTTTATGTCATAATGTTTTAATCTGAAATTGACGTCCAATTGACTTCCTTTTTAATCCTTCTTTTGATTTGTGCTTTCTGATAGACAGCACTCTGTGGTATTAGAAATTGGGGGGGGGGGATTCATGCGAAAAATTACCGCTTCGCGGGGATCATGCAATTTTTAAAAGGTGCTTCCCGAATCACACCAGCCCCCCCCCCTCCCTCGTAAAAAATGAACGGTCCTTTATCCCAAAACTTGTATGGACAGGTGTGGTTCAAATTGTAGCTGCTGTCCTGACAGGTTTTGTATCGCCTATGCGTGCAAGGTTTTTATCTGCTCAAGGAGCAGATACAGTTTTTTGTCTGTAACTGTCAAGTTGTACCGGCACAGTGTGAACAGGTAAGCTTTCGTACTGGGAGGCCGTTTTTCGGTAGGTACGTGGTGTAAGCATCGTGTATGGCTATGGAGAGCAATGTATGCCATGTATTCACTAACGGGGAACCACTATATGATGCTTACACCACGTACCTACCCGTTTTTCAACTTTCGTGCGTTCTGCGCATGGTCAAGTTGACGAAAACGCATAACCGCTGTGTTCAAGCGATTGTCGACCGCAGTAGTGTAAACACATAAAATTACAAAAATCGCCTTAGTGTGAACAGGTGTAAAACGTGCACGGATCCAAATTGAACCTGCACGGAAGTAGGGTACGCCTTAGGCTACATTCAAAGCAGAATTCTGTACCCGTATAGAGTGGATCCTTTTACACCTGTTCATAATAAGGCAGTTTTTGTATTATTGCAGTGCGTCATGTGCTACTGTGATGAGCGGAGTATTATTCTTCTGTTGTTTTATAGTATTCGCTTTAATAAGCCAACACAGTAGAAAACCGAAAGAAATGTTCATAATCTTACTTTTTGTCTGTTTGTTTTTGTTGTGTTTTGTTTTGTTTTTTGGTTTATTTATTTATTTTTGGTTTTTGTTTTTTTTGTATACGTAGGACGCGTTTGAATTCTTCAGTAATTTGACGGATCAACTGGATGAGCAGTTAAAGGTGAAGACACATTTCCTTTATAAGAGATAGCAAAGAATGGTCACACTGCATGGTTTGATTCACAGATGAAAAAGTTAGAACCACACTGTATAGTAAAACAAACAGTACCACAGTACAGTACTCTTCAGTAGCTTTACAAAGAATGGTCACACTGCATGGTTTGATTCACAGATGAAAAAGTTAGAACCACACTGTATAGTAAAATAAACAGTACCACAGTACAGTACTGTTCAGTAGCTTTACAAAGAATGGTCACACTGCATGGTTTGATTCACAGATGAAAAAGTTAGAACCACACTGTATAGTAAAATAAACAGTACCACAGTACAGTACTGATCAGTAGCTTTACAAAGAATGGTCACACTGCATTGTTTGATTCACAGATGAAAAAGTTATAACCACACTGTATAGTAAAACAAACAGTACCACAGTACAGTACTGTTCAGTAGCTTTACAAAGAATGACCACACTGCATGGTTTCATCCACAGATGAAAAAGTTAGAAACACACTGTATAGTAAAACAAACAGTACCACAGTACAGTACTGTTCAGTAGCTTTACATAGAATGGTCACACTGCATGGTTTGATACACAGATGAAAACGTTAGAACCACACTGTATAGTAAAACAAACAGTACCACAGTACAGTACTGTTCAGTAGCTTTACAAAGAATGACCACACTGCATGGTTTCATCCACAGATGAAAAAGTTAGAAACACACTGTATAGTAAAACAAACGGTACCACAGTACAAGACTGTTCAGTAGCTTTACAAAGAATGGTCACACTGCATGGTTTGATCTACAGATGAAAAAGTTAGAACCACACTGTATAGTAAAACAAACAGTACCACAGTACAGTACTGTTCAGTAGCTTTACAAAGAATGGTCACTCTGCATGGTTTGATCCACAGATGAAAAAGTTAGAACCACACTGTATAGTAAAACAAACAGTACCACAGTACAGTAGTGTTCAGTAGCTTTACAAAGAATGGTGACACTCTGTGGTTTGATCCACAGACAAAAAAGAACCACCTTAATTTCTTTAAAAACTAACTCCTGTGAATGCGTTTGCCTCTTCACAGCAAAAAGGTCAGGAGCAGCTGTTTAAGAAGACATTCTGTGGTATGTTTGCTGATCAGAAGATTTGCAAGGATTGCAACCACAGGTAAAGCTAACAGGGCAAGAAACTAAGAGATATTTAACATTTAATGTCTGGGCCCGCGGAGAACAGTCTCTAAGTGATTTGTTATATAGCAAAATAATAATCACTTCATTGACAAATGACGCGACAACGCTCTGATCACGTGCAACAGCGGTCAACATTTCGCGGGTAACAGTGAACTGTTTTCCTTTTGATGTCATAGTTTTCGCAATGTTGCCCGCTCATGTCATTTGGCGGTAAACAGTTTTATTGTTAGATGTCGTGTGATCATGAACTAGCCAATGAATGGGCGCGCTGCAGCGGGAAAAACGCCAGCTACACCACAAGATTCACTTGGAATAAGACATTCACTGCACCAAGTCATTTACATATGTGGGGTGTTCTGCGCAGTCGCGTAAGTGGTATATTTTGAGCCTGGCGAAGTTGTGAAAGATGCATTTTTCAGCATTGTCATAGGCAAACTCGGAAAGATGCAAATCCGATTTCTCTTTTTCCGATTTCCGATTTCAAGAGTCGGACCTACGGCCTTCCGATTAGTGAGGCCTTGTTAGGGGTAAATTCCGACAAGCGACGTTGCCTTGAAACGGCGACACGAAGGAGCTGAAGTGACGACGAAGGACGAGCCGCTCAACCTGCGAACCTTCCGAAATTGCGACGTGAAAAGCTTTGAAACTCAGACGGGCGACATAAAGAACCCGCCTAACAGGGCCTCATTAGTAGTTCGGATGCTCTACCACTGTTCTATAGAGCGTATGCACATGACGTCAGGGCAGCCATGTTGGTGTCCCCAAACAATGAAAAGGCGGCCATGTTGGTGTCCCAGAGTTATTCCCTTAGGAATTAAATTCTCTTATGCAAACATCTTTTGTTTCCGTTAAAAACATGGCCGCTGTTCACGTGAGTGAATAGGCTTTATGGGAGACTCGTGTGAGCGATGCCATTAAACTTGGTTCATGGGACAAACATCCTGCATTCTGCTAGGATTTGAATGTCAAAATGAAGGGGTTGTGAAATGATGAAGGTTGGATATTTTGGAATGGCCTGGTTTTCATGCTTTTTAATAAACGCTGTTTTATTCTGTCAGATATGAGCGAGAAGAAGCATTCCATTCATTACAAGTTACTGTTAAGAACTATAAGTTAGAAGACTCACTTGAACAGTTTGTCAATGGCGAGATACTCGAGGGAGACAATGCTTACTTCTGTGAGAAGTGCAATGAACGGGTAAGGATTTGTTTTGGATCAGTGTAATTGTCTGCGGAACTGTGCACCTACCCCTCCCTTAACCCAACATCAACACTAACTTTTTAACTGACTATAACTTGATGGATTAGGGGAGGGGTAGGTGCACAATTGCCCAGATACTTACACTGATCCGATGTTTTTGGGGGAAGTAACAACCCTTGTTTCTTTCGGCAGGAGATCTCGCATAGTATTTTAAAAAATGGGTACAGGTTAACATGGATGTGTCCATGACCAAGCTTGTTAGTTCAAGATGGCTGCATACTGACCAAGTGTGAGGTCAAGATGGCTGGATATTGACCAAGTATGAGGTCAAGATGGCTGCATATTGACCAAGCATGAGGTCAAGATGGTTGCATATTGACCAAGCATGAGCTCAAGATGGCTGCATATTGACCGAGCATGAGGTCACGATGGCTGCATATTGGCTAAATGTGAGGTCAAGATGGCTGCATATTAGCTAAATGTGAGGTCAAGGCGGCTGCATATTGGCTAAATGTTAGGTCAAGATGGCTGCATATTGACCAAGTAGGAGGTCAAGATGGCTGCATATTGACCAAGCATGAGCTCAAGATGGCTGCATATTGACCAAGCATGAGGTCAAGATGGCTGCATATTGACCAAGCATGAGCTCAAGATGGCTGTATATTGACCAAGCATGAGCTCAAGATGCCTGCATATTGACCAAGCATGAGGTCAAGATGGCTGCATATTGGCTAAATGTGAGGTCAAGATGGCTGCATATTGACCAAGCATGAGGTCAAGATGGCTGCATATTGACCAAGCATGAGCTCAAGATGGCTGCATATTGACCAAGCATGAGCTCAAGATGGCTGCATATTGGCTAAATGTGAGGTCAAGATGGCTGCATATTGACCAAGTATGAGGTCAAGATGGCTGCATATTGACCAAGCATGAGCTCAAGATGGCTGCATATTGACCAAGCATGAGCTCAAGATGGCTGCATATTGGCTAAATGTGAGGTCAAGATGGCTGCATATTGACCAAGTATGAGGTCAAGGTGGCTGCATATTGACCAAGCATGAGCTCAAGATGGCTGCGTATTGACCAAGCATGAGGTCAAGATGGCTGCATATTGGATAAATGTGAGGTCAAGATGGCTGCATATTGACCAAGTATGAGGTCAAGATGGCTGCATATTGAACAAGCATGAGCTCAAGATGGCTGCATATTGACCAAGCATGAGCTCAAGATGGCTGCATATTGACCAAGCATGAGCTCAAGATGGCTGCATATTGACCAAGCATGAGCTCAAGATGGCTGCATATTGACCAAGTTCGGCCTCGTAGTGGAGGTCAATAAAAACGTAATAAAGGACGATGCCAAGATCCAGCCATCTTGACGGAACAAACTTGGACAATAGGGGATTACGGTGGACTTATTTTACCCGCGCGGAATTGCCCGCTTTGTCTTACGAAACAAAACAAATTAAAATGGTTAATATGCAGCATATATTGTGAGGATTGTTTGAATTGAAACACAAGAAATTGGGTAAATTGATAAAGTAAGTTATACCACCGTAAGGTAAAAGGCAGGTGCTGACGTTTCGAGCGTTAGCCCTTCGTCGGAGCGAATGACGCTCCGACGAAGATTCGCTTCGATGAAGGGCTAACGCTCAAAACGTCAGCACCTCCCTTTTACCTTACGGTGGTATAACTTACTTTATCAATTTGTTTGATTATCCCAATTTCCTTTGTAATATGTAGCATATCTTGACATCATGCTTGGTCCATAACCCATATAGTTCATTCGACATTTTTTTTTTCTCAGCGGACTACTGTGAAGCGCATGTGTATCAAGGCACTTCCTCCAGTGCTGGTTATTCAGCTCAAGAGGTTTGGGTACGACTGGGAGGCTGGCAGAGCGTTGAAGTTTGATGACCACTTTGAGGTAATTCAAAGGAATCAACGCAGAATGTTGGTCAAGACCTTGTTCCCGTTTGAACGAACTCCCTTCTCTCAGCTTTACTTGTTTTAACTTCAGCTCAACGTGAAGTGATCTGCAAAGCGGTTGTTAGTATAAATACTCATGTGATTATTCAAAGTCGTGCACTCTGATTGGTTCGCTATCTCGTATTATCAGCCGATAATCACCTCGACGAACAAAATGGCTACCAGTCGTTTTCGTGCTTTTGGTGAAAAAAATTTTTTTCGTGTTGTACAATGCTTTTTCTTTTCTTTCTTTTTTTTTTTCAAATAATCACCTGTGTATTTTGTTCTAAAACAATTATTCGCCTCAGGCTCAGTGATTATCGGTGAATATTCACTGAGCCTGAGGCGAGTAATTGTTAATTATAGCGACTGATAATAGTGATTATAGTAATGATAGCAATAATATTAACAATAACAATAACAATAACAATAGTAATAATAATAATAATGAAACGTCTCTGGAAGTGTCGAGAAGTCCAAACACTGCCAATTGTTATCCGAGCCCTTGGCACAGTACCAACAGGCCTTGTAAGAGGGCTCAACGCTCTAGATCTTATGCCCTCGTTTGACATGCTGCAGAAAGCTTGCCTCCTCGGTACAGCAAGAATCATACGAAAAGTGCTCGATACCTAGAGGGATAAAACCAATGTGGAGTAGATGAAGTTACCCTGTGGATCTCGATTTTCTACTCAGTTGTGGACGTCTTAGATCACGGGAAGTGATCCGACCCTCACAAACTTCCAGTGCCTGAAATGTGCACTGTGTTATAAAAACAATAATAATAATAATAATAATAATAATAATAATAATATTAATAATGATAATAATATTAATAATAATATTAATAATAATAATAATAATAATAATAAGGGGTGAGGGCTACAAGTGTAATTAGGAGTGAGGAAATAGTGAGCAAAGATGAATTCAAGACATCTTAGAACAACAAGAAACTCGACAGTTGGATGGAAAAAGGCTGCATGCTTAATTTGCAAGAGAAATACCAGAAACGACGCATGTAAAAGAATTGTGGAGCTGCTTACGAAAAACAGATTTGAAGATCCAAACAGAAGCACTTATTTGTGCAGGCCAAGAACAAGCTCTTAGGACTAACTAAAAATTACAGTAACTGTTTCAAATTACAAAAGCACTGTACAATGCAAAAATTAGAAACAAAAGTAAAGAATGAGTGGTAAAGATGACAACAAATAGAACCAAGAAAATTTTACTGTTGATGCATAAAAGTCAATCAAAGCCGAAACTGTTTACGGAAACTTTGAATAGTACAGTGCCACAGATACTTTCTCTCGGATTTTAAAATATTTAATCGTTCTGTTTCAGTTTCCCTGGGTTTTGAACATGGAGCCATACACCACCGAGGGCGTGTCCACACGAGAATCATCGCCGAGCCTCCAGATAGACACAGATAGTGAGGGTGGGAGTATTACTGATCTACCCACCAGCGTCTCCTGTGCCTCCTTCCAATCCACTGTGTCTATCGCTGCACCAAAGATTGACTATGAACTTGTGGGGATCATTGTTCACAGTGGACAGGCTAATGCTGGCCATTACTATTGCTTTATCAAGGACAGAAGGTTTGTTTAGCTCTTGCAATATACGTGCTCTGACAGTTTGACCATTCTTGGGAAAGCTACTGAACAGTACTGTACTGTGGTACTGTTTGTTTTACTATACAGTGTGGTGCGCACTTTATCATATGTGGATCAAACCATGCAGTGTGACTATTCTTTGTAAAGCTTCTGAACAGTACTGTACTGTGGTACTGTTTGTTTTACTATACAGTGTGGTGCGCACTTTATCATCTGTGGATCAAACCATGCAGTGTGACCATTCTTTGTAAAGCTACTGAACAGTACTGTACTGTGGTACTGTTTGTTTTACTATACAGTGTGGTGCGCACTTTATCATATGTGGATCAAACCATGCAGTGTGACTATTCTTTGTAAAGCTTCTGAACAGTACTGTACTGTGGTACTGTTTGTTTTACTATACAGTGTGGTGCGCACTTTATCATCTGTGGATCAAACCATGCAGTGTGACCATTCTTTGTAAAACTACTGAACAGTACTGTACTGTGGTACTGTTTGTTTTACTATACAGTGTGGTTTTGACGTTTTCTTCTGTGGACCAACCATGCAGTTTGGCCATTCTTCGGAAAGCTACTGAACAGTACTGTACTATGGTACTGTTTGTTTTACTGTACAGTGTAGTTCTAACTTTTTCATCTGTGGATCAAACCATGCAGTGCAAGGATTTCATTAATTTAATTTACAGTGTATTTGTGAGATTTCAGCTTATATTTATGCTGAGTTAAATGCCAGAAATTGGGAAATAGCGGGCTTACTTCATTATACATGTTTTGCTTTCTAGTTTTATTGTAAACAGTACGAATGGTTGTGAAACGAAAGACAAATGGTACAAATTCAACGATACAATTGTTGAAGAATTCGATATGAACGATGATACGCTAGAAGCTGAATGTTTTGGTGGAACATACAAAGCTACAGTGTACGATACAGGTGAGCCAAAGAAAGGAAGCTACTGAACAGTACTGTACTGTGGTACTGTTTGTTTTACTATGCAGTGTGGTTGTAACGTTTTCATCTATGGATCAAACCATGCAGTGTGACCATTCTTTGTAAAGCCACAGAACAACACTGTACTGTGGTACTGTTTGTTTTACTATACAGAGTGGTTCTACATTTTCATCCGTGGATCAAACCATGCAGTGTTACCATATTTTATAAAGCTACTTAGCAGCTCTTTGAGAAATATTGACGATTGGATTGAGTCGTATGCTTTTACAACGTAAGCTCAGTAACGTCTTATTAGGCACTGTACCCACTTATTTCTGTTCGTTGTTTTGTTTTGTTTTGTTTTGTTTTTTCATGTAGTCAATACATACCCCGAAACGCGGCATCGCTATTGGAGTGGCTACATGCTGTTCTACGAGTCCGCTGACCGGTTACGGAGCCAGAGCGGTGGAGCAAGCGACCGACGCCTCCTTGTACGACAAGAAGCTGTCATAGAGGGACAGAGGTGAGAATGGTAATCATCTTTTATAACTGTAAGCGAGCGAGTTTTACGCTCCCATTTACTTTTGTGCAAGCATAGATGCCTCAGTGTAGTAATGAAACTAACAAGTATTGTGGGGATAGTTTGTATATATAATAGGACTCCATGCTGTCCAATTAAGAAAATATTGGATGAGAAAATTCAGAGGAACACCAAAATTGGACAAGGCCGCAGGCCGAGTCCAATTTGGTGTTCCAAGGAATTTTCGAATCCAACATTTTCTTAATTGGACAAGCACGGAGTCCTGTTATTTGTTAATTATATAGCTACCTCTAAATCCAATATTGGCAACTGTCCAATTTTTAAATTGGATAGGTGTCCAATTTAAGAAAAATTGGACAGTTGCCAATATTGGATTTAGAGGTAGTTGTATAATTACTAAAGAAACTGGTGCTGCGTCGGTGAGGAATTGAAACACAAGAAATTGGGTAAATCAAACAAGCTGATAAAGTAATTTATATCACCGTAAGGTAAAAGGGAGGTGCTGGCGTTTCGACCGTTAGCCCTCCGACGAAGGGCTAACACTGGAAACGTCAGCACCCCGCTCTTTTACCTTACGGTGGTACAAATTACTGTATCAATTCTTTTGGTTATCCCAATTTCTTGTAGCAATGAAACTGTTCGTCTTTGGTTCAGGAGCACTGCAGATCAGGCCCTGGTGATGACATCCTGAATATACCGTGTGACAAACAGTGTAATTAGGGGTGCTGATGACCAATCAGATTTAACCGCATTTATGATTTAAATTCATAATTTATGGTTCTGGAGACAAGCTAGAGAAAGACTAAGCCTCCACACTGTCTCTCTCCACCCAGGTGTATAAATGGGTATCAGTGATATAATGCTGGGGGTAACTTGTGTTGTTTCCTAAGACAAGAAGCTTAACTCCACACTGTCTCTCTCCACCCAGGTGTATAAATGGGTATCAGTGATATAACGCTGGGGGTAACTTGTGTTGTTTCCTAAGACAAGAAGCTTAACTCCACACTGTCTCTCTCCACCCAGGTGTATAAATGGGTATCAGTGATATAACGCTGGGGTGTAACTTGTGTTGTTTCCTAAGACAAGAAGCTTAACTCCACAATGTCTCTCTCCACCCAGGTGTATAAATGGGTATCAGTGATATAACGCTGGGGGTAACTTGTGTTGTTTCCTAAGACAAGAAGCTTAACTACACAATGTCTCTCTCCACCCAGGTGTATAAATGGGTACCAGTGATATAATGCTGGGGGTAACTTGTGTTGTTTCCTAAGACAAGAAGCTTAACTCCACAATGTCTCTCTCCACCCAGGTGTATAAATGGGTATCAGTGATATAACGCTGGGGGGTAACTTGTGTTGTTTCCTAAGACAAGAAGCTTAACTCCACACTGTCTCTCTCCACCCAGGTGTATAAATGGGTATCAGTGATATAACGCTGGGGGTAACTTGTGTTGTTTCTTTAGACAAGAGACGTAAGTCCTCATTCTCTTTCCACCCAGGTGTATAATTGTTACTGGGAATATATTTCGAGGGTGACCTTGCGATCGACTAGCATCCCATCCAGCGAATGGGGAGACAACAGCTAGTATTCTTTTGGCGACGGAAATTGTGTTAAATGTTACCTTGTGGTAGCGGAAACCAGTGCTTAAGTTTCCTTAGTTTTTTTCGTGTTGTACAATGCTTTTTCTTTTCTTTTTTTCGTGAAATAATTGACCTATTCGGCTAACTCAACGTTGTACCCAATTCAAATCTCCCAGGGTTAAGATTCTTTGTGTACTACATCATAATGTGGCATTCACATTAAAATGATATGGAAATTCCCGAGACAAAACGTTTCATTTCCAAATAGGCTTTGAATTGGGTACAACATAGAGCTAGTCGAATAGGTCTATTACCTGTGTATTTATACTAAAACAATTATTCACCTCAGGCTCAGTGATTATCGGTGAATAATTGTTATTAATTAATTATCATTAATAATAATTGCGCCATTGTTCGTTAGATCCTGTCCTCCCTCCCCTTCGTCTTCTTCATTGTCCTCGAGCTCAGGTCCCCCGTCACCAACACGGACAGATGGCTTAAGTCAACTCACGGCACTTCTTCAAAAAGGCGAAAGGAAAGGAATTTTCAGAGATAAAATGCCGGCCTGTATTCAAAGAGTGGTGAGTTTACAGATGATTAAGGTATTTCAGTTCTGTATTGTGGTACTGTTTGTTTTACTGTACAGTGTGGTTCTATCTTTTTCATCTGTGGATCAAATAATGGAGTGTGACCATTCTTTGTAAAGCTACTGAACAGTACTGTATTGCGGTACTGTTTGTTTTACTATACAGTGTGGTTCTAACTTTTTCATCTGTGGATCAAATAATGCAGTGTGACCATTCTTTGTAAAGCTACTGATCAGTTCTGTACTGAGCTTCTGACGCCATGTATTTTTTTTGTGTATTTTCTCCAGGTTCATACAGAGAATCTTCAATTTATGCAGAACAGAGATGTGTACAATGCTGACTATTTCAAATTCATTCTTAACCTGGCGTCTTGTAACGCAGTAAGTAATGATTATTCCCAACTCTGCATTTGCCAGTGACTTGTGACGTAAGTGACATAAGTGCATTTGCCAGTGACTTTTGACATCAGTTTTGACAGTGACCTCTGACTGCATTTGTCAGTGACTTCTGAACAGCCTCTTTCACTAGTAAGGTAGAAGCTTGAGTCATACCAGAAACCCGCAATACTTGAAACATGTAACTGCCTTCGAATATTTTTAAGCACAGCTTGTCCACATTCAATCAACCAAGTACCATATTTCGGAAATCAAGAGGAATCAAATGAACCAATCAAGTGGGCTTCAGTAGTATGACGTACTTAGCGGAAAATACCCGCGTCCGCTCAAAACGTTGCAGTTTCCAGATATGGTTCTTGAATCTTGACAAGCTGTGAATGCGCCTTACACGTTTCAAGTCTTATGGATTTCTTGTCATACCGGTACATTTCTTTCTATCTTTAACCGTTTCACCCTTGAAGAAAACGAGCTAAGCTATAGTCTGTGTTCTTAACTTTTTAAGACAAACCTTGAGTCATACAGTGTGGTTCTATTTTTAACCCATTTTACTCCTAAAGTCAAGTCTTACGTCGTACAATGTAGTTTTACTTTTTAAGCCTGTCACTCCCAAAGTTAAACCTTGAGTCAAACAGTATGATTCTAACCTTCAACCCGAAGTCTTTTTATTGTTGTATTGATCTTGTTGGTAGCTTATAAGCTTAATAGTTTGTCAAATGTTTTGAGACCGGTATGGAGAATTGATAGGTTGATCTGGTGCAGTTAGAGTTAACTGTAGTTGTGTTTTGTAGAGGAACACGTGGTCTGGCAAGCAAGTGATACTTGCTGTGTGTAGTCTTCAGTTGGCAGTACAGTTTCTGTTTAACACATACTTCAGAACTACAAAGAAACTCAGGTACGTCCTGCTAACATCATTGCAGTTGGCGTTTTGTGAACAGATATTGTTCGAATCTGGGGGGGAGGGGGTGGGGTGATCGCGACCTAATGCGGCATCAATGTATGCAATTAAGAAGCCTAAAAAGAAAGCAAAAACCAAATCTATGCACAGTTTTTCCTAAGGGCGTTTCAGAAGTGTAGTGAGACGTATACAGTTCCTGAGTCGTTTCTTAGGCCCAAGGTACTTTTCTTTGTGGCTTACTTCATTTTACTGTTTTCAGAGGGGTAGGGTGGGGGATGGTGCTACTGTGGGATTATGATAGCCACACTGTAATCAGGGGGTAGGGTGGGTAGATGGTACTACTGTATGATTACGATAGCCACACTCTATGCAGGGGGATAGGGTTGGGGAATGGTTACTACCGTATGGTTATGATAGCTACACTGTGGCAGAGGGGTAGGGTGGGTAGATGGCACTACTGCATTATTATGATAGCCACACTGTAAGCAGGGGGGTAGAGTGGGTAGATGGTACTACTGGATGATTATGATAGCCACACTGTAGGCAGGGGGGTAGGGTGGGTAGATGGTACAACTGTATAATTGTGATAGCCACACTGTAAGCAGGGGGGTAGTGTGGGTGGGTGGGTGTGTGGCTAGGTGGATGTTGCTACTGTGTGATCATGATAGCCACATTGTATTAACAAATTGTCCTGATTCCTGTTGCTGCTGCTATATATCAGGACGCACACAGAAGAGTGGTGTGGGTGTATTGGTGCCATAGTGAAGCACAATAGAGACGCCTGTACGTGGTTTATGCAGTTCTTAGCTGGTGACAGAGGAAAAGGCTACATCAAGTCAGTACTTCACTTCCTGTACTTAGTCTCTGCTTTCATCCTTGGTACAAACCACTATTGCATAATTATCGCAGTTTGTAGCAAAATAAGCAGGGATGTGGGGAGAGAGGCGAGTGATGGATTCTCTGCGGTTATTACCATTTTATCTGAGGATCATTCCCTATAGTAAAGCCATTATTTAGAAAGCAACTCAACAGTACTGTACTGTGGTACTGTTTGTTTACTATACAGTGTGGTTCTTACTTTTTCATCTGTGGATCAAACCATGCAGTGTGACCATTCTTTGTAAAGCTACTGAACAGTACTGTACTGTGGTACTGTTTGTTTACTATACAGTGTGGTTCTTACTTTTTCATCTGTGGATCAAACTATGCAGTGTGACCATTCTTTGTAAAGCTACTGAACAGTACTGTACTGTGGTACTGTTTGTTTTACTATACAGTGTGGTTCTAACTTTTTCATCTGTGGATCAAACCATGCAGTGTGATCATTCTTTGTAAAGCTACTGAACACTGCTGTACTGTGGTACTGTTTGTTTTACTATACAGTGTGGTTCTTACTTTTTCATCTGTGGATCAAACCATTCAGTGTGACCATTCTTTGTAAAGCTACTGAACAGTACTGTACTGTGGTACTGTTTGTTTTACTATACAGTGTGGTTCTAACATTTTCATCTGTGGATCAAACCATTCAGTGTGACCATTCTTTGTAAAGCTACTGTACAGGGGCTGGTTGTTCGAAGGCCGATTAGTGCTGACCCAGGGTTACATTTTAACATGGATTTCTTTTCCTCTTTTTAAAAAGCGTTTTCTCCGATAACTTTCTCAATGTTATTTAGAGCATATAATCATCAAATTGTACTCAAAAAGAATTATACTGAATGTACTTTTTAAGCTCTCATATCTGCATTTAAATTTCGCACGAACCCTAGGTTACCTTAACCCTCCTTCGAACAACCCAGCCCAGTGCTGTACTGTGGTAATGTTTTTTTTATTATACGGTGCGGTTGTAATGTTTCTATCTGTGCATCAAACCATGTGGTTCTAACTTTTTATCTGTGGATCAAACTTTGTAGCGTGACCAGTCTGTCGAAAGCTACTGAATGGTACTGTACTGTGGTACTATGGTATGTAGGTTAAATCTGGCATTTTTAGTGGTGATCATTGTCATTCTATTTCAGGCCTTTTCTAGTAGAGTGTCCTTCACAGGAGGTTCGTGTTGCATTCGCCAGGATTCTGGGTCTGACCTTTGAAAGCTTCATTCTGCACGGGGGAAGTGTGGTGAGCAGATCGACCTTGTAGTCTACTCCTTCAAGGCGTAGCTCGCATTACCCTCCCATCCCTTGTGTTTTCCTATCCTACCCATGCTGCTTCACTCCCGTGACTGTGATTTGTCAATCTGTTTGTTGTAGGACTCAGGCCCCCTCAGTCTACTGATAGACGGGCTGCTTCAGATGTGTGACAGAGATGTGGTTGACAACCACAAAACCTGTTCAGAATATTTTTGGCTTATTAACAGATACGCAGCTATGGTGAGTTCATAGGAACTGTTCTTAGGGTGACCAGTCTGTAATTTCTCCTTACAATCTGAATGTCAATACTCTATATTACCAGTCCTAATGTTGGAGTTGATTTATCACAAATTCTCCACACCAACATATGTGTTATGTGTATGTTGCAGTTCAATTTTATTCTTGGTTCAAATTTTGTTTTCCTTTGTTTCAAACTCATTATCAGACATTACCATACCAGAAAACAAAGGAAAATAAAATTTGAACCAATCAGATTGCGGCATTTGCATTAATCCACTAGTTGGGTGATATTAATGTAAAGTATACAATAGTGGAGCCATCAAGGTTGCTAGATAGCAGTGTGCGCCATTTGATTTGCCGTCTTTTGTCGGAAACGGGTCACGTTTCAGTTACGTGTCAGTTATAACATGAAAGTAAACATTATTACAGCAATTAATGACATATATGTAGGATCGCCTTACGGACAAAAATATATTCATCCAGAGATAGCAAAAAGGTTGTAGCGAGGATAGTTTTATGTTCCTTCATGAATTTCCGTTTCCATTTTGTAGAATCAAAAGACTTGTGAACATCTCATCGCACGTGGAACATTCCAGAAGTTTCTTCACTTCCTTGTCGGACCCTCTGACAACGTAAGGTTTGGTGCAGTTCATGACACGCAAGTAACCTATTAATTTGTAGGTGATAGAAAATGGTAGGGTTGTGGAATGTGGCTCAAGATGACAAAGTCAAAATGTAGTAAAGTACTGCACCGGTATCGTAGAGGTCATGGGTTCCAATCCCGTTCAGGCCTGAATTTTTTTTTCAGCCTTAAATTTCACAGCTGCGTAAGTCGTGTACATAACTGCGATGATCAATCAATGTCTTGACGCAGTAAGGTTATGTTAAAGCCACACATATGCGCAATAAGACCCTATTGGTATCAAGAAAAAAGAAAGAAATGAAAAGAAATCGAAAAAAATATATAGAAATAGAAAATAGAAGAAGTAGAAAAACAGAGCTCTGTTTTTGTATTTTTGTTTTTTGTTTTTGTTTTTTTTGTTTTTTTGTTTTTTTGTTTTTGCAGTAGTAGGGTCTTATTCCTTCTACCACTGTTGTCTTAGTGCACATGTGTGTGGCTGTAACACACCCTTACTACACTTGGACTTTGTATTAATTTGCAGGCAAACATATGCAATCGTGTATTTGTTAAAACAATTCTACAGAATACAGGAAGAATTTGTCTTGCCATCGCGGCTCAAACGGATAAGCTATTGTAGAATTAACTTCCATCATAAACCTGGTGCGATGTGGTGTTGATCAACTGCTAATAACATCACAGCGTTGAAGAAAGACAGTGCTCGACCTTAGCGGTAGTCCACTAGTCCTGGACTAGTGCAAGATGCTTCTGGGCTAGTAGAAACTTAGAACCACTAGTCACAGGACCAGTAACTACTTTGTAGTTTGTAATGTTTAAATACAAGGTGAAAAAAAAATATAAGTCTTGTAAACGCTGTTTCGATGCGTTCCTCGCAATGTTCCGACTACCACAGGACTACCACAGATTTACTCAGGACTAGTACATTTTCAGTTCAACTAGTCCAAGGACCAGCGATTTAAAAAGTTAACGTCGAGCACTGAAAGACGTAAATGTCACTAGCTGACGACACGCAACTTATCAATGTCAGTATCTGGGCAACTGTGCACCTACCCCTCCCCTAACCCAACAAGTTATGATAAGTTAAAAAGTTAGCGTTAATGTTGGGTTAGGGGAGGGGTAGGTGAAAAGTTGCTCAGATACTTACATTGATACCACGCAACTCACGTGACTCTGAGGATGACTTCCGCTCAGGATGTCCAAACTTCCAAACTTTTTTTTTTCAAATCTCTGCAAACCTATGTACGCCCGGGGGATCAAACTCTACAACCAATTTGTGTGTGACGGTAATGGATTTGTATACCGCACATATCACACAGTACATGTTCATGGCGGTTTACAATTTTTTCTCAGGGTGAGATTGGACGTCAGCCTATAAAGGCGCTTTGACAGCCATCAGTCCATATTTGATCTCAACCAACCACCCAACCCACGCATGAAAGGACTCCTTGGTTCCAACTATTTAAATGTTTTGATATCTGTCTCAACATTTTGTTTTCTTTCGGTCTTTTCAGTGCTCAAATCGTCGATGGAGTTCAATTCAGGCTCAAGAATTCACTCATCTTTATAGTGTTCTTGCTACTCTGGTTTGCTCTTCTGATGTCTCATCCCAGCTTACTGTTGGTAAGTAAGTCTTGAAAGCTGCTGTACAATATGCAGTCACGTGTTCTTGTTTTATATGTGACCATTCTTTGTAAAGCTACTGAACAGTACTGTACTGTGGTACTGTGTGTTTTAATATACAATGTAGTTCTAACTTTTTCATCTGTGGATCAAATGATACATTGTGATCATCCTTTGCAAGGTTGATGGTGGCTTTGCGTGGTGCAGTACACTGTTTGTGTAAATGTTTAACTGAGGTAGCTCATGACTTGTCGGTTTTTTCCAGAGCCCAGATCTCCACGCCCCTTATTTTTGGAGACGGTTCGTGCAGACTCGTTCATACCCATGCCTCCGCAGATGGAAGATGCGATTTTTGGCACATACTGCGACGACTACGTGCGAGAGGTTAGATTTGCACCACATAATTCACAGCAAATTCGACTTGCATTCATTTATTGTTTTAATTGTTCCACTTTGACCTCTGTCGATGCGTTGTAAGCACGCCCTTGCCAGCGAGATGTCTGCTGCGTTAACCTTTAGATAATGGCTTGATTTTTCGTGTTTCATTCGCTCGGCAGAGATCTCATGTATATACCCACCACGAGTCCCCTGTACGTAGTTGAATGGTACGTTGACGTAATTGAATGGTGCATTGAATAATGTAACATGTCTTACGTAGTTGGGGACTCGTGGTGGGTATATACATGAGATCTTTCCCATTCGCTCTGACAAAGGGTAAACGCTTGAAACGCCAACAATCCCTTAAATCGTATTTGATCAACGCGTGTGATCAGGGTGTGATAAGCCGTTTTTCTCTGTTTTAATTTTCCATCGACCCGGAAACAGTTCCTTTTGAAACTAACTCCTTTACACATTTTTCCTTCTCCATCAGGTTGCTGCAGCGATTTGTGACGTTGTTGGCACCCCCCAGCATATTACCAACATGTTTATTCACTGCAGTTGGTGCAATGAGAACTTTACTTCAAAAGCACTGCAGCATATCAGGGTGGGTTATCACAGTTACTCAGCCAAATATTTTGACGTTACTTAATTCATTATTTTTAGAGCTTAATGAAATGCCCAGCGGATGAGAACAAGAGTAACGTGTTCCCAAAACATCATTTGTTTATGTTGCGTATCATATGAACTAGGGTCAGTTTTAGTTTTTGGTTTCTTAAGAATAGATCCATTGATAAATGAATTGATTAGTGGGTGGAGTGGTTGATTGATTGGTTTATTGATTAATCGATTGATTGACTGTTTAGTTGTTTGATAGATTCTTCGATTAATTGACTGTTCAGTTGATTGATAGATTATTTGATTAATTGATTGGTTAATTGACTTATTTGTTGGTTGATTGTTACATTGATTGACTGATTGTTGAATTGATTGATTGATGGATTGATTGATTGATGAATTGATTGATTGATGAATTGATTGGTGAATTTATTGGCTGGATTGATTGATTGGTTGACTGATGAGTCGATTTATTGATTAATGAAACGATTGATTGATTAATGAATTGATTGGTTGATGGATTGATGAATCGATTGATCGATTGATGAATTGATTGATCGATTGATGAATTGGTTGATGAATTGATTGATTGATTGATGAATTGATCGGTTGATGGATAGATGAATTGGTTGAGTGGTTGATGAATTGATTGATTGATGAATTGATTGGTTGATTGACTGATTGATTGGTTGGTTAATTGATTGATTGGTTGGTTAATTGATTGATTGGATGATTGGTTGATTGATTGGTTGATTGATTGATTGGTTGATTGATTGATTGGTTGATTGACTGATTGGTTGGTTAATTTATTGATTGATTGATTGGTTGGTTGAGTGATTGGATGACTGATTGGTTGATTGACTGACTCCTTGGTTGATTGATTAATTCGCTTTTTACTTCTTTCTCATTCGTTCGTTTATATTTCTTATATATTTTTGTTTGTATGTTACATTATTATGTATATTTTACCTCTATTTAGAGGCAACCTCTATTAAGCGGCCACTTTTCAAACTCCCGAGGGTGGCCGCTTAATAGAGGTAACACTGTATTCAATAACCTGAGGCCTTGCGACGATAATATTGACGTTTATGATGATCACAATGTTGTTGTTGTTGATGATAATGATAACTATCTTTCTCTGTTTTAGTCACTTCTCGCCACAGTTCCTGCTAATGACATGAAAAACCTGTTTGGAACCCTGCTGGATTTACTGGTAAACCATGAATTGCCTGTTTCTTTTTTTAAGGAATCCAGTGTCATTTATTATATTTATTTATTTTATACAGTGATATATGATGTTATATGATACGATATATTATTGTAGAAATATGTTAATCCTTGTTTGCAGTGGTTTAGCTTCATGTGTATAGTCCTTTGTATTGGTTTTCCTTGACACTAGATTGGTTGTTATCAGATCTTGAAGCATTGTTTAGGACTTCCGTCTCTGTGTTTCCACGCCCAATGATCTTGCCCCTTTAGTAAGGAGTTATATGACTCTTTGTATACCTCGACATTATAGCTATGCCCTTCACTTGCCATCGTGTTACTTAGTATTGTGGGGATAGTTTCTAAAGAAACTGATGCTGCGTCGGTGGGGAATTGAAGCACAAGAAATTGGGATAATCAAACCAATTGATAAAGCAAGTTATACCACCGTAAGGTAAAAGGGAGGTGCTGACGTTTCGAGCGTTAGCCCTTTGCTCCGACGAAGGAATAACGTGAGCAGCTCTCTTTTACCTTACGGTGGTATAACTTACTTTATAATATAGGCCGAAAAGTTTCGGAGATTTGATTGGATGACAGTGTCACTATTTCCGCGTAATAGTGGTATAACAGCAAAATTAGATAGTATAACAACGTTACCATGACAACACTGAACACAATTACCTTTTTACTTTTGTTTTCAACTGAAAATGGCGGAGATTCCCGGAAATTTCCGGTAAGGAAATAAAAAACCTCCCCGAAAAATCAGTAAATAAGAATACAGTCAAAACTATTAATACGTGGATGAATGTTTGGAAGTCGTGGATAGAAAGCAACGGCCTCGACTCAACGACGACGTTGTCAGTTACGAATCGAAAATTTATCGGCTTCTATTTTAAAAAAAAAATAATAGCATGACCTGTACGTGGTATTTGGCAATAATACCGGCTCGTAATATTTCAAAACTCCACAAATATTTTGGACAGTTTTGAAGTATTACTCGCGGTATTATTGCCGAATACCACTGCAAGTCATGCTATGACCTATACTTGTCAATTCGTTTGGTTTACCCAAATTCATCGTGTTACTTAGTTCGTTTTCTTTGCTTTGTGTTAAGATGTTGGAGGATCCTTTACAACTGGTGCGGATCAAAAGTGTGGCTGACGAACAAGGCGACGGTGTGTTAGGTAAATAAACTTCCCTTATTAAATACAAAAAATAATCAAGACGGGCTCTGAATACGATATTCACATCTGTACCACCAGAAGACTTGAAATGTGTAACTGTCTCTGAACGTCTTTGACCACAGGCTTTTCTGGAAAACAAAGTACAGCGAAACCCCGGTATAACGATATCCCCGATATAACGATATCCCCGGTATAACTATAAATATGCTATGTCCCGGCAAAAGTTACTGTAAAATGCACGGGACAGAACCCCGATATAATGTTTGTACGAACCAAGGACTCAAAGACGTTTCATCAATTTGAGTACATGAAATATACTGACTTAGCACCAGCTTTTTTAGCGGAGCTCCACAGCGGCTCGAAGAGCCGCAGAGCGGAGCCCCATAACTACCGTTCGAGGATAGAAATTGAGAAAACCATGCGTTTGAGTTTTCATGGTCATCGTGGCTAGCGGCATGGCTCGCCGGCGCGTGCGCCTTGCAACGACGACGACGACGACGTTACCCCAACATGGCGGCCATAGTCATCCGGGATATTTAGAAGGTCTTCAACCGAAACGACGCTTTGTTTTTCGCGCAATGGCTCTTCCGTTGAGTCGCGAGCTAGATGTTTTTTTTTTTTGACGATTTATTTCAGCTATCGAATCTTCTTTAAGTAGTTGCGTACACCAGGCGTATTTAATAACTTTGGTGACAGCATTTTCAATGTGTGAGGGTCTGTGTGAGGAGCTCCGCTTTTAGGCTTGCCTAAATCTATTTAATAGAAACTCACCCTTTATATTTCTATATTCTATTCCTGCTTCTACCAACCCTAACATGAGAATTATGGTGAGGATAGTTTCTAAAGAAACTGGTGCTGCGTCGGTGGGGAATTGAGATTGATAAAGTAAGTTATACCAGCGTATGACAAAAGGGAGGTGCTGACGTTTCGAGCGTCAGCCCTTCGTCGGAGCGAAAGTGAAAATGTAGAGAGTCGCTAGTTACCTGTGTGTTCTGTTGTTGCCTTGTAGCCGTCATTAAGAGCAGCAACACAACTGATAGTCGACGCGCCTACCAGTGCATCAAATTCCTGGTGCAGTTGGCAAACAGATGTCCCCACGCCAAGGACTATTTACTACAAAACTCGTCTCGTTGGCAGTGGGCCGTGCAGTGGCTCAAACGAAAGATGAACGAACATTACTGGACACCGCATGCTTCGTCGTCCAATGAGTACTCGTCGAGCCGAACATTTCAACGAACCTCCAGCGCCGCCGACACGCTAGCCGAAGCCACGGCATTACTTACCGAACTTGAGGCGAAGGATGGCGAAGTTAACACGAGTGATGAGTTAGACGATTCGGATGTGAGGTTCGATGAAGGCGAAAACTTCGAGAAAGAGATGTCGAATTGAAAAGTCCGACATGATCGGAAACGTTACACTGTTCTCCCGAAACCATGGAGAAAGGTTCCGGAGAGCCACGGATTTTGCCGAAATGAAACAATGGGCCTATTCAAATGGCCGAATTGAAGTCGGTTTTTCTTCGGTCTCAGGTGAAGCTCAACAGCTGCACAGAAAAATGTATTGCTAAGCCCATCAGAGAGTTACGATTTTTATATTGTGAGGGCAGAATTCCATAAAGACGCAAACAGTTGTTGATCTCGTAGTTGGAGTAAATCAAGAGAACATTCGATGCAAGAGACAGACACAACTGTCAATTATCAAAGAACGTTTGTCTGGTATTTTCATTCTTTCTTCTGAAATTTCCAATGTGTTTTTTCATAGTCTGTTTTATAAACATCAGTAAAAGTATCACGTGGTCAAAAAAATTGGCGTTCTTGTGGGAGGGGAGCGAAGGGATCCATTTTGGTCTTTGGGGCAGGGGGTGGGGTGTGTGTTGGATACAGCAACATTCAAAGGAGAAAGAAACTCACCTCTTCCGCGCTATTGTCGGCGATGTTGAAAGTGAAACTGCTGGCAAGTAGTACAGTACGGTCTCATATTTACACTCGTGTTACTCTGTATCTTCTTCTAGAATGCCAGGTCGTATTCCACGTGTCACCTGTATTTACCGCGTATACACGAGTCTCTCTGACAAAATTCTATGTCAAGAAAATCCCTGCCACAATCCAGATATTCCAAGGTTTGTTGAACTGTTTTTAAACCTTGGCACAAAAAATTCAAAGTCCGACCCAATGCACGATGGGACAGTCGTGTTGAAAACGGACGAATAAACGACTTCCTGCATTGTGATTGGCTTTTGTTTTAATAGCATGGTCAAATAGAGTTTGTTATATACCAACACAACAACCTTCGCATCTGTGAGCAATCTGATTGGCTTACGATATCGGGATATTCAACATTAGTATATACTAAAACAGTGGATAGCGTTGAAGGTGCGCTCTGATTGGCTAGTCAAACTCCGAATATCCTGTGCTATTTACCTCCGAGCAACTTGCGAATTTTTCGCTCCTCCGAGGTGAATAGTGTAATGGCTTCTGGGGAATCCTTGTGCAAGTGAGTTTTAATCGAAGAAAAGAAAATGGCTGGGATCAACTCTCGCGTCTCGGTTGTTAGCGAGTGATGTCACCAAGGTTGCTTCATTGTATAGCATTTATACTTTTCCCCAGGTATCCCCCAATGGGGGAATCGGTGGTTTGGGGAGGGGGTGGGGGTGAAAATGACTGGTGCAATATTCAGTTCAATCTTGGTGAGTCATTAGTATCAGTAGAGGTTTTGGAATATTCTGGCACTATCCATCTCGATTCCAGAGAATAAATGGTAGCTATCGTGTTTAATTTGAAGGAGAAATTAAGAACAAGAAGTCTTATTTTCATGCACGTCACGATACACAGTCTGTTTCTTGTCTTTAGGAATGTGTTATTAATTGTATATCAGACACCCTAATTTTGATTGAAAATACTCCGTCGGAAGTTTAGATTTATCGGTCTTGAAGGCGCTGTGTATGTGATTATACACGCCCTCTCTTGTTTGATACGAAAGGTGAATTAAGCCTTTTCTACCCTTTTCTTGCCATCTTGGTTTAGCTAAGGTTAGCTTACTTGTCATGTGAACTCAAGTCGCCCCTTGACTCTACAGCGTCTGCCCTGTATATTGATGATAAAGGACTGTAGTTTTAGCATTTTACAGGCAAACCCGGATAAAATAAACCAAGTTCTCTCAAAGTTTATCTGATGAACCTAATTGTCTCCAATAGCCCACTGATAGCACTTGTCAACTAAGTCGTTACCAAAACGTTGGACCGATAGGTACGTATTGCCTCTTCAGAACCAATGGCCATACGTCATACCCGTAGAACAAATATTAAAAAAAATTTTATCCTGTTTCAAGGTCCTAGAATATGGAATTCATTACCAAATAACATCAAAGACGCCCCGACTTTTAATACATTTAAACTTGTGATCAAACCACTTTTAAGGGTCGGACAGAACATAATATAATTCCTGTGATCAAACCACTTTTAAGGGTGAGACAGAATATAATATAATTCCCTTAACACCTTGTTTTTATATATATATTTTTTCTAAACACACTTATATAATTAAATACTTGTCTTTTCTCTTTATTTTCAAATGCTGCCTAGTACTTAAATTGCACGTGGGAGGAAATTTCTATTCCTCATAAGCTCCGCTTTTCGGAGATTTCCCCGCCACAGTCACTCTTCCCAAGTTCTACGCTTATTTTAAATTTAACAGTAATTATCTAATTCCTTACCTTTTCTATTCTACTTGTAATTTATTCTGTGTGGCGAAATAATAATGAATAAATGGCCATCACCACGTCTGCGTCCTGGCCAAAAGGATTGGGACAATCTATCACGCCTTGTAAATTAAGCTGGACATCCATTTTCAAGTAAAACGGCATTTTCTCCCCCACCCTCACCCCCCGCCTTTCAGTTTTGATCTGTCCAAGTGCTTGCCCAGTGATTCCAGTTATCAACATTAGTTGAGAGGGATGGCTCTGTAAGAGGAAAAAACAAGTTAAGTTGTGTTGTTATAGTAAAAAAAAATTATTGCAGTTGGTTTTTGAAGTGAACCAAGGATTTTTGGCCACGATTGCAGGTTTTCCTGTCCCCGTGCCTTCCCTCTGTTCAGCACATTATAGCATTTTTTATCCTTAAAAGGCAAACCAATTCGGATGCAAAACTCGACAAGCCAGGCTCTGTTTATAAACTATGCAAGGAATACCCTAACCAGTATCTCGGGTGTGTCAATGACCAGCTGCCCGGCGTAGTGTGTCGAGTAAAACACCGTTCAGTAACACGAAGAGCACTGAAAACACAAATGCGAACTGCTTGGGATATCTGTTCGTCCTTCAATGAGTCCTTCTCTGGAGTTTTAGGGAACAAGGCAACAGAATATTTTATTTTCAGGGAAAAAGGGGTATTTTCGACTTGTTTTCAAGGAACATGGGCTTAAAACAAGGAACAAATGGTTTTGTTATATACCTAGACTTTCACTCAACAAAACGAGCACTGTGATTGGTTAAATCATTGTCACGTGCCCCGGATCAAATTTAAATGTATGCCGACCGGGATACAATTGCGCAGTTGTTGCCCGCGCGCCAGTTGTGCCGTCTTTGTTTGTTTGTTTTTGCTATATCTTGTTTAAGGGAAAGTCTAAATATATAACATTAAGTTAACGTATGGTCCCTCGGTAAAATACTAGTTAGCTTCCCTCGGGACCATACCTTGAAGTGTATATTATTCAACGGGTTGCACGTGAGAAAGGGCAAAAAGAGATAAAGGGAACCTGGGAACCTGTAAGCCCTACTATTCCCTCCCCCACCCTACCCTGGCAGAGCTCTTCAGTTTCTGTGTTTCTCCGTAACTCGATCCAGTCATTTACAGCTGGAAATCAGAGACGTCAGACAAGCAACAATCGAAATCATCAGCGAAATCATGAGTCATCTGCCAAACAGGAAATCAATGTGTTATTTATTGTGGGGATAGTTTCTAAAGAAACTGGTGCTGCGTCGGTGGGAAATTGAAGCACAAGAAATTGGGATAATGAAACGAGTTGATTAAGTAAGTTATACCACCGTAAGGTAAAAGGGAGGTGCTGACGTTTCGAGCGTTAGCCCTTCGTCTGAGCGAAGATATTGATTACTAATTTATAAATAGCAAAGCGGCGTCAAACAAAGCAGAAAAATAAAACTGAGTGCAAAAATTTGAAATTAAATTTTTCTATGTATATTGTTAACACGTATTGGTATAATTACTCAGGTGATATTATACAAAATTGCGCGCTCTGATTGGTTCGCTATCTCGGATTATCAGCCGATAATCACCTCGAACAAAATGGCTGCCTGTCGTTTTGCCACTGTAAGTGAAGATGAAATTGAAAATTTTAAAGAAAACGCTGTCCCTAAATCGACCAAATGGGCGACCAAATTTGGTGTAAAGCTTTTAAAGGTATAAAAAGTTATTTCCCATGCCATTTAATGAAGTGTGAATCGATACACAATTCAGTGTAGTAAAGTTACAAACTAATTTTGACATCAAATAAGTCTATCCCATGTTTGCACTTCGTTTTTTCATAAAACGGTTCAAACAACAAAACGAATTAGTATTAGAAAAACAAACAGAATTAGAAAATATGGACGTCACTGAGTTAAACAAATGTTTGTCAAAATTCTGTGTCAGCGAGGAAAGGAGACAGAGGTTATTACAAAAAAGCAAATTTACTTTCGATCCGAGCTGCAATTGACCGGCACTTTTTCGTGTTGTACAATTCTATTTCTTTTCTTTTTTTTAAATAATAACCTGTGTAGTTATACTAAAACAATTATTCGCCGATTTCGGGTGCAATTTTGTATGACTAATTTTTCAAAGACAACAAATTGCAGTCGCCTTACAGGCCTGTGTGATTTTTTCAGTCTTTGAAAAAAATTTATTTTATTTTCATTTCATATATATTATTTTTTTATTTTAAAATTTTCATTTTATTACGTATAAAAATTGGAGGGACGGCTTACTGCAATCAGCTCCTAATCCTCTGGGGATTGAATAGCCAATCGAGAAACACCACACTTTTGGCGGGAGATTTGTAATGCAAATGTTTCCAAATTAATTATTCATTCTGTTTTCGCTGTCACCTTTTGCGGCCATGAGACGAAGTCAACGACAAAATTTGACTTTTCTGGCTTCAATTTTTCTCTCACAAGCCTGTAATGTAACAGGGCGCTTACAGAAATGCTCAAGAAGAGAAAGTGTCGTCAGAACGTTTGCTGAATAAGTTTTTAAAGCAAAAAATGAGAGGAAAACTGCGACACGAAGAAGCGAGCGGACAGAGCACGTGGCAGAATTTGGTTCATGTCTCCTCTCAAGGTGAGCTGAAATACCAGTTAATCGTAAATAACTGTCTTTTATCGATCTAGAAGAGTTTGTAATTTGTTTGGAACTAGAATTCTAACTATTTCTAGTGACTCGACCGTTATAAATACAACGCACTGGTCGGCTCATAGACGGCTTTCAAACCTTGGAAATCTCAAAGTTTAATACACAAATATTTTGCAAACTGTGATGCTCTTTCGTTCATTTTACAGGACTGAAGCACACCGAATGAAATCCTTTCCTTTCCAGTCTAAATTTGACGGTCTTTGGAGGCAAACACTCGAAAAGGCGCGAGGACGGGACAAGTTCCACGTTGTAAACTGTAAGGTGAGCGGCAGAGTTTTTTTAACCTTCCATGTACATAAATATTTTTTCCGAAACGTTGGCTCTGGACTTGAAATAATTGTCTGTTAACTCGGACGGTGGGAGTTTGTTTGGCGACGTAAAAGCGAAACGGCCCTTTCAGCTCTGTTAGATGATATAGTTATTTGCAGCAAGAAACACCATGACATGAATATTTCATTATTAAACATTATGACATCAAGTATTAAATTTATAACACATTTGTTGCCCGTTTGTATTTTTTTGCCTAGACTTTTAGCTGTCATTCCGTTGTACTAAAAACCACCATTTTTTTTCGTCTATTAACAGACAGATGAGATGCTTTGGAGTGGACGCACCGTGAAAGCAAACACCAATCAGTAGATGATTTACACCTAGCTTTTATGGTAAGAAAAATTTAAAAATTATAAGTTTTCTATCTTAAAGAAACTTTTTGGCATTCTGATTTAAATCAATAACTAAAATTTATCAGAAATGTTATTAATGCCTTTTTGTAGCTAATTTTATTTCGATTCTACCCCTGGGTCTATCAATTGAGATGCCGAGATTTTTCTGTGTGTCTGAGAGAATTTCAGCTTTTACAAGATTTTTGTCAAATTCATGAGTTTAATGGGCTAGATTTCCATACAAACCCATACTTTATTATGCGTGTTGTAGATGAATTGTTTACAATAGAGTAATGCACAAGCAAACATTTCTACTCTTTGCAGAATGAAACTGTACAATGCCAACATGCAAGATGAAGTATAGGGTGGTAGGGAAATCTAGTCTTAGGCTTCCTCAGTCGAAATTTAACAGACACTGAACATCTCAAATTGTAGTGATAAGTAATTAAAAGGGACTAGTTTCTGACAAAGCCGCTGCTCCATCTGTAAACAATTATACAATGGAGTTATCACACGACTTGATACGGTAAGTTATTACACGACTGTAAGATAACAGGGAAGCTTCTTTGTTATCTTACGGCCGTGTAATAACTGATATCAAGTCGTTTGATAACTCCTTTTTCTTGAACTCTCGGTTGAAAATGGCTCGTTTTATGGAATAAAATTGTTTTTCTATCGCGTCAACCCCCAAAATCCTTTACCAAATCATTTTTCCATTTAAAACCTCTTTTTCTTTGTCGCACGGCTCAATTTTCTTTCACCCTCCTCAAAAACTTGGAGCACGAAAAATTCAGAGGTGGAGCTCTAGCCGAGAAAATTAATTCCCAAGGGAACCACCCTTGCTTTGTTCGAGTCTGTTAAGTATGCAAATTAGGGCCTGGCCACTGAAGGGAATTAAACATATCACGCTGAACAATTGTTTCATCTGATTATCAGCTACAAGGCGTTTTGTACAATCGTTTCACTTAATTACAGGGTTCGCACAGTCTTGAAAAGTCCTTGAATTTTAGGGGGAGTCCTTGAAAAGTCCTTTAACCCAATTTATCCTTGAAAAGTCCTTGAATTTCTTTACAAGTCCTTGAAAAGTCCTTGAATTTTCTCAACCTTCGAACGCGGTGGAGTCGAAAGCAAAGTTGTTTTGCATTATTATTCTTTTTCTGATGTCAAGGAACTTGCAACACGGCAAAATAAGCTAACTAAGGAAAACAGCAAATCAGAAGGAGGTGGAGCAAAAACTTGTGACCTTGAAAACCTGTTAGTTTGGAATATGCGTATGTCTATTTCTGTTTGCCATCCCTGAAATTACATTCCTGTTTGGGTTCCTTGAAAATCACATTTGATACTTGAAAAGTCCTTGAAAAGTCCTTGAAAAATGGTTGCAATTTTTTGTATGAACCCTGAATTAGGATTTCTCCTTTTTCAATTAGAAGTTGACGCGGCCTAAGTATTTGGCGCTCAGCTTGACAAAGTTTACACTGAAAAATAATTAGGGATTACTTTTAATAAGGATGTGTAAAACAGAACATTTTCTCAAGTTTCCTTTATATTTATTTCAGGTTCCACGTGAAAATCCTTCCAAGACAAAGCACAGAGAAGACGGGACAAGCAAGGCATTCCATTCTGGACTCACTGAAGAATCTAGCTAGAGCTTCTAAAGGTAGAAATTTTCACTGAACTTGAGAATCTTTGTGGGGTGAAAGAGGAACTTAAGCAAAACAAAACGCCATTTTAAGTCTCTTAGTGGATAGTGAGCGATTGACGCAATATTCATATATGTATCCATAATGCTTCAAAAGAGCCGGCTGCTGGATTTTAAAAACGAATTGAAGCCATAGAAATAAAACTCTCTCTTGAATCTTGCCGCACAATTTTGAAGATTACTTGATGCGTTTTGCGAAGGTTAAGTGGCCAAATTAGTTCAATTTCTAGCAATAAAAAAATTTAAGAATAATTTGGATTGGTTGCCCTAGAGCTCACAATGTCTGCATGTCACCACCAGTCTAACTGCCTCAAGTTTTCTTAGTTTTCCTGCGGTCTCACATTGTGACCGGTTTCGAGTTCGGAAAACGTGCTCTATAGTGCGACCTGAGCATGGACTAACTTAACTAGACAGCGCTCCACTGCGTCTGAATCCGTAGTGTTTGCTTAATCGTTCCTCATCCCTCTATAAAGAAACTTGTATTGAATAGTGTCGGATCCTCAAGATGTAGAAGCGTGAAGGACAACTGAATCTATGCTACTCAACATGTTAAGATATCACAAGGCCATTTTTTTAATCTGAAAATTACTTGGCAGGCAAAGCCGATGCACGCTATAAAACTCTGGTTTGGTGCGATGATTTCGCGTATTCATATTATATCGCTAAATTTTCGTCACCTTTTTCTCCCAGTAGCTCTTTAAAGAATGGTCACAAACAGTAGGACATAGACTAGTTTGAGAAATTGAGTTAGCATAGAACTGCTGTGCGGAATTCACGCTCCTAGATCCCCGGGTATGGTCATCCGAATTCTCCTGAAGAGTTCAGCCAATGAGAAAGCCAGAAAACCTCGTCTCCTAAATTGATTTGGACGCGCTATTCCTATTGGATGCCAAAAAAATAATGAGCTGGGCAGTAATCAGATTGTTACAATTTTCTACAAAAGCTGCTGGCACTAGATAAAAACCGTCCAGGAACTGGAAAAATATCTCGGATGCTAGTTCAATTTATTAATTAAACTTTGGCGTATCATCAACTTCTCCAGATGAAAATTAGACAAATGTTACAAGGTCTGTTGGGAGAATTCAGACGAAAATCTCGGGGCTTTAAGTATTAAAGTGTGCCACGTGAAGCGTAGTTTATGAAAGCTGTTATCAAATGTGAGTCGTACAATGTTGGTGTACGGTTAGATTTATCCACAGACGAAAATATCACGACCACGCTGTTTTGTCTAACCATCGCCTTATACACATACATACAACGAACACTACGACGACATAGTACTGTTAAGTAGCTTTACAAAGAATGGTCACACTGCATGCTTTGATACACAGATGAAAAAGTTAGAACAACATTGTGTAGTAAAAACAAACGGTACCACAGTACAGTACTGTTCAGTAGCTTTCTAGAAAATAGTCACACTGCTTTAAGTTTGATCTACAGAAAAAAGTTAGAACAACACAGTATAGTAAAACAAACAGAATCACGGTACAGTAAGATATTGTTAGTTACCTTTTTAGAGGATAGTCACACATATTAGTTTCATTCCCTGATGAAAAAGATAAAACCTTGCTGTATAGTAAAACAAACAGTACCACAGCACAGTACTGTTCAGAAGCTTTCTAGAAAATAGTCACACTGCTTAGTTTGATCTACAGAACAAATAGTTAGAACCACACTGTACAGTAAAACAAACAGTACCACAGTACAGTACTGTTCAGTAGCTTTACATAGAATGATCACACTGCTTAGTTTGATCCACAGATGAAAACATTAGAACCACACTGTACAGTAAAACAAACAGTACCACAGTACAGTACTCTTCAGTAGCTTTACATAGAATGATCACATTGCTTAGTTTGATCCACAGATGAAAACATTAGCACCACACTGTACAGTAAAACAAACAGTACCACAGTACAGTACTGTTCAGTAGCTTTACATAGAATGGTCACACTGCTTAGTTTGATCCACAGATGAAAACATTAGAACCACACTGTACAGTAAAACAAACAGTACCATGGTACAGTAGCTTGACAAAGAATGATCACACTGCTTAGTTTGATCCACAGATGAAAACATTAGAACCACCCTGTACAGTAAAACAAACAGTACCACAGTACAGTACTCTTCAGTAACTTTCTATAACAAAGTCGCACTGCTTAGTTTGATCCACAGATGAAAACATTAGAACCACACTGTACAGTGAAACAAACAGTACCACAGTACAGTACTGTTCAGTAGCTTTACATAGAATGATCACACTGCTTAGTTTGATCCACAGATGAAACATTAGAACCACACTGTACAGTAAAACAAACAGTACCACAGTACAGTACTTTTCAATAGGTTTCCAAAGAATGGTCACACTGCATGGTTTGATACACAGATGAAAAAGATAGAACTACACTGTATAGTAAAACAAACAGTACCACAGTACAGTACTGTTCAGAAGGTTTCTAGAAAATAGTCACACTGCTTAGTTTGATCCACAGATGAAAACATTAGAACCACACTGTACAGTAAAACAAACGGTACCACAGTACAGTACTGTTCAGTAGCTTTACATAGAATGATCACACTACTTAGTTTGATCCACAGATGAAAACATTAGAACCACACTGTACAGTAAAACAAACAGTACCACAGTACAGTGTTCAGTAGCTTTACATAGAATGATCACACTACTTAGTTTGATCCACAGATGAAAACATTAGAACCACACTGTACAGTAAAACAAACGGTACCACAGTACAGTACTCTTCAGTAGCTTTCTATAACAAAGTCGCACTGCTTAGTTTGATCCACAGATGAAAACATTAGAACCACACTGTACAGTAAAACAAACAGTACCATGGTACAGTAGCTTGACAAAGAATGATCACACTGCTTAGTTTGATCCACAGATGAAAACATTAGAACCACCCTGTACAGTAAAACAAACAGTACCACAGTACAGTACTCTTCAGTAACTTTCTATAACAAAGTCGCACTGCTTAGTTTGATCCACAGATGAAAACATTAGAACCACACTGTACAGTGAAACAAACAGTACCACAGTACAGTACTGTTCAGTAGCTTTACATAGAATGATCACACTGCTTAGTTTGATCCACAGATGAAAACATTAGAACCACACTGTACAGTAAAACAAACAGTACCACAGTACAGTACTTTTCAATAGGTTTCCAAAGAATGGTCACACTGCATGGTTTGATACACAGATGAAAAAGATAGAACTACACTGTATAGTAAAACAAACGGTACCACAGTACAGTACTGTTCAGAAGGTTTCTAGAAAATAGTCACACTGCTTAGTTTGATCCACAGATGAAAACATTAGAACCACACTGTGCGGTAAAACAAATGGTACCACAGTACAGTACTCTTCAGTAGCTTTCTAGAAGAAAGTCGCACTGCATAGTTTGATCCACAGATGAAAACGTTAAATCCCCACTGTACAGTAAAACAAACAGTTAACCACAGAGTATTGTTCAGTAGCTTTACAAAGAATGATCACACTGCATAGTTTGATCCACAGATGAAAACATTAGAACCACACTGTACAGTAAAACAAACAGTACCACAGTACAGTACCTTGCTCCAAATGGTCACACTGCATGATTTTACCCATTGAAGAAAGCATTTATTTAAAGGACTTAAAGCCTATTTTCAACATTAATGTGCACCTCAACTTGTTAACAGTTTTCATTAGTTTATATCCAGTGTCTTAATACTGTTTAAGTTGTATTTAATTAGTTTCTTTGCGTGGCACGCCATAGTTACTGTAGTTTACGTTGTTGTGCAGAGCTTTCAAGAAATCACCATGGGAACCATGTCGAGCTGCGTTAGGCCAAAAAGCAAATGTAATTTATACAAGATTTTTTTTCGTTTCAAAACATTTGGCAAAAGTCATTAAAATTGCCAAGGTCGTCGAATCTAATAAGAATACAGCCATCAATATTTGAATTCGAAATGTGATCAAAAAGTAATCTCTCGTAACAGTATCGTGAAATTGTCTTGGAAACAGACAATGAGAATTGAGTTAATAATCAACTTAAAGCATGAATTATCCAAAAACTAGTTTCTACAAACTAGCAAAAAAGGGAATGTTTGGCTCTCATCAGAGAGAATCACTATCCAGATCTATAGGGAGTGAAAGGATTGGTCAAAATAGCTTTTTAAGAGTTGATTTGTTTTGTTTAAGCGACTTAGGACGTCCAAAAGTGATCAATAAAAATCTTCTTGTAACAGTATCGTTAGATTTTTCAGGAAACGGACAATGAGAATTGAGTAAAGAATTGACTGAATTGTTCAAAAACCAGCTTCTCCGAACTAGCAAACAAGGAAATGTTTCGCTGTCATTAGAGAGAATAACTACCGAGATCACGAAGGTGAAAGAGTTAAGCAAAATGAATTTTTAAAGCGCTACTTGGGTGCGTTTAAGCGGCTTTGATTCGGCAAGGGATTCCTTTGTGATTTCTTAACATAGCTCTGATAACTTTATTAGCGATGTACTGTGAGTCCTTCCACGGTGCCAGTTACATAAGTACTTACACTGCATGTACTCTTGCTAAAATGCGCTACAAAATTAGGCCATGAATATCAACAACAAAAACTCGTGAATTTACTGTCTGCTGCTGATGCTTCTTTTGGCTAAATTTGATGGCAATTTGTTATTTCACGCG
>OX453282.1:22121840-22139340 GCA_949710005.1 Ricordea florida
TTACGGGGGTAGGGTAGGAAGTAACGTATTTTCCATAAAGAAATAAAGATAGAGTTTGCCTAATGAGCACGATGAATGACTAGCATTTGACTTTATCTTAAGTCGCGTTAAACATGTCTCAGTAATGAGGTAAAAAGCTGTCCTTTCTTTATTCTTTATTACTTCCCAACCCATTGATAGGCTACTGCCCGAACTCATTCCAAAAAACGACCATGCACTTTCCATATTCAGAGACAAAAAAACTTTCAAGAATTATTTCAAAATCTCACGCAAATGCACTTTGCACACCAAGTGTGAGAAATGAGATAAGCTTGTCATACATGTCGTGATTCGAACCACAAATAGGGGACCAAGGGCAACACTGTGCATGTGCCTCTGTAACAAGTTACTTATCTCACTTATCATATATAATATATATGTCATATAAGGATGCTGACGTTTTGAGCAAAACACGACCTATAGTTGATTGATGGTGTAACAACACGTGAGAGACTTTCTTTAGCAAACGACGTTTAATAATAATGTAGAGCGGATAGAAAAACAAGTAATACATGTGCTAGGAGTGGCTAGTGAAAAATCTAAACTATTTCCGGTAATAGATACCGCAGACACGTAAACTATTTCGGTCAGCCCTTGTGGTTTCTAGATAAACCACATTAGTTTCGTCACATCTTTCCTCCTATAAAGAAAGTAAGCTACATGTGTTTCCTAATAAATCAAGATCGAATCAACAAGTATTTAGAGGAACTAATAGTTCATTTGGTGACAAAGTCCTTTAGGTGAGCAGGTGGTCTGCGGGTACGTTGTGATTTGCGTATACTAACAGGTTGTGAGTCAGGGGTGCTGGATGCTTGGGTCAGCGGCTGATTGGCTAGTTCAATCTGTTGAGGTTTTGTCTCTGCACATGATGTAGAAGGTTCTGGCTCGCTGGAGTCTACAATGGGAGGTTCTTTGGACTGAATCAGCTGGCGGCGGTTGCGACGGTATACAGTCTCGCCGACTTTCACATCGTAGCTACGCGGACCAGCTTGTGCCATGCAGGTACCAGCGCTCCAGGTTTTCTGACCAGGTAGTTTCATGCGCACGGTTTCACCTTGTCCGATTGGTCGCAGTGCCGGCCTTGCATGCTTGTTGTAGTAGTGCTGCTGCCGCTGTTTGTTGCCAATAAGCGCGCGTGTCTCCTCTTCTGTTGAGTAACGAGGCTGTAACAGGGTACCGGCGACAGGAAGGAGGGTCTTGCAGCGACGTCCCATTAGACGCTGGGCGGGGCTGGTGCCAATTCCTTCAGTCGGGGTGTTCCGCCAATCTAACAGTGCTAGGAACTCTGATTGGCCAGACTCTTTACACTTGGTAAACAGGCGTTTCACAGTTTTCACGGCGTTCTCAGCCTTTCCATTTGACTGTGGATGGTAGGGTGATGATGTACTGTGTTTGAACATCCAGGTTTTCGCGAAGACAGCGAATTCAGCGGATGCAAACTGGGGACCGTTATCCGTCACGAGGACGTCTGGAATGCCATACCTGGCAAATACGGCTTTCATTTCTTTGATGACGTTGCGTGACGTCGCGGTGTTGAGTCGAGCAACTTCTATGAAGTTACTGTAGTAGTCAGTGATGACTAGGAGTGTGCGGTTGTCTAGCTCACAAAGATCAGCGGCGACTTTGGACCAGGGACGGGCCACCACTTCGTGCTGTACGAGTGTTTCCTTGGCTTGTCCGGTGCGGTGGGCTAGGCATACGTCACACTTCGAGATGTACTCTCGTAGCTCGGTTGCCATGCGGGGCCAGTAGAGGGTATCACGTGCTCTGCGTATACACCCTTCAACGCCAATATGCGAGCTGTGTACCACTGCCATAAGCTCCTTACGTAGGGAGGCTGGTACTACGAGAAGTTGTCCTTTGAAGACGAGTTCGTTCTGGACAGTCAGCACATCTCTCATGTCGAAGTAGGGGTAGAGACATTCCGGAATTTCGGATCTGGTTTCTGGCCATCCCCGGCGTATAGTAGCACGTAGCTGCTGTAACACAGGATCATCTGCCGATGCATGTCTGATCTGCTGCCAACGCTCGTCACTGACTGGTAGTGAGGCTGTGTGATCCACTTCCTCGAGCTCTTGCGTGAACTCACAGGCGTTGACCTCTGGGAGGAAAGCTCTGCTCAGGGTGTCGGCCAGAAACATGTCGTGACCTTTCTTGTAAGTCACTCGAAGGCTGTACTTTTGGAGTCTCAGCAACATTCGCTGGAGTCGCTTAGGTGCTGAGTGGAGTGGCTTTAGAAAGATTGACTCTAAGGGCTGGTGGTCGCTTTCCACATGGACTTCGTCACGGCCGTACACATACGGCTCAAAACGTTCGCACGCAAAAACGATTGCGAGCAGTTCCTTTTCTATTTGGGCATAGCGAGTTTCTGCATCTGTAAGAGCACGCGATGCGTAGGCCACCGGCTGTCCGTTTTGTAATAGGGCGGCGCCTAACCCAAACTGAGAGGCGTCACACTGGAGCGTGACTTCTTCCTCTAGGTTGTAGTAGCGCAAGACTGGGGTAGTCATGACAGCATTCTTTAGCGCCACCAATGCCTCTTCTTGGGCAGTTTCCCAGGTCCACTGTACGTCTTTCTGGGTGAGTTCTCTTAATGGCTTTGTGATGTCAGACAGACGTGGTAGGAACTTGCTGAGATACTGTGCGAGTCCCAGCAATCTCTGAACTCCGGCCTTGTCTGTGGGTGCTGGCATTTCGCTGATCGCCCGGACTTTGGCGGGGTCTACACATAGACCTTTGTCTGTGGCGACGTGTCCGATGAACGGGACTTCCGTTAGTCGGAGGTTGAGCTTGTCCGTGTTGAGCTTAACGCCTCGCTCTTTGCAGCGTTCCAGGAATCTAATCAGGACTGTGTCGTGGTCATCAATGGCCTCTTCAACTGTGTTTCCGCAACCAATTGCGATAAAATCATCTGCCACGACTTCGATGCCTGAAAGTCCTTCAATGAGCTCGTGCATTTTGCGTTGGAAGACTTCAGGAGCTGAGCTGATACCGAAAGGCAGGCGTCGCCAACGGTAACGTCCAAACGGGGTGTGAAAGGTTGTCAGGTAGGACGACTCTGCATCAAGGACCACATGCCAGAATCCGTTTCGTACATCGAGCTTTGTGAAGACTTTCGCGCCATGGAGTCGAGTAGCAATGTCTTCAATTGTTGGGAGAGGGTAGTGCTCGCGTTGGACGGCACGGTTGAGGTCCCTGGGGTCCAGGCATACGCGTAGTTTTCCGTTTTTCTTCGGTACAGTTACCATGGAGCTTATCCATGCTGTGGGACAGGTCACGGGTGCAATGATTTCCTGTTTCTCCAAGTCTTCTAAGGTTTCTTTTACTTTAGCTCTGAGTGCCACAGGTACGCGACGCGGTGCGTGCTGTACAGGGTTAACGGTGCTGTCAATTCTAATATGGTGTTCACCGGCCAGCTTTCCGACACCTTCGCCGAAAACTTGCGGGTATTTCTTAATCAGGGCCATTTTGGTAATGGGCGCTTGCGTTACTTTTGCTGCCGTTTCGAGCGAGTACACTGGGGCATTTCCTGTTTGTGGTTTGTTTAATTGATCATTGTCAGTGTATGTAATGATCTTCATGCCCACACAGGCTTTTCGTCCAAGGAGGGGGCGGATTGTGTTGTTGTCAACAAGTTTACAATCCAACTGACATCTGTAGTCGTCACGCCACACGGTAATACGAACTTGGCCCACAACTTGTAATTTCGAACCACCGTAGGCTGAGAGTTGAGTGTTCAGTGGTGTCACGCGTTCCAATTTGTGGTCTTTTGTGGCTTTCTTGTAGAGGCTTACCGGAATTACGTTGCACTGTGCTCCAGTGTCCGGTTGAAACCGCAGATAATTGCCAGACTCCAGTTTTAGTGTCACGAGTTGGGAATCATCCAGATCTACTGCTGATATCATGTCGGCGTAGAATACCTCGGATTCGCTGACATCGTCGTCGACAGCTCTAACAAACGTGCGAGTGTTGTTGTCTCGTTTCTTACTGCGACATTTAGCTGCAAAATGCGATAGTTTACCACACTTCAAACACGTCTTGCCGAAAGCCGGACATTGTTCTTTCTTTGCGTAATCATGAACAGAGCCACACCTCTCACATTCTTTGGGCTTTCCGTGTTGGGAGTCCTTGCCTTTGAGATTTCGTTTTCTTGGCACTTTAAGGTTCTTGCTTTTTTCTCTGACTGCATTTACGGTGCTTGATGGATTCTCTTCTTTTTCCATAAGTTTCATCTGAGCAGTCGTGCTCTCGGATGCCCTGCAGATTTCGTCTGTTTTGGCGAGTGTTAATGTTGTCTCTCTTAACAATCTCTCTCTGAGTTTGGGTTCACGAATTCCAAACAACAGGCGGTCGCGAAGTATTTCTTCGGGAGTTATTGTTGCAAAATTGCAACCCTCGGCTAACTTTCGAAGTGCCGTGCGATACTGGTCGTAAGTCTCTCCTGGCTCTTGAATACGTCGGTTGAAGCGATATCTTTCGAAGGGAATGTTCTTGCGCGGTTCGCAGTAATCTCCTAGTTTCTTTAGTACTGGTCCGATTTTCTTGTCGTCTCCCTCGTTTACCCAGTCGTTAAAGGTGGAGTACACCTCTCTTGCTTCTTCGCCTATCACTGTCAAGAGTGTGGCTACTTGTACTGGCTGGGACTTCTCGCTGAGCTCTGTGGCGAGAGCGTAGTTTTCCCATGCTAACAGGAACTTTTTCCACTTTTCCGCAGCGTTCGAGTCATGAATCTCGAGGTGCGCTGGAGGTGGTAGGGAGTATCCCGATGCCATTCTTTTTACTCTTGCGTTGATGAGAAACTATGTGTAATATTGTACCACTATAGCTCTCCACTCGCTGCCACCATGTAACAACACGTGAGAGACTTTCTTTAGCAAACGACGTTTAATAATAATGTAGAGCGGATAGAAAAACAAGTAATACATGTGCTAGGAGTGGCTAGTGAAAAATCTAAACTATTTCCGGTAATAGATACCGCAGACACGTAAACTATTTCGGTCAGCCCTTGTGGTTTCTAGATAAACCACATTAGTTTCGTCACAGATGGGTTAGTGAGCGGGACACGTTTGTCATACTAGATGGTGAGAGAAAACTGACACACCCACAAGTCTTACACACCACGACCCCAACCATTTGTTCTAGTCACCCCTCTTTGCGCAACGCCGAAAAGTGCGCGCGGTTTGGTTTAAACACAATTTACCTAGCTTTTGTGCAAGGTTAAAACTGAATCAACAAATGGTTAAAAATTGTCTTTGAAAGAGGCAAATAGTAAGTGTAGTCTGGAACCAGGACTGCTGGAACCCATTGCTCTGATATTGTAGTCATCTTTCAAGCCATTTTCTTGTACCTGGGTCAACTTCCTATACATTGTCCGTGAAATTGGATTTCAAATATCTTTTTACAATAACTGAGCGAATTCTCGCGCGCTGATTGGCTAATTTTTATCATCAATAAGAGTACAGACACATAAAATTTTAATTGAAGTCTTCATTTGACCTTTTTCGCGTTTTGTTATTGTAAAAAACAAATTGACGTCAGTTTTTTATGTGTCTGTCCTAATATTGATGATAAATTGCGTCATAACATTGTCAAAGTTTGTTGTAGATCCACTCGCCTATCGGCGACAATGTTGACACAATTTATCATCAATAAGAGGGCAGACGCATAAAAAACTGACGTCAATTTGTTAATTTCATACTCTCGCCTTTTCTTACAAATGCTCTCAATATTCCCTGTAATTTTGGTTATGTGGTACATGGAGTAAAAATTTACCGGAAGTGACCGGTTTATAAGCGAAGACTGGTGACGAATATGTTGTAGCGTCCTTAGTTGCACGGGTGGTCGGTTACAATAGAATATTTCTTTCTTCGTTTTCCTGCTTTTTCTTTAGTAATCATGCCTCGAAAAGCCCTTACTTGCACTGTGGAGTTAGATGTATATGAGGTGAGTGCTTGATGTCAATATCAACAGGATTTGTGGCTTGTATCAAGTCTGAAATCGTTCGTCATTCAAGTAGAAACAGCTGAACTCGACTTGTTTACATATCAACTTCAAAGTCTTGTTGTTTTATTAGACTGCGGATTTCCTTTTTGTTTCAGATAACCTGTCCGGGAACACGGCATTTAACAGACAGAAACATGCTGTTTTTGTCTGTGTGCATCTTGGGGCAAACGAAGCGTACAAAGTCGGTTTTTGCTAGCTTTCCTCTTGCATTAAACCAAAGGATCATATTTGAAAGGGTTTGTAAAAATCTTTTTAACAGTTACATTTCTTTTTATGATCTGCAGCTTTTATCGTTGTCATAGAAAACACTTAAGCATGGAACTAAGAAATCCACATTTTTATCGTAGTAAAATTAAATTGCAGACGTTCACCAACGCAAGAGAACCGACACATGTTATGGGAATCTTGGAAGGTGAGTCCCAGTAGTGACCAGCATCCAATTTCTCATTACAATATTCACTGTTCATCAACTATTCAAGTTATGAAAATAACGAAAATGATCACCAAAAAAGAGTTGTATAGATGTTTAAACAAATTCTCCTCACTAGTAATATAACAAATATATGAGAACAGTTATGAGAGAATGAATATTGATATCAGGGCTGGAAAGGTTAAAGACGAAAAGGGAAATTATATGGTGACAGTTTCTTACAAAGTACTTGGATAAGAATTAAAAATTCTCACTTTTCTCACCTTACATGCTTCCTCTTTACAATTTTATGATTAATCTTATTCTTGGTTTTTTGCAGATGAACATGTGTTGTTTGAGCTGGTTCAATATTCTGACTTGTACAAAGGTAATGTAATTTAAAGCCTCATCACAATCTGAATCATTAAAAAAAGCCTTTATGAGTCCTCACCTTCTTTCATACTTATTTGGGGAATAAACATGTATCCAGAATTAGTTCGGTATCAATCATTTAACAATTGTCAGTTTGCTTTATAACATGTATTTGGTTAGTAATGATGTATACATGTAGTGTTTGGATAAGTTGTACATTAACCAGTTTTGATTGACTGGTACCAAAACCTTTAGGATTTCTTTTGCTATAAACCCCAAAACAGGTAAATAAACTGTACATAAAGTGCAACATAAAAAATAATTGAAGGTAGAATTGATTGAAATGGATTTAGTAAGGAAGCCTATATTGGATCTTGGGGCTTTTGGACTATAGGCTTCCTAAAGATGATTGTAGATTGCACAATATATTCGAGGGTTGTTCAATACTTCAACAAATTTATACATAGGAATAATTGTATTGTATTATATGGTCATAACAATAGTTCAACAATGCCTTCTAGAACGACAGAATACAACACAAAGCATTTCAATACAATGCTGTGCATAAATTTCTCAGAGTATTAGACAAGTATGATATATTCTTCGGGTACTGTATGTGTAGTTATATTATCTTTCAATTCTTTTTCTAAAAAAAAGGAAAAACAATTAAAAACAGTGTAAAACAAAACCGCACAATCAAGAAAATAACTAGGTATCTTGTAAAAGGGTTTACATAACCGACTTTTTTCCAACATTTTTGGGAATGAAGAATAGAGTGTAAATAGCGGGATTTCTGTTCCATTTATTGACTGAAAATTAAAATTATGTGGCTGTAGTCAATAAAATGTAACTTAAATTGAAAACCTGATTTATAAACGTGCAGCTAATTTTGCTTCATTTCTAACCTCACAGGTGGTAAAGTCTTAGCTTGTTATGAACAGTCTGCAAGAGAATTCCTTTACCCCACCCCCACCCTGACAGGAAAAGATGGCACAGAGAGAGAACTGTTATTGGGGAGAACAGTTCATTTTAGTGTAAGTCTGTAATTATATTCCCACTTTATTCAGGTGAATCCTGGGCAAGATGAGCCTATCTTGCCTGCTAGGTATTTCCTGTTTTGTCCTGCAAAACAAAACAAAACAGTCATAGCATAAATCCATCTTTGACCAAGCTTGTTTAGTCAAGGTGGCTCCAGGTATTGGAGTTATACTTTTCTGCATTTCAGTCAATAAAATTGGGGAAAAATCAACTTGGCCAATGTGGAGCTGTCTTGTCTTCACATGTGATCAAAATTTCACATTTATTATCATCCCCTGTTTCAGAGGAAAGCCTTTAATTTTGAGCTAATGTTTTTAAATTAAATTTTATTTTAGGGAATTGATCCAAAGTTAGAATTTTCTTCTAACTCCACAATTCAAGAAACCACAGTTCCAGGAACTTATGCTGAGCTAACCAGAATACAACCAACTGAAGACCACGAGTCTGATTCTGAGGTGAGAACTAGACCATAGAAAAGTCATATGAATGGTAGCACTGCATAGTTTGATCCACAGTACAGTAAAACAAACAGTACAACAGTACAGTACTGTTCAGTAGCTTTACAAAGAATGGTCACACCGCATTTAAATTGTGCAGACTTAATTTGTTGAATGACTTAAATTCTGCTGACTCTTTGAAGGAAAATATTAACAAGGGGTTTTCCAAGTCTTGTTTTGTCTTGAGCAAGCACCTGTAAACTGTTCTACATTAAACTTCAGTAAACTTATATCTTTTGTCTGTTGTCTCATTAGTCTATGAAATTGAGGTTAATGCTTGCAGCCACTATTCACCAAGATTGAAAATTATAATTAATTTAGTTTAGAATATTGATGAAAGCAACATTGGTGACATGTTTTGGAAACAGGTGCAAAGGGACAAATGATGTTGGCCTTTTTTGTCTTCAACCATAACTGACTTGCACAAGGACTTCCCAAAAACCCTGGCACTATTCTTTTTATGGAATGGTGTTGAATTTCCTGAATATTGCTCAAAATGCTAAGTTGGTATTTACTAATATTGATAATCCTGCAATAATGAGTAAATCAGATCATTCAGAATGCCAAGTTTGTTGAGCTGCTATACACTAGTGTTAAATATACTCCAATGATGAGCTAATCAGATTACTCAAAATTGCCAAGGTTGCTGAGATGGTGTATACCAATGTTGATAATCCCGAAATAATGAGCCAATCATAATTACTCAAAATGCCAAGGTTGAGTTGGTATTTACTAATTAACAATTATTCTCAGAAATTGACGTAAATAGAGACAGAATACCGTATTTACCGAGCTGCAAAGCAGAGAGGTAAACATTCCTAAAGCCACTGTTCACCGAGACTGAAGAGAATTATTGTTTTAGGTATAATTATACCAGTAGAGCAACCACAGTAGGGAGAAAAAAAAACCTCAGTAGGGAGCTTAAGCAAACGCAATGACAAGGCCATGGATATCACAACTTGTGAATAAATATAATTTTTGAAGTGTAATTCACACGACAAAGAGACTTGTAAGACTTTATTTTGTGCATGCAATTTTATTGTGTTGTTCATTTGCGTTACTGTTTGGTCCTGCCCTGGTCAACGTTTCATCGTGGAAGTGTTTGCTTAATTTCCCCAGTAAAACCTCTTTGAAAGAGCTGTAAAGTGAGAATCCACGCCAGCCATATTTTGCTGCTTGTTTGGATGCCATTTTTTTTTCTCCAAACAATCACTGGCAGAAGGATTACCCAGAAGCCCTATGTTATTCACCTCCTAGGTGGTGGATAGTGTTGAATATCCCGAGGTAGAGAACCAATCAGATTGCTCAAAACGCCAAGGATGATAAGTTGGTATATACTAATGTTGAATATCCTGAGATAGTGAGCCAATCAGATCACTCAAAATGCCACAGTTGTTGAGTTGGTATATACTAATCTATTATATTTTACTCCTGACATTCAGAGTGTTACCAGTTCAGAAACTGATGAGGAGCTTATTCTGAACCCCACCCCAACACATCACAATCACAGTCTTCACTCTAAAGAATACCACTGTATCTGTGAGTGCCCACGGCGACCTGAAAACAATGGACAGGTGGTGCAGAGATCAAGAGCAATGTCGCCATCAAGAAGACCACAGTCAGCTACACCCTCTTACAGGCCTCCCTTTAAAGTGGGCAAGGCAGATGAGAAGATCATATCTCGCAGGGAGTTTCTGTCTTCAGGACGGTCACAATCACAGAGTAAAGTCATTCCTGCAGAGGGGGACCCTGGTAAAATCTAAATTTGGAATTATAGTAATATTGATTATTATGATTAATAATTTTTATGATAATAGGACAATCACATGACTTTTGGAGGGCATATAGTTTATTTGTGGCCTGAGTAGCATCATTTGCACCCGAGCGCGAAGCGCAAGGGCGCAAATGATGCTACGAGGGACACAAATAAACTATATGACCGACAAAAGTCATGTGATTAACATTATTATCAAAACACAAGGCCAAATCGTACAAATTCATTTAACAGAGATGTAGCATGAAACTATGGTATGGAAAGTTGTTGCTACAATACGATCAGCTAAACAAGAGCCAAATAAGATTCCTTTTTGTTTACAATAAAATGTCAAATATAATCTAGTTTTAAAAAGATTGGTAACAATGATTAGCAAAAAGACAGATTATATTTAAAAAAAATAATAGTCTTCCCGTTCACAGGCAATGGACTCAGCTGCAGGGCCGTTAATGCATTAACGGCCCGCTAGGAGTCATTTGCGGCCCGCAAAGCGCGTGTTTTCAAGAGGGCGGTTTTCAATTTGGCCGCGTATCTTGATAATAATTGTTATTACTTGATTTAAATGTTTCATGCCTGGCAGTGATCAGTGTGCAACTTCTCATTACATTTTACAATACACAGCATGGTACAGTACATCAAATCAATGATCATTAGAAAAATGATCAACTGAAACATATGGTCCAATCTACAACCCAATTCTCCCAATTAAGTGGTAGTCAGATGCATGCTGTTATATTGTTAAGAGAATTGCTATTTGCATTCAAGGAGCAAAAGGGTTAAAGTGCTAGACATATCCACACAGTTCATTATTTAATACTATTATCTTATATGGTCAGTAAAATTCTTTTCTCAATACCTGTCTTCAAAATGATGCCTTGCTCTAAGGAGAAATCAAATGTGGAACACTATCTATTTAATTAACAATTATTCGCAGAAGGCGAGGTGATTATCGGTGAATATTCACCGATAATCACTGAGCCTGAGGCAAATAATTGTCCTAGTATAAATACATGTGAAAAAGCATTGTACAACACGAAAAAATTCTATTTCATCTCAAACGCGCAAACGACTGGCAGCCATTTTGTTTGTCAAGGTGATTACCAGCTGATAATCCAAGATAGCAAACCAATCAGAGCGTGCGATTTTGTATAATGATGCCTGAGTATTTATACTAATAGGTCTTAATTGATGCTTCAGCTGGTGAAAACACCTCTTGGAACTATGGTCATAGTAATGTTGTAATTAATAATTATTATATAGCTGGTTCAGCAAGTAAGCAATGTGAACCAGATGTTTATTGGTCAGTACAGTACCGCTCAGAGTTAAGTGCTGCTCAAACATAAATGAACGTTTAACATGCACCCTTAAAAGAGTGTAGTAAAGTGTGTGCCACATGTTAAGTACTCATGTTAAAGATTTGTTAGTATTTATGAGCAAAATCCATTGTTTTCTTGAAATTCCCACATGATTTACAGCTTTTTAGTATTGACAGTAGCTTTTCCAGCCTGAAAAAGGTCATCTTAACTTACGCAAGCGAGCGGTTGTCTTCAACAACACTGATGTGTTATTACTGTGCCAAGGGCGATTTTTGGTAATTTTCGAAACTAAAATACCTTTGCAGGCAGGATGGGCCTATCTTACCTATTTGGGATTTCCTACTTTATCCCCCCCAAAAAAACAAAATGGCTGTGTAATAAATCCTTTACTAGCCAAACTTGCTTGGTCAAAATGGCTGGATATTGGGCCTTGTTATTTTTTTTTTTTTTTGTTTTCATCGATCTTGACTATGTCTCTGTCAAAGAAAATACAACAAAAAGACCTTGACCAATATGCAGCTATCTACACCTCATGCTCAGTCAATAACCCAGTTCTAAAACTGTATTTCGCAGCACCTTGTCCAAACTGCCGTATCCCTCACAAAGATTGTGTAGTGTGTCAAGCCTACCGTAAGGTCTATGGCAAGGAGTTTTTGAAGCATCGCTTTGGACACATACCACACAGAAGAACAACATCAACACCAATTTACACTTCCTTTGCATCTGAACCTCCAAGAGCACGAGCGAGGTTACCTGATGACGAGCCTGTCTATCAATCAAGAGCGTTCAGTGAGCCACTCCCATACACCAGGAGGATTTACCCACACGAGCCCAGCAGATATGGGTCATACCTATCATCTCCAAGTCAAGAGATACATGAGCGTGTGGGTAGTGTAGTGAGAAGAAATTCTCCACTTCCAGTAAGTTAACTATCTGAATGAAAAATATTGTGAGAAAAAAGTATCCAGTACTGTTGTCACAAAAGCCATTTCAAAAAGTATGCAAATTTCGTTTTCCTGTAAGCAGCCACAGAACCTTTCAGGGGGTAAGGCAGCTGTGTTTACATTGTTTTTAAAAATACAATAAGTTCATGTGAGGTAACCTGCACTTTAAGGTGCAGGAAGATTGGGAAAGTGTGAAATTTGGCCTCAAGGAAAAGCCAAAAGAATAACTTACCAGTGACTTGAATCATTGACAATCAACTTTACCTTCATATTTATCGCATTATGATTTTACCATGAATTCATGACAGTTCCACAGTGATATCAGCTCTGTACAAACTGTACTTCAGCTTTAAACATTACGTAACATCATTTCTATGCTCTACATTACAATCCCAAGATTCAGGTCACCTTAATAGCATTTTCTGTACAATACCACAGCAAACACTGATATAAAAAAAAAACGTCATCAAAACACTTAATGCTATGAGCAGATGACTACAGTTGTATCCGTGATAAGACAAGAAAAATATTGGTAACAATAAAAATAATCTGTATTATTAACAGTAGTTGTTACTGCACTGACTAATGGAATGAAAAAGTCAGAAATTGCTATTCTCATGGCACGATTTAGAGACTCGGGTATTGTCAAAGAAGTCTACAGGGCTATTTAAGAGTTACTGTAAGCAGGAAAATATTATTCATTTTACGTCAGTCGTTGGTTACCCTTGTTGTTTTTTAAAATCTGTAATCTACTCCATCTACAGTGTACACCTTTTCCTCAAAGTCTATTGCTACAGCATTAGATGGGAAATATGTTTCAACAGAATGATTTTTTGGCCGTATCTAAAGAGTCATTTTCAGTGGTTTTTTGTACGTGGCGTGGCACATCAATCAGCTTTACTTGCTTATAACATCTTAGGTCCAGGTTACCTTGCAAATTTGCCTGCATTATTACATGCTCTAGATGACTAACTGACACAACCTAAATAAACAATTTCTATTTCTTTAGTGTAGGCAGAATCTATTACTACTACCACTAATAATAAAGATAAAAATAGCAGTAAAATTAATAATAATAATAATAATATCAATAAGTACTACAGGTATAGTACTATAGCAGTGCTCGAAATTAGCGGTTGCCCGGTTGCCCGAGACAACTAAAACTTCGTTCGGGCAACCATTTTGTAGGAAAAATAAAGGGCTAGTTGCCCAAGAAGAATTCGTCGGACAACTCAGGAAAAATTGAAGTACTTACATTGCTGTTATGCGTAACAGAATAAAGAACAGAAGCTATAAACTTGAGACACGAAAACAGCTCTAAATGCGAGGTTTATCTTCTGATACTGATATAGATGGATGAGGATCCATGACAATTTGTAAAACAAAGGAAATGGAAGGTTGTAACCGTTAATTGAACGCCGTTCGTATGATTCAATAAGCCACGATAAGGTTGTCGTGTTGTCTTCAAACCCAGACCTCGAAATGTTTTGGCGTACGCGTATATACAAATGTAGGTATTCTATTAAATAGATTTAGGCAAGCCTAAAAGCGGAGCTCCTCACACAGACCCTCACACATTGAAAATGCTGTCACTAAAGTTATTAAATACGCCTGGTGTACGCAACTACTTAAAGAAGATTCGATAGCTGAAATAAATCGTCAAAAAAAAAAAAACATCTAGCTCGCGACTCAACGGACGAACCATTACCTGGTCAGCAAAATTATAATAGGTTTAAAGCAACACCAAAAGCAGCTAGGCAGCTCTTTAACAAATGAAAAATAGACACTCAGCTTTATGCTTATGTCCCTCCAAAAATGCTTGAAAATTGTAGGAAGAACTCAGCTTTATGCTTATGTCCCTCCAAAAACGCTTGAAAACTTATAGGAAGAAAATTTTTCGTCAAAAACCGCTATGAATAATCCGTTTCTTCAGCAAAACATTGTAGACTGCTGTAGACTGCTGGCTGTAGGTTGTGTAGCCGCGGCAAGCCGCGAAAAGCGCGCGAAAAACAAAGCCTCGTTTCGATTTAAGACCTTCTAAATATCCCGGATGACTATGGCCGCCATGTTGGGGCAACGTCGTCGTCGTCGCTAGGCGCACGCGCCCGCGAGCCATGCTGCTAGCCACGATGACCATGAAAACTCAAACGCATAGTTTTCTCAATTTCTATCCTCGCACGGTAGTTATGGGGCTCCGCTCTGCGGCTCTTCGAGCCGCTGTGGAGCTCCGCTATAAGTCAACGTTGACATAGAATGAAGTAAATGGGTGGGTTGTACTTAATTTGTTTGAAATATTAAATATCTATTATTCGCAGCACTTTGAGAACTATGAAAACAGAGGCATCCTGATAGGGGTATTATTTCTCTGGTCAAACCCTATAACCATGCAAAAATCATAGAACGTGTCAAGGGCAACCAAGTCCTTATCAGGGCAACCAAAGTCAAGGGCCAGGTTGTCCGGCATTTGCCATAAGGACAACCTGGATTTTTTTCTAATTTCGAGCACTGCTATAGGTATAATTGTATCAATAACAATGATGATGATGATGATAATAAGTACTACATGTTAATTATATCAGTAACAATGACAATAATAATAATATTAAAACTATATTGGAATTTTTGGTGTTTGTTTTGTTATGCAGAGATACACAAGTAGTCTACAAGACTTATCAGACACAGACGATGACGACGACAATGACAGTTTACTCTCCCTTCAAGAACTTAGGTAAGAGTAACTTCCTGTACACGTAGCCGCACCATTAATTTTAACTTTGCACCAACAATGACCGCATACAGGTACCAGCATTTAGGAAGAAATTGTAAAAGTTGAGTTTGGTACAATGTAGTTCTAACTTTTGACTTCAAATTCATTTTCAGATTCAAACCTTGAGTTCTACAACATGATATAAAACAGCAGTTACACAATAGCAATAATAATTATTATAAATCATTGTAGATAACTGATTTGAACTTTTGGCCCTAATAGACTTCAGCTACCATTCAACCTTTACCAAAAGCTGGACAGTGTATACGTTGTAGGTTAGAATTAATTTCAGGCTAAAATGGTTCCAAACTAAAGGAACTGGGACAATCAACAAGTTGATAAAGTAATTATTACCACCATAAGGTAAAAGAGGGAGGTGCTGACGTTTCAAGCGTTAGCCGTTCGTCAGAGCGAATGAGATGATTAAGGTTTATGTGTAATTTATACAGAGAGATTTGGAGCTATGTTATCGGTGGACCCATAGCAGCATGTGAATGTCTTGTTTACACACTGTTATGGCTCCACCAATAGCATAGCTCCAAACCTCTCTGTATAAATTGCACATAAACCTTAATCATCTCATTCGCTCTGACAAACGGCTAACGTTCGAAACGTCAGCACCTCCCTCCTTTACCTTATGGTGGTACAAATTGCTTTATCAACTTATTGGATAAATCAAACGAGTTGATTAAGTAAGTTATACCACCGTAAGGTGAATGGGAGGTGCTGACGTTTCGAGCGTTAGCCCTTCGTCGGAGCGAATGAGAGGATTGTGGGTTACGTTCAATTTATATAGAGAAGTATGGAGCCATCCTATTGGTGGAACCATAGCATTGTGTGGATGGAAGTGAATAAATTAGATGAATGATTAAATGAATGAGAAACGTTCGTTGATACCGTGGGGATTAAGAGAACCGAGTTGGAAGATAAACTTCTGTTCTAGGTTTTTACGGCTTTCCGTATTGCCCTGATGCACGGAAAGTCCACATACCGCCATGTTGTGAGTTGAGTGGTTAGGTAGATTAAAGTGTCGCGCTTTTTTATACCACCGTAAGGTGAATGGGAGGTGCTGACGTTTCGAGCGTTAGCCCTTCGTCGGAGCGAATGAGAGGATTGTGGGTTACGTTCAATTTATATAGAGAAGTATGGAGCCATCCTATTGGTGGAACCATAGCATTGTGTGGATGGAAGTGAATAAATTAGATGAACGATTAAATGAATGAGAAACGTTCGTTGTTTGATTATCCCAATGTCTTGTGTTTCGATCTTCTTTAGAAACTACCCCCGCAGTACTTTGATTTGTTCTTTCCAATAAATAATCTGAAACAAAGGAAAAACAAATCAAACTAGTTTGGAACCATTTTTGACCTACAACATTATTATATAAAACTCAATGATTCTGACAAATTCTCTGTGTACAGTACTTGACTGTAATTCTCTGCTCTTTCCAGATCAGAAATAAATGAAGCAAGGTTAGAATCACTTGATCGATCATTTGAAGACCCAGAACACCCAACACTAGGAACTAGACTAGATAGAAGGTAACACATACCATGGTTTACAAACAAATGAAACTATCAATAATAAATTATTATAACTATTGTTTTTTTGTCAAATTTTTTCAGCCTGCGCAGAATTTGACAACCCAAGTTTCACCAAAAATCCTTCCCATCTAAAGGTGAACAAAATAATATTCTTTGAAATCTAACACCAAATAGTAATATTATTTGTAAAGGAGTGTGAAGAAACAAGCAGTACTACAGTACAGTAATGTTCAGTAGCCTTCTAGAAAACATTTACACTACAGGATTTGATGGACAGACAAAAAGTTAGAACCACACTGTATAGTAAAACAAAAAGTACCATAGTACTGATCCACAGATGAAAACTGTAGAGCCACACTGCAAAACAGTACAACAGGACACCACTGTTTTGTGTGATCAAAAATAAAAAGTTAGAACCACATTGTACACAAAAAGTAAACAGTATCATACAGTTTTTCAGCCACTAAATTGAAATAAAAGGCAAAGTCATTTCCCATGTAGATTTGTAGTGAAAATTACACCAGATTTCTAAATGTTTTGTTTTTCTATTTTTGTAAGTGTGACAGTCCCCTTGTCAGATGACAAGTTCTGGTCAAATCGTAAAGCAGAGTATACTGGTCAGTCACACCGCACTGTGTTTGAGGATTCCTTGCAAGACATCTACCGTGATATGTACAACAAAGCTAAGGAACCTTACTGCTGACCAACTCTTCAAGTACAGCACCACAGTCACAACCTTGAACCACAGAGCTAGACATTTGATCTCCCTCCATACCCCTGTTAGCATCTAATTGCAA
>OX453282.1:22144340-22201840 GCA_949710005.1 Ricordea florida
GTGAATCATGTAAGCCTTTACAAAATATCCTGAGGGGGTAGTGAATCACGTAAGCCTTAACAAAATATCCAGAGGGGGTAGTGAATAATGTAAGCCTTTACAAAATATCCCAAGTGGTAGTGAATCATATAAAGCCTTTACAAAATATCCCGAGGGGGTAGCGACTCATGTAAGCCTTTACAAAATCTCCCGAGGGGGTAGCGACTCATGTAAGCCTTTACAAAACCTCCCGAGGGGGTAGTGAATCATGTAAGCCTTTACAAAATATCCCGAGGGGGTAGTGAATCATGTAAGCCTTTACAAAATCTCCCGAGGGGGTAGCGACTCATGTAAGCCTTTACAAAATCTCCCGAGGGGGTAGCAACTCATGTAAGCCTTTACAAAATATCCCGAGGGGGTAGTGAATCATGTAAGCCTTTACAAAATATTCTGTGGGGGTAGTGAATCATGTAAGCCTTTACAAAATATCCCGTGGGGGTAGTGAATCATGTAAGCCTTAATAAAATATCCGAGGGGGTAGTGACTCATGTAAGCCTTTAAAAAATATTCTTAAGGGAGTAGTGAATCATGTAAGCCTTTACAAAATATCCTGAGGGGGTAGTGAATCATGTAAGCCTTTACAAAATATCCTGAGGGGGTAGTGACTCATGTGAGCCCTTACAAAATATCCTGAGGGGTAGTGTCACGTAAGCCTTTACAAAATATCCCGTGGGATAGTGAATCACGTAAGCCTTTACAAAATATGCCGAGAGGTAGTGAATCATGTAAGCCTTGAAAAATATCTCGTGGGGTAGTGACGCATGTAAGCGTATACAAAATATCCTGAGGGGGTAGTGAATCATGTAAGCATTTACAAATTATCGCGAGGGGCGAGTGAATCATGTAAGCCATTAAAAAATATCCCGAGGGGGAAGTGAATCATGTAAGCCTTTACAAAATATCCCGAGGGGGAAGTGAATCATGTAAGCCTTTACAAAATATCCCGAGGGGGAAGTGAATCATGTAAGCCTTTACAAAATATCGCAAGGGGTAGTGAATCATATAAAGCCTTTACAAAATATCCCGAGGGGGTAGCGACTCATGTAAGCCTTTACAAAATCTCCCGAGGGGGGAGCGACTCATGTAAGCCTTTACAAAACCTCCCGAGGGGGTAGTGAATCATGTAAGCCTTTACAAAATCTCCCGAGGGGGTAGCGACTCATGTAAGCCTTTACAAAATATCCCAAGGGGTAGTGACTCATGTAAGCCTTTACAAAATATCCCAGGGGGTAGCGAATCATGTAAGCCATTACAAAATCTCATAATGGGAAGTGACTCATGTAAGCCTTTACAAAATCTCCTAAGGGGAAGGGACTCATGTAAGCCTTTACAAAATATCCTAAGTGGTAGTGAATCATGTAAGCCTTTACAGAATATCCCACGGGGTAGTGACTCATGTAAGCGTTTACAAAATATCCCAAGGGGTAGTGACTCATGTAAGCCTTTACAAAATATCCCGAGGGGGTAGTGAATCATGTAAGCCTTTACAAAATATTCTGTGGGGGTAGTGAATCATGTAAGCCTTTACAAAATATCCCAAGGGGTAGTGAATCATGTAAGCGTTTACAAAATATCCCAAGGGGTAGTGAATCATGTAAGCCTTTACAGAATATTCCAAGGGGTAGTGAATCATGTAACCCTTTACAAAATATCGCAAGGGGTAGTGACTCATGTAAGCCTTTACAAAATATCCTAAGTGGTAGTGAATCATGTAAGCCTTTACAGAATATCCCAAGGGGTAGTGAATCATGTAAGCCTTTACAAAATATCCTGAGGGGTAGAGACTCATGTAAGCCTTTCAAAATCATGTAAGCCTTTACTTGGGATATTTTGTAAAGGCTTACATGATTTACTACCCCTCGGGATATTTTGTAAAGGCTTACATGATTCACTGCCCCACCTACAACTAGGTGCAAAAGTGTCAAGACACTTTGGTCAAAAAACCACTATTCTACCCCTGATTGTTCCTATTCCCCTCACTTTTACATGTGCTGAGCTAACCCCTCCCCTCCCCCCCGGTTTCAATGTTGTCTGGTCACATTGTCAGTGATTTTTGGGATTGCTAGCAACATTGAGAAGAGGGGTGGGGGTAGATAAAGTGTAAGGCTATCGGTTTAGCGTTTAGGTTGTCAAATGGTTGAAGTGTCTCAACTACCTTTGCAACTTGTTGTAGTCCGACCAAAAAGAAATGGCATGTTCCATTTGGTCATTTCTGTTTTGTTTTGGATTTCTTTTTGTTTAAAAATGGCACAGAGGGCATGAGAACAGGAGGGAACTTGGAGCGGGTCGCACGTTTGTCCATCTGAAAGTACAGTACCATTCTATCTGACTGTAATGAAAATTCTTTAATCAAAAACCAGACTTTTTAGTTTGTGGAACTTAAGCTCAAGAGCTATTGTGATGGATGGGGAAATTGGGATGTCAGGCATAAACAATAGAATTTTCAGAACCCAATTGTCTCAAGATCCTTAAAAGCTTCTTTCTTCAGCAGTCAATCAAAATTGAGAAAATGCCACATGATCTTTGTGTGTTCAACTCAAGTTCTGAAACATGAAGAGGGACATGACACATATCCCTTTATGCTCGACAAGCTCACCATAGGATACCTTTGATTGTTATATGGTAAGTGTCCCCAATATATCATGCACACCTACCATATAATCCAGTCCTTCCTTCACAGAATGATCTCTGGCATAATTCAGATTGTGCTTTGTCCCAGCTATAGCAACAGGGCTTTTCTTGGCTATCTGACCAGCCAAGTCTAGAGCTCCTTTCATAAGACTCTCAACATCAGGATAGATATTACTGCAACAAATAAAATGGTAATGAATAAAATGGTAATGAATATAGTTCAGCTTCTTTTCTGTTGTACTCAATCTGTGTTTCTTCAGGACTATTGATCATTTATCGGGGGGGGGGGGGGGGGGTGAGAAATTAACAAATCGTCCTTTTTTTTCCATGAAGCCCCCTTAGTAAAGCTGGATTTTTCAGTTCCCCCCTATTCTATTAGAGGGGCATTCCAATACCCCCACCCACCCACACACACACACACACACTAAACAGTTTTAAAATATCCTGTTGCTTTTTTATTTAAGACTTTGCTTCTTTAAAAATTCAAGACCTCCCTAAATAAAAAAATAATCTACGTCAGGACCCCCCTCGTTGCAGTGGCTACAATTTTGAGTCCCCCCCCCATTTTCTCACCCATCCCCCCCTTCTAATAAATAATGAATGGTCCCTTAACTGAGATACCTGACAAAACCAAATTCCTTTGCTTCCTGAGCTGTAAAGCGTCTGGCTGTATAGCAAAGCTCTCTGGCCAGGCTGGAAAACAAAGAACAAAACTAAAAAAAAACTGAACACCACTTGTTATTAGTTCACTAAGGCCCAGTTCAGACGCCGTACTTCAGCCTCGCCGAATCGAATTGAAATTTAGGCCGACCTAAATTAATTGATCCCAGCTGAATTGATCCCAGCTGAATTGATTCAGACGCCGAACTTAATGTTGCCGAAACGAATTCAGTGACGAGAGAATTGAGACACGGTTAATGATTGATTAAATACTGATTAAATATGGACGCCAAGAGGTCTGGCAGAAACCACCAAACAAGAACCTTTATCAGTGTAGCTTTATACGCACTTCTCCTCTGCTTTCATAGCGTCTTTTCCTGTCACTTCTGGATGTGGCTCGCAAAACGCAACGCTTTATCAGCGACCCATCCCTGGTAATATTCGTATTCTTCTATTAATGATATTTTAACAGACCCATAGGTCATCTACAGAAAGGTCCCGATCCAAAAAAGCAATAAATTATTAAAAAATATATATATATATACAAAAAATTAAAAAATATATTAAAAATACAAAAGTAAATTATAGACTAATACAGGGGTTTCAATAAGTTCTAAAGTTGACGGCTGACCATATTAAAGTAGGCGGCTGTTACAGGTGAGAGATTTTGTGACTCAAGAAACTCAAGAGACCAAAAAGAAATTTAATGTTAGAAAGTAGGCGGCGATGATTTGGGAAGTAGGTGGCGAAATTCGCCGGTTGCCGGCTTCTATTGAAACCCCTGCTAATAGATTTAAAAAAATTACTTTTAAACTGACAAAAATGAAACCGTTATTGCATATGGGAATTTCACATTTGAACCAAATATACTCGATCTTGGTGAACGGCATGGTGTCGCATTCATATTGGGACTTTGGAGTCGCACAAAACTGTGCAAAGTTTTACCCGCCATTTTTCGTTCTCCGTTAACCTGTGCATGCTCTCAGATAAAAATACAATGGAAAATACATTATGATGATTTATGCATTTGATTCGGCTCATGTGAAGTACGGCGTCTGAATTAAAGCTGGTCTACAGCCGTTCTTCCCGGCTGAGCCAGGTGGGATTAATTGCTGGGCCGATCTAAATTAAATCAGCCGTTTCGAATTGATTCAGACGCCGAACTTCACATGAACTTAATTCGTTGAATTTGATTCGGCTCGCCTGAAGTTCGGCGTCTGAACCGGGCCTAAGGGTAAGTAAATTCAAAACTAACTAAATATCTTAAAATCATTTTAAGTACATGTATTTTTATCATCCTGTTAAATTTGCTTATGTTGGAATCCTGTTGTTATGTTGTTCCTGGCAAATTTAATCTACTGCAAATATAGGGTGTGACGTTACAGTGTTGGGACTCTATGACTACAGTTGCTAGATTGTGTACAGTGGGAAACATCAAAAAAGATTATTGAAGAAATGCAACCATCGAGTTAGGGATGTATGCAGGAGGTTGATAAGCACCCAAGAAGCATAAGAGATGCTTGAGGCGAAGCCGAGAGCATCTCTAACTTCTTGAGTGCTTAGCAAACCTCCCAAGTGTGTCCATAACTTAATGGTTGCATAGCCGCTGCATTAACCATTTCTTTTATAACACAAGACTTCGCAACTTCACAATCGGGCAAATGGATGCATGTATAAGCCAATTATAGTGCACGCTTTCCCAAAGCTACCGGTAGGTTATTTACTATATGGCTGGTTCCCAAGTAGGCATGATAAGGTAAATCCTTTGTTCTGATTTGCTACCTGACGTGGCAAGACACGCCTATCTTGCTGTTGGGATTTTCCACTATGTTGCACCAAACAAAACAAAAATGAATCCTTTATTGACCAATCTTTTGTGGTCAGCATGGCTGGATATTGACCTTGTTCAGTTTTTGGATTTTTACAGATGTAGTCAAAAGAAACACTGCAACCAAAATGCAGCTGTTTTGATCTCATGTTTGGTCAATAATACATACCGTATATATGTTGTAGTTCAATTTTTTCCTTGGTTCAAATTTTATTTTCCTTTGTTTTCTGGTATGGTTATGTATGATAATGAGTTTGAAACAAAGGAAAATAAAATTTTAACCAAGGATAAAATTGAACTACAACATATACATGTAAACTGCCTGTAGCTATAACTTGTGACCACAGTCACAAGCATCTCTTCTATTGAAAAACAATCAGGGACAAAAATTTAAGATCAGGTGACTGAGAGTCGGGGGGGGGGGGGGGTGGGGTAAGGTTGGCACAATGTGACCTGGGTTTGATTCTCCACCCCCGTGTCGTATGTGGGTAATGAGTTTGTTGGTTCTTTTCTCTGCTCAGCCAAGTTTTCCTCTGGGTACTCAAGTTTTCCCCTCTCCACAAAAACCAAAATTTGATTTAATTACCTCTGCCAAGGAGGTTATGTTTTCACGCCTGTCTGCTTGTTTGTTTGTCTGTCTGTTAATCGTTTTACACAAAAACTAATCAACGGATTTGCACCAAATTTGGTGGAAAGGTCGCAAATATACCCAGGATCAATCGATAAAAATTTGGGATTTATCCGGATTAAACTCCGGATCTCAGATCCAGATGAGTGTAATATCAGGTGTACATAATATGTGGTGGGGTGGAGGTATGCACGCTACCGAGTGCCCTTCTAGTTTAATATGATTTTATTTGATTTCATTTGTACCTTACTGTGTCCCCAAATAGTACGTCCGTACTAGATACAGCTGACACTCAAATGAAGGTCATTATTAATTTTTATCATTAATATTTGTTTGCACTGCATGTATTGTATCTTTCAAGTACAGTAGTCCAACAAATGGATATCAGTTGAAACATACAGTACATCTGTTACAGGTTAAATTTGATTTCAGGTCAAAATGATTTAACCTCGATTGCTTTGTAATTTCTTTGTGTCTGGTACATTCATTATCATAAACATAGACAAAGAAATAACAAACCAACCTAGAGCATAGGTTAAATCATTCTAACCTGAAATCAAATTTTACCCATACCATATCTGTCAGTTTTCTTGACAGTGCAAAAGTGTTGGAATGAGAAGTTGTATTTTATATATATATATTGATTGCTTCTGAGACTTAATGGCCTAATTTTGCCCTTAGCAATAAACACAATTGGTAAAAATCTACTAGTATACTAATGCAAATGCAGCAATCTGATTGGCTAAGTGCAGCACTTGGTTGAAGACCATTTTCAAAATGGTGACGTCTTCACACTTTAGCGATGTTTCAAAGGAGGATTTAGTATTTTGGTATTCTTTTCACTGATGCATGAGTTGTTTAGTATGATTTTTAGTAAAACAATTAGATTATTCATTCTTGATTTCCATGAGGTAATAGTTGATTCAGCCTTTAGCCTCATTAACTATCACCTTTTAGTATAAATCTACTAGCATTCTATCACAAATGCCGCGCTCTGATTGGCTATGCTACCCACTATCTATTCTGTGATAGATAGTGAGTAGCGTAATGGCGGCCGCTTCTTCACCTTTTCGAAGTGTCCGTGAAGAAGATTTAGACAGTTTACTGATCGAGGCTGTTCCAGAAAAGACAGAGTTTTGAACGACTAGTAGATTTATACTAAAACAATTAGATTATTCGCTCTCGATTTCTATGCGTGATAGTTGACTCGGGCTGCGCCCCCGTCAACTATCACACGATAGAAATCTCGAGCTCATAATCTAATTGTTTAATAGAAACCTCAAGCTCATAATCTAATTGTTAACTAGAAGGGCACTTGGTAGAGCGCATACCCCCGCCCCGCCACATATGTACACCTGATATTACACTCATCTGGATCTGAGATCCAGAGTTTAATCCGGATAAATCCCAAATTTTCATTGATTGATCCTGGGTATATTTGCGACCTTTCCACCAAATTTGGTGCAAATCCGTTGATTAGTTTTTGCGTAAAACGATTAACAGACACACAAACAAACAAACAAACAAACAAACAGACAGGTGTGAAAACATAACCTCCTTGGCGGAGGTAATTAGTTGTCACTGTGGTAAATACCAAATGCAAGGGCCATACTGGAAGAATATCATATGACCTGTACAGTCCTGCTTGAGCAATCCAACAGAAAACTATAGTAAAAGCTGAAGTGTGCAGGACAGGATGTGTTGATAGGAGCCGGTCCAGAAAAAGCTGCTTGGCCTTGGTGCACTTGTGCGGCTTTATTCCAAAGTAAAAAAGAAAACACTGAACAACAGAAATGAGAAAATAATTCTATGAAATTCAAAATTATTGTTCTGACTTAAAAAGTTAAAGGGAAAGTTTTTAATGTACAATCTTTTTTTGTGATTTTTCCCGCACATGCCAAGCTATCGCTTCCTATTTGGAATAAAAACAAATTTGCAAAATTTTAAAAACTTAGTCAGTGGTCATATGATAAAATGCTTATTGACTCAGTTAGGTCGGCCTAGAGGGGAAATATTTGGCTCTCATTCGTGACGCATGGACCTTGCTGCGCTCAGTCCGTACATCATGAACTTGAGCCAAATATTTTCCTGTCCAGCCCTCCCACTTAGTCAATGAGCACATAATATTGGCCCCATTCTTGTGCAAAAAAGACTGAAGGCCAATATTCTCCCAGTACGGTCCCCAGCAAGCTTGGTCAACACAAGATTTATTACATGGGTAGGAAAATGTCTTTAGATTTTGTGTACTGGGCAATAGTATCCTGATGATTCAGCAAAAATCTTTGTATTCGAAGATCAAAACAGGACACTGCCATGTTCTTAGCTATCCATTCAGAGGTTTTTCCTTGATTTTGCTAAAAAAAAAACAGTTCATTCTCTCTGCCAGCTTGATTTGAAAGACAAAAATCTGAAATCATTTTGGTCATGACCCAGATTGATACTGGGAAAATACTGGTACTCACAGGCAAGATTTACTTGTAATGACCGGGCAAATCAAATTTTTTTTTCCTAAAATATAGACCAAAGTAGTCTCATATTCAAAGAAACTGTTTCCTCTGTCCCTTCTGATTTTGATCTCATGGTCAGGTGTGTTTCAGTTCAGTGAACATGACCTAAAATAATCTCTGGCGCATGCAAGAGGATATTAAAAAGTCTTTCCAGTGGTACAAAGGCCACATAATAAATAACTTATTAACATTGTCTGTTCGGTCATTACAGGGAAATCTCGGACCACAGCCTTGGTGCATTAACCTTGCTATCGCTCGGTCAATACATGTACATCAAGGTTTCGGTCCGAGATTTCCCTGTAATGACCTCACGCTCTGTTAACCCTTTCACTCCCAAGAGTGACTTTATAGATTTTACTCTGTCTAACGCCAGACGATTTTACTCGTCAAATGGAGACCCCTTGGGAGTGAAAGGGTTAATACATAGTATATAAGAACAACTAATTACCTGTCATTACCAACAATTTTTGGCAGCCTCTGTAAAGTTCCCACATCAGCTGCTAAACCAAGGTCCACTAATCCTTGAGTGATAAGGAAAGAAAATTAAGAGTAAACTGACTCACACTCAGAAGAATTATCAGAGCATTCAAGACTGTGGATGCAAGAAGCACTAATATGAATGGGAAGTCACAGCAGCGAAAGTGATTTATTATTATTTATTATATTGCGAGCAAGCAATATGAGATGAATTCTGAGTTCTGATTGACTACCTGCATGGGCAAAATGTGCCTATCTAACTGCTTAATTAAGATTAATTCCCGCTTTGTCTCACAAAACAAAACAAAACCACATGGTCATATAGTTATAAATCCTTTATTAATTGATCAAGCTTGTTTGTCTGGATACTGGGCTCATTTTTTCTTACGTTTTTATTGAGACGTCCTATATATCTCAGTCAATAAAATCGCAAAAAAAGAAATCGGCCAATATGCAGCTATCTTGACCTAATGCTCGGTCAATAATGGGCATTAACCGTTTAAGTCCCAATATCGATATCCATTTTCTCCTAACTGTTTTCCTACCTTTGTTAAGGTACTAAGTGAGGAGAATTTGTTGAAATATCAATACAAATCTTTTTTGATCATTTTTGTTATTCTCATAACATGAAAAGCTGATGAACAGTGAATATTGTAATGAGAAATTGGATGCTGGTCACTACTGGGACTTGAAGGGTTTATTCAAACTGTCGATGTTAGACAAAAATTGTTAAACACACCTTAACTTGAAACCATGCATCTGCTGAACAGACTCGTATATGACATGCACACACCATATCTACCCCTCCACCAACACAACCAGCTTGGATCGCTGCTATGATTGGTTGCGGACAGTTTTCTATCACCGCAAAGGACTCCTGCAAGGATTTTATCAGTTTCTTTAAATCATGCGCTCTCCTGGATGGTTCCTTCCCAGGATCCATGATAAAGCTACCCATGTCCATGAGGTCCAAGCCTGATAAGAGAGACGACAACCAAGCTTCTGCATTTGATTTCTGTTTGGCTTGTGGAGCTTTAGCTCAAGAGCTATTGTGGTGGATGGGGAAATCAGAATGTCAGGCGTAGACAACAGAATATTCAGAACTGCCACGTGATCTTTGTGTGTTTGGTTCAGGTTCAGAAAAGTGCAGCAAGGACATGACGCATAGCCATTTTTGCTCCACGAGCTTACCATAGGATGCCTTTGATTAATTCTCTTTATTTGACATAATCAAAACATCATTCAACCGAGAGGGGGAGACGTGAATGTCAGTATGTTGTGGTGCGGAGGAGGGGTCAAGTAGTGGAAGTTATTATATTGTTATATTCTTGAGGTAATCTTCAGTGGGTGCCTGTACTTAAGCGTGTATGTATAATATGTACAGAAGAATCCTGATTTCTCAAACCTCCAAAGGAAACAAAGATCAGATCCTCAAGCCTTCACTGGCAGCCATTTTGTTCGTCGAGGTGATTATTGGATGATAATTCGAGATAGCAAACCAATCAGAGCATGCAATTTTGTATCAGCACCTCAGTATTTATACTATTAAATGGTACATAATATTCACAAAGGTAATACCTGTACCATGGAGAAAACAGATAAGTGATGTGTCATACTGGTAACCTCGACATTGGAAGGAGAGAGGGTAGTAAATAATATGGTGTGATTTCTAACGGTTTTTAAGGGAAAAATAGTGACAATCAATCCAACATTTTTGGCAAAGATTGCAGCTTATTATTTTTAAGACTTTGCACAGTGCCATCCATTGTTTAGTGTTTGCCAAGAAAGAGAGTAAATTAAGTCAGAAAAATGAATATCATAACTGGCAAATACTGGTAATTACATATTACACACACACACACACACACACACACACACACACACACATACACACACACACAAACTATGCATACATTTGTACACCACCAACTGTAATAGAAATATTTAGCATTTTTAATGGTCAAACCTGCAGTAAAGATTTTCCCAGCTCCTGATAACACAACAGCTCTACAATCTGAATCATTACCAATTTGTTGAAAACACTCCACCATCTCCCTGTAACAGAGTTACAAAATTACATCTATGATATTAGTTTACTACTATGGCTCATCCTCAGGGTAAAATCTGTTACGTTCATGAGTGACGTAGAACAAAGAAAACAAACCAATAGAGACTAGGAAAATGATAGTAAAAAAAGCAAAGAAAAACTTCACAGGTTTTTACATTGAGGTAAACCCACTAATATTGTCCGAATAAAAAAATCATTGCAGGGGTTTCAATAGAAGCTGGTAACTAGCGAATTTTGCTGGCTAATTCCCAAATCATCGCTGCCTACTTTCTAACACTAAATTTCTTTTGTGTCCCTTGAGTTTTTGGAGTTGCACAATTTCTCACTTGTTAAATATGAAATGTCAAATAAACAGAATTTAATGTTTTCTTTGCTGTGTCCATTTTTTTCTGTTTATGTATTAGAACATTTCTGAAAGGTCACAGTAACTGTTGTATTAAAGTTTCAAAGCGTGTAGTTGCGTAGTCAGCCATGTTAATCAAACAGAGGAGAGGGACTGGTGTCAATTCTGGCATTGATCAAAATTTTCTGGGGGAGCATAACCCCAGCCCCCCATGGGGAGGGGCCTCATGGTCCCAGAAGTGTTACAGCTGCCTGCTTTAATGGGGTCAGCTGCCTACTTCAGAACTTATTGAAACCCCTGCATTCGAGAACTGTACTGCTTGGATAAACCCTGCCCCCGAAATGCAAAAAAATCATAATTTTAAATGGTTCTCTGAGTTCAACAAATCTACATGGAAACACAAATGAACGTAAAGTAACATTTAATTTATTAGTGTCAGGACTTCTTGGGAAATCGTTGTGCTAGTGAGTTCTGGTCAAAGAAAAAAATTGGCCAGTATCAAACCATACTTTGCAGCTGTTTTCAGAACAACAACAACAATTTATTTACAAAATTAAAGAAATATATAAAGGGCCCTTCCTGCAAATAGCCACAAAGTAAGTTGAGGGAGGACACTCCCTCAAGGCAAACAAAATTGAAGTCAATTACATGTAATTTTTTACCATTAATATTACAATTGAAAAGAGCGAAAGAGGGAAAAACCTCAACATCATTTTATTATCCATTTTTAATTCTGATCATAAAATTTTTCTAATTTATTTTCTCAATTTTTCTAAATTATAATTTTTTTGGATGAATTTGAATTTTCAAGCATAAAAATGGAATAATTATTTAAAGATTAAATTACTACATATACAGTGTTATACAGGTGAGAATATGGAAAATCTACCAGTGAAAGATTTGAGGGCTGTTGCTAAAAAGATTGGCACTCAAGGATATGGTCGAATGCGTAAAGCAGAACTTCTCGAAGTTTTGGCGGATATCCCACTGGATGTGTTACCAGTGCGTATGCTGAGATCTATAGCCAAAAAGCTTAGTAAAAAAGGCTATTATCAAATGAGTAAAGCTGCACTTATTGAATCGCTGAGAAGACCAATTCCAGCCCCTAGAACTAATATTCAAAGACCAATTCCAGCCCCTAGAAATTCACTATTTCAATCACTAAAGAAAGAGATTAACAAGTTTGCAGATTGGATTATATCTTATGTCCCAGAACCTATCAAAAAGACTGTAAATAAAAGAGCTGGAAGATTGAAGAAAAGATTAAACCGAATCTTTAATAGACTTGATGATGATGATTTAACTCAAGAAGAAGAAGAAGAAACACATGATTTCACTCTAAAAGAACAAGAAACAGCGATGAAGGGCTACTTGAAAACATATGGGAGAGGGAAAGAAAGGATATGATCCTACATCATTTTTTGATAAAGTAAAGCCAAAATTCTTAGATCTCATCGATAAACAAAAGAAACCTCTCAAGGTAAAATCTATCTTTGTATGTAAATACATAAGAATTGATAAAGAAACTGGTGATATCATTGAGGAGACTACTCCATACTTTCATACACTTGTAGAAACAATCACAGAGGCAACAGACGTTTCTGATATATTTGATAAAATGTCAGCTAGTCAAATTGAACTGGCTCACAAATTTGAACAATCAGAAGATTCTGAATGGGTTTTTGATTGTGTGATAGACCTCCGTATCCACATCAATCCATTTGAACCACTTTCCGGATCTTCTTATATCCCGCTAAAAGCGAAATTAGCCTCTAAGAAGGCAATCATAAATGTTAAGAACGAGAAAGATCATGAGTGTTTCAAGTGGGCAGTAACGTCTGCTGTTTTTCCTAGAGAGAAAAATGCTGAAAGACTAAATAAACAAATGAGAGATAACTCAACTAATTTTGATTGGTCAGGAATATAGTTCCCAGTTTCAGCAGTTGGAACAAATCAGATTGATAAGTTTGAAAAACAAAACCCTTATGGGATTAACGTTCTTGGTTATGAGAATGATATACCAACCCTAATTAGGCGCAGTAAGAAACTAAAAGCCCCAAAGATAAACTTACTTCTCTTATCAAACGATGAAACAAATCACTACTGCTGGATTAAGAACATGTCAAGACTGGTTAATTATAATAAACACACTGGCACTCGTTTCTATTGTGATAATTGTCTCAACTATTCAGAAAAATCACTTGAAAGACATCTTGAATATTGCCTCAATCACGAAGCACTTAAGGTAGAAATGCTCATTAATGAGGATGGAAGCCCAAAGCACATGAGCTTCAAAAATTATAATAGAAAAATGCGAGTTCCCTTTGTTGTCTATGCAGACTTTGAATGTTTTACAGAGAATATAGATGTTGTAGGTAAAATTGGGTCTCAGGTTAAATCTGTATTCAACCTAGGTTAAATTGGTGACCCTCATATTACCTAGGTTAAATGTGTACTCAACCTAGGTTAAATTGGTGACCCTCATATTACCTAGGTTAAATGTGTACTCAACCTAGGTTAAAATCACTAACATGAGTGCTTAGACCTAATCACTAAAACGGCTCCAGTGTCCCTAACCATAAATAAAAGCTAACCTTAATCACTAACATGAGTGCTTAGACCTAATCACTAAAACGGGTCCAGTGTCCCTAGCCATAAATGAAAGTTAATGATTCAAAATCACCTAGATTCAGTACTAGATACACATTTAACTTAGGTAATATGAGGGTCACCAATTTAACCTAGGTTGAATACAGATTTAACCTGAGACCCTAGGTTGAACACAGATTTAACCTGAGACCCAATTTTACCTGCAACATAGACACCTGTTTCCCAGATGAAAGAAAAAGCTATACTAATCAATATCAGAAGCACAAGCCATCAGGTTTCTGCTATCTAATCAAGTGCTTTAACGATAAAATATTTACACCCAAGCTTGTACTACACACAGCAGAATCCCCAGAAGAAGATATCCCTAAGATCTTTGTAGAACATTTAGAGTCAGATATTAAGGGCATTTATAATAAATTCAAGTCGCCCAAGAATGTGAGAATGAGAAAGAAGGATAAAATAAACTATAAGAATAGCACAAACTGTTACATTTGTGAAGGTAAATTGGAAGAAGACAAAGTTTAAGATCACTGTCACCTTACGGGAAAGTATAGAGGTGCAGCTCACAAGAAATGTAACTTAAATTACAAGATTCCCAAATTCTTCCCAGTCATCTTCCATAACCTATCTGGATATGATAGTCATTTATTCATCAAAAAACTGGGAATATCAGAAGGTAAGATAAATTGCATACCTAATAACGAGTAAAGGAACATTTCATTCACAAAGCAGGTTGTAGTTGATACCTTTAAGAATAAAGAAGGTAAGAAGATTGAAGTTAAATGAGATATTAGATTCATCGATAGCTTTAGATTTATGGGAAGCAGTCTCGCTAGTTTAGCAAATAATCTACCACAATCTTCTTTAAGAAACCTAGTGAGTTTACATGAAGGAGAAAGGCTCAAGCTCTTAGCTAGGAAGGGGGTATTTCCATACGAATGGTTTGATAGTTTCAGTAAACTTAACGCTATCCAATTACCATCAAAGGAGGCGTTCTGTTCAAAGCTTAATGATGTTGATATATCAGAGGAAGATTATCAACATGCTAAAAAGGTGTGGAAACATTTGAGATGAAAAACTTTCTAGAATATCACAACATATATCTTGAGACGGATGTACTATTGTTAGCTGATGTCTTTGAGAACTTCAGAAATGTTTGTACGCAGAACTATGGATTGGACCCAGCATGGTATTATACAACACCAGGATTAGCATGGGATGCTACTTTGAAAATTACCAAGGTGAATTTAGAACTTTTAAAAGACCCAGACATTCTACTTATGATCGAGAAAGGTATTCGAGGTGGCATATCCATGATCTCTACTAGGTATGGAAAAGCAAACAATCCATACATGAGTGAATATGACCCAAACTTACTCACAAAGTATATCACATATCTCGATGCAAATGGTTTATACGGCTGGGCAATGACCAAAAAGTTACCAACTCATGATTTTCGATGGATGTCAGATCAGGAGCTAATGAAATGGAAATATCATCCATGCATACTGGAAGTTGACTTGGAATACCCACACCACCTCCATGACTTACACAACGACTATCCATTAGCCCCGGAGAGAATCAAGGTAAATGAGGTTGACAAACTAATACCAAACCTCCACAACAAAACAAAGTACATAGTTCACCACGAAACACTAAAACAATATCTAACTCTCGGACTAAAACTAACCAAAGTACATAGAGGATCACTAAAGCCTTACATCGACTTGAATACAAATCTCAGAGCTAAATCAACCAATGAATTTGAGAAAGATTTCTTCAAGCTAATGAATAACTCTGTATTCGGAAAGACTATGGAGAACATTAGAAACAGGGTGGACATTCGTTTGGTTACGAATGAATCGCAAGCTCGCAAGTTAATATCAAAGCCTAATTTCAATCACAGGAACATCTTTTGCGAGAATCTAGTTGCGATCCACATGAAGAAAACAAGGCTTGTCTTTGATAAACCAATTTACTTAGGTTTATCCATTCTAGATCTAAGTAAGACGTTAATGTATAACTTTCATTACAAATACATAAAACCTAAATATGGTGAAAAGCTAGGCTAATTTGTTATTCACAGACACTGACTCTCTTACCTACGAGATAGAAACAAAAGACTTTTACAAGGACATAAGCCCAGACGTGAAAGAAATGTTTGATACTAGCAACTATCCTGAAAAACATCCATCAGGCATTGAGACAGGTGTTAACAAGAAAGTAGGCGGTATGTTTAAGGATGAAGTGGGGGGTAAACAAATTATGGAATTCGTTGGTCTACGAGCCAAACTTTACGCATTTCAAATGGGTAAAGGAAATGAAGAAAAGAAATGTAAGGGCGTGAAGAAAGCAGTTGTGAAGAAGGGCATAAGTTTCAACGATTATAAGAAGTGCCTTTTCAATAAACAACCACAGAGGAGGAAGATGAATGTTATCAGAAGTCATATGCATGATATTTACACAGAGACTGTTAATAAGGTGGCATTATCACACGAAGATGATAAAAGGGTGATAATGGAAGATGGGATCCACACTTATGCACATGGTTGTGACGAAACTAATGTGGTTTATCTAGAAACCACAAGGGCTGACCGAAATAGTTTACGTGTCTGCGGTATCTATTACCGGAAATAGTTTAGATTTTTCACTAGCCACTCCTAGCACATGTATTACTTGTTTTTCTATCTGCTCTACATTGTTATTAAACGTCGTTTGCTAAAGAAAGTCTCTCGCGTGTTGTTACATGGTGGCAGCGAGTGGAGAGCTATAGTGGTACAATATTACACATAGTTTCTCATCAACGCAAGAGTTAAAAGAATGGCATCGGGATACTCCCTACCACCTCCAGCGCACCTCGAGATTCATGACTCGAACGCTGCGGAAAAGTGGAAAAAGTTCCTGTTAGCATGGGAAAACTACGCTCTCGCCACAGAGCTCAGCGAGAAGTCCCAGCCAGTACAAGTAGCCACACTCTTGACAGTGATAGGCGAAGAAGCAAGAGAGGTGTACTCGACCTTCAACGACTGGGTAAACGAGGGAGACGACAAGAAAATCGGACCAGTACTAAAGAAACTAGGAGATTACTGCGAACCGCGCAAGAACATTCCCTTCGAAAGATATCGCTTCAACCGACGTATTCAAGAGCCAGGAGAGACTTACGACCAGTATCGCACGGCACTTCGAAAGTTAGCCGAGGGTTGCAACTTTGCAACAATAACTCCCGAAGAAATACTTCGCGACCGCCTGTTGTTTGGAATTCGTGAACCCAAACTCAGAGAGAGATTGTTAAGAGAGACAACATTAACACTCGCCAAAACAGACGAAATCTGCAGGGCATCCGAGAGCACAACTGCTCAGATGAAACTTATGGAAAAAGAAGAGAATCCATCAAGCACTGTAAATGCAGTCAGAGAACAAAGCAAGAACCTTAAAGTGCCAAGAAAACGAAATCTCAAAGGCAAGGACTCCCAACACGGAAAGCCCAAAGAATGTGAGAGGTGTGGCTCTGTTCATGATCACGCAAAGAAAGAACAATGTCCGGCTTTCGGCAAGACGTGTTTGAAGTGTGGTAAACTATCGCATTTTGCAGCTAAATGTCGCAGTAAGAAACGAGACAACAACACTCGCACGTTTGTTAGAGCTGTCGACGACGATGTCAGCGAATCCGAGGTATTCTACGCCGACATGATATCAGCAGTAGATCTGGATGATTCCCAACTCGTGACACTAAAACTGGAGTCTGGCAATTATCTGCGGTTTCAACCGGACACTGGAGCACAGTGCAACGTAATTCCGGTGAGCCTCTACAAGAAAGCCACAAAAGACCACAAATTGGAGCGCGTGACACCACTGAACACTCAACTCTCAGCCTACGGTGGTTCGAAATTACAAGTTGTGGGCCAAGTTCGTATTACCGTGTGGCGTGACGACTACAGATGTCAGTTGGATTGTAAACTTGTTGACAACAACACAATCCGCCCCCTCCTTGGACGAAAAGCCTGTGTGGGCATGAAGATCATTACATACACTGACAATGATCAATTAAACAAACCACAAACAGGAAATGCCCCAGTGTACTCGCTCGAAACGGCAGCAAAAGTAACGCAAGCGCCCATTACCAAAATGGCCCTGATTAAGAAATACCCGCAAGTTTTCGGCGAAGGTGTCGGAAAGCTGGCCGGTGAACACCATATTAGAATTGACAGCACCGTTAACCCTGTACAGCACGCACCGCGTCGCGTACCTGTGGCACTCAGAGCTAAAGTAAAAGAAACCTTAGAAGACTTGGAGAAACAGGAAATCATTGCACCCGTGACCTGTCCCACAGCATGGATAAGCTCCATGGTAACTGTACCGAAGAAAAACGGAAAACTACGCGTATGCCTGGACCCCAGGGACCTCAACCGTGCCGTCCAACGCGAGCACTACCCTCTCCCAACAATTGAAGACATTGCTACTCGACTCCACGGCGCGAAAGTCTTCACAAAGCTCGATGTACGAAACGGATTCTGGCATGTGGCCCTTGATGCAGAGTCGTCCTACCTGACAACCTTTCACACCCCGTTTGGACGTTACCGTTGGCGACGCCTGCCTTTCGGTATCAGCTCAGCTCCTGAAGTCTTCCAACGCAAAATGCACGAGCTCATTGAAGGACTTTCAGGCATCGAAGTCGTGGCAGATGATTTTATCGCAATTGGTTGCGGAAACACAGTTGAAGAGGCCATTGATGACCACGACACAGTCCTGATTAGATTCCTGGAACGCTGCAAAGAGCGAGGCGTTAAGCTCAACACGGACAAGCTCAACCTCCGACTAACGGAAGTCCCGTTCATCGGACACGTCGCCACAGACAAAGGTCTATGTGTAGACCCCGCCAAAGTCCGGGCGATCAGCGAAATGCCAGCACCCACAGACAAGGCCGGAGTTCAGAGATTGCTGGGACTCGCACAGTATCTCAGCAAGTTCCTACCACGTCTGTCTGACATCACAAAGCCATTAAGAGAACTCACCCAGAAAGACGTACAGTGGACCTGGGAAACTGCCCAAGAAGAGGCATTGGTGGCGCTAAAGAATGCTGTCATGACTACCCCAGTCTTGCGCTACTACAACCTAGAGGAAGAAGTCACGCTCCAGTGTGACGCCTCTCAGTTTGGGTTAGGCGCCGCCCTATTACAAAACGGACAGCCGGTGGCCTACGCATCGCGTGCTCTTACAGATGCAGAAACTCGCTATGCCCAAATAGAAAAGGAACTGCTCGCAATCGTTTTTGCGTGCGAACGTTTTGAGCCGTATGTGTACGGCCGTGACGAAGTCCATGTGGAAAGCGACCACCAGCCCTTAGAGTCAATCTTTCTAAAGCCACTCCACTCAGCACCTAAGCGACTCCAGCGAATGTTGCTGAGACTCCAAAAGTACAGCCTTCGAGTGACTTACAAGAAAGGTCACGACATGTTTCTGGCCGACACCCTGAGCAGAGCTTTCCTCCCAGAGGTCAACGCCTGTGAGTTCACGCAAGAGCTCGAGGAAGTGGATCACACAGCCTCACTACCAGTCAGTGACGAGCGTTGGCAGCAGATCAGACATGCATCGGCAGATGATCCTGTGTTACAGCAGCTACGTGCAACTATACGCCGGGGATGGCCAGAAACCAGATCCGAAATTCCGGAATGTCTCTACCCCTACTTCGACATGAGAGATGTGCTGACTGTCCAGAACGAACTCATCTTCAAAGGACAACTTCTCGTAGTACCAGCCTCCCTACGTAAGGAGCTTATGGCAGTGGTACACAGCTCGCATATTGGCGTTGAAGGGTGTATACGCAGAGCACGTGATACCCTCTACTGGCCCCGCATGGCAACCGAGCTACGAGAGTACATCTCGAAGTGTGACGTATGCCTAGCCCACCGCACCGGACAAGCCAAGGAAACACTCGTACAGCACGAAGTGGTGGCCCGTCCCTGGTCCAAAGTCGCCGCTGATCTTTGTGAGCTAGACAACCGCACACTCCTAGTCATCACTGACTACTACAGTAACTTCATAGAAGTTGCTCGACTCAACACCGCGACGTCACGCAACGTCATCAAAGAAATGAAAGCCGTATTTGCCAGGTATGGCATTCCAGACGTCCTCGTGACGGATAACGGTCCCCAGTTTGCATCCGCTGAATTCGCTGTCTTCGCGAAAACCTGGATGTTCAAACACAGTACATCATCACCCTACCATCCACAGTCAAATGGAAAGGCTGAGAACGCCGTGAAAACTGTGAAACGCCTGTTTACCAAGTGTAAAGAGTCTGGCCAATCAGAGTTCCTAGCACTGTTAGATTGGCGGAACACCCCGACTGAAGGAATTGGCACCAGCCCCGCCCAGCGTCTAATGGGACGTCGCTGCAAGACCCTCCTTCCTGTCGCCGGTACCCTGTTACAGCCTCGTTACTCAACAGAAGAGGAGACACGCGCGCTTATTGGCAACAAACAGCGGCAGCAGCACTACTACAACAAGCATGCAAGGCCGGCACTGCGACCAATCGGACAAGGTGAAACCGTGCGCATGAAACTACCTGGTCAGAAAACCTGGAGCGCTGGTACCTGCATGGCACAAGCTGGTCCGCGTAGCTACGATGTGAAAGTCGGTGAGACTGTATACCGTCGCAACCGCCGCCAGCTGATTCAGTCCAAAGAACCTCCCATTGTAGACTCCAGCGAGCCAGAACCTTCTACATCATGTGCAGAGACAAAACCTCAACACATTGAACTAGCCAATCAGCCGCCGACCCAAGCATCCAGCACCCCTGACTCACAACCTGTTAGTATACGCAAATCACAACGTACCCGCAGACCACCTGCTCACCTAAAGGACTTTGTCACCAAATGAACTATTAGTTCCTCTAAATACTTGTTGATTCGATCTTGATTTATTAGGAAACACATGTAGCTTACTTTCTTTATAGGAGGAAAGATGTGACGAAACTAATGTGGTTTATCTAGAAACCACAAGGGCTGACCGAAATAGTTTACGTGTCTGCGGTATCTATTACCGGAAATAGTTTAGATTTTTCACTAGCCACTCCTAGCACATGTATTACTTGTTTTTCTATCTGCTCTACATTGTTATTAAACGTCGTTTGCTAAAGAAAGTCTCTCGCGTGTTGTTACAATGGTCACTTAAGAACTCTATCAGGGGGTAATTCAGTATCTTCAGGTACAACTTGAAGCTCTTCACGGACAAATCCTCGTCGCGGCCCTCCATCTAAATAGTATAACACCGGCTCCATATAGGGTCTGTAGCTCTTCGTTTCTCACCACCTTCATCCTCGCCGGGTGAATATAAATATCTAACTTGAACTCCTGGAGGTAACCTTTTCTCATCCAATCCCACAGGCCGCTTGTATTCTGGAGGCTTAATATCAACCTCTTTCATTTCAAAGGCTTTCTCAGGTTCTTTACCTGTGATATGTGTCGGTTCGCTATTCAAAGTATTCATAATAGCAGGCAACCTATTTACCCAAACTCTAGACTTACCACCACTAACCATCTCCTGCACATATTGATGACTAAATAATTTCTCACCAATCGTTCGATTAGCTCTCTCAACAAAAGCCTGCGCTCGATGGTTTCCAGATTCACTTCGCTGTATGGTTACACGATGCTTATTCATCAAATTCGTCACATTACCCCTGAATTTTGTACCAGGATCCACCATCAATGTATGCGGCCACTGTAATTTACGAGCATAAATCCTCTCAAAAACCTTGGCCACTTCCCCACTATCCTTCGAAGTTAATGCCTCAGCATCCTTATATCTGGAAGCAACATCAACCACAACCAATGCATAACGATATGTTTTTCTTCTCATTGTATCATGAGGAAGAAACAATAAATCCGCCTGATGAATCTGATTTGGTTTATCAACGACCCAATATGGTCTGGGTAGGTACCTAGGAGGTGGAAGATATATTTGCCACAATGCTTGCTTCTCCAACCACTTTCTTGTAACATCTTCACTCACTTTAGCTTCACTTGCTAATTTTGGTATAGCCGCATATCCTTTCCAATATCCGCGAGTTGAATAATTTAAACGACTTAAAACCTCATCCATAATAATTTATAAATAAGATTGTATACATTTAAAATGAAAGGTATTTCAGAAATTCTTGATCCGAATCGTGTTCCTAGAGAAGTGAAAGGTTTGAAAGCGGAAGTATCATTGAATCGAATCACATTCACTCCTTCATCTGCCAAGCCTGGTGAAACATTATATATCAACATCCCAAAACTATCGGATAACTTAGTTATTGTACCAGGTAGTGTATACCTTATCTTTGATTTAAATGTGTCAGGTCACGATAATAACACTCTTGTTAATAACGTGGGAAGGAATCTAGTTTCAAGGTTTAGAGTTCTTTTCGGAGGAGAAACTCTTCAAGACCTTCATAGATTTGATCTATTCCAAACATATCACGATTTATTCTTATCAAAGAGTGATCGTGAAAATAGGTTGAGACAAGGCATCTCATCTGAAAATATTAGGAAAATTCGAACCAATGCTGGAGATAAAGATACTTCAAATGCAAAAGAGAATCGTCTAGCATCAATTCACAACACCAAGTATGCAATACCGCTCGATCATCCAATTCTTAGAGACCATGGAGTTTTCTACCCAAGAGCGTTACCACATGCTCTAACATTTGAAATCACGCTAGCTCCAGTTTCTGATGTTGTTGTTTATTCAAACATTGAAACAACCCCAGATTATACACTAACAAATATTGAGTTGGAGTATTCTTGCATATCAAGTAATAAATTAGCGAATGGGGCTTCGACCTCCTATCAAATTGGAAAAGGGTTCACGTATGAAAAAATAATTCTTCACAAAACTTTCACAATCTCCAAACCTAATGATGGTGTGATTAATGAACATATAACTCTACCCAGGAAGTCCATGACTGGGATCTTGTGTCTTTTCACAGATGGCTATGCAGCAGGAGAAAGAGATTCCGAGGATTTCACAAACCCAAAGATCACATCAATCAAAATTAATAGTGATGGGGTGCCAAACCGCCTATATTCCAGGGGGATGATGCTGACTGATTTATGGCAATCTATAATTAAGCGGTTTGGGGTTAATGGTTCAATAAAAGAGGCTGATTTCTACACAGACAAATTTGCCTTGTAGACTGATTTGAGAACTCACCCTGATAATGATATCCATGGAAACAGTTTCGAGCTTATTAACACTCGTGATGGTATCAAACTTGAAATTAATCGACAAAAGGGTGGAACTGGGGTTCTTACCTGTTACATGTTTGTAGTTGCTGACGCAGTCATGACGATCATGAATTCCAATTTAGAGAAAATACTCTATTAAATATAATCGAAAGATGAATGAATTAAGATATAAAATTCCGTTCAACTGTATCATTACCGGACCAACAAATTGTGGAAAGACTCAGTATTTGGTTGATCAACTTCGAGGGTGTTTCAGAAAAGCATTTGAGTATATTGTCTTGATCTGTCCAACTTATGTCAAGAACAAGACTTACAAAAATTTGGCAAAGGGTGATAAAAGATTCTTTGTATTCTCACCAGATGCGAGTGATCAGGATGAAATCAATGATTTATTGACAGACTGCTCTATATTCTTCTCAGGTGAGAATACACTTATAATCTTGGACGATTGCGCTGTATCGAATGACCTGAAGAAAAGGTCAAATAAATTCATAAATCTTGCATTTTCTGGGAGACATGACGGGATCTCAGTATGGGTACTAACCCAGCAACTTACTTCGATTGCGAAACCTTTCAGAGAGAATGTTGCCTGTGTAGTATCATTTTATAATCCATCTCAAATTTCAATGGAAACGCTATTTGAAGATTACGGAGGGAATTTGGAGGCTGAAACTCGTAAAAAGCTTGAGAAATTACTCAAAGCAAATAAGTATTCTAGGTTATGTTTTTGCTTGCGTCATCCTTTTGAAAGCTATTTAGAGATACCTACAATTAATGTATAAATATGACAAATCCTGAAGAGATATTGAGTGGTGAAGTATCAGTGGATAGCACCCCACCAAACACACCTGCAACCACAGATGATTTGGAAATTAAGAGGGAATCCCTGTCAATTCTAGCTTGTTTAGGATCAACGAAAGAATATTTAGGTACAGAAATGGACCTCAAAGACACATACAAACTATCAGAAAAAGATGTTGAGAAATTTTACAAGAGATATCAAGTAGTATCTGGTAAAAAGATTGCTGGAGGTTTAGTAGATTCATCGTTTCAATTAGTAGCTCAGGTAGTAAGTAAATTTGTAACTATAGATGATCTGAATAGTCTTGTAAATGATTGGAAGAATGATCAGTTGATCATTAGAGATCTGAGAGCTATCTGGCTTACTTGTACTAAGAGGTGGAAGACTTACAGCATTACTATCAGCACTTCTTATTGTTGCTAAACACTTCAAATTAAGCGAGGCTGAGAAGGAAATCAACACAGCTCCAATACAACCTGAACAGTAAACAAACACTAATACAATTCCTAATAGTACACCTATTAGGAGACTTAAAGATAAAATTATACAATAAATAAACATGACTGAAGAAGTTGTTGATAAGATCTTAGAAGAATTATTTAAAGAGAACTTAGAGCTAGCTGACTTACTTACACAAAAAGGTGCAAGACTTAAAGCATTATTATCAGCACTTCATGTTTTTGATAATCACTCCAAATTAAGTGAAGCTGAGAAGGAAATCAATAATACTCCAACACAAGCTAAGCAGTAGACAAACACTATTTCAACTCCTAATAGTATACCTATTAGGAGACTTAAAGTTAGCTAAAAAATTGGGCATTATAAAAAATTTGGATTTTATTTTGAACTTTCACATAAAATAATAAACATGTCTAAGGCAGCTAAACAACAAAAACTCACAAAACCTAAACCTCTATTTGTTTCTATTGGTTGTAAATTTAATTGGAAAACTGTAGTTGTACAAGAGCCTAATAAAAACTCTAAATATGGATATGCAACTTCGAAGGTTTATGTAAAAGGTAAAAACGGTGAAAAATGACCTATATTTATTGAATTAGCCAAGCAAAACTTTTGGGGCATCTCAGGTAAATGGCCATATGGAACCGACTCAAAGAAACAAAATCTTAAAAATATAGAAGGATTTCAAGTTTCTTATCCTATGACATCTTTTTCAACCATGGATGACCCAACAGACGAGGAAATGTCAACTATTGGTGCATTTGATAATATGAGGAATATTACAGCAGATGCCCTTAAAAGATTTTGTAAAATCAATAAGGTTCCAGTTCCTACCTATAAAGCATATAAGAAATACAAGAATGAAGATCTTACTTGTGCAGTCAAACCCATATATAATTGGACAAAAGACGAATCTAAACCCCAGCATGCATACCTTAAGTTTAATACTAAAGGTAAAGGTAATAAAATGAGTTGTAAAACTATAGTTTATGGACCTGACAAGAAAAAAGCAGAACCATTAGATTACATGTGGAAGCCTGATGATCCTATAAGAGGTGATGGTCACATTGTTGTTCGTTGGGATGACATATTCTGGGGTGCTCATGGACAGACTAATTATGGGGCATCGATGCGTATTCATGTTTCAGAGCTGAAATTTACTCCAACTGTGGAAGAAGAAGAAGAAGAATCTGAAGAAGAATCTGAAGACGAATATTGTTTTCTTAATTCTAAAGATGAAGATGAAGATGAAGATAAAATTAACTTTCTAGAAGATGATGAAGATGATTAAACATAATTAATACTTGTGTTATTCCGTATTACAACTCCTAATAGTATACCTATTAGGAGACTTAAAGTTAACATTAAACAATATATAAACATGACTGAAGAAGTTGTTGAGCAGATCACAAAAGAACCTACCATCAAAAGTAGAGTGAAGGATCCTAAGAAAGTAGAAGCTGGTAAAAAACTAGCTGCGTACCATAAGAAAGCCAAGGAGGCATTGAAAAAGCAGCAAGAAGAGGAATCATCGAGAAAGCAGAAAGAGGAGGAGGAGGTTAAATCAGCGGATATTAATGCTTGGATACCAGAGTTATCCTTTCAAACTGTGTTAACACTTGTTGGAATCGGAATTGCTGCATTTGATTTGTTCATGAGATATAAAAGTAGCATAGCTGATTTACATGTACCTGATCCCACTCCCAATCCTCCTCCCACAATCACCCATAAAACTAATGAGTATCAATCAAAAAATAACTTAAAAGATGAGTGGATGTAAACTGAAATGTCAGATAATAAACTTGTAAAGACGGTTACTGATTCTGCAACTCTCATAGGGCTCTCCGCCGCTGGTGGTTATATTGGGAAAAAGGCTCTTAAAGAATCATTCATTGGAGATCCATCATCTAGTATCATGAATTATGCAAAGTGGGTCGCTGTTTTAGCGGCAAGCATGTATCTTAAAACTTACTTAGAGGATCAGAAGATATTACCCAATAGCTTGTAAAGATGGCAAGTATAGGGATAATGCTTGGTGGGGCAGTACTCAATGCAACAGTCTTCATTGGTGGAAATTATATAGCAAAGGCCATCAATGGCTCATCATCCACCGACCTCAAAATGGAAAGAAAAAGACATGACAAAGCTTTGGAAAAATATCAGAAGGATTATGCTGAATATCAGGAAAAGAGGTTAGCTTTCATTGATTTTATGGATAAAAGACACGATGATGAAAATCAAGCCTCTAAAAATATTTCAAACACAGATGATCCTGAGCTTAATCCAACTAAATTAAATGAAGCAGGTGCTAGGGGTGGTGATGATGCGGATAATGATACGCTTTATCTTAGCCCAATAACCAGAACATCAGTTAATCGCGTTGAACCTGATATGGACGAAGAAACATCATTCATTGACCATAATGATGGACCCTTGATACGAAGGGAAGGTGACCGAGATCATGCTTGGGATGAGATTAAACGCAAATTCCCTAAAGTTGATACTTTTAAATTTACAGCCAATACAGATAAATATGGTAGAGTATTTGTACAATTGATTAGAGGTAATCCCAAAAAAACATTTCTTCTTCAAAAGTAATGGTGAAGTGAATGATAAATTACCGAAAACCATAACAGATAGTCTCGGACCAAGCGCAGAAGAAATTGTGGAAGTCAATGAGGGTGAAATAACTAAGAGCAAAAGTTTACTAAGCAAACTCAAGGAAAAGGTAAGATTTCATCGAGATAAATCGCTAAAAACCCCGGAAGAGGCAATTCAAATAGAGATGCTTGAAAGAGAGATAGATGAACTGGAGGGAGAAATAGGTAAGATGGAGGAAGAGAATGAGCAAATACAAGAACGAATGTCATTGCGAGATAGAGTAAAAGCTATCTTCAAGAAGCATGGCTTCACAGTCTTTGCAGTCGTGAGTGCTGTTAGTGTAGTAATTGGAGTTATCATTTTGAATCTTTCCAAAGGACTATCGAAATTGAGTGCAGGTGTGGGAAAAGGACTGAAGACGATTGGCAACAAACTTGGAGAGATTTTACCTGGTATGGTGGGGGCAATCGTTAGCTTTTTATTCAAAACTGCTGGAGAAGTAATTTCTTTTCTTGGTAAAAATGCATGGCTATTGATCGTTGCTGTTGTTGTCTATTTCGTAGAGCAATTAAAGAAGAATCGTTAATTATAAAATGCGAAGTTATTGTGTCAAAGAGAAAAAGGAGACGGAATGTGTGCCTGGCAGTGAGAAGTATTCCAAGACTTCCAATGGGCGGTACATGATGAAGTGCAGATGTTCGAGCTGTGGGATAACAAAGACTCGATTCCTTTCAGAGGCTGACTATAAATATTTAAAGAATTCCAAAAGATAATCTAAAATGCTGAGCATCACGATGTTAGATTCTGAAACTAGTGTGTATTTGGATCCACCATTAGATAAGATTCGGGAGATACAGCTTCTAGATTGTAAGATACCTAAAAGATTGGTGAATTTCAAAGATCACCAAACCATCTTCAAGGAAGTTAATCGCCCCTTTCTACTAATCGAGCCTGGAACCTATTCATTGCGCAGTATTCATGCGATCTTTCTCAATGATACGGAGACTGCGAAGCTTTCGATAATTGAGACTGATACTGCTGATTATCTATATTTGAATAAGAGTTATAAGCTTAATCTTTCTAGAGGCCTACAGGTTGGTCTTGGAGTACCGGAAGTTATATTACCTGGTAAATTATATCCAATAAATGTGTAGATTAAAGAGCCTCTGAAACTTACCTGCAGTCTGGTGGATAATCGATCATCCTATATGAACGTGGGTAGATTTGTTGACTCAGTAAAAATTTCTCCTTCATATCTACTTTCTAATATACCATCACAGAACTATGCATCTTTACCTACTCAAAAATTGAAAGATCCTAAAAATTATTTTACTCTCAGTATTCTAGATAGTGATGGAAAAAAATTAGATTTGAAAGGATCGACAATTACTGTTAGTTAAAGATTCAAATAATATTTTAAAAGAAATCAAGACTTGTAACTAAATATGGATGAGTACAAGAAAATTTATCCTGAGTTAAATTCGACAGCGCCTCCTCCAACTGCTCCTATTCCTCCTGATGGGGTAACTTTTAGATTACAAAAATCTTGGGAAGCTTTGGAGAAATTAAAAACCAAATTTAAGCATTATGAGACGGTTCTAAAAAAGTACAATCGATCAAAAGTAATGCTCATAAATGCGAGTTCAGTCTGCGGGATTTTATCTGGTATTTTAGCCGCAAGTGGATTAGGTATCTCCCTGGGTGGGCTAGGAATTGTAGTTGGTATACCCTTGGGAGTAGCAAGCAGGATTCTTGTTGGTACATCCATAGTGTGTGAACAGGTCTCCAAAAATTTATCAGAGAAAGCAAATTAACTAAGCATCAAAGTATCGTTTCTTTACCTAAAGCGAAAATAAATACAATAGATGATCTAGTCTCAAAAGCGCTTCGTGATAATAAGATATCTGATGAAGAGTTCTCTTTAATAATCTAAGAAGTGAAGAAATTTGAAACGCTAAAGGCTGAGGTACGACTCAAGGCTCAAAAAAAGCACACTGAAAAGGCACAATTCAGTGTTTCTGAAACAGAAGGTACGAGAAGAAATTATCAAGGTGTTAAAAGAAGGAAAATAACCATAACATTTGAAAAGGTAAATTACTAACTTAAACTTAACAATTCATCTATCTAAATTCGAGATAGAAAATGGGATTGCTTGAAGATTTCAGGATGAGATATCCTAAAGCTGACCTAAGTCAATTTACATATGTAACTGATGTTTATGGTGGATACATGAAATGGAAAAGGAATGGCTCAACAATCATGTCCTATGATGACCCTACTGGAAAGACTTGGACAGAAGATCCTCCACAGGGTTTGAAGGAAGAATTGTGGAGTGATTTGGGTTTAACAAGTAAAAAAGTAAGCTCCTTCCCAGATAGTTTAACTCTAAGCAATCAAAAGTATCCAATACCAGCAGTTGATTTTGATCAATTTATCACTGATGTTACAAAGTTACTAACTTCCTTGGATATCTATGTATTGAATACTAAGAAGTTTACTGCTGAAATGTGGAATGTATTTACATCCCAAGTAGTTACTTTCAAATTTGGAAGTCAAAGTCGAAAGTGGTTGGGTGCTCCTGATATGAATAATTGGCCGCAGCAATTAAACTTTGCAGTGTGGTGTGCAACCTCTGGCTGTGGGATTAGTCCTTTTGAGAGTTTAAATTATCGTGAGGACATATACCCTTACCCAAACATTCTTTACAAATATACTCATTTTTATTATGCTTACAAAGACTTCTACCTCCACAATCTTTACAATATATTTCCTCGCGAAGCGAGGCCGAAGGCCGAGCGTAGCGAGGTTACTAATCGTGTCGCTTTCGGTCAGACCACGTGGCTCGCAAGCCCGAGTAAATCGAGCCGAGAGTTTTTATATATGTATATATATATATATATATATATTTTAAAGGTGTCCGTTCGCAGGCCAGGTTACCTGGCAACATTACTCCATGTGAAATTCCGCCATTAGGAATTCCTTGAATGATGTTTTGAAAATAATGTGAATTTTGTGGAAACCGATTTCACTCGTCTTGGAAATACATCCCAGCAAGAAGATCTCCTACATATACAAGAAAGAATGGCGAGAGATCGTCGTCGAGTAAGTTTGAATGCCGCAAAAATCGGCACACGGGAAGCGGCGACTCAAAGCAGAGATTGAGAAACGACGGTAGAGACGATAACAAGAGACATCGCAGCTAAGACAACAACTGCTTGCTCAAAAAAGCAAAGGAATCAGCAAGGAAAAGGACCAGGAATACCATCAAGTTACCATCAAGTTAGATTGGAAGTTGAATTTGTTATCGATAGAAACAAAGACTCGTTTTAGGTATACGGGACATGAGCGAGCGATTACATAACAAAATTGGCGAACAAAATTTAGCAAAATGAAACCGAGTAGGAACGACTTCCAGGATGCAGACAGAATCAGAAGACGAACGACAAAACAGATTACCATATCGTCGTGAAAAAAGTGCCAGGAAAGGGGAAACAGAAACCAACCGCAAAGAAATGAAAGATGACAGTCACGTAGTATTAATACTGCAATGAGAATGCAAGTAGGTATTTTTCGTAGTGAAACGATTGCCTTCCATTTGAAAGAAATTCCCAATACAGAGATTGCAGTTGTGATAGCAAGTATTTATAATTATGTGATCTGATATCATTGCAACAGTGAAAATGATGTAGCAGTTATGTTCAGTATTTTCAACAGAAAAGATACCAAACAATAAGTGACTGGTTCGATTCTGCAATATTATCACTGATCAATGCAATTATTTGTAAATAAAGCATATGTTATTACTGACTTCTGAGTAGTATTTCTCTTTGCTCTATTTTTTTGCTACATATAAGCTACTGTGATGATCAGTTAATGTCATTACCTACATATATGTATTGCGTAATCAAAAAGTTTGTTGGGACAGACAAGTTCCATAGAGCCATTTCAAAATGGGTTTTTACCTTTGAGTTCCATGTATCCCTGGGAATTACTCTCTTAGCACCCATCCTTTTCCCACAAATGAAAAGTTAATTTAAGCCCTACTTTGCAAAATTAGGCAACATCTTAACTTTTTTCCTTGATGCTGTTTAATTCATTTTTATGATGTCAAATACAAATATTTAATAACAACCATAATATACAGTTTACCTTTTACATTGGAAAAACTCTACAAGGGAGAAACTAAAGTTTATAATGCTAAAATTTTTAGCGATTTTTCTTACATATTCATTGCAAGGGTGCTGTATGTAATAACAAGTCTTTGAAGTTTCCTAAATGCCCTATGCTTTCAATCATGATTTTCCACACTAACTGTATGGACATGATTATGATGATGATAATGACTGCACTAGCATGATTGCCACAGGTCAGACAGGTCAGGAGTTTGGAGGTCATTACCAGGACTAATTTGTGACTTTTCTAAATTTTTTGGTAAGGGAAAAAGTCAGGGAATTTAAAGATCTTATGGCTGTGGCAACCATGACTAGATTCTAAGCTTAAAAGAAGAAATGGTATTGTTCAGAGTTGAGTAATTTTTACTTCATATGAGACAAATCCTATTCAGAAAAAAACGGAATTGCTTGTAGTAGTAGAGGAACAATACCTTTTCCCAGATTAGGACATATGGGTGGGCCCCATAAAAGTATATTATGTTAAATATAAAAAATAACAATACTAATAATAATAATATCAATACCAGTAGTAATATTAAAAATGATAATGATAATAATACAATCATAATAATCATGATAATAATTGCAAAAAATGAGAAAGTACAAAATATAAAAATAATATAATAAGTAAATACATAAATTCGGGTTTCATCCCTCGTAGGAAAAACAATTAGGAGTCCTTTAAAAACTAGCTTCGCGAGGTTTTGCGGGAGTCGTATTTCTAGTTTATAGCGGTTGTGAGTACATATTTCTGATCCTCCACAATCTTTACATTGGGTTTTCCAGTTACCGTGAGGGCATATTGTGAACCTCCACAATCTATGCAATAATATTTTATTTTACCGTGTATACATTTATTTGATTTTTTGATAAACCTTTTAGGCATGAGTTCATCAAGAATATCCAGTGGGATATCCGCCAAAACTTCGAGAAGTTCTGCTTTACGCATTCGACCATATCCTTGAAAGCCAATCTTTTTAGCAACAGCCCTCAAATCTTTCACTGGTAGATTTTCCATATTCTCACCTGTATAATACTGTATATGTAGTAATTTAATCTTTAAATAATTATTCCATTTTTATGCTTGAAAATTCAAATTCATCAAAAAAATTATAATTTAGAAAAATTGAGAAAATAAATTAGAAAAATTTTATGATCAGAATTAAAAATGGATAATAAAATGATTTTGAGCCAGAACGGCCCATTTACAACTACTGAATCGGATTACTAGCAAAGGAGAAGGACATAGGATCAGTTTTTCAGCCTACTGTTTCAGGTACATAGCAAAAAACATTCCTTTTAGGGATTTTATGAGAGATTTTTTTGCACTTTCATTTTAGAATTTTAGGTAAGCCATTCTAAATTTTGACCCCAACACATGAAAAAGCATTTTGCGTGGCATTAATGCAAGATTCCTTGTATAAAAATGATCACCAGTATCTCTCGGAACGCATTTTATAGGAATGGACAGTATGTAGAGACTCAAGAAAACAAATTCAGTATATTTATTGAAGCAGTGTTTTCATTTATGTCAAGCATAGGGTTGCAAACAGATTCATAACACAAGAATTGCTTGTAATATTTTTGCTTTAACGAATAATGGTATTGCATGGTCATTTGTTTCAGCAAAATAAAGTAAGCAAAGTCACAGAATATGCTTCATTGGTTTATACTACATCAATTATTCTCTTCAATCATGGTGAATAGTGGCTTTCAAAATATTTGCCTCGCTGCTTTGCAACTTGTTCAATATTCTGTCACTATTCATCTCTATTTTGGGGAATTATTGATTTATGTCATATTGATCTTTTTCTCACCTCCAGAATGACTGATACATGGCATTTCTTTTCTCTGGTCTGTTAAGTTGCACATTAAGGACATGTTCCAGGGGTTTTGAAACAGCCAGTGTTTCAAATTTGTAAGAGTTTGTACTGTTCATTCTTCTATTCAAATAGGAAATGGCACACAGTGACACTGTTAAAGCTTCTCTTGATCTCAATGCAGTAATCACATTGGTTAGACAACCATGGATACTCAAACCTAGAAAGGACAAGAGTTCATGCAAATGTAACTTTAAGAGACAAAAACAAGAACTTTTAGGATATACCAACTGAGCAACTTTGGCATTTTAAGTAACCTAATAGGCTCATTATTGAATGATATTTAACATGAGTTTTAAACAACTCAACAACCTTGGCATTTTAAATTATCTGATTGGCCAACTACCTCAGGATATTTAACTCTATTCACCTCCTACTTGGCGAACAATACCCAGGGATTTAAGGAAATGTTGGTGACTTTAAGTCGAGGAAAAAACGTGGATGTCAATTCTCATTTTAAAACTGTCACTTCGGTTGCTTCATTGGCACAAGGTATACTAAAACACAGTATTCGGTAAGATTTCCGTACAGGTCCCTTCTTCATTATGCATTCTGTAACTATACTATTTCGTTCTTCGAACACAAGAAATGGAGCAACTTCAGAATACCATGTGCATTTCACTAGACAAGCGAGCTTCAGCATGCATAATGAAGTAGGGAGCTGTGCGGAAACCTTACCCAGTATTCTCTTCAATCTCGGTGAAAAATGGGCTCCTACTCCGTGTACCGACACAGATGACGTAAAACAAAGACAGACAATAAAAAAGTTGTTACTGAATAATTTACACACAATGGTGAAACAATACATATGTCATCTGTGTCGGTACACGGAGTAGGAGCCGAAAAATGGCTTCATAAGATAAAATTTTGAGGGCATTCGTATGGTACTTTAAATCCCGTTTGTGGAGGATGTCTTAGGTACTAAGTACAGTTACTTGCCTCTTCCAAAGCTAAGCCGGGAAAAAATCTATGAAGTCAAGGAATTGATGACACCGTAGGTAATCACTTTTACCACTTTCAGCGCCCTGCACAAACTAACTACTGTAGGCCATTTTAAACCGAGCAACCTGGCCTTACTATTGATTGCGTGACGTGTCGCGAATGAGGCTAAATCTTGCGGCGGAAAAAAGAAAACGCGAACATGTGCGAGGACTCCGTGTACAAGATTTTGGCTTTTGGAGACAGTCTAACAGAAGGATACGTAGATGATAACACATGTATGCCATACACGGTTCATCTCTATAAGATTCTAGCTTCAAGCTATCCTAACATGACCTTTGATGTGGACAACAAAGGGATATATGGTGAGCTAGTGTGTGGAGAGATGACAGTCCGATTGCCGAAAATTTTGCAAGAATGCGGGCCGTATAAACTGGTCATTATTCTAGGAGGAACAAACGATATATGCGAAGCGAAAGAAGGCATGGAAGAATCTCTGTTTCGAGGAATTATAAATTTGCACTGCACAGTTAGAGCCCAGGATTCTAAGTCTGTTCTTGTCACGATCCCAGAGACCGATGTAAACTACAAAGACCTGGGTACGAGAGGCATGTCATGGGTGAAACAGGAGGGAGAAACCACCCGCTTGATAGTGAATCAAAAATTAAGAGAATATGCCAGCGATTGTGATGATGTTATCCTGTGTGATTTAGCTGTAAAGCTTCCCCAACAAAGCATGAGTGAAGAAGACATGGACAAATACTGGGTCGATGGAATTCACTTTACAGAGGAGGGGTACAAAAGAATGGCAGAGATTTTATTTAAGGACATTCAAGATCATTTAGTTTTAACAATGTATTAGGGAACTGTGCCCCCCCCCCTCCCCCCCGAATGACCTTCTTCTCCATAGAGTACTAAAGTGTGACGTCACAAATATTTCAATAAATTATGGGATTTATTAAGATGTTTTCAAAGAGCATGATGACAAATGCCTACAGGCCAAAAATCAGGGGTGCTTCTCCAGGTACCGGCACAGATGATGTAAAACAGGGCCATACAATACAAAATACGTTACTGAATAATTTACACACAATGGTGAAACAATGCGCTACGTCGCCTGTGCCAACACCTGGAGAAGGAGCCAAAATCAGCCTCTCATTTCAATTTTGGAGTGAGATATTGCAACTTTTACGCTCCAATGATTCCTTACAAATCCTTCTAATTTTGTCTCTGTTGTAAACGTTTGGAACCAGGAAAAAATTAGAAGGATTTGTATGGAATCATTGGAGTGTTACTTGTCAGTACAACGCTGTCACTAAGGGCTGGCTGCCAGGGATTTCCCCCGGCTACTGCAAGTCTGAGCCCTGGCTAATTTGATACAAAACCAAACATTTCTCATCTACAGTCACACCAGTAAATGTTTGTACCCCGGCTACTTTTTTCATTTCCCTGCCTACTTGAAAAATTACTGACAGCCCTACAGTAGTACTCTGTGATTTCTGATTTTGTTGGGAAAAAGAAATTAATTTCCCACGAAAAATTCAGTTCAGTATAGTTGAAAAAAGGAACACATTGAAATGGGTAGGGAAGTCTTTAAAAGGACACTGAGTAGCTAAGTAGTTCTTTAAAACCATGTGCTAACAATAAACTAGGCAGCGAGATATATTACATACTATAAATCTTTATGTACAAAATATATTCACAATTATATGAAATATCTTATGCCATCATTACAGCTTGCACGCACTGCAATTAATGTTTTCTGTATCATTTCACTGTTTCTTCCTTAAATAAGAATTACTAGGAATGCAATTTAGCAGCCATTCTCAGACCTTGCTGGAGTCATTTACAAGGAAGGTAAATCATCCTATCTGAATTTGTCTTACAATAGCATGGTTGTGTTCAGTAAGTTATTTTTGTGAGGGTAGACACCCAGAGAGATTTGGCACAGCATCCTAATAACCACATGGCATTTATTCCAACATCCCATCTGAAATTATTTTCAGCCACTGCTCAAAATATCTCAAACTGCATGGCATCACCTGCACATACTGAGTAACCATTGGAAACCAGGAAGTACCCCATCCAGGTTCTCTACACATGCTGTGTTTACCTAAAGAAAAAAAAAAGCCACATTGAGTAGTTGTCTTTTAGTAACATAACACTGGTGAATGATTTTACACTGTTTATATTTTGGGGTTCAATTTTATCCTTGGTTTAAATTTTATTTTGCTTTGTTTCAAACTCATTCTCATCAAATTACCATAACCAAAACAAAGGAAAACCAAAATTTGAACCAAGGATAAAATTGAACTACAACACATACACATAGCAACAGGAGTAAACTAACTCTGGTATGACCACTCCACCCTGACTTTTTCTGGTGGTATCACGTAAAGAAATAAAGAGCCGCATGATGGATCCATAATGAACTTGTTCTAGTTTGATTTACTCTGTCATGATTTTTTGTAATGGTGTCATGTAAGCAAATACAGAGCCACAAAGGGGACCAGACTGAACTGGCTCCAGTATGACTTGCTGCATCATGACTTTCCCTGGTGGTATTTATTTTATCCTTGGTTCAAATTTGGTTTTCTTTAGTTTTGGTTATGGTAATTGGATGATAATGAGTTTAAAACAAAGGAAAATAAAATTTGAACAAAGGATATCACTGAACCACAACATATACAAATACAGGGCCACAAGAGGAAGTCAGAGTGAACCCACACCAGGGTGGGAATAACCCCAGGTTTATTTAACACCCTCTTAAAAACACACAAACACATACCTGCCAGGGTCTGTTCAGTCTTCGGAGTTGTAGAAGCTCAACAACAGTAGAACACGACAAGGAAGTAGTGACCTCTGTTGGAACACATGAGAGCACCAGTAGGGGTGCCTTTGGTTGACTCCAGTTTTCATTCATCATGGCAGATAGTTCCATATCACCAACGTTCACTGTTTATAGTGAAAAGAAGGCAATTTAACTATAATACTAACAAGACTGAAAATGCATTATTGACCAAGTGCAAGGTCAAGATGGCTGCATATTGACCAAGTGTGAGGTCAAGATGCCTGCATGTTGACCAAGGATGAGGTCAAGATGCAAGCCATATGATAAAATCTCCTTTATGTTAGGGCAGAACATTCATTTTCAAAGAATAGATTGCCATTAATTGTGGAAATGCAGTCTTAATGTGAACTTCTTAATTTGTCACACAATGTAGTCACTTTGATATTGATTGCATAATGTTTAGTTTCATCCACTCAATTTTTTGAGTTTCAAAGGTTGCAATTTATCCTCATTGCTGGTATTCTTGACAATTTATTGATATTGTTTGGAGACATTGTATTTTTAACGGCTACTTGTTGAAGCAAAAAAGTTGATAATAAAACAAAAAAAATCAAAAAAAGTTAGACAAGGAATAATAAGGTGAATTTAAAATGAATTTTGTTTAACTCATCAATAAATAGAGAAACAGGGAAGAAATCAGCTTACCTCTATTAGTGTTGTTTGAAGAGTCTATCACATATATAAAAGCATCAACTGTCTTACATAGTTCTCTGACTGGGTGGCTCAACTCAGTAGCAAGTTGGTTTGAAACACTATTCTCTACTTCATCATGATCATCATTATCACTATTATTAACCTCAGCACCATGTGAAGGCAACAACAACTTGCTCAATCTTTCTTTGCCCAGTCTTGCATTTTCCTCTCTCTCTTTCCTATTACGAACATGAAACTAAGCTTGAGCACTGTTCATAAAAAGATGACAAAATACAATCTTTGTCAAATTAATAAGCATTGGTGATTTGTTACCTGTTGGATGCATAAAGAGTGATAAGATTTAGTTCCATGTTCTCAAACTGCAGACAAACTCCAGAGCCAACACCTGGAAAAAACATTTTGGTCAATTAATGTATCAGTTATGAATGACAGATTACATTTAATATCAATAGTTAGAGAGAAAGTAATCAAATTATTTGTAATACAATGATGGAGTTACAAGTAACGTTTGCATAACTAAAGTAGTGGATGAAATGTTTAGTATGTGTAATCCAATGGTGACCATGCAGTAATATCAGGGAATAATGTCACTTGCGTTTTGTCCTAAATCTAAATCTGTCTAAAGGCTCCGAAAATCATTAGAATATGGACAAAATGCGCATAAAATTATTCCCTAATTTTAAATGTCACCATTTGATTACCTATTGAAATCAAGGGTGAAAAATTACTCCTCAATTTTCAAATCTAGACACTATTGTGGCACCATAGGAGAAGTTGCCATAATTACATTGTAATTTCACATGTGAAATTATAAATTAGTATTGGTAATACAGTACTGCCCAGATGTAAGGTGACACTCGATACTCGCTACTCGCGAGTATAGAGTCGAGCATCAAAACGGTCATCAAACTGGAACGGTCTCGATTATGAACGAATATGCATGAGTTCTGATAAGAAAACAATAGAGCTTTCAATTGCGGGCTCTTTGTTATGAAAAAAACTCAAGTTCAGAATAAAGTAAGAAATGTGACCTCCCACGCAAAAACATACACTAACCCTTTTCCGTTAAATGGGTAAAATTCAACGGCTAACAAACGGGTAGTCAAAGGTTTTTCCAATGGCTTCAACGGCTTTTCCAACGCTTTTAACGGGTACGCAAAAATTTCCAACAGGTTGCAATTTTTTTCCAACGGCTTTTACCAACACTTGCAACGGGTAGCTGAACGGCTTTTTTTCAACGGCTCTTGGTGTAGCATGGTTTGTAGTGATATTTGATATTAATACCACAAGGGATATTTCAAAATTGTTGTACGTAATTTCAAGAGCTGGTAGGCAAGTGAAATTTGAGGCAATTTTGAAATATATCAAGTGGTACTTATGCAAATATCACGTGCAAATCATGCTATTATTTGTTTATACTACTACTTGCAAAAGGTTTGTAATTTTCACATGTAGGTATTTCAAATTAAAGCAGAAATACCACTGCTCTTAGCCAATCAAGTTACAGAAATTTCCCCTGTAGTAGTATAAACACTGAAATTTTGTACCAGAATTAAGGAGTAATTTGTCATCCATTATAATATTATTATAATTATTAGCATTATTATAATTTAGTATAATTTATTCCTCAAAGAGCAGTGACATCCAAATCTAAACAACATAATTATACTGCTAAAAGAGGGCATAACGTTTCTTACCATCAAATTCTCCCCGGAACATCCCTGACACTTGGAATGGCGATGAAGAATCCCATAAAATCTGATGAACAAGGGCTTTTGTATCTGACTCTAATCCAGGACCAAACATCACTAGACGTGGTGATTTCTTTCTGCTAAATAAGTATGGCAAGTTTTGCAGGTTGTAAAATATAATTGACTTGAACGAATCCCTGCTCTTTCTCAAAGATCTGCACTCTGGACAGCATCTTAGATATCTATCAAGCAAAGAAAACAAAATTTTTGCTTCAACTTAATTTAACCATCTATAAAGGAGTCAGTTTCTACAGAAGCTGGTGCTGGATGCGTGGGAAAACATCAAAGGCAAAATTTCTTTTAATCAAACAAGTTGATCATGTTTAAATAATAACACAATAGGATTTAAGGGGTGCTGACATTTCAAGTGTAACCCTTAACCTTTTCATAACCAAGATCTTAAAGGGAATTTCTCTATACACTTCGATACACTTTCTTGCATTAATTAATATGCCAGTTGGGAGAATTTGGTGTAAGATTAATTCAGTGTCCTTAGGTTGATGTTCCTTTAAATTCTCATTTGTGTCCTTGATAATGAATTGATAGTTGTGAGAAGTGTTATATTGATCACCTTTGGATTAGGGGAGGTTTCTATGTAGTAAAATTTAAACCATTTAACTTGCTTACATTTGTTTCAGGCTCAAGTCAGATCTTGCCTCCGTATAAGTTGATGGACATGACTGATAGCCCATAGTCTTCCACTGGTGCATGTTACGTTGAAGTAAATTCATCCATAACACTTTGTCCTCACTAAGCATATTCCAGTAATGACAAACGTTTGCTCCATTACAAACTGACTTTGCATCCAGGTAGGAGAAAATTTTCAGCTGCAAGTTCACCTACATTTTTGATGAAATTAAACAAAAGTGACTTTGAAACTTTTATTTGGGAAGTAAAAGAAAATGTGATAATCATGTTATCATGGCTGTTCTATACCAAACTGCAAGGCATATCTTAACCATGTATTGTGGGGATAGTTTCTAAAGAAACTGGTGCTGCGTCGGTGGGAAATTGAAACACAAGAAATTGGATAAATCAAACGAGTTGATTAAGTAAGTTATACCACCGTAAGGTGAATGTCGCTCCGACGAAGGGCTTTCACTCCGATGAAGGGCTAACGCTCGAAACGTCAGCACCTCCCATTCACCTTACGGTGGTATAACTTACTTAATCAACTCGTTTGATTTATCCAATATCTTAACCATGGTTACCCTATACCAAAATTATAGCCATATCTTCACCACCCTTATTCTATAACCAAATTATAGCCATAGTTTAACCATGATAATTCTATACCCAAATTCTAGCCATATTATAACCATAGGTATTCTATACCAAAATAAAGGGCACATTTTAACTATGGTTATTCCATTTACAAACTATGGGCATGTTTTAACCACGGTTATTCTACAACCAAATTATGAGTATAATTTAACCCTGGCTATTCTAAACCCAAATTACAGGTATATTTTAACCATGGTTATTTGATCTATATCCAAATTATGGGTATATTTTAACCATGGTTATTCTATACCCAAATTATGGGTATATTGTAACCATGGTTATTCTATATTCAAATTATGGGTATATTTTAACCATGGTTATTCTATACCCAAATTATGACCATATTTTAACCATGATTATTCTATACCCACATATGGGTATATATTAACCATATTCTATACCCATTATAGCTATATTGTAACCATGGTTATTCTACACCCAAATTATAGCCATTTTTTAACCATGGTTCTACTATACACAAATTATGGTTATATTGTAACCATGGTTATACTATACCCACATTTTTATTGTAATACCAGGCAAGAGTCTTTGAGAATCACAAAATAATTTTGAACGAAAAAAAATGATTATTTTATTTCCTAAAAACATAATTTCTTAATCTAATTAGCAAGAATCCAGATGCTTGGTTTGTTGCAAAAACACAACCAAATAGAAAGACCTTATAGCAACCGATACACTGTTAAACATTTTTTTATCAAAAGGGAGTTATCGTAGAATTAAATTTTCATCCCTTACTGCGTGGAATAAAAAGCGCTTGGAATTTGAAAATCTATTTACGTTAGATATACATTTAGCCTCCAAACAATATTCCAGGGTTTTGGCGCCTTCCCGATCCTCCACTTGCGTTGAAAAACACCCTGGAGTGTTGACTCTTCGGCAAACTCCAGACGTTGGGAAACAAGAAAACGGTCCGAGATCACACAGATCATGATGCCAATGAAACCACTCTGGACAAGGTTCCTTTGACGCATCATGATCTGTGTGATGTGAAATCACAAATTTAAATCCGAATCATACCAAAGGAAAGCACCCAAAATAAACTAAGATTGATTGCTTAAACTTGATCAACAAAATACACAGTGAATGGTAACATACAAGTTTATGCACACTCACCGGTAACTCTTGGAAACCGAATTCCGATGTCGACATTTCGCGAACGATCACTTTTCTACCGTGGTCCGTTCGGGCTTTGGACGCTTCAACGGTTATTTCTTGCATTTCTCTTTCTTGCATAGCTGTCTGGTAAAGTTTTATGAGATACCGAAAGGGATACGAGGCTGTCTCGATAAAACTGTCGGGCTCAGAATCCAGACCGTAAATCAGCTGGGATGCGGGAACGACCTGATTTTCTCGCATTATTTCGTCTAAATGGACTCAAAATGCGCCTGGCGAACACTGGAGAATCTCTGGAAGAATTCTCTGCAAGTTCTTTATTATTGTTTCGTTTATTCAAAAGCGTCAAAGGTACCACGTAAGGCTCATCCACGTGGCAACTTTTTGCAATTTCAGTTCCGGTGAGACAAAGTCACGTCACTTCTATTTCGAGTCTCAAAACAATATTATCGCTTGGCATACCAAGAGCATGGGAGTCACGCTTTCCGGCACGACGTCACGGAGGAGATTCCCACAGTTGATGATGTTATCTTCTCTTCGGGAGTTGTACATTGAGGGCACCGATTAAACTTGTTTTATGATAAGAAAATACTTTAAGGAAATGACGCATCTTGAATGAACACGTATGTTCGATAAAGGATTTATCATATGGCTATTTTGTTTCGTTTTGTTTCGGGCGACAAAGCGGGTAGTCTGAAGCAGGTAAGACAAGCGCATCTTGTTCGCTCGGATAGCCAATCAGAACTCAAGATTCGCCTCATCCTGGCCGCTCGCGGAACCAGCAATTTAACAAGAAGACATAAAACCACGAGCCACACCGAAGGGATAAGATAATGTTGGACTGTCAACGAGTATGCACACATGTCATACACTTGTTTTGTATAACATTATACATAACTTTGCATCACAAGCAATTTTGCACTACACCCATAGCATCTTTGCTAAGTTTCCCTGACTGGTTTATTAAGGTGGAAGCGAGGGGAGGGGTAGGGGTGCATTTTATATGCTACTTTATACAAGTTGTTGATGACCCATTACCCCTTCTTTAGGCATATAATTCATGGTAGGCCACCATATAGTCAGTTTACGGGGATATACAAGGGTTTACAAGGATATACCTTTGTAAACCCTTGTATACCCCTGTAAACACCATGAATTATATGCCCTTCTTTTTGTCACTTTACTTTGGACAGTCGTATCCTGTATGCATCTACTAAAGCACTCATAATGGCCAAGGCCAGAATTTTTCAATAAAACACATAATCTTATACCTGCTACCATGCCACAATTGTTTATAAATAAAAAGCCTTTTCAAGATTAAGGTAAATGTTGATAGGATTTACAAAATGAAGGAAACAAAAAGTAGGCAAAAGGATGCACTAGCTGTTGCCTAGCTAGGAAAAGATGTTTTTATTTTCTACTAGGGGAGCGGCCATTATTTTGAGGGAGGGGTGGGTGGAAGAACAGAGGGATTGTGACTTCTTTGGATTCCAAATGTCAAAGTGAAAGAGTTGTGAAGTAATGAAGATGGCATATTTTGAGCCTGGAAAATTTGTGAATTATGTTATTTTGACAGCAACTTTTTATAAGAAGCTTTCATTTCTTTGAGCATCTAGGCAAAACAAAGTAGTTTGATCGCCTGAAGAAGACTAGCAGTAAGCAGTTGGAACGTGGCGACCACCACCCAAGTGACTCAGTCGTGAGACCATAGAACAAATTTATATTATCATTGAAGTTACCACAATGAATAACAATCTTTTCCATAACAAAGTAGTTTTGTGTTAGTAATGGTTTCTAAAAACTAAAAACACTTGTATTTTTACTTGTATATTTCATGTCATTTTCCCCAGATCATGAATTTATGTGTACAAGTTTAAGTGGAAAGATCTAGAATTTTCTCCCTGGTTATATCATTCAGAAAAAAATTGTCTTTACCAAAAATAAACCTGATTCCTAAAACCGATTACCAGTACTGGTATTTAATATCAAGTAACAAAATTGTGAGACAGAGTGACATTGATTTCTACCAGAATTTCTCCTAATCAACTCATAAAACAAAGGAAAGTCAAACTTAATCCCGGGTTAAGATTTCTTTACAATTTCATCATCCAAAGTTAAGACTAGTCATAGAATGAAAGAGCTTACCTAAATTTGCTTAAATTAATTTATTCTTTTTTCAGTCACAGTCTTTGTCTTGTATACTTTCAGAATCTTCTGTTACTTTAGAACAAAGTGGTTTATTCTGATGTTTCTGAAAAACAAGAAAATATTTTTTATTCATGAAATAACGGAGTTGATATATTTAGAGCCTGGAGAATTTCTGACAGATGCACATGTATTTGTTGGCACTGTCACGGGCAAACTCTGGGGAAGGCAAATGCACATACTCCCAATAGGAAAAGCTATGGCACTGTAACTAATGCAAAAAATATTTTCCTGCAAATTAAAATGAAAGTAAAAACATGATCAGTTCATGTGTGTGCATCATGGTAGAAAGATATCTAATAAATGAAAGATCTTCACAGTTATGTGAACAACTTACTAGCAGTTGCAAATACCAGCAAAATTCAGGCTTGAACAGGATTCAAACCCACAACCTTGTTACCAGTGCAACACTCTCATCAAGCCAATTGCTCTTTGCAACTGCTTAATGTTACTCACATAACTGCAATGATTTTTCATTTATCAAATATTTTCTTGTAAAATTGATAAAAGAAAAAAACTATTGCCAAAAAAACTGCACTATTCGCCATTTGGGCAACTGCAGGTTAATATCTATGCATTTGAAAGGAAAAGGGAGAGACACACTGGCCCAATGGGTTTTACTATCAGTACATTGTACTATAATTCTATCACTGTCTTGACTGTGTAAATAAAAAGAACAACACTAGTTAGTAATGATAATCTACACTCATGTGTAACCTCATTGTCCAAGATAGGAGTAGATATTTTCTTTGCTGGTGTTTCAGCGGCTGATTTAGCTCCACTTTTTCTCTTGCTGACATATCCTCTAGGTTGCCATGGTTACTCCTGTTGTACTTGGGTCCAATTTGAAAACTTTGTTCACAAATCTTTTTGAAGATAAAAAAAGATCCAAATCAGTGAATGAGTCTCTAAGAGCAGAAATAGGTCAAGACCACACTTAAATACCAGCACATAACATATCATGTTATCATATGGCAGGGTAGTCTCAAGATAAATCTGAGCATTTCGATTGGTTAAAGTCTGGGGTTAAGTTGTTGCATATTTAGAATGGTGTCTTTGATCTTAACCGCTTCCAGACATGAAACTTTGGGTTTGTCTCTTAAATGTTTGTACCTGGTACCTTTCACACTTGTAATGTAAAATTTACAGATGTCCAAAGTACATGAAAATGCTTACTGTAGCTGAGGCAAATTATTATTAACTTCAAATTATCAGACATTGACAATACAAATTGCATGTAAGTCTTGCGATGTTTATGATTAATTTACAGTATTTCTTCTTTTTGCCTGGGTTGTCCATTATTTCTCAGGCAAACAGCCTCTTAATTTGACCAAAAATTGGTTGTCTGGTAAACTTTTTGGTCCTCTCATAGGACCAGAGGACCGCTAATTTTGAGCACTCGCCTACTGATCACATTCTTTAACAGGCCATTTTTCTACCACAACCATACATCATCCTATCTCTGAACAATCTTGTTCAAGTTCTCTGAGTCAATCTGCAGTATTATATTCTTACCTTTTGTATTCTTTTTCTAGATATTCAACTTTACTTTCAAATTCTTTTACTTTTGCATCTGGATATCTGTGTTGTCTGGCTCCAGCAAGTTGCTAAGAAACATGGAAAACACAGTTTTTCATATACAGCACAGTTAGGGAGCATTAATTTTTTTTAAAGGGGAGAGGAGGTGGTGGGCCAGAGAAATCACTAGGAGCATGAATGTATAATCTCCCAGCCCTCCTTTTATATTTTTTGTTAAATGTGACCCTTCCCCCAAGTGGTAGTTAAATTTATAGCGACCCACTCCCTCCCTCCTGACAATAATATTAAATAAATAATATTAAAAAAAAATTAAGTACCCCTCCACCCCTCTATGATGTGTCAAATTTATTTTGACCCTCCATTTTTCAGCAGGTAAAAACTCTTTGACTGTCCACTGAATTCCCTGGCCCAGCTGTCCTCTTTTAAAAAAATGATTGCTCCCTTACTGGACTGTTGATACAGTTAACCCTTCAAGTCCCAGTAGTGACCAGCATCCAATTTCTCATTACAATATTCACTGTTCATCAACCATTCAGGTTATGAGAATAACAAAAATGATCGCCCCAAAAAGTTGTATTGATATTTAAACAAATTCTTCTCACTAGTACCATAACAAATAAATAAGAACATTTAGGAGAAAGTGAATATTGATATTGGGACTTAAAGGGTTAAGTCCCAGCAGTGACCAGCATCCTAGACTGCCAGTCAAGTGGGAGAGCAAAATAGCTGAGATATGAAAGTGGAGCAAACGAGCAGAGGGCGGCTCCAGATCTGTCGCTCTGATACTGAACTAACCAGAAAGGGACTTCTGGCAGACTACTAGCATCTACTTTCTCATTACAATATTCACTGTTCATCAACCATTCAGGTTATGAGAATAATGAAAATGATCAACAAAAAAGAGTAGCATTGATTTTTAAACCAATTCTTCTCACTAGTACCATTAATAACAAATATGAGAACAGTTAGGAGAGAGGTACTAAATTCCTCTTTGAGGGTTGAAGAGAATTTCACATGAGGGCACAGCAAAAAAGGAAATATTTTCAGCAGAATGCTTTGGCCTTTTACATAATAATTTAAAGAATAAAAAAAGGTTACCAGCAACTATTTTTGAATTGAATACTTTAGGTAGTATTGTTTTCTTCACGACAAAAGTGTTTTACTTACATCCAAATAGTAATCAATTTCTTTCTTTAATCCAGGAATCCATTTCTTAACCTCTGCTGCACTATGGAGGGTACTCTGTGAAAAGAAAACAGTGCTTGAAATTAGAAAAAAATCCAGGTTGTCCTTATGGCAAATGCCGGACAACCTGGCCCCTGAGTTTGTTTGCCCTGATAAGGACTTGGTTGCCCTTGACATGTTCTATGATTTTTGCCTAGTTATGGGGTTTGACCAGAGAAATAATACCCCTATCAGAATGCCTCTGTTTTCATAGTTCTCGAAGTGCTGCGAGTAATAAATATTTAATATTTCAAACAAAGTAAGTATAACCCACCCATTTACTTCATTATAAAGCTAACAATTATTACTCTTGCCTCAAAATCGTCGCTTGAAATATCTGTAAGCACTGATCCCACAACGCCCCAGAAAAGACTAAATACGCATGCACCATAATATTTCAAGGAGGTCTGGGTTTGAAGAAAACACGACAAGCTTATCGAACGAACAGCGTTCAATTAACGGTTACAACCTTCCATTTCCTTTGTTTTACAAATTGTCATGGATCCTCATCCATCTATCAGTATCAGGAGATAAACCTCGCATTTAGAGCTGTTTTCGTGTCTCACGTTTATAGCTTCTGTTCTTTATTCTGTTACGCATCACAGTAATGTAAGTACTTCAATTTTTTCTTAGGTTGTCCGACGAATTCTTCTCGGGCAACTAGCCCTTTATTTTTCCCAAGAAATGGTTGCCCGAACGAAGTTTTAGTTGTCTCGGGCAACCGGGCAACTGCTAATTTCGAGCACTGAGAAAATCGTAAAATTGAAAAAGGAAGACTTTGAAACTTGCAAGGGGAGGGGGGGAGGGGAGTTTAATAGTCAATAAAAAAAAAATAACAATAATAATAAACTTTATTTGAGTGTCAACTGTATATTTATATATAATTGATTATTATAGCATGTAAATAGGACTCTTTCATTGGATCTTATATATTTCTAGTTCTTTTAATTCATTCCTAGTTTATTTTATACATGACCCCACAAGCTACTTCAGCTTAAATTTTTATCTTGTCAAACCAAAGGTTACTTACATAGTTACTTACTTACTTACTTACCTATTGTAGTGTATTAGGACAGCGGTTGTACACGTAAAAGTATACATCCGGGAGAGTACAGGAGCGGGAAAAGAAGTGTTGAAATGTGTACTGTGTGTGCTGTTGTCTTTTGCCTTTGGGGCTGTCTTTTGTGGCTTACTATTGCGGTTCGACACTACACTTATATCTAGCACTAACATACTAATTGGGGACACTGTAAAGCACAAATCAAATCAAATCAAATCATATTAAATTAAATCAAATCAAATATTGGTTGTTCAAAAGATGAGACGAGTACCTTTTTCTTTAAAGGACAAAGTCACTGCCAAGGTTAATGAACTCCTTGAAAAGGACATAATTGAGAAAGTCGAGGGGCCTACAGTATGGGTAAGTCCAGTCGTTGTCTCTCCAAAACCATCAGGGGACATAAGACTATGTGTCGATATGCGGAGAGCCAATGAGGCCATTATTCGAGAAAGATTGCCTATACCAACCATAGATGAAGTCCTTAAAAGCCTCAATGGGAGTGGTGTTTTCTCGAAGTTAGATTTAAGGTGGGGTTTTCACCAAATCTAGTTGGATCCTGAGTCAAGGGATATCACTGCTTTTGCCACTCATGATGGAATTTTCCGCTACAAGCGTTTAAGTTTCGGTGTAAATGCCGCACCAGAAAAGTACCAGCATATTGCCATCCAGTCAATGGCAGGTCTACAAGGTGTGGCAAACATAGCAGATGATCTCATCGTTCATGGTCGAGACACTGAGGAACATGATAAGAACTTACACAGTGTGTTGCAACGTCTTAGTGAGAAGCAGCTGACTTTGAATGCTGAGAAGTGTGCCTTCCGAATGTCTAAAGTGGTATTTATGGGTCTTTTGCTTAGCAAGCATGGAGTCGGCCCAACTGAGGAAAAAGTCAGAGCCGCTGCAGAAGCAAGTCAGCCTCGAACACCTTCAGAAGTTCGTAGCTTCTTAGGACTCGTTGGATTCAGTGCCAGGTTTTGCAACCACTGTTGATCCCCTTAGAAAACTTGCAAGAAAAGTAGAACTGTTTGTGTGGGACGATGAGCAGGAGCATTCATTTCAGAGATTGAAGAGTCAAGTTAAAAGTGCACCAGTCCTAGCTTACTTCGATAAGGACGCGCCCACCCGTGTTATTGCTGATGCAAGTCCAGTAGGGCTTGGTGCCGTGTTGGTGCAAGAAAAGGTGCGAGGTTGATTATCTAAGTGAAGAGAGAGAGGGAATGTAGTGTATTAGGACAGCGGTTGTACATGTAAAAGTATACATCCGGGAGAGTACAGGAGCGGGAAAAGAAGTGTTGAAATGTGTTCTGTGTGTGCTGTTGTCTTTTGCCTTTGGGGCTGCCTTTTGTGGCTTACTATTGCGGTTCGACACTACACTTATATCTAGCACTAACATGCTAGTTTGGGGACACTGTAAAGCACAAATCAAATCAAATCATATTAAATTAAATCAAATCAAATATTGGTTTTTGTGGAAAGGGGCAAGATTTCCGCACAGTCCCCTACGCATTATGCATGCAGCAGATGAATTGTTTAGGGTCAGCATGCATAATGAACTAGGGACCTGTTGCGGAAATCAATCCAAAAACCTCTCGGAGCAGAGTAGAGAGCAACAAACTCAGCCCACATGACGTCGGGCCGGGAAACGAACCCGGGCCACATACATTGGTGGAAGGCGAGCGCTCTCACCACTGCGCCAACCCTAATCCTACAATTAATTGCAGCTGTATCAAGGCCGTATTTTTTCTAGTTTCCTGTTGTTTAGCTTTCTTTTGCCGTTCTCTTTTCATTCTTTCTGTGTTTTGTATATTTGTGTTGCACATGACCAAAATAGTTTAATTCACTTAACTATACCTTTCTAGCCCTCTACAACTACCGAATAAAGAATGGAGTACGGGTTAGTATGGAAAACTAGCCAACTTCTTTTTTAAAACATACGAAATAAACTAAATTTAAGACGAAGTACGCTAGAACCTGACTCACAAGATGGGGTCTTTTAGGTGTCTTCTCTTCTTCCTCTGCAATTAAAACAAAAGTTTATTTTAAAAACCCATCAAAAAAAGGCAGAATTAATTCCCTCTAGTGAATAATTGAGACAGTTACCTTTTCGTTGCTTTTCCAGCCACAAACGGTTTAAGCCTATCAATTTTTTTTCGCAGCGCCATTTTACGCCGCCATCTTTGTTGTGTACAAACATACTACAGGCTCACTTTACTGGTTGCATTGCTTTGTGGGAATATATTGGCTGCTCGGCTCGGCAGCCGTCCTCTCTTTTACGGCCTTATTGAGAAATGGTGAGTCCATCGTACATGTCGCCTTGAAAATCCACTTTCATCCTATGACCCAGCGGTTCAAATGTTAACGTTAAACGCTGCAAGTGTTAAGCGACACCCATTATGATTAACTGCACTATGGATTTATCTCACACCTTCCTTTTTGACGACTTTATAAATGTATCTGCAACGTACATATCTATTCTTGTTGTTTCTGTCTTTCTCCGCATACGAGCGTTGGTTGATTCGATTTCCCTTATAAATCAAGTGAATCTCTGTTCGTACCTTATTTTATTCTAAGTCGAGGGTTCGCTTCACGATATGTCAAAACCCCGATGTATTTATGTCTTGTAACAACGGTACAAGTTCTTCCAAATCGTATTTTTCTTGGAATGGTTGCCATTCAAAATCAAAGCAACAGTTGCTTACTGCAGTGTTTTGTTTAAATAATTGGTGAGAATTGAAAATTAAGCGCAGATCTGAGAATTACAGATAGCTCATATCTTAATGTAAGGCATGTTGCATCCTATGCAGTTATATATGTCGAATTACTGTATACGATCCCGTTAGACTTTAACCCTTTAAGCCCCGAGGGGTCTCCCTGTGACGAGTAAAATCGTCTGGCGTTGGCCAGAGTAAAATCTGTAAAGACACTATTGGGGCTTAAAGGGTTAAATCAGATTTAGGCTGTATTTCTGTATCCCCTACCACATTATGCAAGCTGGGGCGGGATTGTAAAAGGATTTCCGCACAGGTTCCTAATTCATTATGCAGGCTGTAGCCTTACGGTTTCGTTCTCAGAAAACAAGAAATGTTTGCACGCGCACTTCCCAAGACAATTCAACTACAGCATGCATAATGAGTAGGGACTTGTGCGGAAATCATTCCCTAGATTGTTTGAGGTAATGCCTGTGCAAACATTTCTTGTTTTCAAATAAGAGAAAACTACAGCTATTGTATGCATAATGAGTTATGGGCTGATGTGGAAATCTAGCTCGGGTTTCTCAAACAACATTTATATTCTATTTGCAGACGAAAGGAACATCCAGTTTTGGTAAGCGCCATAACAAAACACACACACTGTGTGTGCGCTGTGGTCGTTCAGCATACCACATCCAGAAGAAACGTTGTGCCTCCTGTGGTTTCCCAGCAGCCAAGACAAGGAAGTGTAAGGCTTAACTGTGTTTGTCTTGTGATAGCAACTTAACATAAGAAAACAAAGGGTCTAGCTACCAAGAGCTTATGGTAGAAAATGTTTATCAATGGTAATTTTCACTGAGATGTTAGCTTCTTCAAAACCTGATGACAGTCATGTTGTTTTATTGTTATTATTTTTTTTTTTTTGAAGCATTTGAATTTGTGCTAAGCTTTGAGTAGCTAAGTGAGATGTTGACCATATTGTCTGTTCTCTGTTTAGTTAACTGGAGTGTAAAAGCAAACCGGAGGAAGACAACTGGCACAGGCCGTATGCGTCATCTCAAAGATGTGTACCGCCGCTTCAAGAATGGATTCCGGGAGGGTACAGAGGCCAAGTCCCAGAAGAGGAAGGGTGGAGTGGCACCCTCTTCAACTACAGCAACCCAGGGATAGTAACTTGCTCCTGTGAACTGAACTTGTAATAAAGCCATTCCTGTAGCAGTTATGAGGCAGTTTAATGTGTTTGTAGTATTCAGGTGCCTGCAGAGAATATAACTGAAGCATGGAGTTTTGTAACAGAGGGGTGGCAAATGGTAAATGCAAGACAAGCACTTTTCTTTGTGAGCCCGAGACATTCTGACAATTTAGATTGTGAGACCGATACTTCAAATTGTTTTGAGTGTGAGACTCTTTCATACAAAAATTGAGACTGGGAGACCTGTGAAATTTGACTAAAATTTTATGAGACCCAGAGTTTTTGAAGGACCATTCGCCAGCCCTTAACAGCACATGCTGTGGTTTTGTTGCCTCTGTGCAGGTTCTTCGTCTGCAGAATCCAAATATTGAAATGGAAAATGGGAGAGTGTTTTCCTCTAAATTTTTGGCAAAGAGGGCAGGTCCATAAAATTTATGGGATTGCCATCTTCAGATGTGTTCCTTTGATATGACTTAGATATGGATTTGTGATCTGAGATCACTCAGGTCATGGTGCATTAAAAGAACGAATGAATCATTGTCCAGAGTGGATTCATCACCTTTAATACTTCATAATCTGAGTGATCTTTTATCATAAATCCATATCCAGATTGTACCAAGGGAATGTATCCTTTGATTCAAGTCCACTGTGTTAAGTCTGTCATAAAATTTTCCCACCATGAACTTGAATGATGAGCAACCATCACTGTGACTGTTTGCAACAGTACAATCACCCTGCTGTTAAAAGCGGCTTACTCATTTTCCAGGAAGTACTCGGTGTAAGACGTACTTTTATGTCCCAACCTATTACATACACAACTGTTATTTCCCCAATCACCATCACATACTATCAAAGACTTACAATTATGTTCCCAGTCATAGTTAACCTTGCACAGATATCCCTGTTCATCATCAGCCATCTTTAAACTTCCCTTATAATCCTTCCCCAGTCATCCTTAGCTACACTTAAGCATCACCTTATCATCCTATGGCGGTAGGAAATTGAAACATGCAAAGAAGGCTTGATCAAACCAGTTAATAAATGTTATGTTACACATTATGTTGTGTAAGTTTCCAGTGTTGCACTTCATCATTCACTTACCTTATGAACTCGCTTGATAAGATCATTTTTTCTGTCAAATTTCCACCAAACCAGTACCAGTTTCGAACGTTAGCCCTTCGTCAGAGCGAATCACATGATTATAGTTTGCTTCCAACACCAAGCACACTATGTCCTACCAATCAACCTAAGGAAGGGCTAACCCTTGAAACGTCAGCCTACTTTATATGAGGGTCTCCGAAGGGGGGAGGCCTTGTTCCCGCCTTTTTTACATATCGTAATGACTCGATTTAGCGCCCGGGGTGCTTATTTACTTTTGGCACTTCAAAAGGGAGGGCGTTTATTCGAGACAGGGCGCTTATTCGGGACAAGGCGCTCATTTAATTTTTAATATTCACATTTCTCAAATTCTGCCATGAGAACAAAGTACAGGTGAAAGTGACTGTATCAAGGAGACTGGAAAACGGACTTATCGTCCCTGGATCCTTCCCAGCCAGAACGACCAGCAGAGCAATCGCCATAAAATTTGAAGAGATTATTCGTTTGAAGGAATTATGTACTCACATCGACATAACAGTTGACTATTTTTGTTATGCATTATTATGTACGGTATGTCAGATATTAAAGGAAGATGAACCACGTTTGATATGTACTCTGATGGCGCTGTAATAATATTAGAATAGGGGCACTTATCAGGATAGGGGTGCTTATTAGAATAGAGGCGCTTATTGGAATGGGGGCGCTTATTAGAATAGAGGCGCTTATAAGAATGGGAGTGCTTATTGGAATGGGGGCGCTTATTAACAAAAACACATTCGAAGGGGATCGCTTATTAGAATAGGGGCGCTGGGAGAAAATCTGTCAAGACATTATTGGGGCTTAAAGGGTTAAATGCCACAATGTGCATTTAACCATATAGGGGAGAGAGAGAGAGCATTTAACCATATAGGGGAGAGAGACTTTATGGGAGGTTAACATCGAGTGTATGCACCGTTTTTCCCATTAAACCTTGCCAGAAGCCTAGACATTGTATAGGCATGGGTACATTACAGAGAGACACCCTCCCATTCTTGCTACTAGATTTTCGGGCCGGAAGACTAATAATGACTTTTCGCAAGCACACGTAAAACAAACGACCACAGATCTTAAACGCTGGTAATAACACCTAACGGTTTATTCAAAGTTCTCAGAGTGTTTGTTCAAGTAAAGCTGTTGAATATCTAGCTGAAGTTCACGGTTCTGTTGCGCTAGGTCATCACGAATTTTTTTCCTCAGCGCAATCAAAGCTTGAGCGGGAGGCAAATCTTGGGGGAGTTCCACCGGCGCTTCCGATACTACAACCACAGGGGGAGGTGGTGTGTAGGTCGGTCGACGAAGCGCCGTCGAAGATTTCGCCCTCGGTGGATTGTTCGCGTCGTCGAGCCTTGCAACAGATCTTAAGAGGGGTGCAGATTTGGACACATTCAATGGGTCGCATTTCCGTGAATTTAAAAAATCGCCGGCGATGTTTTTCTCGGGTGTAGTCCCGGAAGAAATATCTGCAGATACGGGTGTCGTCGTTTGTTGCTCGGGAGAAAGTCGAACCTTTGGCGATCTTATCTCAATCATGTCTATGCCACTTGCTAATTCTTCGTTCGGGCTTTCGACGTCTCGTCGCGAAGTTGGGATTTCGATGATCGGAACACATTTGATAAGTTCGTTAGTTGTCGTGTTCGTGTCGTGAGTTCTCGGTGATGACGGCGGTGCGGTGTGGGGCCGACGAAGCTTTCTTGCAGAGCTCGATGAGTCGTCATTTAAAACCAATGATTTTCTGGATATATCACTTCCCGTCTTTGGGCGCTCTTTCAGATTCTCAGCAATCATACTTTCTTCTTCATCTTTCATTGTACTCTTGTCAACAATGGCTACACTAACTGCTTCTTGTTGTTCAGTCTTTTGTTTCCTTATGACCTCAGCGCCGCTCCTTTGGGTCGCTGCTTCGTCTTCAAAACTAACCTTTTTGTCAGGTTTTTCTTGCAAACTTTCCGCGAGTTTTCCGCGAGTTTTATCAACAATTGCCACATGTTTACGTTTGTTTGAGCCAAACTCTGGATTCGATGCTTCAATGTGTTTCATTTCAATTCCGTTAACATCAGATCTGTTTTCTCCTTTGTTACTTTTCTTACGTGCCTCGTTAACTAAATCTTCCTCCGTTCTGAAATCTTCAACCTCCACAGCAGTTATAAGTTTATCCGTTGCAGAAACCACATTTCTACGGTCTGGATAAACCCATCGTGTTTGCAAACTTATTTTATAAGCAGCAGTCGACGCCAGATCACTTCTGGTTGTAGTTAATCCTGTTTCTTGCTCCGACTTCGCGTTGTGAAAGATTACAGGTCGCGTTTCACACAAACTCTGAAAGCGAAATATAAAAAGTAATGTCACTTGGTGTGTTTTTCATTAACGGGAAGCATACAAACTTCTCCAGGGGAAGTTGTTTCGTTGGAAAATATCCGTTTTAGTTAAACTGCCAAGAGGCTTGAAATTGGAGAAGAACCTTCGAAACGAAAAATGGAGCACGAATTCCAATTTGGAAATTGCCAACGGAAAACAGAACTACCTATTCATATTTTCCGATTACTTTCGGATACTTTCTGAAAAAAGCGTGCTGCAAAAATACATTACAGTCGGAATTTTCGGGAGTTTGTAGTAAATGAAAAACGCTCCTCGATGATATGTGATAAACCACTACTCCTCTCATTTGAGATACTTAAAATCATGTACTGACTCAAGAAACTCTTCTGCAAAAAAATGGGACGCAATATCGAATAAAAAGAAATGTTTCGATTGGGAGTTTTTTTACAGCTGGTGGACGTCTTCAAACTTTTGTCAACGTTCTAGTACAAAACTTCCGAAAATTCGGATGGAAAAGTGAAGGAAACGGTGATTGTTTCTTCAAGAAGAAAAGTTCCAGACACCAGATTCACTTAAAGAGATGCTAGCTCTTTGAGTAAAGAAACCATGGTATCATACTTTACTTCCTAGATAATACGTCTCAGAAACGGTGCCATGTTTTGTATTTGCACGGAAAGGACGCGTCTTAAGACGTCTACTTCCTAGATAATACGTCTCAGAAACGGTGCCATGTTTTGTATTTGCACGGAAAGGACGTGTCTGAAGACGTCTACTGCAGAGGTCCATCTCAACTCGCTGATTATCCACATCAATATTTTGCAACTTCTCGAAATGGTTTCTTGGTTAAATTTTAGAGGAGTGAATTAATTATTTGAGGATATTTTACTTTTTTTAACAATTATTTTAAAGCAAAAAAGTTGTCCAGTAAGCTGTACCGCTGTGAGATGAAAGAGCTAGAAGCTGACCTTTCAAGTGTTAACCCTTAGTTAGCCATTCGCTCTGACAAGGGGCAAGGCTCGAAACGTCCTCTTCCTTTTTGTCTCACGGCAGTACAACCAACCTTATAAACTCAACTTGAGTTGCTTGCATCGGGCTTACATATTGTACAAAAACCCAGGCCACCCCACCCTCATGACACTTGTTCGGACATTATCATGTTACGTATCACGTGTCATTTTCACGTGAACCGTATGTGGACACGTTATGTAGAATTGCTTTCGGAGTTGTTGTTGTGAAAATTCTTAGGCGCTTCAAGAATCAAAAGAGTTAGGTGAAAACTAAATTCGTTGCGTTCAAATCAGCCATTGTAGACATATTTCCTCTACACATATGAACTATTGAAGTTTAGCTTAATCAATTGAAGAGTAAAGAAATAGTTCACGTAATAAATCAAACACGAGCTACAGTGTTTCATCACATATCAAACGCCGAGAAGAGAGCTGAAAAAACGACACGAAGTGGAGTACTTTTTGCAAAATTCGAGGTGTTTGATGTGATGAAACATATTTATCGAGTGTTTAACATAGCTTTTTGAACGAAATTATTAAGGAGAAATTAGCGGTGCAAAAACGAGCCGCGTTTCATCAGATATCCAAACACGTCACAATACCTGATTTTCTTTGTCTTTCCCTCATGCATTATTGAGTTTGAGAATTTAAATTGAAGCAGTCATGCCCTGAACACAAATCGATTTTTACTTTAAGTCTAGAGCCATTATTAATCAATAGTCGTTCAAAGCTAATCGTATCTAGCAAACAAACAAAGAATTTATATTCAAAATCTTCAAATATCTTGATGACTTGGTCGTAACACAAATTTGATAGCCGTAGACAAAATTCAAGAATTAAACCACACAGCAAAGCACTCTCAATTCTTCATCATAACACACGTATTAACCCTTCTTTCTCCTTCTTAAACAATTTAATCAGAATTATATTAACTACCGAGGTTTTGCTTCATGATATTTAGCTAGCTAATGTCATTAAAAAAACTAACTGTTTAAAAGGAGACGGTTTAAATTAAATGTTATATTTACATATATGTCACTTTAAGTAGTCCACTGTCAATCACTTTTCATCTTTAGGCAAGCTAGGAAAAAAGTTTATCAAAGGTTTATTAACTTTTAACAATAAAAGAGACTGAATGCTGCTGATGGATGAGCAATGAATGAGACAGTTAACAACAACAACAAGTCAACAAAAACAAAAAAACAACGCAATTGACTGGCAAATAGTCCCTCTCTTATGTTTATCCCAAAAGGTACCCAAACACTTCCATCAGTTGTCATTTTGGATTTTGCACCAGGAGGTACCAACATACAAATCTTGACACCCCAAAAGTATAACATTAGCACCATGCAATGTGATTTTATCTGGGAGATACCTCCAGAGAGCTGCAGATCCAAGACTGTTTTTGGCAAATCTAGTGAGAACACTGGCATAACTTAATATACTAGGGCCATAGAGCACAATATTTTCCTTGTGACATACTAACTGCACATCTTAAGAAAAAGACAGATTCTTCAAAAATAGAGTTTGCTTACCTTGGATAAAGGAATTTCAGTGCTTGAAGGAGCTGATGAAATGAACT